>OZ038485.1:69251174-69338674 GCA_964036315.1 Acanthosepion esculentum
CGTGTTTTGACTATAAAAAACAGCTTTCCTTTAGTTTAAACCGACTGCTGTTTAGTTTATATATAAAATATGATAAAAAAAGGGTAGACAATGTTTATTGTTTAATTTAATTATCAAAGTTAAAGTAAAATGCAAATTACTATTCTTTTACTGTAAGCACTTACGCAGTATTGAAGTATCCTACTTTCATTAATATTTTTCTGATTGAAAATTGGAGCGTTTCTATTATGTTCTGTTTTTGTGAAATTTTATTTACATAAAATATTTAATTTTTTAAAAAAATCTATGATAGTAAAAGAATAATTGTTTGTATATTTGAAATTTGAGTTTGTTTGTAAGTTTGGTTCCGTAGTGTAGTGGTTATCACGCTCGCTTCACACGCGAGAGGCCCTGGGTTCGATCCCCAGCGGAACCATATCAGTTTTATATATTATAATGCTAATGTACCAAATCTGTCACATTCATTTTTACAAGGATTTTTTTATACAAGTTTTTCTAATTTATTTAAATTTTCTTATGAGTACCAACAAATTTCATACCCTACAGTTCAATGTAACATAAATCAGCCATCCAAAGATACCGAAAATTACACAGAACTTCTGTCCACTTTCGCTATAAAATGCACCCTGATGAAAAAAAGAAAGAAATAAACTTTCCCATTTAAAAATCTAGTAAAATTCAATTATACTTTTTTCAAAAGTTATTTTAGGAAAACTAGAAAATTTAAAGCATACTTAATGTAATTTGAAAGAAACATTACTTACTTTTTCACCAGAAATTTTTTTAAAAAGACATTTCCAACCGTGGTGCTTGTTTTTGGGGGGACCTGATTGAGGGGTGTTACTGTTAGTGTTAACAGTTAACACTAACAGTAACACCCCTCAATCAGTAACAGTTAACTGATGTACGTCAATCTGTCAACAACTTACGTCAGGGGAATTTATTGGACGGTAGGGTAAAAGTGATATAAATCGTTCTAGCTTTAAGTGAACCAGTTTATTTTATAATTTTTTTTTACCTTACGTTTGAGCGAGAATTCTTGAATAAAAATAACATTTAAATTACGAAAAAATACATTTATAGTTCAAATTTTGTAACAATATTGTCTACTACACATAAAGTTTTATGTTCATTTTTTTTTTTTTTAATTAAGTTTTATCTCAGCACAGCTGTTTTTGAGGGTTCCTAGCCCCACTAAACTTAAAGTCAGTTCAGGTTTGCTATAAAAGTTTGTTTTGTTTTTTAACACCTACTGACCCGGGTGATGACATCAACACTGAACAGATGACATTTTTTTTTTTTGTTTTCGTTTTTTTTTTTTGCCACATGTCTTTCATATGACAAAACCAAGCGTTTTAAACAGCTATTTTTTTAGTTATGAAATATTTTTCTGAGAATTTTTCCCAAAGACCCCTTTTTTGTTGTTTCTGTCCCTAAATTTGAATTTTAAAAAAAATAATAATTAATATTTGCAGTATGTCTCTCACTGAAAAATAATTTGATTATATGTAAAAAAAAAAAAATTAGAAAAAAAAGTTTTGACAATGCGATAATAATGAGAATTTGACAAGTGCGTCCAGAACGAAAAGATAATTTCACTCAGCCAGAGGGAATAACTCTAACATCCATAGTTTTGCCGGAGATGATTTGAATACATTTTTTGAAATCATAAAAAATTATTTTAAAATATGCAGCGAGTAACAGATTGTAATAAGCTTTCTAATTTATGATCTATACAAATAGATCTTTTTAATGAGCGAAAAAAACGAGGGGCAATTGTTCTAATTTATTTATGAAATATTTATCAATATTATCATTTTTTTTTATTTAGAAATGAAAAAAAAAGAAAACAATTCTCGTAAAAATTTATTTTTCAACCTAAAAAAATTTTGACTTCAGTCAAAAAAGTCCTTAATATATATTATTGATAAAATCCATTAAAAGCTGTTTTCATAAAATAATGTCTTAGTTTTCTTGCATTTTTGTACTTTAAATTCAAAGCTGAAATTGGGGTTCTTGCTAGTCACAATTTTACACGAAATTTATGATTTATATTCCTCAAAGTCTCCTTTATTTAATTAAAAAATAAAAATAGGGGTAACTGTTCTAGTTTTAAAGTTTTCATAAAATTAAGTAAGGGGGGTATCAGACGTAAAAATATTTTTACCATGACTTTCTAAAAGAAAATAAATTAATTCTTTTCAGAATAAGTTCTGAAAGTAACACTAAATTGCGACAATTATTTGATTTTTGCAATAATTTCCAAATTATGTGTTTTTTTAAGTGAAAAAAAAGTTAATGCAAAGCAGCAAAATATTTAGTTTTTTTGTTTGAGTTGTTTTGTTTTTCCCCACATGGGCGTTTCTCTAATTTATTAATAATTTTTATAGATGTCTCAAGGTTTGTTTTTTTTTGTTTTTTTTTTACCGACAAAAATAAAATATCAGCACTGTTCATTATTAACTCTTTGATAGAAATTTTATTTGGGCTAAAAAAATAAATAAATAAATAACAGAAAAACAATCCATTAAAAAAATAAGATAGTAGCTGAGTAGCACTAGCAAATTTCTTCGAAAAATTATTCTTCTGAGATTTTCTTTCTTAATTTCTAAGTCTTTTACCTTAATAATGAGCCAATCGAGTAATTAATTAAAAAAAAATTGAAATCTTACCCTAAAGCTGGCGTCTCTGCAAAACGAGTTTTTTGGGGGGTTTTTTGTTGTTGCTCAAATGATTGTTTTTTTGTTGGTAAGATATCTAAAGAACCCTGAGTAATTATTGCGAGGAAATAGAAATGATTTTTTTATAGTTTAAAAAAAAACAAATTTTTATAGCTTATTGTTTGTTTTTTTAAACTTAGGTTTTGCATTTGCATGTGTCGCATTTTGCAGAACCCGAAAAGACACTGATGCACATACACATGCATAGAGAAAAACAAAAAAAACTAACAGGGATAAACTAAGTGTTATTTTTAACATTTAATTATTTGTGTTTTCACAGATATGTGTGATCAACACTGAAAAAAACAAACGTAAACTGAAATTCAGCGTAAGTATAAAAAAGATTACAAAAATCTGAATCCTTGTTTGCATAGATCTTTACAGCTAACATCATTCGTAACAGCCAATGTGGGTCATCAAACAAAATATTTCGGCTCAAATGCTAAAAAAAAGCATTGTTTCAGTAAACTGAAACAGCTGCTACGTTCCTCTCTGAGTCCGCTACATCATCTGGTTTTACTTCAAAAGTAAAAGTAATAGTTTTACTGTAAATGTAAAAAAAAAGTAGTGTGGGTTTTTAAAGACGGGTGCAAGTAAAACAGATTCCATTTTTATTCGTGCTTTCAGTTTTAAATTAAAGACAATTTCAGCTCTAAGCTAAATTGTAACTGGAAGAAGTAAACCGAAACGAAAAGTTATTTATTACTTTCCACAACGCCATTCCCATATTGATTCACATAACAATTTACATTGAACAATTTTAAAATTCGTTACCCGAATAACGAAAACGTTGCATTTCAATTGTTTTTCTTCATTTCTGAACATAAAATATATGATTTTCTGAAAAAAAGAAGTTATTTTAAATATTGCTGCGAAATTGTGATAGACGACAAGTTTATTTCTCATTACGTAATAATGCTAATAATGCAAGTCTAAGACTTTATAGTTTAATTTCTTAATTTACAGTTTTACTGTTTTACACACACACAATTGTAAAAAAGACTACTGTAAAAAGAGTAAAAAAAAACTGAGAGAAATATTTTAAAAATCTGATAGATGCATATATGTACAGAAAAAATTATGGAGGATTTTCTTTAAAAAAAAAATACATTAAATATTAACTCCCATTAAAAAAATAAATAAATAAATATTTAAAAAAAAAGAAAAGAAAAGTGAAACTGAGTGAAAAGTGAACCTAAGATCATGTACACGCGCGCGTTAGTAATTATTCAAGAAAAGTTGTTAAGCATATTAAAAATTATTTATGTTAACCTTCGATTTTAAGCTTTTTTCGAAAGATAGGAAATAAATATTTTATTTCTACGCATTAGATATTTTTTTTCTTTTACTAATGAAAATTTAGAGAAAGTTTTTCATCATGCCTTCCCCTTGCCTTGAAGTTATATAAACTTTTTAAAAAGGCACATTTTCTAAATAAGTGTTGGTGAGAGAAATAAATGTAAAAGTTTTTATTTTTAGAATAAATTAATTCTTATAAAATTGGAGAATATAGTCAGTTTTAGCGTTTCAAACGATTTTTTACATACTAAACATTGATTTATTCCCCTTACATCTGATATACTTATTGAAATAAACTTACGAGCTATACTTTTCACAAGAAAAGTGATGTAATTCGAAATAAAACGAAAAGGTGTCCGAAATGCAATATAATTTAGTTTTAATTTTAATTTTAATTCATCATTTATATCCATTAAGTCTCAGAATTTGAAGAATTAAGTAAGATAAAAAAAAAATGATTGACTTACCAGCACCAGAAATAAAAACAAAAAAAATTATCATATCCAAAATACAAAACTTAAAAAAGGAAGTTAAAAATGAAACGTTAAAACAAAACCAGCTACTTACTACTATGTGAGCTCAAATTGGAGCGTTTCTATAAGTTTTAAATTTTACTGCAATAAAAATACGTTTTTATCCTTACCTTACACTATCATTTTCTTTGCCTTTTTTTTCGCCGACAAACTTTTTTTAATGTCATAACTCCGACAAGATATTTTGTAAAATACCGTATATAATCTGTCAACAAACAAAAAAATATTCAATTTTTGATATAGTAAGAAATTTTTAACATTGTAATTGCTGGTTGTGTTGAGAAGATTGATGTGGCTGCGTGTTGAATAGCATTTAACAATTATACATTTTTGAATTAAGGAAAAACAATGGAAAACCGATTTTTGTTTCAACGATAAAATATATATTAAAATCAACAAATACAAAACATTTTTTGTAATGTGTGAAACAATAAGAAAGAAAAAGTAGTTTCCCTTTATCTGTTAGCTGAAAGATTAAATGTAATAAAACAAGTTTTCTGAATAAGAATGTTCAAAGTTCTGTATTAGATAGAATGATGTTTTCAGAAGAACATATAGCAATTCAGTTGTGGATTATATATAACTAACAGAGCTGTTGCAACTTGGCTTGTTACATAGAACTGATGGTGAATGATATTTAAGTTCTGTGTGTGTGTGCGTAGAGTGAATCTGTGTAGACGCGTGTGAGTTGCTGAGTTCTACTGAGTTCTGCTTCTACTGTCTATTTTTGGAACGAGTCCTGGTTTATATTACTATCGGTAGGCTCCCAGGACAACGGCGGAAGAAATTTCGAGAGAACACAAAAATATCTGATTGGATGAAAAATTACCCAATCGGTGATTTTTTAAGAAAAGCATGTTTGTGAATCAACAAACAAATAAATCAAATGCAATAATTCCCCTTCTAGGGAATTAGATTATTTTAGCTTTGGAATTCTACCGAAGCTAACAAAATCTTTTCTTCAAAGTTTTTCAAATACAAACAAATCTCAGCTACGGATTTCTACCGAAGCTAATAATATTTTCTCACAAAGCCCTTCAATGCGAAAACTCACCCTCCCCTCTTCTCATCCATAAATAAAACCAGTAATATAGCTATTAAAAGCTAAATAAATATTAACTCTATAAAAGGTAAATAATTCGATACTGTAATTCGAATTATTAAAGGTACGTGGCAAACAAAATTAGTTAACCACGGAGCCAGAATAAAAAAAACGTGTTAAACGACCGAGGATAAATATCTGACTGAGGATAATCCTCTGATAAAAAAGGAGTCATCTGCAGCTTCCAATTCCATGAAAAAAAGCGGCAACAAAAATTATCGTCTGTTTTGCCATCAGACGCATCAGACAAAATATCAATACATCATCTAATTAATATTTTACCACTGAAGTTATTGAAAAGATGTCTTCTCACTCTCTCTAAATTTCTGTAAATAAAATTTTCCAAAATTCTCTTATTTTCCTAATTTTATACATTCTTCTCAAAAGTAACCTCTTCGGTGGTTTTGTTGAATGTTTGTTTAGGATTTTTTATTTGGGGAAAAAAAATAAATAAATAAAATAAAAACTAAAAAGTAGTTCAAACAAACGTTTGAGGTAACATTTTGTAAACAACATAAAAATAAAATGAAAAAAAGGAGAAAATACTTCTCTGGATAGTTTTCAAAGAATACATACAATTTCCGAAGCAAAGTTCGTGTTAAAAGCGAAGAATAGAACAATCACACCCGACGAAGCATTTTCCTTCATGCGGGAGCGACATTGATATTCCTTTCAATTCTCGTCTTATGGTCGTCAATTTTCTTTTTGTTCGTTTTCTTCCTGGATTCCTGCAGCAACTGTTCGTCGACTCAATTGAATTCAATGCCTCCTTTTTTATTACCTACACTTAGGCTCCGAATTATCTTATCGGAAGTTGGTAGGAAACCTTTTGAATTGCGTGGTTTCGAACGAAAAACAAATGTAGCTGTTTTCCCACAAATCCAAATGTACCAAAAATATTTTTGAAATTCAGAAGTTTAAGCCCAACACAGCGTCTGCTTTCTCTCCGAAAAGCAGATGATACACGATCAAGCAGTTTAAAAATTTCTAGTTTAATTTAACTTTGAAACGTATATTCGATGTGAGAGTGCTTTTATTTTTGTAAAAGTACTTTATTCACATATTTTATAAACTTTGGTATCGTATGCTTACATGCCACTTATTTTCTTCATCAAAATGCAACACCAATGGTAGTTATAATAAGTTATGTGTTTTTTTTTACTGTTAGTCTTCTTAGCGCAGGGGTCTGTTTCGGCCGATCTTCCAAGTGAAAAAGATTTGATTGCAATTAGCATTCGAAATTTCAGTACCTGTGCTCAAACACTGACTACATCTGTTGATGGGAAACATGCAACGGCACCAGATGCAATGCATTGTTAATAAATAAAAAACCCGAACATATACAAACTTTCTGCTTTAAGGGAAGCTACTCCACCCAAATTGTATTTCTCTAGAAAACTGTTGATCTTTATTTAATGTGTACTTAAGTTAATATTTTAAATTAAATTTTCTGAAATTTTACTTTTTTTATAACTTTTATGGCAGTATGAGCTTCCATTAATGAAAAAAAGAACGGACCATTAAAATAATGTCAATTACAATAGTCTTTAACATGAATTATCCCCCTTTTTAAACTCAATTTGCCAATCCCTTCTTGCTCTAGTCTAAAGCCTTGGTATATTTTTTACTCAAGATTCTGAAAACGTGAGCATTTAGGAAAGAAGTGTGATTTTTTTCTTTGAACATTCCAATGTTTTTCTTTTTTAAAATGAACAAACTTGTATTTTTTATAACTTGTGTCACCTAATTGTATCAAACCACTGAAACAGAATTACTGTTTCAATATGTGTTTTTAATTTCATAAATATTTATTTACACATTTGTTAAACAAAACTTATTGAAAACCAAAACGAAATAAAGTTAGTTACTTATGATAGTTAATTAACAGTTTTGTTTTTTTTGTTTTTTTTTGTTACAGCACAGGAATGAAAATTAACACTTGAATAAGAGTTAATTTTCTTACCTGTGCTGTAATAAAAAAATGAAAACAAACGAAAAACAAATGCAGCTGTTTTCCCACAAATCGAAATGTACCAAAAATATTTTTGAAATTCAAAAGTTTAAGCCCAACACAGCATCTGCTTTCTCTCAGAAAAGCAGACGATACACGATCAAGCTGAATAATCTAATATTTCAATTTTTTCATCTTCCATTTTGAAGTTCATTATTTATTTTCAATATATCGTTCTATCAAAAACGAAAATCTGGAGGTATTAATTTAAATAAATTTCTAATATCAGTTATCAAAATAAATTAAAATGAAGAGAAATACATTATGGTATAGTGATTCAATATATGTAATTCATTTAGATCAGAAAATTGCTTTAAATGGTAAAATTGAAAAACAGGAAAAGCTATATTTATTTCATATACTCTCATACATTCACAAGAAGTTTCTCTATTACAACTTGAAAGAGAATTACTTTTATCCTTTATACCTTTCCAGAAATTTCATAGTGTTTGAATGTTTTAGAAATAATGGAATTATTTTAATAGTTTTATCATTTTTTTTATAGAATTCCAAACGTTCTAAAAGCTTAAACTAGTCAGACAGCTTTATATGATAACCACACACAAAAAAAAAAAACCCCAAAAAACATTTGTTTACATATTCATACTCTATGTTAATCTAGTTGATTTCATAAAAAGTAAATTTCTTTACAACTGCATCAATTTATTGATATTTTGTAAATCAATTGGAGGTACAAAAATTGATTGCATTTTCTGTAAATTCATGACATATTGTATATTTTCTTTCTAAGCAAATGAAAAGTCTGTTTATATTTTCAATTTTCATGTAAGCTAATAACATTAAATACAAGATAATATAGAGTAGTGTAAATGCAAACTTATAACCAACTAGTAGTAATCCGTCTTCGACCGGGTCTTTCATTACTGGGAATTTTTACCGTTCAATTGAAGCAGTTTAAGTTTAAAGTCAGCCCACCCAAAAATCAATATTAGTAACAATAATTGGGTGCAACTGAGGCACATCCCCAAATGGTGGTGGTGGTGGTGGGTAACAATTTAAATGGGGGGGGGGCTAAAAAGGGGCATTTTTTCGTTCTCAATCTTGTTTCAGCCTCATGCACAGCAGCAGTTAAAGAGGCAGTTCTCCTCAGCCGTTAAGTCCTTTGATCATCATTTTCAGCCTCGCACGCAGAAGTATTCAGGTATGCTCTTCTGGAAAGCCGATGGCTATGTTGATCTTCGGACTCAGTGGCTCTGATTGAAGCATTCCAAGAGGTATTTTGAGACAGGCAAACTGAATGTTCTAAAGATGATTCGTTATCTCTTATTCTCATGATGGACCTGGCAGCAACAGTTTTGCGACCTAGGCAAGTTCTTTTCTTTGGTGGCATGTTTTAGGCAAATATGAATTGTCAAATGGAATGCATGAGCAAATACCAGAAGAGAACGCTGTAAATCTACAGGGATCACTAAGCTCGAATAACTTTAGGAAAGGTTGGAAAAATAAATGTTGAGTAATAAAAAAGCAAGCTTAGTGTAAATGCATTACAAAAACTGGCAGGGCAATAAAAAAAATTAAATTGGGAATGGCTATAAACAACAATGAAAGCAACGCCTAAAAACTGCAGCAGTAGGCTTTATGCAACGGAAAAGATAATCTCACTTGTGAGAGATTGTACGCTTGGCCAAGAGAAGTGGAATGTGTAATTTGGACTCAAAACTGGCACTGAAGAATTATCTATCAAACAAAATTTTTTTTTTATCAAAATCGGATGAAAACTGTGGAAATGCATAAACAACATCCAATCACACACACTCATTTTGAGAATTATAAATTTGTATTACTTTTAAATACACTAATGTTTTACTTATCAGTTCGTAGCATTGAATAAAGTATATTTACATTGTCAACAATTTTTGGAAGTGATTATAATTTTGCAAAAAGTTATTTTTTAAATTTTAAGTCTTCTGTCTTTTTTTGTCTTTTTTAAGCCTCCCTTTGCAAAATTAACTTTTGCTAAAATGTCTTATGTGAAAAATGATATTTCAAAACTTTTTGGTCCTAACTCTCTTCATTTTATTAATGATCTGTCAAAGAACATTCCCAGATTCTTAGTGAATATCTATACAAATGATACAACTGCACAAAAAACCAAGATGATCGGGCCCTTGCAACTGATTTCTCATTTGACCAAGTTCTAACAGCTCAGTGGGAAAATATGGAGTATGTAACTCAAAAACTAAGCTACTCTTGAGGCCCCATGCTTTGAATGTTTATTGGGTTTCTAGACCTCAAGTAAAATTCATAAAAGCCATAGCTAAAGATGCTGGAAAAATGATCAGCTCATTCTATTGCTCCCAGAAGTATCTGACTCCTTCTGTCATACATTATCTCTTAGACCAAAAAAGGAGTATTGCTTCCATATTTTTTTACTAAATGTTCACCCAATACAAGGCCCAAAAGCCACTCAAGGTAGAGGGTTACTTAATGAGGTTGTTGTATGGATGTAAGAAGAAAAGTGCAGATTATGAGGATAAATAGGATAGATAATGGTTGACCCCAGACTTGAAGTGGGTAAGATTGTAGAGAAGCATCGTCTCGAGCTTCTCACCAATGGAATATGAAGGAATAAAGATCATTCAACCTTGTCTATGTGGCATGGCAGTTCTTAGCTTTAAAGCTATGTACTGGTGAAACTATGAATGTAGCTAGTCGGAATATTTGCCATGGAAATAGTGATGGAATAGCAATAGTCTTTCATCTTCAGGAAAGTAACTGTTAAATTGGAAATAATTCATCAACCATAAAGCCACATTAATGCTGTTGAAATCTATCTAGGCTGAAAAGTGAGAATTGAGTAGCTCCGGACTAGATATGACAGCAGTACTGCATTTTTGGTCGAATGAACGTAGAACATAGCAGAAGTCCGCTATTTCTTGAAATGATACGAGAAACACAGTATTTTTAGCAATGGATCATATATATGAGTTTCATTTGAAATCTGAGATGAACTTGAGTCCCAACGGATGTTCAATGCATGGAGCCTCATTGAGAATACAACTATTCATTATGACTGGAGAAAATATAGGGTCTACTCGGTGATTATGGAACATTACTAGCTTGGTTTTAGAGGTATTGAATGTTACAAGCCAGTTTTTAACCCATTGAGCTGTTAGAACTATTATCAGAGGAGAGATAACCTGCCAAGCTTTGATCATGGAAATCTTTGCAGGTGTACACATAAACTGTAATATTGTTTGCATAGATATATCTGAAAATTTTCCTGTGAAGATCATTAACATAAAGCAGAGAGGTAGGACTGCAGAGCGAACCTTGAGCAACACCTGCATTGATCTCTTGGGCTTCAGAACACTGGCTATTAATGATGACCTTTATGGACCTATAATAATTGTAAACTCTTTCAAAGAGCTGAGGTTGGAGCTACTAAATTCTCATTTTCTAGTCTTGATCAAATTCAAAATTGTTTACATGGTGTTGTTGGGGGATGGGACTTATTTTTTCACTGTGCCCCTTGTTTCTCACAGATGCATCATTGTAAGCCTGTCGCTACGTCATCGCTATTTCCATAGGAAATGTTCAAATGAACTCCATTCTTAAGTTCCATCAGTACAGACAGTTACAGTTAGAAGATACCACACCCCATTTTCACAAAGTCGAATCATCTTCATTTCCTCTGTGTTCCAAATATATAAGGTTCTACTCGTTTTTTTCCAATGACTGACACTTTGTGAATATAATCTCGTGTGGGTGCTTCACACTTCAATCTTAGGCTCTTCAAGTCAAAGGTTAATCATTATCTTTCCTCCTTTAAAAAAAAAATGGATTTCTTTTTTTACTTCTATTTTGGGATTATACACAATACTTTGTTACACCACCTGCACCTACCTTCCCCTAGTGCTAATGGGAAATTACTCAGAATGTGTTTTAATGTTCCTATTCCATTGCACAGGTGTGTTGTGGAGTTATTTCGCAGTGGAGGCTTGTATTTGTACTAAAATCGGTCCTAAATAAGTTCGACGTACCAAACGTTAGGAACTTGATATAATAGGTATTACGCAGAGTAATCTTGTGGTCGCTGACTACTTTCGTATTCGACTAACTGCCGACTACTGTAGTCCGACATCGACAGTATTTACTCCCCACCCACGAGGGATAGATGTGGTACAAGGCCGGGTTTAAAGTGGGGTATTCCCGAGCCCGTAGGCTCGGCCAAAAAATGCCCGTACAACCCGTATAAACGGGTTCGGGTTAGTCAACCTCCCCGAACGAGGCTCTGCCCTTCGGCGGAGCCTCGTCTGGGTTCCTCTCTGCTCAGAGGCAGAGAGTTCGACCGTCTAGCCGAGTCGTCCGACACCGACTGACGATGTTCATTAACACGCTCACGTGTGTCAAATGCGGCACAAGGCCAGTTTAATGTGGGCTTTCCGAGCCCGCAGGCTCGGGCAAAAATTGCCCGTAGAACCCGTATAAACGGGATCGGGTTGGTCAACCTCCCCGAACGAGGCTCTGCCCTTCGGCGGAACCTCGTCCGGGTTCCTCTCTGCCCAGAGGCAGAGAGTTCCCCTCTGCCTCAGAGGCAGTGAGTTCGACCGTCTAGCCGAGTCGTCCAAAAACGACTGACCTTCATTCCTCTTTACTACTCCTACTTATATTAGGTAGAGAGTCTGATAACTATAGAATATGTGTGTTTCGCCATAACAAGGTGACATGTTGAGTCTTTTTCATTGCCCCGTTTATACAAATTCGCCGGACTTGGCAAGACATCAAACATTGATTTGATGTTAAACTGGATTCAGTTGTAGTTCATCCCCCATATGTCTGCCCATGTTACTATTCGCTGCAGGATTTCCTCCCATTTTGTACAGGTACCCTGTTGACTCATTCCAACTAGTTTGCTTAAGCATGTCTCTTCAGTGACCACCCATATTTCTTCTTGAATTAACTGCCTTTTTCCTTTTCAGACATGTTGCTGTACTTTTTAACTTCTCAGACATGTTGCAAGGCCAGCACATCCTTTTGCTACAGTTCCTAGGATAGTCCAGTATTCTATCCTTCCCTCTGCAATCTGAAGTTCTTTTTTCACTCACCACTTTTTTCCAACTGAAGCTATTTTCAAGTCCTGTGATGTTTTGTATTGGAATAATTCTCTTGTGTGCCTGACTTTAAATTCTTCTTCCAAACTTTTTAATGGAAGTTGCAGAGGGTTAATTTTACTATATAAAGCTAGACCGGTCAGGCATTTTGACACCCACAGCCAACATTTGAGGTAACAGATTATTTTTCTTTCCAGCTTAGTAATTATCATAATAGGAAATTCATAGATTAATAATGGCTACAATATCCTTGGCATAATTGTATGTTGATAGTTCTAGCTTTTGAAGCAGCCTGGTAACAATGAGTGGTTGGTTTTTGTTAGTCATGTGTCCAGATCCTTTTCCACCATTTTCATTTCTTTGTAAAACTTTGGTTGATGACTTTCTAAGGCTTTTAATTGGCTTATCACTCAACATTGGAATAGACACTTCGTTTATTTTGAATCTGTGTCTATTCTGAACCTTGCCTTTTATAATAGCTACCAATCTTGATTTTTCAGGCTTGAATTTCATCCTTGCCCATTTGGTTTGTTTTTCCAGCCATCTGCTGCCTGTTACTGTTGATGTTGTCACAGTAAGATTGTCCATATATGCTCTTGTGGTGGGGAGGGGAGCTGCCGGGTGCCAGTTAAAGATAATGGGCCTCTACATTCCTTTTCGGCTGTTTTTACTATTAGATTCATGGCAAGATTAAATAGTATGCCAGAAATAGTGTTATACTTTTTTCTATAATGTACCATTCTGAATACGAGTTATTTGTCTTAGTTTAGATTCTATATAATAGCTCATGATTAGATCTATAATGTTAGCTGGGACATGGTGTCTGTGTAGTGCTACCCTTATTTTGTGGGGTAGCGAGCCATGTGTGTTTGCTAAGTCCAGCCACAAGATTACCAGATTTTCTTTTCCTTCCCTGATTAACTGTGAAAATGACACTCGTGTGTTCAAGGCAACCTGGTCTGCCTGCTATCCCACCTTTTTGTACTGACATGTCCATGTATCTATTAATTTTCTAGAATGTTGTTAGTCATTTTGCTAGTATGCCGAAGAAAATCTTACCTTCTACATCATGAAGCGATATTATCCTGAACTGGTTGAAAATTTTGGAATTCTCTTCTCTCTGGATCCATACCCCCCTGTGCTCATTTCCAATTTATTGGTACTTTCCCAAATTATTTTTATAATACCCCACAAATGTTTAATGAGATTTGGACATCTTTTGTATACTAGATAAGGCACTCCGCTGGGTCCTGGGGAAGAACCAGATCTAGCAAATTTTACTATTTTTTGAATTTCCTTCCATGTTGGTACTTTGCTATCAATTTTTTAAAAGCAGGTTCAGGGTTCATTAAGCTATCATTTCAGAATCCAGTTCTAACTCTCAAGAATTCTCTTGAAGGTAATTGTGGACCTCTTCACTGCTTTGTTGTAGTTTCCCATTGCATTTGTCAGCAAGCATGCTTCTGTTGCGGAACTTGTGTTAAGTTGGATGTGTCAGAAGGTGAAATTGTGTGAAGGCTTAAAAATGTGCGTGTTCGTTAAACATTCATCCACAACAAATAAAATAAACAAACATTTGAAGGCAATTCAATTGGAAGAAATCAAGGAGAGACAACGTATTAGGTTGGTGCAAAAATAATGTCGTTTTTTGACGTTCAACTTCATGTGAGAAAACGACATTATTTTTGCACCAACCTAATAGTTATAGGTTTCAACAAATAACTTGAATTTATATACATTTGACATACACAAAGTGAAATTAATTTTGCTTCTTAAATGTGGCAAGTGAGATAAAATTGTAAGGAGTGACCATGCAGAAATTTGGTGTATGAAAGTTTGTAGTTTAAGTTTGTCTATGAAATTAAAACAATTTGAATTCTGCAAGGTGAAATGTCACTTGTGTGAGTTCTAATATTAGTGTGTATGTGTGTGACAATTGTAAATATTTGTTTAAAGTCATAAGGAGTTATGTACCTTTGACTGATATGATATAAATTGCCTAAATATACAATTACTACTTTGTAGTGACAATGTCACTTTTTCTAGTAAATTGTAAGTTGAGTTAATTCGCGCAGCTGACTGTGTGAGTTGTGATGGGTTGCTGAGAGAGAATGGTAGTTGTTGAGTCAGTATGCTGGCGCGCGTGGAGTTTGTTGGCATCTCTCAAGGACTCAGTTCCTGACTGGGATATTGAGGTTGATTAAATGTACAATTACTATGTCATAGTGATAATGTCACTTTTTCAGTCAATTGTAATTTAAGTATCTTCACGCGGCAATAGCTGTGTAAGTTGTGTTGTCGCTCACGTAGAGGATCCTTCGCGACCCCCTCCACTAAATAACAATAGAAGACCTTCCTAGTCTGTGAAAGGTCATTGGACCGAGGAATGCTCGTCAAAGCGTGCCGACACTTGCAAAGGAAATCCGATTGATCCCGGGGCTTACGACGGCGCTCATCCCGCGAGATGTGGGGATTGGTAGTAAGGAAAGGGAACGCGTCCCTAACAACCCCCGCCATAATCGAATCTCCTGTCAATGCACGGCATAGGAAAGCCAACCTCGAGGTGAGTTACAAAGCTTAGTTGCTGTATATTTATTGTATTAAAAATACAATTAGGGCACAAGGCCAAAATGGGGAGGGGTTGAGGCTGGTTGTCACTAACTATCTTATACCTAGCTAATCTGATTCACGACCCATTCACACATTACAGTTTCCACACTCACCACAAAAAACTCGTCCGTCACCAATCAATCCTCCATCCACCATAATACCGCATCCTCTCAAGGGGAACCTACAAAACGCGCCCCATGCCTTAAAAATTTAATGATAATAAATTACTATATATAAAAATCTAATAATGAAGAATGAGAGGGGAGGGAGATGAACCCAATACTAAACTAAAATTCAACACAAAGTAAACTAAACATAATTAATATTAGTAGAGCCCATCCAACCGTCAAAAATGAGAGGCCGCTGTATTCTTCCCATTGGACAAAATCAAGAAGTTCTCTCACTACGGGAGTGGGAAAAAGGATAAAAAATTATACGGGTGTTGTGGTAGGATCCACCTAATTTGCATAGCGGAGTACCGACGATATAAATATGGTTGGTACCGGAAGACAGGGAGGCGAATCAAGAGATCCAACTAGAGACTCTGCCCGACTGCGACTTAGTCAACACATTCTCCAGGAACGGTCTTCCCAGAAATATACAAAAGACTATATGTAAATATTGTGTACACTTTCTTGTTTCAATACATTTTATTCTAAGTACATTTTGTGTTTGCATTATTATTCCATGCATTAGTCAAGTTTCAACAACGGGCATGGGAAAATATAAAACTGACCCAATCAAGATAAAAAAGTGGGGTGCCAAAACAAACTGGGGAGGTTGGGAATCTCAACTTGGATCATAACCAAAGAGGCAGCCGGGAACAGGCAAGGAACAACTCTTACTCACATTAACTAGGTACACAAAAGCTTGTCTAACCTAACCAAGGAAAACACCCCGATGTGACATAGGTTGACCTAGAAGAGAAAATCAAGGCTAACCCCGTTCAAACGAACGAAGCTCGCCTCAGTCACCCACCTTTTGCTGAAGACTGTCAAATGCAAGCGTTTTCTATCAGTTCTAATCTTCATCTTGAGTTGGTACTCAAAGAATCGGATCAGATCTTGATGAGAAAGACAGTTGCGTCGCAAGACTTCATCCTGTCGCGTCGTCCAAATCACCATTCAGGCCGTGGCCAGCAGCGTCAGAAACACCATTCATTTCACCCCAGAATATGGGGGCGACACATTGTCACACGCGTATGCGCGATCAATCAGCACGACTTTTTCGGGAGCGAGACGAGCTGTCAACTCGCCGACATGATCCCATAAGGGGCGGACCCGGGGACAATGGTAGAAGGCGTGCAAAGCCGTTTCTTCCAAACCAAGGCCACACCGTTCACAGTCTGGCAAATCCGCCAAGCCCCATATGAAGACCTTGTCATTAAGAGGGAGCCAATTCCGAGCCAATTGTCAGGTAAGGGAAAACTCAGGGTTACTGAGATAATCCGCCGCTGGTGCCCAAGACCAGTAAGAGCGAAACTCCTCCTCTGACAAGTCGAGCAGCTCACGTAGCGAATCCTTCGCGGCCCCCTCCACTAGAAGACGATAGAAAAGTTCACTGGACCGAGGAATGGCCAACAAGGCTGACCGACACTCGCGAAGGAAATCCAATTGATCCCGGGGTTTACAATGGCGCTCAACCTGTAAGGAAAGGGAACGCGTCCCTAACAATCCGAGCCATAATCGAATCTCCTGTCAATGCGCGGCGTAGGAAAGCCAACCTTGAGGTGAGTTACAAAGCTTAGTTGCTGACAATATTTCTTTCTATAAAAATACAGAAAATGTGGCACAAGGCCGAAAAAGGAGGCGGGGATTCGTTTGTCTTAAATTAAAACTTAGCTAGCCACAACCACTGACCCAATCATACAAAACAATAATCCTACCACCAAAACACACATTTATACATACCTTTCTTACTACATCCACCAAAATACCTCATTGTCTCAATGAAAATCATAAATACTCCCCATATGTACAAATATTGTCTGTAGGGGGAGGGGAATAAAAACAACAAGTTAAAAGATCCCCAATAATTATATACAATATGACTTAAAATTATTTACATGAAACTAAACAAAATCATGTTAGTAATACCCCCCACAAACCCTAAATGTGGCAGAAAAACCAGTTAACTGGACGAAATCGATGCGGGACTATAAAAATATAGGAAACATTCATTCATCCCAAGCACTCACACAGACAGGCACTCATTCTGACACAACAACAAATACGAAAAACACACAGGCAAAACGAAAGGCGCCCCGCATCCACCAGAGAACTGACATCACTGACCACCTAACGAGGGAGGGGATGCGGAGTTAAACTAAAGGAAAAAAGGGACAGAAATAAAAGGGGCCAATGAGCAAACACACACTACAGAAAAATAAAAGAAAAACTAAAGAATCAAATACAAAAAACCTACTCTAGCCTAAATCCAGGGAAGGGTTGCCCAAGTTCAACCCAGGAAAACAATATCCTGATGCCTAACCGGCATCAAAATGCCACTCCAGGTCAGCTCCTTTTACTCGGCACAAGCGCGCAAGATTCACCCACTTTTTGCCAAATTCTGATGAGGTGAGCCGCCGCCTTTCCGTCCTAATCTTGACTTTAAGCTGGTGCTTAAAGAACAAGATCAGTTGGGAAGAATTGAACTTCTCGCCATCATAGAATTCCTTCTGACGCGTCGTCCAAATAACGACTCTCATAACACCTAGTAAGCAAAAGAACACGTTCAGCCTTTGTCATCTGCGGCACCACATTGCTACAAACAGAACTGGCCTCAAAAACAAAGAACTTTCCCTGCAGCATGCGGACCATGAGGCCTTCAACAAACTTGCATAACAGTGCTACCACCCTGCAATGGAAGAAGGCGTAACCAATGGTCTCGACTTCCCCAATACGGTGTCGGCAGTTTGGAGATTTCTCCAAGCCCGCTGAACAAAGTCTTTTGGCGACCCAGAGGGCCCCACTAATCACCAGCCAGGTGAGTGATGCCTCATCGTTATTGAAGTATTTCAACCCAGGCGCCCAAGGCCATATTGAGCGAGCCTCCTGCTTCGTAAGACCGAGCTCGTCAATCAGATCATCTTGAACGGCTCACCTGACTAATAGTTGAAACAATGCCCTACGAGACAACTCCTGGACGTTGGAGAGGCCATCCAACGCTCATAAGAGGCGTTTCAGAGCAACACAACATTCACGATAAAAGGAGCATTTGGCTCGGGGTAAACGGCGGGCCTCCTCCTCGCTCGAGTGCACACTTCTCCGGGATGGGAAATTTCTACGGACGTCTTCCTTCCAGAAGGCTCCCACGTCATCCGATTCGCGACACGTTCGGTCTAGGAAGGTGATGCGAAGTATATATTGACGAATTTCAATGCTAGACATTCCCAAACCGCCTTCAGGTGGATGAAGGCAACTGCGGCCTTGTCTCTACACAAGAAAGAGAACAAGAGCCTTACTAATGACATTAGTCTGGTATACGGAAGTGGAAGCACAGAGACTCGGTAAAGGAGAATCGGGTAGATGTGTGAAAAACATACTTCCACCCTCCCCTTTAAGGAAAGATTCCTCTCAGACCACAAAGTAATTGAGATCCCGGCCTTCCCTTGTACCTCCGACCAATTCATATCCAACTAGAGATCAGGACCGAACCAGATGCCGAGTATCTTGACCGGCCCATCCGTACAGACGAAAGGTCCGGGAAGAGAAACTCCCTTCCACGCACCCAACCGCAAGCCAACAGACTTATCGCGGTTGATCTTGGCTCCTGTCACCATCTCATAACCACTGATCTCTTTTCTGACTTCGTCAATCTCGGCTCTGCTCGACACAAGAACCGAAACCTCATTAGCATAGGCAGAATACCTGGCCGAGGTGGTAGCCCCAGGCAGGGAAATTCCGCGCAGGACCGGATTCGCTTTTAACTTGCAAAGGAAAGGTTCCAACGCAAGAACGTAAAGCAAAGGCGAAAGCGGACAACCTTGACGAATGGAGCGAGAAAATAGGAAAGGCTCCGATCTTACCCCATTCACCTCCACCAGCACATCGGGGGTCGCATACAAATGTTGGATCCAGGAGCGAAAGTCGGGTCCGAAACCGGCCGCCGAAAGGACAGTCTCCAGAAACCGATGGTCAACCCTATCGAAAGCCTTGGACTGATCTAAATTTATCAGCGCGGCTTCACTGTCAACTTGTTCTAAGATCAAGCGTACCATATGAAGGTTGTCCTTCACAGCACAAGTCTGTTCGGAGCCAATCAGACTAGACAGGACAAGCTGCAAACGGTTGGCTAAGATCTTCACCAAAATCTTTAACTCTGTGTTTAACATGGTTAAAGGGCGAAAGTTATTTAACCCATCCCCACCGTTCTTGTCCTTACGCAGAAACTTGATCACACCCCTGGTGAAGCGTTGAGGTATAGACCCCTGCTTCATCCAGTGATTGAAAATCAGTTCCAGCAAAGGAACAAAAACGGACGACTGCCTCAAGTAAACTTCGTAGGGAAGACCATCTAGACCCGGAGATTTATCCAGGCCAACCTGTTTCAACGCTTCCCAGATTTCCGATTATGTGATTGGACCCTCGCACCTAGCCGCTTCAGCTTCCTCTAGGCAGAGAAAGTCGGCTAAATAGGCGTCAAACTGAGCAGGGCTCAGGCCTGGCTCCGTGGTGAAAAGTTCCTGAAAGTAATCCCGAAAGACCTCGCATATGCCCGCGTTTGTAGTCATGGTCCGCTTATCCGGCAATGTGACACACGCGATATGTCGCCGAGATGCGATCTGATTTTCCTCTGCACACAATTCAGCTTTTATTTAATTTTTTATATAAAATTATATAAAAAACTAAATAAAAGCACCTTCTCAGTCGTTTTATTTTAATGATATATATATATATATATATATATATATATATATATATTACCAAGAATTTCTAATAAAAAAATTTAAAAAATAATTTCATTATTTGCGAATATGTCCTGAAAATTTCATTAAATGATTAAAATCTGTCAATTATTTGATTTTTGCAAGAATTTCCAAATGAATAATGTGTCTGTCATCGCAAAAAAAGATGCCAAAATTTGTTAAAAGTTTTGGAAATTTTTGTTGACCGAGATTTAACATAAGTGTGAGAGGTCGCCTTTCGGTGACTTCGGTGGTGAGATTCATGTTTTGGGTGTTTTTTGGAAATCTTTGTTGACAGAGATTTAACATGAGGTGAGAGGAGATCTTGCAACGACTTCGGTATTAGAGATGATATGTTGTTTTAATGTCTGGGGTCGGTGGCTTGTGGGGGCGGTCGGAAAATTTATGGTCCCATTGTCATGGAATTTGGCAGCTGAAAGCGAGTCCTTTGTATCAGAAGATTTTGTCTTCAGTCAGAGTTTTGTCGTCGGACGATACGGACGTCCTTATTCTAGCTCCGTGGTGAACTACTATAGTTGGCCACGTAAATTAATGTTACCTTAAATAATTCGAATTACAGTATCGAATTATTTGCCTTTTAAATATTATAGAATTAATTTTTATTTAGCTTTTAATAGCTATATTACTGATTAGTTTATGGATGGGAACAGGGGAGTGTGAGTTTACGCATCGAAGGGCTTTGTTGGAAGATTTAATTGGCTTCGGTAGAATTCCGTAGCTAATATTCGTTTATATTTGAAAAACTTTGAAGAGAAGAATTTAACTGGCTTCGGTAGAATTCCGTAGCTAAGATTTGATTTGTTTATATTTGAAAATCTTTAAAGAGACGATTTGTTCAGCTTCGGTTTGTTTATTTGAGAATCTTTGAAGAAAAGATTTTGTGAGCTTCGGTAGAATTCCGTAGCAAAGATTTGTGAAATTTGGAAGAAAAGATTTGGTTAGCTTCGGTAGAATTCCGAAGCTAAAAGAAGTAATTTTATTCCCTAGAAGGGGAATTGTTTCATTTGATTTGTTTGTTGATTCGGAGAATCAACGTTTTTATTTGTTTGACGGAGTCAATCGATGCCAGGAATTCTGCCCCTGTTCACGTTCTTTATATTAAAATAAGATTTAAAAGAATTCCAAAGCTAAAGTTTTAACATATTTTGAAAGATAGTCTTCATGGAATGCGTTTTTAAGATCCTAGACTAGGTTAGGATTTGTGTTTTTCAATTTACCCTTTCAGCTCCGGAGTAAGTGAAAAAGAGTCTCATAGAAAGAAAAGAAAATATTTGAAGAAAGAAGAGACACAAACAGAAGAAATTGAATTGATTGTAAAAAAAAGAAAATGCTTTAACAATATTGTTTGTTGTAAAGAAAAAGTTGAATGATGTTTGCGTTGTCTACTTGCTGACAACATTGTTTTGTAAGTAATATTCCTTTTGTTCATTTTTGTTTGTTACCCACGTAGCATATGGACCAATATGCATGTAATTATGATTTGTTGAAATAAATGTTTGGTTTGTGAACACTAACGGTATAGTTGTTTATAATATCGTCTGCTTCATTGAGTGGGTATGTTGTTGATTTCCTTTGAAGAAGCCGAGAAAGAAATCGGGAGTTTAGTCCTGTGTGTTATTTAGTGTATTAAATTGTAATTTAAATATAAATAAATTGTAATTTAAATATATTGCTTTAAGATCGTATGCGGGTACAGTTTGAGTTTGATTGACGGTTTAATTTTTCATTTAAATTTGGGTCTTTGACATCAACCTTCACACTGACGCACAGGAGTCACGATATCTCTCGAGAAAAAGTTATATATTTTTCTCCACTTTATTTCTTCTTCAATTTTTTTATTTTTATTTTTATTTTTTCACAAAGTTAGTACAACTGCTGTCGCAATAATAAAAAAGATTTTTAATAAAAATTTCGAATGTTCTAAAAAAAAAAGTAAAAAAAGTAAATTAAATATTCAAATAAATACTTTGATCCTTCCTAATCCTAGCATAACGATTTTGTTGACGATGTTTCCATTACGTGGTTTGAAGCATGTTTTCATCATCATCATGTCATGCTGATTTTTTTAGCGTGTTTGTGGACCTTTATAAATGTGAGTTTCAGTTGCGGATTGTAAAAAAACGTTTGTATTTTTGTAGTACTAGTCAACTGATTCTTGTTACTACTCATTAATTCAGAAGAGAAATTTTGTTTCAAGACAAATTAAAACGTTAGCAAAATGGTGTAAAAAATTAGGGGCATGTTTACAGTATTCACCGAATGATAATTTGTCTCCCCTGAATTTTCGATGCAAACGAAAAGCCTCGATTAAGGTTTGTATTTTAAATTTTTTTTTTTTTAATTTTTAGCTGAATGCAGTATAAAGCTAGAAGTCTGAGACATTCAGTGAGACTAGAGATTTTATAGTATAGAAAATTTTGAAAGTCCTTTAATCTGGAATCAAAATGTTGGTTCCTTTTATTCTGTCGTAATTAAATGTTCATTTTTTTGTGATATTCGAACGTACAAAGAGATCGATGAAAAAAATATGATAATGTCAATTGATCTAATTTCTGATTTACTATTGTGTTGCATTTATAAAATCTCGGTGTAGATTCTTTTCAGTTGACAATTATTTTTTTTCCTGCAAATTCAAATTTAAACTTAAATTGATTGATTTACAAAAGAAAACAATTGTTCTCTTCTTAATGCGTTCATTATCAAACATTTTCGATGTTAAATTAATTACATAACATTCCCCTTTTTGAAATTCGCATCTTGTACTCATGTTAACCTCTGCACACATCTACAATGTTTACTATCCGAGAAATATATTCTTGTTTTGTGACACGTCAATGAAAAAATATTCATACCGAAAAGACTTTGAAAATGTTAATTGCAAATAAGATCTGTTGGAAATTAATTTTTACAAATAATATCCCAATCCCATATTTTAGGAGACTTTTTAACTTCTTTTTTCATTGACTAACTTTCTTCAATTTATTTTATGGTGGTAAAACTTTTTAGAAAACTGGATTGCTATGTCTGCATCAATGATCCTTTTTTAAGCCCATGAAACGTTCTCAATCAATCCTTTAAGTTTTATATCAAATGAACTTAATTTCTTTGCTACAACAGCTCATAAAATTATTTAAATATTAAAACGATTAAAAATGAGGATATTGGAATTAACAAGCATAAGTAATGAGAAGTTCATATTTCATAGGTCCCTCCACTTGAAAAAAAAAACTGCTCCAAATGTAAACTAAAAAATAAAATGTAATCAAACTGTGACATTATTTAATTAGAAAAGCTTTTAACTGCTTTTGTAAATAAGTTAAAGGACACTATTGCCTTAAAAAAAATTCAATGAATAATGAATTTTTACAAGACTTTTCATTTTTTCAAAATTTTAATTATAATAATTTAAAAATCGTTTAAAATTTTGCATTACTTTCTTTATTTTAGGTGATTTGTAATCAAGTGGAAATGAAATGTACGAATCCAAAATTGAAAAGTTTAATATACGTCGTTTTACTATTATATTTTTTAAATAATTTTTTATTTTTTTTACTTTAATCATTCTCATTTTTTATCTATGGTAGCCTAAATGTGGCATTATGAAAAGGTAGCATGTAAGAGTTGTCCTCCATTATCAGAGAAATTCGCCTGTCTGCAATTCGTTATTCATTGCCTGTTTACGTCTTAACTTTAAAATTAAAAAAAAAAAAAGATATTAAAAAATATAAATAAAATACCTTAACATTTCGCAAATTATTGTGTTTAGTTTACCCCTATCATGGTATTTCATTTCAGTTATTAAATTTTTAAATTAATCTAAGAAAATTTTATTTTTTCAGAAAGCAACTTCACAAACGTAACTAAAAAAGTAATTTGTAAAAATTACTAGGTTGTTAAAAACCAAAAGAAATTGTTCACTTAGATCTCGTAAATTCTGGTCATCTGTACTAACATCTCGGAGCTGATCAATCAATAATAAAGAGATAAGAAAAACGACCCGTTGTTAAAAAATGCTTGTATACTTTTTTTTTTATGCTAAGTAATATTTGTTACAAATCAGAACTTTAAATTTGCTAATTATACTCAAATAATGTCACAAATATATATTTTATTTTTGGAAGATTTTTAAAACCGATAATTTATTTTAAAACTTGTTAAAATAATGTAAGATATGTCCACCAGTAAAAAGAAAGTGAATCGAGCAAATATTTGACATTCCAATCTATATAATTTTATTTGAAATTCACCAGAGTATTTCACCTACTGGAAATAGTCAATTTAATCGAGGGACCTCCATGAGATCGCTAAAAAAAAAAAGCATAGCATGATGAAAAAGACGCCAAACTTGACGAAAACAAAAAAGAGGAAAGACCAAAGTTTTTTTTAATTATTTTTAAAAATGTTTCCTTCTTTTTAGAACATTCTAAATTTTTATTTAAAAAAACCTTGTTTTTCTTTGTATCACCGGAACTAAAAGAACAGACAATTTTTAGCACTTTTTTTTTTGTATGACACACATTAATTTGGAAAATCTTGCAAAAATAAAAATAATTGGCAGATGTTAATGAAACTTAATGAAATGATCGAAATTATTATAAATGTTTTTTTTTTTTTTTTGTAAGTCATGGCAGAAATATTTTTTTTATATTTATTATCCCCCCCCCACCCAATAACTAATTTTATGAAAACGCTAGAAATTCAATCGAATCCAGTTTAGTGATTACAATAGTTAAAAGCACAAGGCTTTGAGGAATGCAAATCATGTATTTTTACGTTTTTAATTGCCCCCCCCCCACACACACACACACCTGAAAATCAGCTCTGAATTGTAACATACAAAACTCAATAAAAAAAAGATATTTAATTTCAAATGCTTTTATTTGCTTTTAGTTTTTTTTATGAATATGGACAATATTTTCTGAAAGCAAAAAAATTTTTCAATGAAAAATGAATTTTTAATCCAATTATTTGTTATTTCTTTAATTATAATAGATTTTTACATTTAAGTTGTTAAATATTATAAATTAGTTAAAAGCTGCATCCGCTTTTGTAAGTGTCCTTATGAGATAGATCTTTTTTTAGCGTGTTGTGAATTGTATCGTTTTGACTAATCAGAAGATCCGCAGTAATTAAGAAATGTAATTTTGTGTTTATAATTGGGCTGTAATTATAAAGTATGGAAGACCAACCAGAATACAATTAAGTTGCGTTATTTGAGTTAAGCATTGTTTTCTGCTGTTAAGGCCTTTACTTTTGTGAAACGTGTGGAGAAGTTAATTTGATTTTTCAATTTCAACTGAGAAGGGTATCTAAAAGTATCATCTTATGAAATTTATATGATCTTATTTTTATATTATCTCGGTTATGACATTTTTCCATAAATGAAATATCAAAATTAATAATAAAATGAATGGAATACAAATAACACAGTAAAATGTAATAAATGTACATAAAATTATAGTATTTTATGTACACTTCTGATAAAATTTCATAAGAAAGGTACCTATAAATTAATTAGATACCATTCTTATGAAATTCAATCTCATTCTTAACAGTTTTATTTTAATTTCTTTATTTTCCATAAAGCATTGTAAACATAAATTTAAGTACGAAAAAAAAAATTAGAGTGCTGAAATTTTTCCTTAAAAATAACAAGGTAAATAATTTGTTCACTTAAATCTAAATAACATCTCTTTTCTACTTCTGTAGAACAAATTATCCTCATGTAATCTGTCAATATGTCATTCAACACTTGTCAAGTGACGTGAAAGGTTATGACCTGCTTTGTTTTATTTTCAAATTACATCTTTTCGGCACAGAAGCTAAGTTAAGCTTGGTTCAAAATATTTTAAATAAACATAATTTCTGATTTTCTTAAAATAAGTTTTGAAAAAATGATAATTGATTCTTAAAAGCATTTCAAACTTTCAAAATTTTTTTTATAAAATGGAAAAAAATGTATGCCATGATTGATTATCTGTCAATTTTGCTGACTCAAAAAAAAACAAGATTTTTAACGAAAATTTCAGATGTGCTAGGAACAATTAAAAAATGTAAAAAAATACCCCCAAAATACTTTGATCTTTCCTCTTAATAATAATATGAACATTTAGACAATGAAATTGTTTTCGTCAAGTATGGTGTCTTTTTCATCATGCTATGCTCTTTTTTATCGATCTTATGGAGGTACCTAATTTAATCCTTAATCTTTCAATTAAAGCTAGAAAGAAATCTACAAGAATGTGTTTTCATTTTTTAAAATTCATTTTAAACCTTAGGTATTGAAAATTTTAGCAAAAAAGTGAAGGTACCTAAATTTCATATCCAGAATTTTTAAAAATGAGAACTTTCATGATAGAAAATTAAAGATAATGATAATTGTAAATTATGCAACCATCAAACATTTTCTTTTCCTTTTAGGTAAATGGATCAAGAAACAGCTCAGGTTTTGTTCCAAGAAGGAGCTATGCTACTTTTCTTGGATGTACCTCAAGGAACAGAGTTTGGAATTGGTTACAACTGCTGGGAAGTTGGTCCCAAATTCAAAGGTGTCAAAATGATTCCACCAGGAATTCATTTTATTTATTACTGGTAAATAAATTTATCATAGCTTGGCCTTATAGAACAATAGAATATAATTATGTTGATTAATTCAATGTTATAGATTTGCACCAACTATTCAAGTTGCCTGCCTAGAACCCATTATTACAATGGCAACTAACTAATCTGTTGTTTAGTAGTGATATGTCTATTAATCAGTCTCTACTTATATAGATTTCAATTGGCTGCTGTATGAAGGAGTGCTGAAAAGTTATTGACTCAGACTCTCTTAAAATCTGACCAAATGTCAGATTTGTTTTTTGTGGTACCCAGAAAATTTGGTAATTTTGACAAGGTAGAAAAAAATCATTAACTATGAAATAAGTCAACTGAAAAAATGATTTTAGGGCTGTTGTGGAGTGGGGGTTTGGGGGCTAAGACCCCTACCCTATATTTTTGAAATAAAAATGAGACTATGTAGTTTTTGCTTCTTTAAAAATAAATAACTATCTAAAACCTACTTTATTTACTACTTTTTTATTAAAATAATAATTGCCCCTCTCCAGAAGGTACAGCCTTGGTATTGATGGAGTGGGGTTTTAACTGAACCCCACAATTTTCAAATCCCCACACCATAATGCCCCTAAAGTTAATTTTCAATCGACTTATTTCATACTTACTGAATTTTTCTACCTTGTCAAAATTACCAAATTTTCTGGATACTACCAAAAACAAATCTGATATTTGGTTAGATTTTAAGAGTCTGAGTCAATACCAAATTTTCCGTTACTGAATTTTATTATATTCGTTTTTGGCAAGATTAGGCCAATAAATTTTCAGCACCCCCTTGCATGGTAGCATGTACATGTCCTACAACTATTTATTGAAACAATTGGAATTAAAGGTTTTTTGGTTTTTTTTGTTTTTGCATTTAATCATTACTTTCCTTTTAAAAATAGAAATATACAAAACATAATACTTTGATTAACATTAAATTTTATCTATTACAAATATCTATCATAAAATATTGCTTATCTAAATATTCAATTTTAATATATATATATATATATATATATATATATATATATCATTTTCAATATAGTTCTCTTTTATCTAGTGTTGCTTTTCTTTCCATAGAAATCTATTTTGTCTTCAAGCTCAACAAATTCTTAATTGCTAATATAAAAATATTACTGTTTCAAACATTTCTATCAAATCCTCTTGTATCAGGTTTTAAATACATGATTGTTATAATTGTTGATGCAAATGGACTTTAAAATATTGAATTTCCAATTTATTTTCACCTGGAATTTTTAGTGCTAAAAGCAGATTTGGAGATCTTGCTCCTCGAACAGGTTTCTTCTATGAATTCAAGCAGAGGGAGATATTAGTGAAGAAATGGGACAAGCACTTAGAAGGTGAGTTGAAAAAAAGATTATTGTTTTTATTTAATTGACATTCCATTTTTCAGTGCTATAAATTTTGGGAGGAAATTGTTGATATTCATAAAAATAATTTTCTTCATGATCTCTATCATTATTACCTACATTTTGAATTAACTTGGAGAATTATGTATCATTTTGAGCATAATAATAAATGATTTGTTATATTATCTATAAGTAACTAAAAGGTTCTAAATTGAAAATCTATAGTAACTAAAAGGTTATTATAAATTGATCACATGGAGGAGAACAATTTTTGATCAGATTTAAAACTAGTTTTCTCTTAAACCAAACCCACTTCTGGGATGGAGGTAAATATCTGTTAAGTACAAAATAATTTGAAGTTTAAATTTCAAATCATCTTGAGTGGGGTAACTTCAAATAAAACTGTCATGGTTGTGCTACTCTTTTTTGTTCTTGATAGACTGACTGAAATTTATGTTGCAAAATTGTCAGTAAACATTTGGTTACCATATTGGTAAAATAGATTTTGTGATGGGATAAAATATTCCATGATTTTGTAATTTATTTCAGTAAATTTATTTCCCTCTTTATTGGAGAAGGTACTCATTTGTAATTGATTAATATTTAAATAGATTTAGTGAAATATTCAAGAAATGAAATAAAAATATATCCTTATTTTCATTGAGTAAATAAGATCAAGCACTTATTGTATGAATTGTTCAAAGTCACTGAAAGTGAAAAATTGTCATGACTGGACGCCTTTTCAGAAATTAATATTATGTAATATAAAATATTAACAAAATTCCAGAATTTACTTTGACTTTTTCATTTTTTTATTTTATTTTTTAGATATTAAGATGGATTCAATCAGTTTGGAAGAGATGGAATGTTATGAACTGAATAAAAAAGAACTAGATCAGTTTTTAGCCCCTTACCCATATGAAAAGTAAGTAAGCATATTATAATCTTTGTAAATATTTTCTTGTAGATGCAAAGAAATCTTATTTCGCAATGTTATAATACTCATACAAGCTCATAGTTTCTGCTTGATAACATTGTAAGAAAAACACTGGAAAAAAAGATTAGTAAAGAAAAGGTTTAACCACATGAGGGATATGGATTAACAATACAATAATAGCGAATATTATAGTGTGCATACAACTCAATGTTATGCCTTGCAACCCACTTGGCAATACGTGTTCCTATGAGCAAAAGTCCTACTCAGTGTGACTGGATGCGTCCATAATCATTCATTAGTTTAGAGAAGAATCCCTAAATCTCTTTTGAATATGTATTTCCTTCTTTTCGGGTTCACTTCCAACACTTCCCTTGAATTTATTTCTCTTTTACTAACACAGTGTGTTCATGTATTGGAGTTGACAAGTCAAATGTATAATATAGCATTTCCATAGGTAAATCTCTTTGTTGGGGTTTTATTTCCTTGTCATATCTTGGTTTTAATTGTTTTTGTTATATATAAGAAGTGTTGCTGCCGATACTGGTTTGAAATGAGATCACCAGTGAGTAACATGGGCGATTCCATTATTAAGTAGATTATGTGATCATAAAGGAAGTGAATAAATAAGAAGTAACGTGATGACTATATGATCATGGTTCACACTTCTTGTCTATCCACTCTACTACTATACAGATTATGATTCTCTTCTGATCAGTATACTATTTTTGCGATTACTACTTGAACAAGTATTACTAGTGCAGATATTATTGGAAGGCGTTACTACCAGTACCAGCATCACAAAGTCTCAACTACAACGAGCATTTTTTGAAGTGATAACAAGCTTTCATTTGACATAATAAGTGAAGACATCGAACATCACAAAAGTGGCAATGAGGATTCACAAAGAATCATAAAAGTGACAACAAGGATTCATAAGGATTCCTTGAACTTACACAGATGGAAGAAATTAATCTGCAAAAAGTTCAGCAGAAAATATGAAAGAATTAAAGGCCCTTATGTTTCAAATGCTGCAACAACAGAAAGTACAGCAGGAACTACAATTACAGCAATAGCAACAGCACCATGAACAGCAGTTGCAATTACAGTTACAGCAAGAAAAGTTTTTTAGAGTTGTTCACTAAAACGATGGAAACAAAAACTTCAGATTCATTTACTCCTGATGTTGTCGCTAATTCAATCACTGAGTTTCTGTACAATCTGGATGAAGGAATAATTTTCCCATCATACTATAGAGGATATGAAGGAATCTTTAAAAGGGATTGTGTGCATTGGAGTGATGAGAAAAAGTTTGATTATTGTTGAGGAAATTATCCCCTGCTGAACACAAAAAATATGTAAACTATGTTTTGCTGAAGAAGCTGGAAGAAATAACTTTTGATGAGACTGTCCTAACACTATCGAAAATATTTGGAGACCAGAATTTGCTGTTTCTAATCTGGAAATGGACCCAAAATTAACTCTCCATTGTGAATTTAAAGCTTGATACCACAAGGATTGAAGAAAAAGAAAATTCACAGGTTTACAGTGTCCAACCAACTGAGAGGAAAAATTACAAACATTTTCCAACTGCTGATAAAACTATAAAGGAAGACTATAAAACCTGCTCAATACCTAATATTTGCCATGGCTGTTGTGATAAGCATTTTAAAAAGGATTGTTTCTTCAGAAACAAGAAATTTTATGAGTGTAGGAAATTAGGACACAAGAGTGCATGTTGCAGATAAAAAAAAATGGAGAATAAATAAAACACATGAACAAAAAACAGTAGTATTTGTGTTGGAAAACACTCCTAATCTGTTGGGTACAGATTGGATGGCATTGTTTGATCTGTGGGACGTACCTATTAACTCGTTTTGTAATAACATAAATATTATTGCCAGTTCTAATACAGCAAATGAAAAACTGAAATGTGAACTGAAAAAGACTTTTTTCAGAAGCTTTTTCTGAAGGTCTTGGTACTTGCATGAAAGTAAAAGCCAAGTTTCAGTGGAAAGACAATGTAACGCCTACATTTAAACCAAAAAGAAGTGTACCCTTTGTGGCTGTAGATCCAATCAACAATGAATTGGACAGGCTGGAGAAATTGGGAGTAATATCAAGAATAGACTATACCAAATGGGAATAAAAGAATACAAGTGTGTGCTGACTTTTTGACGGGCCTAAACAAAAGTTTGAAACAGCATAATTACCTGTTACCTAGTCCAGAAGAAATATTTTTCTCAAAGTTGGACCTCTCAGACACATACTTACAAATACAGGTGGATGAAGACTGTTCAAAATTACTAACTATTAACACCCATAGAAGGTTATATAAATTCAACCATCTGCCTTTTTGTGTAAAGGTTGCACCAGCTATATTCCAACAAATAATGGATACCATGCTGGCTGGGTTGGTTGTGCTCAGGCATATTTGGTAAAAAACAAAACCCAAATAGAACATGATGAAGATTTAAAGAAAGAATCAAAGATTATGGCTTCAAAATAAGTGAAGAAAAGTGAGTTATTCATGTCCGAACTCAAATATCTAGGGCAGATTATTGATGGGACCGGTAGACGACTGCAAGAGCAAGCGCAATAAATGATATACCTGCACCAACTAATATTACAAAACTTTGCAAACTATTACCCTACCTACATACTTAATATGCATGAGTTGAGAGCACTATTAAATAATCTACTGAAGAAGGATGTCAAGTGGAACTGGACAGAAAAATGTCAAAGTGCATTCGAGCAGATTAAGAAAGTATTAACATCAGACCTATCATGGACTCATTTTGACCCTAACCTGAAAATTGTCGTTGCATCTGATGTAAGTGATACAGGGATTGGAGCAGTGGTATTACATAAGTATGATGATGGATCAACAAAGTGAATAGCACATGCTTCAAGGTCATTAACTACAGCTGAAGGAAGCTACAGTCAAATGTAGAAAGAAATTTCAATGAAGAAATTCCCCAAGTTCTTATATGAATGGGAATTTATTCTTCAAGAGGATCATCAACCATTGTTATCAGTATAAAAAAGGTTTTTCTACACATACGGCGAATAAACTGCAGCACTGGGGAATGATCCTATTAAATTATAACTACAAGATGGAAATTTTACCGCCTAAGAAGCTAAGTCATGCGGACAGTTTGTCTCAATTAGTACCAAGATACTGGGAAAACTGGAAGACACAGTAATTGTGGCGATTAGGGCCGAAAGTGAAATAAGCAATGTACTATATAATACCATGACAGACTTGCCAATTACATTAGAAGAAATAAAAATTAAGGCAGAGACTGGCCACTTCATAATGAAAATGAAGGATAAACTAAAATCTACAGGAAAAATACGACTGGAAATACTAGTGCATTTTCATTGTGGGATAGTGTACTGATGTACACTGAGAGAGTAGTTATATCAGCGTTGTTACAAAGATGAATGTTGAGAGTTTCGTAGAGGACATCCAGGAATTTCTAAGATGAAATCTCTAATGAGATGCCACACCTACTGGCCGAATATGGATAAAGATATAGCAAATGTGGTAGAATTATGCAGAGGTTGCATTCTGACAGAAAAGACACTGTCTATAAAAGTTCAACCATGACTGACATATGTTGAACTGCATAGTATTTGCAAAAGTTTTGAAAGTCACTCGAAGTAAATTGCATGCCATTATCAGACACTATAGTATTTGGAATTCCAAATTTTGAAAACAGTTCATGAAGAAAATTTAGTTACAGTGGAAGTGATTCTTCAACACTTATATATTTCAGGCCATTTTGAAAAACTGTTGACAACAATCAATACACACTATTCAAGGTCCCACATAATCATCATGCAACCTAGACCAAAGGTTATCATATTATTATATTGTATTATTAGGTGATAATTTTGCCACTAGACTACAACCTCCACATGACTTAACCAAATTTTGAATAGCCTTGTCCCGTTTAGGCCAATATATGTAACTTCTCATAAGGGATTTCATTATTGACATTCCAGAATAACCAACATGAAACTGCTTTAAAATTCTTTTTTTCAAGGAAGCAGGAGTTACTACTGTTTCAATATACATCAGTACTTCATCACAGAAAAATACTTATTATTTTCAGTAACACTACGAGTAGGGGTTATGAGGAACTATATTCAAATTCTGCCTATACCACTTTTTTCTTTTTTTGAAACAAAAAAAATCAAAATCTGAAAAAAATTTCAATTTAAAGCATTTTTGATGAATTGCTGCCCTAAAAACTGAAATATGTGATTTTAGCCCTCAGTGAATCCAGAAAATAGTAATATAAGAACATCCCTGTCCTTGAATGTAAGTAAATTGTTGTGACTTACAACAGGAAAATTTGATAATGAATCATACTTAATCCAGGCCTTAAAGGCAGTGTTTGCTTGTTTTATTGAATATAACGTGAAATTAAATGGTGCCGAGTGTCAGTTCCTTAAACAGGAACTACAATATTTAGGTCACACAGTGTGTAAGGAAGGCACAAAACTGCTTCAGACTAAGGTGAATGCTGTTTGCATGGCTCCTCATCCTTCTAATGTCTCAGAATTAAAATCTGGTATGTCACATTTTGGAGGCCACAATTAAGAGGCCATTGAAACAGGAAAAGTTTCAGGGCCATGTTGCATCCAAACAGGAAAGTTTTGAAAAATTTGGTGAAAACAGGAAGTTGGAAGATGATATTGAATGGGAATACAATCAGTGATCAGATTGGTTTTGTTATCATTTGTGAAGGTGTGTATTATTGCGAGTTGATATGGTGACTGTGGATTTGGTTTCATGCTCAAATTTGCAATACTCAGAACCTAGATGACATGTTTCAACTTTTCCAGGGACACTTGAATTAAATTTTCAGATCATGATGTCTGTCAAATTTGCAGTTCAAATTAATTTAATTGAATTTAGCATTACATTTTCTTATGTTGTTAATTACCCTGATGTCAAGGTTTATGAACTAACCACAGAAATAGTGCATCAAATTTTTAAAATGATGTGTGTTGACACTGCTGAACACACATCATTTTTAAAATTGAGAAAGGAAAGAAACAATCAAGGTACACCCAAAAATGTTTTCCACTTTGCAAAAGTTGGAATGGGCCAGCAACCAGTGTTGAAGAAATTTATGATATTCTGAAGGCAAATCATGATAATGTTGAAAAGATTGTTTGTATCAAGTTGTCATATTACCACTGTACTCACAAATCAGATATCTTTCAACACCCGGATTTGCTCCGGATCACCAATATTAATGAACAGCTGCTGAATTGATGTGCACTTCTTTCAGGCAATGATCCCATGTCTGAATCTGGGACACATTGTCATCTGACAAGGATGCAGAACAGTTTCTTCTTTCATTCCAAACCAGTTCTTCCACAGGGTGACTAGAATGATATTGTGTTTTGGATGAATTATGTCACCTTGGTTACTGAAGGTGATGCAGACACATGGTACTTAGCAGCTTGCATTGAGAAACATTCTGATCACACATACACAGTGGAATACCTTCATAGACTTCAGAAATCATTTCATTTGAAATAAAAACACCCTGCAAAACCAGACAGAGGCATTTTAAAAGCTGAATCCATTGTTGTATGTGATATTGATGGTGAGTGGGATGTTTCCAAGGAATGGAACATGACATGCACATTGAGAAAGCATTTGTACATAAACAAACTGGTAAAGGGCTTCTTAAAATAGCTCTGTGATGTTGTGACAAGGTTGTTTAAAGTTGAATTTTCAATTTTATCATATTCATAACTTGTGTTTCTCTTCCTATTTCAAATTTAGCCCTACTCTCAGCCTTCAATCATATTCTTATTACCAGTAAGTTCATAAGGACACTTCAATCTTGAATTATTATATATTTGAATCTTTGGTGTTTTGGTGGGATGATATATTCTGGCTAATACGTAAATGTATTTCATAAATGAAATTGGTCAAGATTTTCATGGTCTGTGAGTCTTCAGTACTTATTCTACTTTATTTTTGATTGTATATTAGACTGAAATGGGATCTTACCCCAAATTCTTGAGCATAATGAAAATCATAGTTCAGTAGTCAGATGAAGTTAACAAATTTCTGGAGATCTCTCAGTATTTTAGGTTAGCATTTTCCCAAATGGTTTCCAAGTTACTATAATGTTGGTGTTTTGACCCCTATGTTTTCCCAAGAGTGATGTGCCTGCATGCACGGCTATTACAAATGATCTGTGCAATTACAGTGCAGAACTCATCTGAAACAAGAATATCTGAACTTGTGATAGACTATTAACAAAGTGCATATACATTTAAGGACATTTATGGGCAATATTGAAGGAATGGCAGTAGTAAGGATTTAATGCATCAGTAACTGATTTGAGCAGGGCCTACTTACAGGTATATGTGCACAAGTCACTATGGCCACTCCAAACAGATGTTTAATGGGTGGAGATTTGGATTAGGTTGTAGTTTGGACTTAATATGGCACCATTAATGGGTGATCATATGAGATCAATTGTCTGTATTGTGGTGTTACCAAGTGAATCCATCTAGAATGTAATGTTGGCCTATAGTGACAAAGTTTTTGCCAATGACAGTGTATGGTGCCAGTGATGTGCATAAGGGCATATTTAGTAAAAGATGGACTCTTTGGCAAGGACCTGGACAACAATTGGCAGATGGTGCTTGAATATTAGGTCTGAGCGGGTGTTAACATGATAAACTTTGATGGAAATGTGTAAGCAAGCTTCTAGGAAGATCCAATGTTATCACTCATCAAAGCATCTTTTCATCGTGTGGGAAATTCACAGAGCATTTGCCTTTGTGCAGCTGGCTTCCAATGGCCAGAGCACTCATAAAAAGTGAGCAATGTCATTTTATCTGGGTGGGATATTGAAGTGAATATTGTCCCATCAAGTTGATAAGAATGGACACCATCACTAAGGTACATCTAGACAATCCTGCACAAAGTAATTGATGTGAAATGGATGCAAATTCAATGTGTAGTTTGATGTAAATTATTTCACCAACAGAATGTCACTGGAAGTCAAGAGATCATCTGTCAAGAATGAATGTTGGTTGCATCCAGGAAACAAAGCTCATCACATCAACTTATCTGAGCTTGAAAGATATCAACTTGATCCTCCACTAGCAGGTGATGCAGCTGCACCTGATATAGCTGTAATACTGGTCAAATCTAACCAAATCCAAGTCAACAATATGATTAGGGTACCACAGAGATGACTTGATATGATGAAGAAAGAAACTGTTTATTGCTTCTGTGAATGGCTAAGTCTCAGTTTATGATGATTCATTGATAAAGTGAGCATATTGGTGTGAAGTGGACTTTGTATAAGTCAACACTTTGTTGTCAAAAGTAGCTGTCAAAATAGTAGTCAATGAATGTGAGACCCAGTGCATTGACAGAAAGGAAGACTCGATATGAGTGACACTTGTAGAGTGCTACCCCACTAACATTTTAATAGGATACCATGCCATGCAAAAGAGTTTTGTCTCTTTTTGAAGATGGGTGCAATGGTTGAACCCATTCACAAATTCTTGGTAAGTGAAAAGCTGATTGAGTTTGAATCAAGTATGGCTTTTTACAAGCACACAATTCAGAGCCTGGCTCAAGTGTAACTGGTAACCCTAGATCAGGCGAAGAGGTAAAAGCCACTCCCTTGCAAAGATGCACCATGTAGAAAAGACCAGCTGCACAGTAACCTCTCTGATCATGAGATTGGGCGTATTGTGATGGGAACTGGATATTAATGGCGCAAAATGACTGAAACAATTGATTTACCAATCAGTGTCAATAGAGACACTGAGAGGGCAACAGGAAAAAAAGCATTCCACCTTTTATTTGCACTGTATATTTGAATATTGATAGTGTCCTTTAGAAGAAAAGAGAACACTGATCTGGGAGAAGGCAAGACATTCCACCTGTGGTGAGATAGAATGAAGTCTTGAAGTTGTAGTTATGTGGATTATAGCTGGAAGAATACATGTCAGTATTTTTCCACCTGTTTCTTCATGAGTTATCTATATTGCTACAATATTTGATTAAAGCTATCCACCATTGTTAGATAGGTTAAGTCATTCTTCTTGAGAATATAATACAACTTATCTTAGAGCTAGATTAAATAAACAATTACAAAGGCAAAGTGTTTCAGAAAACTAATATTTCAGCAATTAATGTTTTTGTTTTCAGTCCTGTTTTCACTACTGTCTTTTCTTAGGTTTTCTTATCTTGTCAAGTATTTTTCAGTGTTGTGTAGAAAGATGACCAACCTTCTCTACACTAATTGTTGAACATAGACTCATTCATTCACTATGAGTAGGATGTCTGCTAATAGGAACAGGTGTCGCAAAGTGGGTCACAAGGTGTCGCATTGAGTTGTACCCATTGCTACGGTATTCAGTATTATTGTATTATTAATCCATGTCCCTTTTCTTCACTAATCTTTGGTTCCGGTGCTTTCTTTACAATATTATTAACTAGAAATCATGGGCTTATATAAGCATTACAACAAAGGTGATGAAGATTCAAATCTCAGGTTTTTAAAAAAAACTATTCTGACATTGTAAGGATTTTTGAACTTGTGTTAAAAAATTTCAGAAATGCACAACATGAAAAATAATGGTAAAACAGTTAAAGCAACAACAGTTATTAGAGCAACAACAACAATGCACACTACAAATATTGAAACATCAGACAAGGATGTTTGAAGCAATTTCGCAAAAATCAAATGAAACTAGTATTATACTTTCATTCATACCTGATATGGTTGCAAACTACATTAGTGAATTTTTATATAACCCTGAAGAAGGTGTTATATTTTTGTCATATGACAGAAGATACAAAAGAGATTGCCAGGGCAGGCCAGATGAAAAAAAAGGTATGTATACTTATGAAATTGTGTCCATCAAAGCATGAAAAATATTATAATTTCAGTATCTATCTATCTATATTTCTGAGATGAGGTATTATGTACACTATTTACATTGTTTGGACTATCATCCTCATCTTTGTCGTCATATTTATCCAACCACCGGAAGAAGGCCAGAGTGTACAGTGACCGAAACGTTGTGATAAATATGGCAACAAAGATGAGGATGATAGTCCGATCAATATAAATGGTGTATTATAATTTCATTTTACCTGAACAATCATGAAATATTATGTTTGATGAAACTTAATTTTGTCTAAAATTTTCAGTGAAAGAAACTCCCTATTTCATACATGTTGACAATGCATAAATCTCACAAAAATGATCAAGATGAATGAATTATCTCCAGATATGTTTAATTTTTGTGCAAGGGTTAACTTTGAGTAAAAACAAGTTTGCATATTCTAACAAAAATTGAGCAGGACCCAAAATTAAGCTTACAGTGATAGAAGAATTCTAAATTTTTATGTACTCATAAAAAGTGAAACTAGACAGTAACATTTAGAACACATACAAGTATTCCAGAGAATAAAGGATTATGAGTTCAAATTCAATGAGGAGAAATGTCAGTTTTTCAGGAGCAATATAAAATACTTGAGACAATTTATGCAAATGTATGTAGACCAGACCCATCAAGGACAAGCACTATTAAAAATATGCCAGCCCATATATACGTATATATATATATATATATAAAATGAAATGAAGAGGTTATAATGGTTCCAACGAGAGAAAAGCGTGTATATTAAAAAGAAGAGAGGTACCGCAAACTTTTTTGGTTGTAATGTGGGTTTTTGTTTTTTCTTTTTTATTAAAAAATATTATTCTTTATTTTTCATAGTTTTACATAGTTTTACAACACGTGTTTCTGGTCTTACGACCGTCTTCAGGTAAAGGGTGGAGATTTCCACATATTATTAAAAATAATTATTAAAAATAATTAATTTTTTTCCTTTATGCTTTCCAATGTTACATCTTCTCTATATGAGACATTCTCTGTTTTTGTGTTGGTCATTCCAATGTCTTTCTTTAAATGGTAGTGAAGAGTTCTGAGGGAAGGGTCATAAAACAATTAAGGTTGGTTTGAGAAGTGATGAATCGGGTTGTCTTATCTTTTAATGTTTTAATGACCCCTGTGTGTTCTTAGATCCCTTAGATCTATTTCCGTTTTCGTGTGTTCCTGTCAGCATGCGTGTATATATGTGTGTGTACATTCCCCCTGAATACATACACTGTTTCACTACGAAGAATTAGTAAACACACTTGTACACATACACACACACACAAACATACACACACACACACACATACACATGCACACACGTATATTGTCCCACCATAAGGAATCTGTACAAACGCACACACACTCTCATACACAAACACACACATTTTTCCCAAGTTACACGGAACCAGCACGCACACGCACACACACACACACACACACACATATACATATATATGCGCATATACATACACACGTATTTCCTAAGTTGTGTGGGGTTTGTGTGAGTAGCTCCCCTGCTTTCGCCAATATGCGTGCATATACACGCATACATACATATACACACACACACACATATACATACACATACACACACATACATACATACATACACATACATACATATATATATATATATATATACATATATATACATATACATATATACATACACATATATACACGCATACACACACACATACATACACACACATACACACATATGCGTACATATATACATTTTTCGTGTTCCACAGATACCCGCATGTGAGCTTGCGTGCATGTATAAGAGCGGTTTGATCACTGTATTTGGTCACCATGTGTGCATGCTGTGTGCTTTTGTGTGTGGGGTCATGATCTATTCAGTTCTGGTTTGAATTTATTTATGAAATTTTTTTCCTGTATTTGTAGATAGGAATAATTGTCTGTTTGGTATATCGGCATGATATTAAATTTACCCTGGTTACATTCAAAAATATGTTGTGAAACAAAAAGTTTTCTGTTGTCCGGCAACTTTATGTTGCTTTTGTGTAGGGAGACCCTCTGAGACTGATAGAAATGTTTAATGATAACAAAAATACTACAGATGAGTCACTAGTAAAAAATAAATCTAATTTCTTCCCAAACAAAAATAGCAATACCAGTGAGCTAAATATGTTTTTCGAAAAACTCTGGAACCTCAACCTAGAGGAAAAATCCAAACCATTCGACAACCTCACATACAGACAAAGACTAGCCTTAGAGAACATCCGAAAAAATAATAACATAATTATAAAAGAAGCAGATAAAGGCAGCGCCATAGTGATCATGGACAGAACATACTATAAAACAAAAATTCTAGAAACACTAGAGGATAGAAATAACTACAAATTAATTGACACTAACATAGACAAAAACATTATATCAAAAATTACAAAACTCTGCACAACACATAATAAAATATTAACAAAAAAAGAGAAGGATTTCCTAATAAACTTTATACCAAAAACAAGCAATTTCTACGGACTACCTAAAATTCACAAATCACGTGAAATAAAAGCAGCTATAGAGACACAAAAATCTGAATACATTAGCATCCCAAACCCCAGTGACCTTACATTCAGACCAATAGTAGCAGGACCAGCCTGTCCAACTAGTAAACTAAGTAACCTGATAGACATAATATTACAACCATATACGAAACAAATTAAAAGTCATATCAGAGACGATATACATTTCCTTAGCTACATACCACAAAAGGTGGATCCGGGAACTCTTATGGCAACTTTTGATATTAGTAGCCTATACAGCAACATACCCCATGAACTAGGAAAGGAAGCAATCTCATTCTGGATTGAAAAACATCCAGAAACACTACATCCGAGATTCACTAAAGAGTTCATTATCAATAGTATAGATCTAATTTTAAACAATAACACCTTTGAATTTGACAATAAAAATTATATCCAAACCCTGGGTACAGCAATGGGAACAAAAATGGCTCCAACATATGCCACCCTAACATTAGCTTACCTAGAAGAAAACCTCTATGAACAGATAGAACAAATATATGGGGCAAATATAAAAGCCCAGTTCACTAAATCTTGGAAAAGATACTTAGATGATTGCTTCATCTTTTGGAAATCCTCATGGGGCGACATTAACCAATTTCATACTCTACTTCAAAACTTACACCCAAAAATCAAATTCACGCAAGAATATAATTTTAACGAATTACCATTTTTAGATATACTCATTAGAAATAAAAACAACCATATAATCACAGATATCTACCACAAACCCACAGACACCCAACAATACCTTCATTTCAAGAGCCATCACCCCAAAAGCTGCCTAAAATCTATTCCCTATTCCCTAGCACGTAGAGTTTGTACTATAGTGACTGATAAACACCTCCGAAAAACCCGCTTAGAAGAACTACACAAAACTCTAAAAAAACGAGGCTACCCCACAACTCTAATAAACAAAGGTTTTGAACTCGCAAAAAAAATCCCTCTAGACCAACTCAGAAATAAAAAGAAACGTAATGTCGAGCCAACTATAGCATATGTCTCAACATACAACAAAAACAATCCAGAAATATTCACAAAAATTACCAAAAATCTAGACCGACTTAGCAAGAATAATAAACTGAATAATATAATAAAAACAACCAAAATAATCAAAAGTAAACGCCAATCTAAAAACCTAAAACACATATTAACCTCATCTAAATTTACCCAACACACAATACAGGGAGTCACAAAATGCAACAAAAAAAAGGTGTGGGGTTTGTGACATCATTATAGAAGGAAACTCGTACACTTTTCAAAACCCCAAAACAACGTTCACAATAAACAAAAACTTAAACTGCAACTCCAAAAATGTGATTTATGTACTTAAATGCACAAAATGCAGGAAATCATATATAGGCATCAGCCAACAACTGAACAACAGGGTCTCCCTACACAAAAGCAACATAAAGTTGCCGGACAACAGAAAACTTTTTGTTTCACAACATATTTTTGAATGTAACCAGGGTAAATTTAATATCATGCCGATATACCAAACAGACAATTATTCCTATCTACAAATACAGGAAAAAAATTTCATAAATAAATTCAAACCAGAACTGAATAGATCATGACCCCACACACAAAAGCACACAGCATGCACACATGGTGACCAAATACAGTGATCAAACCGCTCTTATACATGCACGCAAGCTCACATGCGGGTATCTGTGGAACACGAAAAATGTATATATGTACGCATATGTGTGTATGTGTGTGTATGTATGTGTGTGTGTATGCGTGTATATATGTGTATGTATATATGTATATATATGTATATATATATATATATATATGTATGTATGTGTATGTATGTATGTATGTGTGTGTATGTGTATGTATATGTGTGTGTGTGTGTATATGTATGTATGCGTGTATATGCACGCATATTGGCGAAAGCAGGGGAGCTACTCACACAAACCCCACACAACTTAGGAAATACGTGTGTATGTATATGCGCATATATATGTATATGTGTGTGTGTGTGTGTGTGTGTGCGTGTGCGTGCTGGTTCCGTGTAACTTGGGAAAAATGTGTGTGTTTGTGTATGAGAGTGTGTGTGCGTTTGTACAGATTCCTTATGGTGGGACAATATACGTGTGTGCATGTGTATGTGTGTGTGTGTGTGTATGTTTGTGTGTGTGTGTATGTGTACAAGTGTGTTTACTAATTCTTCGTAGTGAAACAGTGTATGTATTCAGGGGGAATGTACACACACATATATACACGCATGCTGACAGGAACACACGAAAACGGAAATAGATCTAAGGGATCTAAGAACACACAGGGGTCATTAAAACATTAAAAGATAAGACAACCCGATTCATCACTTCTCAAACCAACCTTAATTGTTTTATGACCCTTCCCTCAGAACTCTTCACTACCATTTAAAGAAAGACATTGGAATGACCAACACAAAAACAGAGAATGTCTCATATAGAGAAGATGTAACATTGGAAAGCATAAAGGAAAAAAATTAATTATTTTTAATAATTATTTTTAATAATATGTGGAAATCTCCACCCTTTACCTGAAGACGGTCGTAAGACCAGAAACACGTGTTGTAAAACTATGTAAAACTATGAAAAATAAAGAATAATATTTTTTAATAAAAAAGAAAAAACAAAAACCCACATTACAACCAAAAAAGTTTGCGGTACCTCTCTTCTTTTTAATATATATATATATATATATATATGTATGTATGTATAAATTTCTAAACCTTATCAAAAAACTTTTCCCCCGATCCCAAAACTAACCCACTCAGTAAAATATTCAATTGTAATACATTTAAATTAAGCTACAATTGTGCTGCTAACGTGGAAAAAAATAATTAAGAAACATTGTCTTCAACAAGTATAATGACTCAAAAAACTAGTCTAATCCTAACATTAAGGGTTTAATTATTATTAGTTTTCTGAATTCTCATACTTGTAGTTTGATTGGTCATTGCCGCTTATGTTACAGCGTTTCCCCTATCGAGGGGTGTTTGGTTGATTTGAACCTTTTAAAACTCTTTATTCTGCATTCATCATCAACCCCTGATAAGATACCAGAAGTGTTGAAACAAAATGGCTGTTTTTGTAGTGATTTTATAACATGTTTATGTTATAATTTTTGAATAAATGGTATTTGCTCTACTCTGTATTGAGCACTCTTTTAAGAATCATATTTTTTCCCTATTGGAATTTATTTTGTATACACCAATGGTATACTTGGATGGATATTCACATACATACATACATACATACATATATATATACTCCTGAAAAAATTATTTCAATTGAGATCTTCAGGGAAAAAGTGAATTTGTAAACAGTAACTATTACTGCTGCTGATGCAAGACTCTTCGTTAAGACGAATCAAGTTTTCTGGTCACTGGCATGTTTGTTTAAAAAAATAAATACTTCTAAATTCATATTCATGCCTGCCAATGGCTTAGGGGTAGAATATCCAACTTATACCTTATCAGTTGGGATTCAATCCTGGCTTGAGGCAATTTGATATCTAGCCACACTGATGAGCTGGGAAACAGCTGTGGATTGTGTGTGTGTATATATATATATATATATATATATATATACACACACACAGGGTATGATGGGTCAATTGTCATTTTATGTTTTATTTTGCATATGTGCATTGTTTTTGATTTTGTCAACTGCACAGTATTAGTAGGGTCAGTTGGGCACTGTTTGTATGAAATAGAGCACCATGACCCAATTTGCTCCACCAGAAATTTTGAAATAACTTACTGTACTGCTTGGCATTTGTGCTAAAAGTTCCAATACAAATATTTCGTAGTGTTTTGGTGTCAATCTGAGGACAGCTCAGTGGATTCAGAAAGAGTTGGATGAGTCTAATGGTGATTATGAATGTTTGGCAGTTCAGAAAATTCACTCTGATCTTTCTGATAAGAAAAGAACTCTTGAATCTTTTGGTGAGGGCCTCAGGCTCAACATGTATGCCTATATCAAGTGCTTTCAGAAAGTAGTGTTCCCCTGGGCTAACAGGGTGGCTGCTGGAAGACCATATGTGTAGACACAGGTCTCTACACCATGCCACACAAGCAGGAGAACCCAGTCATGGCTGTCGGACAATATCTGCAACCACATCAGCTCTTAGATCTGGCCACCTAACTCTCTAGACTGCAACCACATTGATTTTTTGTGTAGGGCATATCTGTGCAAGAGACCAACAAAACTCCTTGTAAAATCAAAGATGAACTGAAGGCAAGGATTATGCCAACATTCACCAACTTAAACAAAAGAGTTGCAGGAGATTCCAAAGTCATCTGGAGCTCATGGTTGAAGCCAATGATGATTTTATTGAATAAATTTACTCTTTAGTATTTCAAGACATTTTTGTGTAATTTTGATAAATATATGTGTTAAAATGAAATGTTAGTGTTATTTTCAGTTTTGTGTAATTTAGACGACAATCACACTCTGTATGTATGTATATATATATATATATATATATAATGTGTGTGTGTGTGTGTGTGATAACCATATATATTTTTATATTGGTGAAAAATGTATGACAAAGTGGAAAAAGTTTTCTTGTGATGCCTTTTGTCCTTTAGGACTTGGTCAGACTAAATACATGCACATGAATAAGGGATGCTGGGAATTAAAATTTTTTTTTTTTTTTTTTTTTTTTTTTACATCTAACCAATTTCATTTATATTCTTTTTCTTTTTATCACTTTTATTGGTCGGTATCCCACACTGTGATAATAGAAGTTCTGCCCCCATGGTGAAATGTTGTTACAAAATAAATATATCAAATGCATTGCTTGCCCACCATAACAAGACTGACCAAAATTTTGACATAATAAATACTATCCTGATAATAGGAGAAAACAATTCACTATGATGTAAATGTCTGATCACAAGGTCATCTACAGTAAATTTGTGCCCAGGCTCTTGCAACATTTCACTATTCCTAGCAGAACTTCTTGGGATATCTACTAACAAAAGTGACAAAAAGAATCTAAATGAAATCTACTAGATATATATATATAAAAAAAAATTTTTAATTAAAATTACCAGCATCCATTGTGCATGTTTAGCCACACCAACATAACAAATTTACTCTGATGAAATCATAAAGGACAAGATGCATGACAAAACTTTTTCCACATTTTGTGTGTGTGTATGTGTGTGTGTGTATACACACACACAAATTATTACCTGTGGATAGAACATTCATGCTATATTTTCATAACTAATTAACCAGTTGTTATGTTAATATGATGCTTTCTGACTGTAACTGATGTCAAACCTAACCTCATATTACTATAATTGAATTTTATAATTATTTTTTCAAATTCTGTTGATATGGCAACACAATGTTTGCTTGCTTCAAGTAGCACCCAACTTTAACAATTTTTTCATTATATATATTTTTATGAAAAAAAAAACAGTATAAGTCCTACAGAACCAAATATCAGTATTTATTTTTAATGAAATCCGTTCTTGGTAAAGTCAACAAAAAAAATTTCAGCAACTTCATTATTTAAAAAAAATTTTTTTTTGTGTTTATATATATATATATATATATATATACCTTTTTTTTTATTTTTGCCTTCTAGCTATAAGAAATGGGTGTCAATCACCAATCACATCACCAACTCACTTATCTGCTCCCTGCAACCAGAGAATGAGAAAATCTCATCTGTCACATCTTTCCAATCAGAAGCTAGTAATTCAAAATCCCGAGCTGCTACTTGGGCCAAGATGAAAAAAGAACAGCCTCACATGTGCCGCAACATTGATGACACTTGTACCTCAATCTTTGAGGCAGAGTCTCACCTACCTTGCCTCAAAATCTCCCCAGAAACAATGATACACTATAGTCAAATTCCAAAGAAATATCCAAGCAGTGCTACTCCTGCTCAGATTACAGTTCACTGTCTGGATTCCAGTTATGCTCTAGAGACAATGATTGCTTCATGTTACAACAACAATGCCTTATTGTTGTTAGGTGAGCTTCAGTTTGTATTTGTCTGCTTCTTCATAGGTCATGTGTATGAAGCCTTTGAACACTGGAAGAAACTTGTGCAGCTCTTGTCAACATCCAGAGAAGCAGTCAAAACAAAGAAAGAACTCTTCACACAGCTTATCAGTGTTCTTTATTTCCAGCTCAAAGAAATTCCTGAAGATTTTTTTGTGGACATTGTATCAAATGACAACTTTCTTACAGTTACACTGCATGAATTGTTCTGCAACTTAGAAGCAGCAGATGTTGACCCCAAACTCAAGAGCCGAGGGCTGAAATTTAAGAAGCACTTGACAGAAAAGTTTCAGTGGGACTTCTCCTCAGAACTAAGTGAGTATGAGCCAGTTATTGTGGAAACAGAAGCAGACTGAATAAAATGGTTTCTGGTAAAATTCTGAAACATTTCTTTTTAATCTTTTCTTAAATTTATGAGCTAAAGGAAAAAGTCTTAATTCTTCACCCTCAGGTTTATTTTTATTTATATGCTGAAATTGATATATAAGGACATTCATATATATATATATATATATATATATATATATATATATATATATATATATATATATATGACTTTATAAAATGGTAAATAAGGATTTCCTGACAGTTGGTTCACATATTTTAATAATTTAGTAAATGTTTGTAAATTTATGAATAAAATATTGTTTTCATATTTATTTCTTTATAAATTTGTAAATGATAAATGTTGCATTGTATTAGTTTTTAGAATATTGTAAATATAAAATTATTCTTGTAAATAAACAATATAATAAATAAATAGTGTTTAATAATTTGGGTGTAAATTTTCAAAAATAAAAATAAATGTGTAAATTCACTTTCATCATGTGTTTAGTTTTTTTTTATGATTCTAATCATTGCTTTTTAAAACAACTTTGCCCAAGATGGAGGGTAGTTAAAATAATATTGGTCAATGGAAAAACATATCCCTTTGACACTCCAATTTTTTTTTGCAGGAACAAAGGTCCAAGTTTGCCAATTTTGTTTAATGATAGGGTCATCTGTTAGCATGCCTTTTAGAATTTCTATAAACAGATCCTTTCCAAATCATTTTACGTAAAGAATCAATATATTTCCAATATATCAATGATGCTTTCCTGCAAAACAATATAACCAGATCTTGTAAATAAACTAAACATCAAAAATTCAATTGAATTTACTTATGAAACAAACAATACATTAGCATTTCTTGATTTCATGGTACACCGTACTGATCATAATTTAAAACTAAATGTCTAACAAAAATAATCACAAATTTTTACTTGCCAAACAGCAACAAAATAAAATTTTAAATAATTATAGGTTTCTACTTAGAATTTGTAGCCCTCAATATTTACATGAAGAAAAATACATTGAAAATACTTTTAAATTTGCTCAATATCTTAATTATTACATTTATATAATATGAAGATAAAATCCACAAAAACAAAAAGAAAATATTTTAAAAAACAACAAAATATTTAATCAATACAAAGCAAATTACTACTATTACAATGAGTGTAATTTAAAAACAATAAAAATGAAAATAGATGTGATAAAATGATGAATGAGAAAGGCTAACATCCAGATATATCAGACTTCAAAATTTAAAAGCTAAGTGTTGCCATATCTTTTTGATGTAAACTGTAACTAGTGTTTATTATATTTCTGCCCTACTTTTTATTTATATACATATACATATATATATATATGACTGATTCCATCAATAAAACCATTAACCTGAAGAAGTCCCTTCTCGGAACAAGACATTGATAATTGATAAGTTTTTTCACTTACCAACATGTCTTAATTTAGATATATTTCTCCTTAAAATGAGAAGGTAAGATGATATTTTTTGAAATATAAAATGTTATCATTTTTGTAATTTTAAATACCCTCCACTTTCATTTCTCAAATTATTATAGTGTTTAAAATTTTAGAATAGTTTTTCAAATTTTTAGATATTATTAACATTGATTAGCTCAATTCTTTCTAACCTTCCTCACCTGACAAAGACTTTTTTTAATAATTTTCCTTTCTTTTCAAAGTGATAGAAAATTGTTAAATATAACAGACAATGAATGTCTATTATGTTCGATCATGAGCCGTTCGAATGTTCATGTTTACTTTAATTTTGGGTGAAAATAGACAAAAATTGTCCAACATTTAGATATTTTTTTATTGTTGGCCCTTGAACTAAGATATGTATATATACATATATATGTAAAAAATATGTGTGTATAGGTGTATTCGTAAGTTTAGGTAGGTATATATATATATATATATATATATATATGTAAAATATAGTATTATAAATGCATATGCATGTATAGGTATTTATGGGTATAGATTTGTTTTTATATATATGTCGAAAGGATTCTAATAGAAGGACATTAATGTATTAATGTTTAATCCTATTTTTCTTTTTTAATATTCTCTAATTAGAATTGTGAGATTGAAATTTTTTATCATCTGGAGGTAATTTCATTTTAAATTGATAATTTAATTTATATTTCAATATATTACTCTTTAACTATCAATATTGATAGTAAAATATTAAAATTAGAAATATTTGTTTTTATATTTAAGCACTTAAGACATCACCTAACGTTAAACATTAACTGTGAAATTTAAGGAAAAATTTAAATAGATATAAATATGTGTAAATATTTGTAAATGTATGTGTAAGTATTTATATATGAATATGCATAGGTACCTGTGTATATTGATACATATGTATGTGCCTATGTGTGTAATTGCACATGTTAATGAACGTATGTATATGTAAGATTTACATAAGTGTATGTGTGGTGTATATATATATATATATATATATATATATGAAAAAACAAAATCGTTAATATTGCCTTCAAATATTACTCCATCTTAATTTGAAACCTAAACCCATCTAAAAATAGTTACAAATTACATTCATGAATTAGATTCAAACTGATAGATATTACCTTAACAATCATTTACAATATTAAAAGATTACTATCAGTAAACTTATATTTCAAATAAATTTTTTTTAATGTATTTTCTATGAATGTGTTTTTAAATATAGTATTTAACTCATATTAAATCCCTGAATTATTTGTAAAAGCGTTAAATATTTAATTGCTAGCAAGCATCAAATTAATTTCTTCCTGGATTTTTTAAACATTTAAATTACTATCAAACATTAAAATCTGTTTTTTTACATAAATTGCTAAAACCATACCCCCCCCTCTTCTTCCTCCATAAAACTTAATTACAGCTTCTTTCTCTTTACTTCCCCCTTCTTTCTTTTTCTCTCTTCTCTCCTTCCCTTTCAATATATCACTTCCGTTAAGTTAACCAATTAAATAGGTCAATGTTTGTTCCCTCCTTCCTCAATACTATGATAGAAAGAAATATTAAAATAAACCCTCTCTAACCTCGACCATGTCTCTCACACCATTCTTCGCTACCCTCTCTGTTAAATTACATAAACTTAATACTACCTGTTAAAGTGTGAATTTTCATTTCATTTTTCATTTCACCTTTTGGAAGTGATGTCTGATGATCCAGCGTCCTTTAAAAGGGCTCTGGTGACATAAATTATTACAATGGAGCCTTAAAGTGGTCTGTTTTTCTTTAAATTATTAGCTCTGGATTTACATTGAGCTCTCAGGATTTCATCCTCCTTGAGACTACCCATACGGATTACCAAGTTTTTCGTAACTTATATATATATATATATAAAAATATCAATTTACATGCCTGTTCAGAGATTGAACCAAGATATTTAGGCTCATATTTGGGGTGTTGATATTTCATTCTGGTGATCAGTGAAAGCCTTATAGCAGAGTCTTATAACATTTATAATTGAAATATATGTGACACTGAGCTGTCGGCCCGTGGTCAACTCTCAGTCATGGCGCGAAACTGTAATGTTTCTTACACTGGCGTTTTGGGGTTGACTCTTAATCGCTGCCACCAGCCTGTGTCCCCGTCGATCGATGGTCATCACTATCTGGCGGAATCCCTTGGTCAGGGTACCAATATGTGACACAGACCCGTCCCGGGTCAAATCCTGGTCGTCGCTACCTGGTGGAATCCTTTGGTCAGGGTACCAAGTGGGATGGTCGGTCGGTCAATGCTAATGGCTTCACACCAGCTGCAACCGGTTCAACACTAGTTCTGTCGTTCCCAGCTCACTTCCAACGTCTGGTTACCAAAGTAACTGCTTCAGTCTCAAGTCTAACCTACCCACATTGTGATCTAGATCTTAGGTAGACGAGATCAATCAGGCGTCAGGCCGTACTGTAAGATGAGTCCAGATTGGAGGTGATATTGTAAAGAAAAAAAGAAGCAAATAAAAACTCAAGAGGTTCAAGTATGTTAAAAAATAACAAATTAATTTTATCCTTCTGTTATATACAGGAGTGTTGTTTTTTACTCCGAGCCCGTTTTCTACGGAGTGTGACACTTCTACGTTTCATAAGCAATTTTGGTATCTTAAGTTAACAGGTTTAGTTTTTAGGTGCTGGCTTGGCTTCATTCGTCGGTATAACTTGCTATCGGTAGGATAGGCGAAGTCAGAGGTTGTGGAATCTCTCGATCAGCTTTTGCAAGGCAACTCTCTACTCAAGCTCTGACTCTGACTGCACGGCCCGAGGATGTTCGTTTATATGGGTACCAACCAAAATCCGGTGCAGGGTTAGATGCAGTCTGGGGTTTTCGGTAAATCTCGATTTCCAACAAGAAATCTCTTTGTTGTCAGGCCAGGAAAATTGATTACTTCCTATTTTTAGAAAATTAATCACTTTCCATTTTGGGGGGGGATCTCCTTATCCGTGAGGAGAGCTATCCTCCTAAACTCTTCCTCTCTCACATTGATACCTCATACCAATTCCATCAGTGGGCGTTAATAACTTCCTTGTCCTTCTCATCAAATCACCATTGCTACCACTCGACCAATGGCATCCCGGCCGTGCGGGTGTTACTAAGCTGGCCTCCTTAAAATTATAACCCAGAATTTTTGTTTACAAAATTCTTTTTTTCCCATCAGCCAAAATTTTTACAAATCCCACATTGCTACTTAAAAACCTTTCAGATCTTTTGGTCACTCAGAGTCCTCTTAACCAGCACCCTTTACAAATTCCATCAATCACTGTCAAAGCCTGCCATCTGGTCCCTTCATGAAGTTAGCTTTTACTGGAACCCTTGGCTTCTTGAGAAATTAAATTCCTTATCTCCCAAATCACGATTCTTTCACAATATCTTTTCTCATGCCCCAAATTTTTATAATCACCATATTGCTACTCAATGTGTCAGCACCTGAAGACAACACTTTGGAAAAGTAAATAGCAACAATTCTCTCCACCCCGTATCAGGATAAATTTTTCTCATGCCAAAATTCCCACAAATACCATATGGCTTTGCCTTGCCGGCGCTCAAGAAAAAAAAAGATATCTTGGGAAGATAATTAATATTGATTCTCTTTACCCTGTATTGGCAATCATCTCAGGCCGAAATGTTTATGACCGCCATATGGTCTGCCCAATATCTCAATGCTTTGCTTTTCCTGAATCTCATGTTTCTCTTGGCAAGGCATTTCTTTACAAACAATATTAATCAATTTGTCAAAATCTCGCATATGGCTTTTCTACAGGTCTTTTGTGAAAAATAACTTTTTCGGAAATAAAATCTTTTTAATATCGAAAGGTATATCTTTTGGGATATCTTCCTTCCATTCTCAGTATTTCTTGTTTTAGTTTCTATGGTTAATTAGTTAGCCAATTACCATAGCTAGTGTCACATATATACAGTTAATTGGTTTGAAATTAAAAAAAGATAATGAATTCCATAACCAACAACTGTATATTTAACATAATCAAGAGAATGTAGCAATAGATTACCAAAATACAGAATGTTGCATTAAAAAATTTGCAGCATAATGCTTTCGCTTTGCTTCCAGCAAATATTATTCCTTTAATGTTGGAAGTCAGTTGAATTGGAGGTGAAGAAAAAAGTTATAAAACAAATTGTCCATTAGATAAGTAAACATTTATTCATACTTGATTATGTCAAACTAATTTTAAAATTTAATTCAAATTACTTCAGAAAAATATAACCAATTATGGTTAGATTTTTCAATAATTTTTTTTTCTTTCAAAAGTAGCAAGCCACCAAAGAAAAGATTAAAAGATTACATTCATCAACTCTGAAGCAACACACTGATTAAATCTCAGAAAATGGAGTTTGTGAACCTGTGCTTGCAGAAGATTTTTCAAATAATGAACTACAAGTTTCTAATGAATCGAACAATGTTTACCTGTACATTTACATGGTGTGGAAAGAGCAGTTAATTTACTACTGAAGCTTCACAAATTGTATATGCATAAGCAAGGCACATTATTACTAAATCATTGTGCCATGAAATAAGATATTCATTTACTTTGAAGGGAAATTATACTAAACAATTTAGCTATAATATGATGCATGCAGTATATTATACACTGCAGTAGTTTTAGTGCAGATTTCCATAAACAATGCAATTTAAAAAAATTCTGTCTTATAATTTGTGCCCACCATTATTATATAGATTTTTTTTTATCTATTTTTTGTTTTTACTCATTATAACATAGCAAATGGTGTAAAATCTTATTCATTGATTAGCCTTTTAGTTTTTTTTTCACTTATCAGATACAGTAAAAATATGCATATTTTGCTTGTGGTGATTCATAATTAAAATTCTGGTTTGCATATATTTTCCATTCAATGTATCTAATACAAAAAAAAATCAAATTTATTTGGATTTATTCTTGAAATAGTAAAATGAAGTCAGTTTGTAAGCAAAAACCTGAATAAATTAGGTATTTCTGTACATTTTTTCAGATGATTTTTAAAACTAAATGCTCAAAAATTGGTAAAAATTATTAATCTAAGTTTTGGTTTCAGTACTTATCACATCGAGTGCAAATGTTGTTCTAAAAAAAGTGAAAAAACAAACTACTCTTATTGCACATATTGGCTACTCAGGTTTTTCATCACAAATATTCAATTCAAGTATTAACAACATATTCATACACTAAACTTGTATTAGTTTATTAAATTCTTAATGCTTTTCTGTATTGCATGTAGTGCCACATTGGTAAATCACCTTTTTTCTAAAGGATACAAATAAAACTTAATCTTTAAGAGGCACTTCGCAAATGTGTTTCTGATTACTATTTTTGCAGGAAGAATGACATTTCAATGTATGTTTTAAAACTGTACATCTATTTCTAAAGTCATCCTGAAAAGTAAGAGAGAAAGTGAATCTTGACAAACCACATTTACTGATAACAATTTGGGGTTGGTTCTTTTTATTTTTTCTTTACCCCTCTGTACTAATCACAAATAAGAGAGGAAATTTTTAAAATATTTTTTATTCAATCACCAAATGATGAATATTAAACATTTTTGACAAATTGGGTGAGGAAGGGTTCATTATGGTTAATTTAAAAAAAAAAAAAAAAAAAAAAAAAAAAAAAAATGGAAAAATGAACAAAGAAAAAATTTTTCTTCACTATTATTAACACTTATCTAAAATTTCAAAAGATGAAATGAGTGTATGAGTGATCCTCTAATAAATGCAACCAGGGAAAATAGCAACAGTTATTTACTGTGAAATAAAATGGTCATAGGACTAAATATTCTTAAAATGTCATTGTGGATTACTATCATTAAATCTGAGCCAATTATATTCATTCTGTTAGCAGAGTAAAGACACCAATCTTTGAAATTCTGGAGTTAGATAGGTGAAGAAAGTTCAGTAGATACAGCCACAAATAAAAATTGAAGGCTTTTTCACATTGCAAATCATTTGCTATAGAAATATTTGAATATTATCATATTGGCGAATGATGTAATTTATAACATTTCTTTACTTATGAAAATGCATAGTAAGTGATGTAGAAATGAGTCAATACTTGAACATAAGCATACTGTAAAATGTTTTTGTAGTATTCAAAAGATGTTTGGACAATACAGAGATTAAATATCAAATAGCCATATTGAGAAAAGTTCAAATATTTAAGACTATGCAATGAGTTTTGCCTTTTACAATATAAAATCTAAAAATGTTATTACATTGTGTGAAGCATTTTGGAAAGTACAAGGGAAATGTTGAAACATTCTTGACCTGGCCCACTTCTCAAAAATCAATATTTCAATGACTAAACATAAGAATATAGGCTTTGGGAAGTAAACCGAGTCAAGAACTTTTCAGCATGTTCTTGTAAGAACATAAAATGAGACATTTCTTTTGTGAAAAGAACTGTACTGTTTTTCTACATCAAACTGCAATGTGTTGTTATAATACAGAAAAGGCCTATTAATCAAATCTTTTGCATTTTGGAACAATTTGTTTTTTGTTTTTATGAAAATTTCAAATTAAATTAGATCAATATTTTAGGTTAAAATAACATTTCACAATTTTTAAAGTAGAAAAAAAGCTAAATTCTGCTAAGAAAGCTTTTATTTTCACTAATATGCATTTTAAGAATTGTGTATTTTTATATAACTCACTGGTAGATTAGTCATGATGTAATCCTTTCTACCTGAAAGTATTGACTCATTAACATAACTTACCTTGGAAGAAGTAAATATTGATTTTTCAAATAAGATATAGCATTGGACATTTTTAGCATAAAGCAAATGGAAGTCTTAATATCTGCTTCAAAAGAAGTAATGCAAAACAGGAAAGTTTATTCTCTTATAATCCACAAAATGAAGTCCTTGTTTTAAGTGATATTTTACATAAAATGTTAGATTTTTTGTACTACATTGTGTCACACATGCCAGTGGAGAATAAATTAAACAGCAGACAGAAAACACGAGTCAAAATATCACTGATGATCTGGAGTTTGTACTCATGTCAAAAATTCTAACATTTCTGAGAAATGTATTCCCAAGCCAGCAATTATACAGGATGGTAGGCATACAGGTTTAATCATTAGCTATTATGAGTTTTATTGGATGAACATTTCATACTTCAAACCTGGTTATATTGGTTCAAGGCATCACCAATCAAACTGTGATCCTTAAGAATCATTCAAGTAAATCACTCACCTACCTCAGAAAACTTAGAATGTGGAAGAGGTCTGTGGACTCAATATGAGTATGAAAAAGAAGAAATGGACACAACCTGGAAAAGACTCAACTAAGTGAAAATCTGCAAAGTTGTAAAAATGACAACCACTGAGACATCACAAATATTTATGAATATTACTTGAGAGATCAGTTCCTCAAGAAATCATAATTGGTTTAAAATAACTTATAAAAGAAATCATTTTGTTCATTATATCTTCCTTTAAATATTTTTGTTAATGTTGTGGGAAGCATTAATTATAAGAAATACAGTAAAATATGTCACAAAATCTTGGGCATTCATAAGTAATGCTACCCACCTGATTTGACAATATCAAGGACACTGACATTTTTAAGAATTTAAACTCTTCATAATACAAATTACGCTGGTAAAATTTTGAGCAGGGAGAATTTTTTCTAATATTTAATAAAAAAAATCACCTATTTACTTACAAATTACAATAGCATTTATTATATCTTCACATTGGGAAATACAATCATCTCAAATAAAATTTTCTGATATTTTCTCCATTTTTTTGTAAGAATTCCTTTAAATTATAGAAACTCTGTACTATCCTTGTGGACTCTGTTTATGAATTTTTTTTTAAAGTCTTATATCATCAATCTCCAAGAAACATTGCTGGAAGTAATTGACCATATTCTGTTAATTTCATATACATTATTAAAGCAAATACTGTTGGTGCCAGCTATCTTTCTTTGCACAAATATGTTTATAGGCTTTTATTTGTAAATCCTAGAATAGCAGCATTTGACTGTAGGTCAGATTTTAGGAACCAGAAAAAAAAAGAGAACCAAATTTGAATAATGCAAGTGTAACTTGAATTCTTCAAATAATAAAAAGTTTAGAATTGAACAATTCCAGTTGTCAGATTTTGTTTTTTGATGATAACTATATCAACTCAAATTAAATTTTTGAAGGGAAAATAGTGCCAGAATCTAAAAAGAAATATTTATTGTGATGATGTGTAAATAGAAAAGATTCTTAGATTCATCAAGCAAGACATATTCAAAAAGTGTATACAAACATTAAAACAAATAGGAACAACAATAATTGTAATATATTCATTGATACAATGTGCAGTACTCAGACTTGCTGTGTGCAGTAAGGGGGGGGAAAAACACTAACTTACAATAACAGTAAATAGCCTCTAAGTTTTTTTTTTACTTATATATATATAACATGATAATACTACTGAAAATAGCAGTTGGAAAGCTTTTAATAGGATAAATTGCATCTGGTTATATTTGCAACTCCCAGCATCTGTTTTCCTATGGATCTTTATATGCTAAAAAAAAAAGAAATCCTCAGAGTAAAAGAAACCAAGTCACAATTCCCAATGACCTGATTCTAGCAAAATTTAATTGACATTTCTAAATTAAGATAAATATTTAGATATGAAACTTAAATTTTAGCAATGAAAAATCTCAATACAAACTTAAAGGTAATGTCTTTGAGTTTCTCTAGACTAATTTATCACTGATAAAAAAGCCTTTAAAGAGATAAATCAAAAGAACTTCATGAACCAAAAAAAAAAAAAAAAAAATTGACAGCTAAAGAAAACATCTCAAAATATTTGAATAGCTCACTTCTTGTTCAAGGCACTTCAGTAAAAACCTGCAACAGAATCTAAACAAATGTAGTCAGGAAGACAAGATTTCAGCCTTAAAAGCCCTGCCCACAATTCATTTTATTTTTACTAACTTTTCTATTTTCTTTATAAGATTTTTCAAGCATTGGTTTTATTTTGGTTAATGTGTGTATCCATGTGCTGTTTATAGGCTAAAATATAATTCTTCAAAAATAATAGGGAGTGCTGAAAAGTTCTGTCTAACTTACTTCTTAAAATTAGACCAAGTAACAAAACATGAAAATTTTTCTGGAAAAAGATTTTTGGTCAGGCCAATAACTTTTCAGCACCTCATAAGCAGGTAATTTTTATTTAAGAATATTGAGAACTAATTGCATGTATCTCCCAATTTTTTTGCCTAAAAGTTATTACAATATCAGATTCTTTAAGTTTACTTGACAGGTTGTCAAATTAATCTTTGTGGTGATGGGGGGGAGCATTCAAATCTATTATGGTAAAATGCATATTTAATAAATTTTTTAAGTTAAAAATGCAAAGTACTTCAGTGAAGGAAAAAATGTCAAAATCTCTAATTTTTATTTTTTTTTAAAATTTAATTTCTCCAGTTTTTGTATTCTCCAGAAAAAAGTGTGAGAGGAGGAGGAGGAGGAGGAGGAGGAGGAGGTGGTAGTTGTTGCAGTAATTTTTATGTTAAAAAACCCTCTTTACCCTTTGTTTTTAAGAGAATCTTTTTCTGAATAAGTCAAGAATGATAAAATAGTTACATTTTCCATTATTATAGGACAACTTTTGTAGTAGAGCATTTCTAAAACCAGACAAATAGTTATCAATCCTAAGACAAGGTTCCACAAGTATTAAACTATCAGCTGCAAACTCTCTTTCTGCTTTCTTGTTTAAAATGTAAAGATGTCATGCTTAAAAAATAACAAAGAAAAGTATACAAGAAAAATTAAGATAATCCTTTTTCCTTGAACAATTCAGAAAATTTTAACACTTCTGAAACAAATTAAAATATCTCCCATCATCTAAGCTGAAACATGTACATTTTGTCAAACTAGCATTAAAGATGTTAAGTAATTTGTTTTTTACCATAAAGGTCTTGAAATTAGGTGTAACAAATTATATCAACTTCAATCTGAGTTAAGAAACTTTTTTTTTCCTTCTAACTGGAAGCAATAGATCCGACTACTTTGATTTTGGGGAGGAATTTAACTTTCACATAGTTTTGTTTCAACCTTTTATAACTATGTTCAGGTGTAAAGACAACTGTTAACAATTGATTAATATTTGAAACTAACAGCTTTCATAATCTTCGATATAATAAATGCGAATGTCAGTGTGTCACTGTGTCACACTTTTTTTCCACTTTACTACTAGAGGCCATAGTCAAACATATACCATTTTGGAATCAGGCCAACTCTGTGAGCAAATTAAAAAATTCCGGGCAAGATCCACACCCACAATCCTGAAATTTTGCTTTCAGTATATTTTTTTTCTGTGATTTTTTTGTACAATGACAAGTTTTATAACTTTTCAATAAATTTGGGAATAATTGAAATTAATTGTAAAATCCAGTAAAAGTCACCCATGAAGTAAAGATAATTTCTCCCATTTATTAAATATTCAACTTAGACTAGTATTCGGCACAATCGTATCTGAAAAATATAACAATTTATTAGGTTATTCAGAAAATAATGTTTTTAGAATAATTCTTTTGTGTTCTAATATATTATTATAATAGTTGCACAAAAATATATTACTCATTCTTAATGATTAAAGTGACTTCTTTGTTAATTTTATGTCAATCTCTTTCAGGATTTAACTTAAAACATTATATACCCACTAATCTTGAACATGAAAAAAGAAATGTTTTTGCTTTTTTTTTGCAGGAGTTCAAAGTTAGTCATAATACTTTTTAAACTGCTGCCAACATTTGCAGATCATGGGGTGAAGGATACACTTTTGATCAGACAGTACAATGCTGATTTCTGAAGTTCCACAGAGGGGATACAAGCCTTGTAGATTAAAGTGATAGAGGATGTCCAGCTGCAATTGACAGTCAACATCTGAAAACATTAATCAAACAAAACCGACAACAAATGTCAGAGAAATGTCTCAGATAATAGGTGTTAGCATTTCAACAATATCGAACCATGTCAAGATGATTGGCAAAGTGAAGAAACTCAATAAATAGGTTACACATAAATGTGAAAGTCAAAGAATTTGATGATTTGAAGGATCTTTAATGCTGCTTCTGCAAAATTTGAATGATCCATTTCTTGATCAAACAGTGACATGATTAGAAATGGATCCTTTATGACAATTGTCTCAATGTCTTAATCATGACAAAGATCCTAAACACTTTCCAAAACCCAAATTGCACCAACAGAGGATTTTGGTGACTGTCTAGTAGTCTGCTATAAGCATTATCCATTACAGCTTTCTGGAATCTAACCAGATCATCACTGCTGAAGTTTTCTGCTAGTGAATAAAATGCATATTCAGTTAAGCAAAATGTAATTGGCACTGGTTAATTAACAAGATCCAATTATTCTTCATGACAATGTTTGGCCAAATGTTACCAGGTTGACACTGCAGAATCTCACTGACTTGGGATACAAGGTTTTGTTACATTCACCATATTCCCCTGATCTTTGCCCACTGACTACCACTTTTTCAAGCATTGTGACAATATTTAAGCCAAATGACATTCTGTTTCAAAGAAACTGCATTTCAATATTTCTTGGCATCCAAACCTTTAGAGTTTTATTGTAAAGGCATAAATAAACTTCTAACTCGATGGCAGAATAGATATTCAGTGTTCCTATTTTGATTGATTTAAACAATGTTTAAATACATTAATTCAGGGATAAAAGTTGATTTTAAAACCAGACATTATTTTCTGAACACTCTAATAGAAACTTTACATGAATAAACTTGTTTTGCAGGAAGAAAACAGGCTGAAATTAAGAAAAGTGAATCATTTTTTAAAGCTAGAAATAGACAATTAAGGACTGAAACCAGAAAAATTTAATTTTTTTATAAACAAATAAAAGTAATTTATTAAGGATTAAAACCTTAATTATTGAATATTTTTCTTCAAATAAGGCATTTGAAAAAGCATTATGTAAAATATGAACCATTATTTTGTTTTTATTTTTAATAAAGTTCATAAATTATTAAATTATTTTTTATAAAAATATTTTAGAATGTCAATTTACTTTTTTAAAATTAATTACATTAAGATTTACTTTATTAAAAATAATTGAAAACAAAAAACGGCTTCATTTTGTTTTGCCTTACTTTCTTAAAAAATAAAAACAAGTGCGTTTTATTGAATTATTTTTTTTTATATGTCGATTTACTTTATTAAAAGTAAGTTTCTTTATTATTTATTTTATTAAAAATAATTAAAAACAAAAAACTGGTTCCTATTTTACATAATGTCTTTTCAAATGCCTTATTTGAAGAAAAATATTCAATAATTAAGGTTTTAATCCTTAATAACTTTTATTTGGCTATAAAAAAGTTATGTTTGTTTGGTGCTAAGTTGTCTAGGCTCTGAGCTGGAGTGTTGAGTTGTCCTGCACCCATTTAAAGCAATTAAATACTTAAAAAGGTACTTGCGTAATTTGATCATTTTATATTTAATTAAACAATTGATTGTAGTGCACACAATCTACAGATTTTGCAGATCCAGAATTTGCAAACATATAGCTTGTTCATTAACTTTAGGAAAAAAATGATCATACAATTTGCTATTCATAAAATATCCAAGCTGTGTTAATAATGTCAAAGTTTATAGTTCAATTTCAACTTATTCAGTATCCTGAAAAAAATCTTTGGGCAGTCAAACATCCTGACAGGAGGTTTTCTTTAGCTAACCTAACAATAAATAATTCACTACTCAAATTTAACCAAAAATAAAGCACTAAAAATATTACCTTCTCTAAAAAAAAAAATTACGTTGAGGCAAAATCGCCTAAAAGTAATTTTTTTTTTAATAAATAAAATTTTTAATTCAAATCTACAGTAAAAGTAAGATCTTTAAGTAATGGAAAAACATTACTTTTTATGATGCATGAGCAATAAAAAGGTGATTTTAAAAAAAAATTGTTTTTCATACCATTTAAATTTCTTTTTAATTTTATCCAAAAAAATACAACTTTTGTATTTTTCCTAAAAATGATATTTAAATTGAAAACAACTTCAGTTTATTTAGAAAATATAAACAATAGTGCTGATATTTCTTACTTTGATGTAAGGAACTTAAATGGAAATTTATTTGGCTTAATACTTGTAATAATTGTTTCTATAACTAATGAATGAACAATTATTCATCTCTAAAACATATTAAAAAAAATAATTATCTATGTTTGAAAACATGATGAACATTCAATTCTTACTTCTATTTAAGTAAAGATAAATTGGTTGATAATAAGAAATTTACAGACACAAAACCATAATCATGCAATTTTGTATTTATGTCTTCATCATAAAAATATCAAAAATGAAAAAAATGTCAAGATGAAAATCAATTAAGACTATCACTTTTTTCTGGTTTTTGAAAATCCCAAAACAATTTCCCAAGCAGTTTACGTTTGGAATTTATCAAGGGAGACAATTCATAGATTAAAATTTTCTTTAATTGTAAATTTATATTTAATAAATGAAAAATAGAATGCATATGAAAGTTTTAAATCAGCATTTTCTTCAGACTTATCTTCATCATCATTTATATGGTGCATACAAATAATTCCAATAAATGTTTATAAAAATCAAGACCTAATTATTTTAAGTTTATAGAATATTAACCTGACTTTTTTCTTAGTTATATGAAAAGATATGAAATAGATTTTAATCTTCAAGTATGATACCATACAAAAGTCTTTAGCCATTTTAAACTATTATAAATTTCTAATAATTGCCAAATGGATTTTTAGCATCAAGTTTTCTATAGATAAAATATTGACCCTAGTTTAAAGAGTTGTCTAATATCCCCCCCCCCCGTACACACTTTATTAAGCATGAAAATGACTCCAATTGAGTCAGTGCTTCATCTGTAGAAAATGGGATGTGAAACATCCACATATAAGATGTCAATTATTACAAATTTAAGTTGGCAAAGGCATTTGCATGGTAATGGAAGTTATAATCCTATTATTAAAGTTCAAGTTCCTTACAGAAAAGAGGAAAAACAGAATAACAACTTGTATAGCATGGACTTTTTTAATTTTTAAATTTCAAGATAAAATGCATGGATAGAACTTAACTTGCTGTCAGTTGATACACCCTGAAGTGATTTAAAAAAAAAAAACAGTTCCTTGTGTATGTAAAAGAAAAAATGCAACACAGAATTTACTTATTTTTCAGCTTGACGAAAGCGTTTCAATTTCTGATCTCACTCATGTAATTTATGAAAAAGTAACTAATAAATGTACTTGAACTTGTTCACTACTTCAAGTAGAAGCTAGATGTCAGTTTGTGTTTGTTGTGGGCAAATAGATAAGGCCTATGTCAGTGGTAAATTGGATCAATGGTAATATAAAGACCTATTCTAACAGCATTTTTCTTATTATGCAACTAGTTATTAGTACATTATGTTCTTAGAACAATAGACAATATTGGTTTACAACATTTTAAATTAGAAAACATTTTCAGCATTAAATGACAAAAAACAGAAATACATATTGCAGCTTGCTGTCTTGATAATTCATTTCTTGCTGTGTATTATGAACATGTCCACAACTTCTTAAAACTGTATTTCCTCTTAAATTTTCAAAATCAGTTTCATTTTCATTGCTTTCATCATTCAAGGTTTGCCATTGTTCTAGAGAGATATCCAATAATTGATTCTTCAAGACAGTGATCTCAAACATTTATAAAAACAAACAATAGCAAACAACATCTCTGGCAATTGTATCATTCTATACCTTTGTGAGGCTAAACTTTTGCGTGTAAGTTTTGTTGTTTTTCTTTTTTGTTTCTTTTTTCTTGGAAATTTTAATTAAAAAAAAACAAAACTGAACCAACAAATTAAACATGTTCTTAAAATAGGATTCTGTGATGTACAAATATGACAGCAAACCCTAAATTTCACATCCTGGCCCTTGCAGTAATGAATACTTAAAGTGTATGAAATGGTGTTATAGCACCACCAAAGATATTTAACATTCACAAACAATATATTTTCTTGTATATAAATTGTACCTGACCATTTTGCTTTGAGATGAAGTTTCAGGAGAGTGAAGCCTTACATACCCAGTTAGCAGCTGCCAAACACCATTACTTTCCCACAAGAGTACAATCATATTTATAAACTGTTTTTTTATTTCTTTGCTTTGTGATATTTAAAAAGTTTTCATAAGCTTTTTGTAGAAATTTTAATTGAATATAAGTTAATTTCTTATATGTTCTTAATTCCAGCTATCACAAGCTTTTATTATCATACGACATTTGCAAGACGACCTAAGATTTCAATTTTAAAATTTTAAGTGTCTCTGTATAATGAAGTTGCATTACTGTAAATTTTCAACCATCACAAAAATTTTTAACTGCATGTATTTTACATTTTATAACTTCTAAATAGTATATATTTTAAACATAAAAATTTGCATTATATAAATGTATTTCAATACATTTTACATTTCAGTGTATTTTATGTTTCCAACAATGAGAACTTCAAACAGGATTCATTATCATACTTGGTTTATAATTTTGTAGGCATGATCTGTCATTTCTAGCTAGAAATTAAATTTAACATGTCACTTGTTCACATGTTTTGTGTGCTTAAATGATGCATTTGTGAAAATTTCTCCACAAACCAGTAGACAGAGAAGGCAGCAAGTCAAGAAAATAAAAACAATACCAAACCTCATATTGGATAATAAGTACTAATACTTTCATCAATGAGAAACAGTGTCTCAGTGTGATTTCAGTCTTTAAATTAGTTAATTTGTAGATCCACTTTAAATGATTCTATGCAACATTAAAGGAGATTGTTTAACTTCTAGCTAAGGCACCAACATTAACAACCCTGTTTAGCAGATAACATTATATTCCCAAGTGGAAATAAAAAGTTGCTTAAATTCATAGAAGGTGGCCATATCAGATTTACAACACTTGATGTGTCAAGAAAATAAATCATGTAAATAGTTTGATACTAAAATAAATAAATCATGTACAAGAGGGTACTGAAATATTCTTGGTCTGGCCATTTGCCAAAATTGCCCTGACAAAACAACAGACTTTTCTTTTGAAAGGGCTTCTATGTTGAACCATGAACTTTTCAATACCCCCCTCATATTTGTTTTAGAGAAATGTGAATAAAATGAAAACTAAGATTTCCTGGAAGAGATCTAAAAATCTTTACAGAGTCAATAATGAATTGCAAAAGAAAAAGTACCTTAATAATTAAGGCAGTCAGGATTATAAATAATCACAGATTTTTGTATGATCTAATTTCATATAAAAGAATGTTTGTTTGTTTTTTCATATTTTACCTATTGGAATATATATATCATATCAATAATATTACCAATATTTTATCAATATTTTTCTTATCTTAAAATACTGTTTTTGTTTTAAAAGAGAGAAAGTTATTTCACTGCAAGTAAAAAATATTTGACATAACTCTAAAAATCTGCAAGGGCCAATTATTTTTCTCTTATCTCTTAACCCATTTTGCAAAAATATCATCTCCTCCCACTGACAAGGATAGCAGCAGTAAATTGGGTGAGAAAATCTTCTTACATTGTGCAATGATAATTGCTGACTTTTTTAATACTAAGAGGACAGGGGTGAGTTACCAGCAAGTCAAAGGCAATGTGACCACCTAGGAAATTTAGAAAAAAATCTTTTTTAATTCTTAAAAGAGGCATACATACATACATACATACATACATACATAGATGAACAGAAAACATGGAAGATAAATAAAATAAGAAATGGGATAGGGAGGAGGAGAAAAGAAAGGAGGTGGTTGTAGCAAATTGGCTTTGTTGGGAATGGGCAGATATTGAAGTTCTACTTGAGGATCTTATTGAAGAATTTTGTCAGAAATGTGAGGTTATGGGTAGGAAATAATATGGATAGAAGGTATAAAGTTGTCAGAAAATGGGTAAAAAGAGATTTCAGGAGAAACTATACTGGTTCCCATGAAAGACAGCCAGTAGGCTAAAAGGGCCTTATTTCATAGCAGGCAAGGAAGGGAAGGTCATCACCAGGACAACCGTCAAATTTTAAAATTTATTTATTGTTATTTTTTATGTTTTATCTTTTGCAAATTTTTAAAAAATGCCAGTTTCATAAACCAGCTCCATGTATTCATAACAATATACACACATATATTCACACACACATTCATGCTCTTTTTAGTCCACACAAATACACTTACATGCAAATTGTGTACGAGATGCACACATGCACGTGTGTATATATATATATTTTTAATACATACATATACATGCATGAATATAAACATACACATAATTACATATGTGTACATATGCGCACACACACACACAAGTTGTGCTATATCTCTAGTTCCGTTTGACAAAAGTCTCTAAGATTTCCTCAGCCATTTTCAGATCATTGCGTGCCACTCTTAAGGCATCAACCACTCGATCATTGTCATAGCCACGTGAGACTAGGTCTTCAACAAATTCTTGATTAATACTGTTACATGTGCCTCCCTCCGTATTCTCCTTGTTGTCCTGACGTTCTCGAAGCCGTTCACGTGGTGTTGGGACGGGAGCAGCTTTGTGGATAGGTTCAGATTTTCTGAAATTAAAAATATTGGCAACAGTAATAAGAATCTTACACTTCATACTTTAACTGATAAGAAATTCAGTGATATTTTAGACATTTAAAGCACATACTATTTTGAACTTAAGAGTACTCAACAGATTCCTGTTATTAAGTTTAATGAAATAGGAACAGCTTCATTGACCTTGATTTTAGAGGTTAAAGAGTATAAATTAATGAAGGAAAGTTTCTTTTACAAATATAGGAAGAGACTAGTACTTGCTTTAAAATCTTTATTATATAAATGTCAAATTAACCATTTAAGGCTGGTAGCCCTCAGATGCACCTGCAAGTTTCACATGCTTACAGTCTGAGAGAGCCTGAATTTGCTCACAATCAAGTAACATGGTATTCCAATACATAATGTTAACACCAGTCACATGATCAACTAGAGGCACTGTAAATCTATAACTTTTACAAAATTGTAGATTTTTAAAACTATATCTTATAACCAGCAATACCAAGTAGGTTAAATTTGGTATCATTTGAAAGAGAAACCAATTTAATTTTGCATAAAATCAACTTATAACATTGAATTTTCATCTGTTTTTGAGATATATCACATATTAATTGCATTAACATCACATAATCAGATCTTCTAACATTTTAGTCAGGACTCTAGAGATTTAACAATTAAAATTAAAGCACATCTTATATTTTCAACTAGCCTACTATTTTAAATTAAGTTTTAAGGATGACATAATCCATGCAGAAAGCATCAATTCATTTTGCCTATTATTGATGGTGAAAAAAGATCCAGAGGGCTTCTCCTGTTGTTTCATTTTCAGATAGATTGCTAATATCTAGGTTAGCAACAAGAGTAAAAATTCAGTGATGCATTTTGAATAATAAATATTTGAAATATAAAATTATCATAAGCTATTAGGATATAGATTTTCCCAAACTACTTAATCAGAAAATACATTTAAAATAAAAAAGAAAATTCAGTTTTCTGAGATTATAGGATTAGTCAAAAAGTCATTCAGTTCAATTTTCAAATTAAAAAGGAAACTTATGAAACCATTTCTATATTATGTCAGATTTTATCATACAGGTTTTTAGAATAAAACTTGTTTTAAGCAAACAATTTTGGTAAAATTTTCAAAATACACTTATATTACTAATATACCATCTGAATCTCATGCTTATAACATTTGTTTTGTAATAGAAATATTACATTAATTTATTTGGTGGTGTGAGATTTTATTATGTAACACAAGTTGTTCACAATATTGTAAATAATTATATACAATAGTATAGTGAATTATATTTATTTTTTTAATTTCAGAGATGTAAAGATTTCCATGGGCCATAGGAAAGATATGGTCTCAAAATGAAACAAGATAGTGTAAAGTTATTGTGTGATGAGAAGGCAATGTTGGAAATTGCAAAAAAAATTCAGCAGAGATTGTAATACAATAAAATATAAAAACTAAAAACACTGGCAAGAACAATAAAAAACAAATTGACTTTAGGTATAACACTTTAAAAGTTGATTATAGTATCAAGATAAATGTAGAGAATTATTGTAAGTCCTTGGACCAGACTATTTTTGAGTAGTACACTTCAGACAAACAAGAAGTTTTAAGCTAGAGAATACATTCATGCAAGATAGTGTACCTTCATTTTCACCAAAGTTGACTATTGCTCACCTTGCCAATAATGGTTTCAAAGTCATCAAGTTAATAGAATAGCCTTTAGTCCCTCTAGATATTAATCCAATAGAAAACTTATATACACCTCTTTTACTGGTGGATGAAAAGAACAGAAAACAAAAGCAATGAAAGACTTGTAATATGTAATTGAGACAAGGAAATACCAGAGGCTTGAATTGAATTTAATGTCCATCAGGAACCTAAGAAGCAATATGTACTGGGTTCATCCTAAGAGATACCAAAGTAAGTTGTAACTCTATGTTACCTCACCCTGAGGATTAACCTCAAAGTCACCAAGTGCAGAACTGGGCCTTAAAGGATGTCAGTGAGTGCACTCAGATGAACTTAGGATATATACAGACAGGATGGGATAACAGGAAGTTATATAAGTGACCAACTTACAAGGGAAGAGACAGAATCCTTCAAATCATCACAAGAAGAAAGAAGAAAGAATTCAGCTGACATTAATTGAATGGATACCAGGAGTGAATAAACAATTATTTTACATAAATTTACAAAAATGCAGTCTCATATTCTTATCAGATGTTACTAACATAATATTACCGACTGATAATTGTTATAGACTGTCAAGAAGCCCATATTAACATAAAATAATAAAATAAATTACTTAAGTATATGGGATACCGTGCTAATATTAACCTATTCTTTGGGATTTATATTTATAAATAGAAATTTATGATATATTTAATTTATTTGCATAGTGAACCTGACATTTCCCAAATGAGTTATCAATATTTCTAATAAGTAAATAGATATAAGCTGAAACTCGCATGATATACTGTGAGTTTATATGATAAAATATCAACTTTATTGCAAAAACATTAACTTGCATAATAAAATCTGACTGTATGTTATATTTCCTTTATACACTACAAATGTTTAACCTTAAAAATATATTAATCACAATGATTGTAAATTATAAGGTGTGCTGAAAAGTTATTAGCCCAACCAAAAAATACAAAAAAGGATTCTGATGTTCATTTGGTCAGATTTTGAGATGTGAGCTGGGTGAAAAACTTTTCAGTACTTCACAAAGTAACATTTAATCTGTGTGAAATAATTCCTTGAACAAAATTTAATCAGACCATTTAAAATACATTTTACTTAAAAAGATGCAAAAATGAATGTAATAGATCTCTTTTTTCTTTTTGTTTTCTGATTTCACTTGGTCCTTTCTTCTGCCATCATTTATTTATTTGCTTATTGTGACATAGTCGTTATTTGCTTAATAATCTGTAATGCAACATCACGTACTGCAAACTTAATAATGCAACATCACGTACTGCAAACTTACCAAATCATATGAAAATCCATCTTTACAGTACGTCAGTAGTGACATTTCAGAAAAATTTGCAATTTACTTTTCATAGTATTTGTTGTCTACATTTATAAATACATAATTTTTACCAAAATATTAATCATATTAAATATACACAACAAGGTATAAAAGAAAAGATTATTTACATTTTAGCTGGTATCTCCTCAGGTTTTGGTCGGTGCTGTGGAATTGGTGGTGGGCAATCTAAATCACCTGTTCGAAGTTGCATTTTCTTTGAGTTCCCTGAAACATCAAAAACTCAATTGAATAACTGAATGTTTTTATATCAATAACATGAAAATAACATTGAAAAAAAGTGGTTAGTAATGGACAAGTCCAGAGGAATAATAAAAGTAACAATAAGCATAAAAAGGAAAAAAAGTGGGAGTCAAGAACAAGCCCAGCATGAAAAATGGCAGCAGTTCCAGTGATAAAAGAAGCTGAAAGTAGTTTATAAATCAACATAAATGAAAAAGAGAGGAAGCCATGCCTAAGATATGTTAGTTCCAGCAAAAGATATTGCCTCTATCAAACAGAAAACAATAACATTGATTTAATAACCATTTTTTATAACTAGTGAATATATGAAGAAATATAGTCTTAAGGTGTGCTATATTTATGGGATAAAGTGCTCAATATCAGAGATGGAGCGTGTGTAAATATAAAAGTGAACATAGAAGTCAACACTTAGAGGCGACAGTCTGTTTCATGCTAGACGCAATCGTCAAGCCACGAGTGCTGTTATTTATGTTATGAAAATAACAGCACTCGTGGCCAGACGATTGCGTCTAGCATGAAACAGACTGTCGCCTCTAAGTGTTGACTTCTATGTTCACTTTTATATATATATGACCAACCTGACAAAATAGTGACTTGAATGACATGGTTGTGATATTTTACTGTATCTGTTACATGGTCCTGACTTAGCTCCTTCAAATTATCATTATTATTTATTTAGGAAGCAGCTCCACACAGATGACGCTCTGGGTGTTGCAGAGATACAAGAATGATTCCAGTTGCTTGACTCATCATTCTTTGAGAAGAGTATATGCTTGTGTACCAAATGAACAAGTGTATGTGTGTGCACACACGTCATACATACATACATACACACGTAAGAATATGCAGACACATAATCATCCATCAACATATATAAAGTCCTTTATACAAGAGAATACAGAAAAGTTCTCAGCCTGACCAAGAAGTGATTCAAAAAGAAAATAATTCTGATTATATGGTCAAATTTTTGGAAATGGGTCAGACCAAGAACTTTCCAACTCACCATCACATAAAACGGCCTAGTATTAGCATATAGCCATCACAGAACCTCCTTTAATCTATCTCAAGATTAATTGTAATACAATGTAAATGCTACTGTAGATTTTGGTGTCAACACCTGAAGAAAAAAAATACATTTGTATTTTATCATCAAAATCTTTCTATCATTAGCAAGAGATTAGAGAAAATGCTGATATAAAAATGATTTGTGTACACTATTTTGTATTTGCATATCTAGTAGATGAATCCTAGATCTATACTGGGATAGGATAGAATATTAAGTGTGTTCAGCTAAAATTCATCTATTTATTACTTTTATTAGCTATTATTTTATGTACAAATGAATTAACAATGAAACAGTGAAATGAGAAATTTAATTTCCTTAAAACAAAATCTAAACAAACAATAATCCTTTATAAGATATGTTCCCATTTTTTATGGAACAGAGTAAGTATTTGGGATGTTATTTTTAGTTTTTTTTGGTGGGGGAGTAAGTAGCAGAATGGGTTCTGAATTTTACAATGCATATAAAAAAGAAAAAGATTTATTTTGAAATTATGAGATCAAGTGCAAAATTCAACTATAAAATAAGAAAATAATGATCAATTTTCATCATATTAACAGGCTTCTACATATTAACTGACAAAGATTAGAGATTATCAATATTAAATTATAGTTTCAGGCAATGTTTGAATTTTCACCATAGTTTGTAGAATCAAATCAAATCACAAATAAAAACAAGTATGTTTTGGTTTCTAAATCTGATTTGTAATTATCATTAAAATATCATTACAATTCAGTATTGATTGTCAAAGACATTGTTTCTATCAAATTAAATAAAAGCTCATCTTAGAATTACACATATTTTGATCTGATGTGTACTGAACACAAGCTTTCTGGGCATTACATAAAGTAAACAACTGGAGTAAAAAATGTTTTATCTCATTAATAAAAAAACACAAAATTCTGAGAAATCAAGTGAGTTTCAATGCAAATAATACTATTTAAATTGCTAGAATCTTGAATATGTAAATCAATGTTTGAAATATGGTAGACACACCAAAAATAATGTTTCCCATTTATTTCCACAGAAGATACAACAAAGAGCACAGTATCACTGTTGAAGTTTTCAGCCACAAAATACTATTTTTCTAGTCATTGCCATTGGCCATATATTTATCCAGCAATAATCAAGAACCTGCATACTATACTTATAAAATCAGCACCAGTGGAAATGACCATTTTTTTTTTACAATAAAAAAACTATAAATCAATGTGATCATTATAGCTTATTTCAAGAAGCAGCATATTATAATTTTTATTTTCAAATTTGAAGAATGTCTCTGGATCAACTTAAGTAACATTTTGTTGAGGGACAGTAAAATAAACCAAGAAATTTGTTTCAATTTTAAGAAACTGAATTTCCATTAGAGAATAAGTTTGTATATAGATCTCCCAAATTTCATGTTTTCATCTACTTTATGATGGAAGTAGTGGAACATTGTTGGTTAACAGTATTCTCAGAATAGCATGAGACTGGGCTTTCCAATACTACTGCTTTTATTCACCTATAAGATATAGGCAGAAAAAGAAACAGCAATTTTTAAGATTATTTTAAGCTGTAGCTAATTCTCTAAATTGTTTGATAAGGGTCAAATATTAACCTACTTGAATTCAAAAAGCAAACAGGTCAGTTCACTATTTCATTAGAAATGAGTAATTTTAGATCATTTATTTTCTCTGACATGTTTATAAAGGAATGTTTTAATCTATTCAAAAATATGTGCTGAATTCAAAAATGTTGCAAAAGCAGGATATGTGAGGATATTAGAACTAAATATGATGCAGTTTAGTAATTAAGTTCAATCACATCAGTTAGTAGTATAATTTGGTTAAACCTAGTGTTAATGCACAAAACTTGAAAGTCACAATAGGCAACAGCTTAAAGTTGTAAAAACATTATATAGAGGATTGATAAAACTATATATTTTTCTAAATTTATCTTTGTGAATAGTAGCTGTATTTTCCTTTTTTCTTTTCTTATATTTCTTCTTACTATTCATTGTATGAATGATATAATAGCTGAAAATGGTCTATCTCTAATGAGCCAAAACAAAAAAAAGCTCATGATCATCAATGTAAGCACTGTTTATCAGTTGGGATAAAGCTTGGATATTTAATCCCAGAAAATTTTCATAGAATCTTGTTTTTATGTTTTAAAGTATTATGCAATTGAAACATATTTTAAAAACATTTCTTAAAAGATTGTAAGAGAATAAAGTTGGAATCAATTTTAAAAAGAGAGGATTCTATTTTATTTGATCTTAGAGAAAAATAAAAAAAGTGAACAAAACAAGATACAGGATGTGAAAGTGGAGACAGAAAGAGCCAGGATGAACTCTTGGTGTTAGTGCATCACAAGGTATTGGGGTTAGAATTTTCATCAACATTTGGTTTATGTTACAAATGTTTATTGTAAATGTATAATAAATGCGGTTTACATTATTGAAGTATAAGGTTGATGCAATAGTTCCAAGTGCCCCGGATTTTGCATCATGTTAAGGAAATCTTAGAAATGTTTTGAAAATTTACTCAGCTCTACTCTTTATGTAATCAAAAAGTTGAATTTTTCATCTTGTTTGACACAGAAGTTTTAGACAAGAGAGTCACTGCTGTTGAAAAATGAATTATTTAAAAAAAATGAAAAAATCATGGCTAGATCCAAAACGGCATTCAACATCTCAATCTAAACAGAATTTACTTGGTGAAAGGGTTTTCTTTTCTGTGGTGTTTGGTAAGACTAGAAAAGTGAATTACTGGAACCTGGATGAAATGTTACTGCATAACACTACAGTGAATAATAGTTTGTTTATTGAAATGAGATATTGGAAGAGAGAAGAATGTCTTCAAGACAAGTAAGTCAAGTGGAGATTTTGCTGCTTGATAACATCCATATTCAAATACAATGCAGCAAATGATCAGAGAACTGGAATGAGAAGTTTTTTTGTTTTTTTTTTTCACATGTAGCCTATTCCCCAGACCTGTCACCTTGTCTGGTCAGTAGTTTTAATAAGTTCAAGATCTCAAAGAATTCCTCAATTCATAACTAATGTTATTCTTTTATGACTGAAATTCACAATTTACCTGAAAGGTGATATAAGGTCATAGAAAGCCATGAAAAACAGCTTTGAGAAGTGAATAATGATGCTAGGAGTTTATATCAAAATATTTGATAAAATATATTGAAATCTTTTGCAGCAATCTAATAAAACAATATTATAGATATATAACAGAATATATCTATAATATTGTTATACAGTGCAAAAGTTTGCAGCCAAATAAAATTGAATCCCAAGTATACATATTAGCACCGCATTAAAATGACTGAATCAAAACAAATCCCAGTATTTTGAATCAGTTTATTCTAACAATTAATAGCTTTGTTTATTTCAGTTCATGTAAACAAAATGAATAGAAAATCGGATTCACTTTATATAAAACTCACTAATGCAATTAATCTCTTTAAATTTAAAATTGCTTGTACAGTCAAAGTTCTAAAGTTTTTACTACATTTGAGTTAATTTGCATGAAATTTTAATGGCAAACATCTAAAGAATGTATGATCAAGTCTGAGATGGGGGCCCTAAATAAGATTTGTAAGATCAATTTGAATTTTTATTTACAATTTGTACTACTTTTTTATGATTAAAAATTGACATTCAATGAGATGAGATCTGTAAATATTTGAGAAAATAGAAATCCACATAAATCTGGAAAATTATTGAGTGAGGTGTTAAAAAATATAGAGGATTTGTCAGGGTTCTGTGGCTCAAATTGCCTTCAAGAATGTATTGGGTTGAGAGAGTGCTCAAGAAATGAGCTAGGTCCAAGCATGCTGCAGTGGTAGGCATAACTCATGCTGCTTGTAGTGATTAAAGTTCAAGCCTTACCTGCAGACATCGGAAAATTAATATAACTTGAGCATCCATCAAGGGTTGTTCTTGGTAATGAGCACGGAGGCTTGTCATACTGGTAGTCGTGGATCAAGTCTGCAGAAAGCTCGTAGCAGAGTTGTGCATATGAAATTCCAGTGTTACTGCCTAGTAGTAGCAGAAGGAAGGTGCTTGCTTACTTAGTTGTTTTATTTCACATGGTATCAGAGTTAAAAGAAATGATCACAATAAAAGATTTTCTCCAATAGGATAGGAAGAAGAGTGCAGATACAAAAAGACTACTGAAGTTGGGAAATCTCAAATATAGTTTAGTGAAAATTTGATAGATAAATGCAAGTCACCGATAATATATCTGCTATTATTTTCTTAAAATCAAGCAAATTCTTTCACAAAAACAACAGGCATCAGAAACAGGTGCCCAGATATCAATAAAAACCAAGAGAAATAACAAACCAGGAAATTGATCAATAAGACACAGAAGAGGAAAGAGTGATAAAAGATGAAGGAAAGGTTTCAGGTAGACTATCCTTTATATTTCTAATATCACATAATTCTACTTATTTTTATAGCTGAAGAAAAGAGTAAATTTTTGTTTAATTTCATTTCATTTAATGAGTTTCTAATGAAAGAAAAAAAGGAATATATTGTGACAGACAGGAGATAGAAATTTATCAGTGTCTATATTGTATACCATATGGTATTAAAGTAATACTAACTTTCATTTGATCTCTAGTAGTCATGAAACCATGATTCAGCAGTTAGAAAACATTCAATCACAGAAAATCTACAGAACTTGAATGAGAGATATTCTTTTTTTTAAATTGTAATTTGTGTATGAATCTGTTACTTTCTTGAATGTTAACATCCACATGAACAATCTAGTGCAAAACAATTCTCTAAAACTTCAACTACCTAATTTTCAGTGCCTTTAGATAGATTTCTTTTATTATATTGATGATTGATCTGTTTTTTATGGTTTTGTGGGTTATTTAAAACTGGAACATATATTGGATTGTAAGAATACCTTTTTTGCAAGTGAATATTGCATTAACAATTTTTTGCAAATAATGATTTTTCCAGATACAAGTCATATCTACAGATGGAGGATTCATACCGTTTCCCAATGCTATTTACACATAAGTGAATATAAAAATCTCAACTGGATTTCAAACTCAGCTCTCCAATTTCTCATTCTAAGCCTCTATCCATTATCCAACTTGCACATCCTTATTATATTGATGAAATGATGATAATGCTTTGCTACACAATAATCTTTGAGTGAATAAAATTTTCATTTTATCACTTTTTAAGATCCTTACAAATTAGACTAAGACCTACATTCTTTCCCATATTCTACTATGTACAGATGAGTCTGAAATAATCCAAAATTAGAAAAAGAAATGATAAATACTGTAATTTGTTCTTAAGGGTTTGCATATGTACTCTTCAGAAATAATGACAATATTCAGAACACTAACAGAAAAATGTACTTCGGTTATGTAAGTTATATTTTTACAGCCAACAAAAAGTATGACTGTATTCTTATCTTTTCCAAAACTACAACCAAAAAGTATTCGTTAAAACTTTAATCAAAGTTTATTTAAAGTAAACTTGAAAGGGGATTAGACAAAAAACATAAAACAGTTTACTTATATTTGCTAACAGAGGCATGAAGGTTTGGTAAATGTAGTAACGAGAGAATTGATCAAAAGAGATCTAATAACAGATCAAGTATTTAGGAATACTTGGTCATACTTAAAACCTAAACATGTGAACCCTTTTATATTGGCAAAATGCAACTTTGCTGTAATTCAGTGACCTAATCAAGGGCAAAGATGACATTATAATACATACAATAAAATAACTTGTATATTATACAATACTTGCATATTATTTTTTAATCTAACAAATTTAGTCAAATTATTTTCTAAAACATTTTGAATTTTGATGATGCTTAGAAAACTCTTCAGTGAGCACTTTACAAGTTCCCAGTATATTTTTAATATTTTTTATTCTTATAATATATTTACATCAGTAATACTAAATTTTTCTGTAACAAGAAGTTTCAATATATTTATACAGTGAGCAAAATAATTATGAAATATTAAAATAAATTATTAGACTGATACAAAACTGCTACATAATGTTAATGAAAAGTTTCTGAAGTTTAGTCAGTTTTTTATTCGCTATGCACATAATCAGCTGATTATATAATCAGAATTAAAATTATTCCAAAAGTAATCATACTTTAAAAAAAAATAAAGAAATGTAATGAGGACTTATATTCTCCATAAATCGTGTAAAAGTGACAATCCAATAGAGGCTATAAAAATTATTTAATCTGTAAATATGGGTTTAGTGAGGACATGTAAATGACAAAAATGGTGGAAATTTTTTATGAACACAAGAACAACATTTAAGAAAAAAGATGCCTTGAGAAAGAGTTTGGAGAGTTCATAAAATGTCAGCTGCAAATAGAGTGATTGTAAAAGTAAGTTGACCAAGAATGAAATATCAACCTTTTCATCATCAAATTATTACTGAAAAGGATGAAGATTATCCTGATAACAAGTAAAAAAGAGAATTGTTATTAACCAACTAAAATCATATTTTAACAATTAAAATAAGTTTTATCTATTATATGCTTTGTTATTTGAACCAGCATGCTTGGCTCAGATGTTATATAGATGTCTGTCATTGTAGTCAGTAAACTTTTTTTGAATTTTGAGCCAAATCCTTTATTCTGTCCACAAAAGTAGATTCTTCTCATTTGACTTTTCATGGATATTTTATACTCACTGGTTTATTCCCCCTTGTGTTGTCAGTTCATTTCTTCTACTGAACCAGAGTATGTGACTTTTTAGCACTAGAAGACCCAGAGATTAAATTCACAACTGTGCAAGAACATCATGTGTTTTTAACCAACGTTTTAACCCACTAGACTATGTGACTCTTGGATAGTCTGTGTTGAAATTCAGGAATCTTAAACTGTCAGTAGTCAACTGGTGGTACTGTTTCAGTGTCTTGAATGTTCTTTCTTGATCAGAGCTTGTACACCTGTTGACTGAAGTTCTCACTTATAATACTCTATTGACAGTTCAAAACAAGATAGAATCAGACCCTTCTCTAGATGAGGACCAGGAGTCTAACACATAACCTGATGGAGATGTTGACATTCTGCCTGCAAACAACATACCTCCTTTTGGGTTTCAACATATACTGACAGGAAAAAGCTTACCTATGGGATTGCCATTGTCTCTAGTAATTGTAAATATATAAATGGAATACTTTAAGGAAACAACAACAAAAACATCACAATGAAAGCCAAGTATGTGGTTTAAATTTGTAGATGAAAGCTTCATATTTTTACCCTGCTAGGAAGATATGCAAATAATGTTGGACTATGTGAATTAAATAACACCTTCCATACAATTCACAACAGAAAAAGAAACAAACTGGGCTTCCTGGATGTACTAATAATTTGCAGAGTATGGACTTAAGTTATCTGTATATTGTAAACATTCAATTAAACTTCAATTCCCAGCATCCATGCAGTTTTAAAAAAGTTTTAGAATAGCAGGTCAAACTCATGTGGTAACGCAGATATGTACCTTGAGGAAATTATCAGCATTAGAGACAATCTTCAGGGTAACAACTAACCTGCAAGACTAACACCAACTTCCACAAGCAAGAACAGTAGAGTCAAGGACATCAATACAAAAATCTGTCATGGTCCATCTACCATACATTAGGAGTATATGTGAAATGATTCATAGGATCTGTGACCCATACAAAATCAGGATAGTATTAAAAAGTCCTCCCTGACACCATCCAGTTCAGAACAAAATATGACCAAGAACTGTGTGTATTCTCATGCAATTGTGGTGAGGCATACAAAGGAGGGATTAGCTACTTCCTAAAAGTAAGGGTGGAAGAACATCAAAAAGTTCTTTATGAGGAGACATTGTAATCAGGCATAGATGACTATATATAGAGAGAAAGGTTGGTCTCAAACCCTATGGAATAAAGTTATGGTAATAGCACAACACTGAAGGATAAGATACTTGAAAAAATCAGTGCATTGACAACATCTTCAGTAGACCTAACATAGAGATAAATACTGAGAGCAAGAAAGAACACTCAAAAAGAAATTCCACCACCAGAATCAGGACAATACAGGGTGCAATGCATAAATTGTCACCATTTTATATTTTTGATTTCACACATGCACATTATTTTTTTTTTAATTTCGTCAACTGCACACTATAGTAGTGTCAGTTGGGCACTCTCTGTGAGAAATAGAGCACCATGACGCAATTGACTCTACCATAAATTTGGAAGCTTTGCATTCATGCCGGAAGCATCAATATGAACATTTCAGAGTGTTTGCATGTTAATCTCAGGACAGTGCAGAGGATTTGGAAAGAGTTGGTAGAGTCTAATGGTGATTACAAAGGTACACCAGCTTGGAAAACTTACTCTGATTGTTATGATAAGAAAAGAACTTCTGAATTTGTTGGTGAAGGCTTCAGACTTAACACAGAGACCTACATCAAGTGCCTTGAAGAGGTAGCATTGCCCCGAGTAAAGAGAGTGACTGCTGGAAGATTCTATGTCTGGTAACAGGACTCTGCATTATGCCACACAAGCAGGAGAAACCAGTCATGGCTGTCTGACAATTTCTGTAACAACATCACCCCCCCCTACATCTGGTCACCTAACTCCCCAGACTGCAACCTCCTTGATTATTATGTGAGGTGCAGTTGAGCGAAAGACCAACAAAACTCCTTGTAACACATCTTGTCAAGATGAACGGAAGCACAAATTATGGCAGCATTCACCAACTTAAACAAGGAGACCATCCAGAAGAGTAGCAGGAGATTCCGAAGTTGTCTGTGGTTGGTTCACAAAGGTGAATAAAACTGATGAGTACTAACTGATACATAATCACTTAAGCATAGAAATAACTATAATCTTTATAATTGTAGAAACTTCATTTCTATGTTACTTGAATAGAATTCAATGTTTATCTATAAAAAGAACGTTAAACATATTATAAATGTCTTTAAATAAATTGTCGGACTATGTCCAATTCAAAAATATATGACGTCATTTGTTTACATTTGATATGCTAGAGCAGATATGAATAGAAGAGATTCATGGAAGATTTAAGTTTAAAGATAGTAAAATCGACCTTGCTAACAAGACGCTTCTCTGTGGCCGAACGGTTAAGGCACATCACGCGAAATGATGGTTCCGTATAGGATACAGGTTCGATTCCTGTCGGAGAATGAAAATTTTCTATGAAAATTTCTCGGACATTCAGGCCGGTAAATGTTATTTAATACTGTCTATTATAAAACAGAGCATTTGCTTAAATACTTGTATCTATAAAAAGAACGTTAAACATATTATAAATGTCTTTAAATAAATTGTCGGACTATGTCCAATTCAAAAATAAAATATTTTATATAATCAAAAAGTATAACCAAACCAAAATAATTTTCATTTATAATTTATATTATTTATTATTATATTATTTACTTATATAAGTTATATTAGATATATCATTCTTTTCCCTATACTTAGAAGCCAATTACTGTTTTCTAGAATTTTATGTGGTCCAGCAACACCGAGGTCCAAAATTTTAAAAATTAAAGAGGTACAATTGTACTTTGAAATCAGTATAAAATAGTAAACAGAACCTGGATTTAGTTTAACAGGTTGTTTTATTTATAACATATACATAATATACAATTTTTTTTATAATATATATTTTATAGTATATGCAAATTATATAATTTTTTTAAAGGTAGTAATACAACATAGATAATAAAGAATGTGTGTTACAATTATCCAGATGCACAGGAGAATAGAAAAATTTTGCAATGGTCTCTTATTTGTCATATCTCTTCAGGATGTAAATGAACATGTCTATTCTTGATTTCAGCAATACTTGCTCCATTACAACCACCTCTTTGTCTTTGTAGTACTTGCTGGTTTCTCAACATTGCACTACTAACAACTATTATATCACTGATTAATAAAATTTGACTTAATTACATTTACATCAATTTTATCTCTTTGAAAATGTGATTATTTTTCAAACCTCTTTTATCTTTGAAAGAGTTTTTGCTTTAAATTTTATTAGTTTCAATATAAATGAAAGACAGTGATATAAGCTGTCAACAAACATCTCTTCCCTAACAACTCAGCCTTTGCTCTTCAACGAATGTGGCTCTACCAGCATGCCTCTATCCCATTGTTTCCTACCGCTCATTTCTCCAAAACATAAATGAATGAGTACATAGCGCGTCCCCCTTTAACAATGGATTCAATGCAGCCTTGACACCCCAAGCAATTCAACCAAACTACACATGGAATAACATCAAATGTATGACACTATCCATTAGCCTTAAGTCCACACTTGATCATTACCAAATGGCCTGCCTATGCACTGTGTCTTAGCCATTTAGTGGAGAATAACAAAATGGGCAACAACAGTGTCTGCATCAGCATTGTTATACATTTCTGTCTTCACATCTGTAAACCTCATCACTTCCACTGTGGAGTCACCACTGACCAATTCGCTCTCTACCCCCTCTCATGTCATCTCAGCACTGTCCATCTACTCTGGCATGTCACCCTCAATAACATCATCAAGAAGGGGTGTAGATGCAGCTAACATTCTGTCTGCTGGAGTCTGTGGTTCTTGATCAAAGAAACAATAAATACTCTAACAGCATAATTGTTTTCCCTTTCACAGGTGGCAAGTCTCTTACCTGGAATAGCATCTGCAGTGACTCCTTTGCAAAAGGTGACCTGACTACATTAGGTATTTTACCCCAAATCCATTGCTTGACAAATGGAGGAGCAAAAATAGCTAAATATAAGTCAATACCAAACAGACACAACTTTGTGTTGGTGTATGCACTAGAGATATTCAGCATTATTAATTTCCAAACTGCTTGGTTCTATAATGAATATCTAGCCTGGTTTGGAGGATTTCTTTAGTAATCACACATGGCAACACACTTGCAAGTATGGCAATGGGAGACATTAAGTCAAAATTAAAATTTTTATAATTATTTTCTCTACAATTAAAAAAAGAATAAAAAGAGAAAGCTTGATCAAGCACTGCGTATGATAAAATAAAAAATATACACTTAAGAAAATTGAAAATTTTATTTTATACCAGGATTTTTTTTTCATTGTTTTATAAATTCTTATGTAAATATTGTGAACTGAAACCATCTGTGACTTTTCTATAGAGAATGTTCTCTTCATAGAGATTAACCAGCCCAAACAGATCGCTAAGAATATCAGTGATATAAAGGAGAGACAACATGCCAATTGCATGCAAATAGAAAGGAATTTAAGTCCAACAAAAATAAAAACAGAGGAAACAAAGTAGAAAAATGCAGATGCAATATTCACAACAGCAAAAAGAACATGTGTTCACAGAAATGCAAAGTATCCCAATACATCAAAATAAGGAGGCTAGTATAAAATGGAATATAAGATATAAAAGATATAAAGCAAACCAAAAAAAACAAAACAAAGAATTTAAAAAAAAATAAAAATGAGGATAAGGAAAAGCATAACTTATATCAGCACGAAACCTAAAAAGGTGTTTGGAATAGAAGTGGGGTGGGGAGATATTTAATAAATATAATAGCAATACTTTTCTTACTAATTCAGAGAGGACTTGTCCACACATATCAACACTAATATAGCAAAATGAAAAGGCTTATTGAATGATAAAAGCAGACACACACAATTTGTAAAGAGTGCAATGAGAAGCTAAAGCACTCATTAGTTTATCATACTTGTCTAAATTTTCCCTATTTTCATACCTACATTTAAAAAGTGGTAACAATTTGGTAATTTTTTTTAAATGATCTAATGCTACTCATATACAAAATGTGAATGTTGACATAACTTTCACTTAAATTTTCAACTTAAATTTCTTTAAACTAAAAACATAAAAACAAATATATACAATTTTATTTGATACAAATCTGTTAAAATGATTGAATGCATAATTTTTCTCTACAGAGAATTACTAATTTAAAAGTAAAAACTTATAAATGGCAAATTATAGTTTTTAAATGGCAACTTATAGGGTGTTTTTTGTTACCATTTTAAGGAAATAAAAGCTTAAAGACAAACTCATGAAATTATATATATAGTTCTTCCAGTACTTTCCATTATGAGAAATAAAGTTACAATAAATCAGTCTTAAAAATAAATAAAATAGAAAACCCCAGCCAAATGTATCAATAGTAAAATGTTTATGAATAATAAATTAATCCTTCATAGGAATTCACTGCCAATAATACCATTGTTACTAAAAGGCTTAGTAACAACTGACCTGAAATAGAGTTGATCTTTAGTAATACTAACCAGTCATAAAATGAATAAATCTTATTCTAAAGATTTCTTTAAATTGTTATTCACACTTGGGCACTATGAAATTTCATTTGCTTTGAATGAATTGCCAACTATGAAATTTATTCTCAATGAAGAAATAAAACTGATCAATAATTCATTACACATTGATGCAAAAAAGAGATTAATTTGGAACAAAATTCAGATAACTTTAGATAGGAGAATCCAAGTTTCCATGTTCTTTATTCACAGAATAGACTTTTGACTTGAAAAGTGTTCCAAACCAGACACTCATAATTTATTGTCTATAACTTTGCAAAGAGTCATTAATATATCCAACATTGTTCAGATGCTCAAATCTTTTCAGTGTATATTTGCTGTTGCTAACACAATGTTTTGACTGATCCATTCTTCAGCTCTCATCAAGTGCAATCTATGAGAAAAAAAGGAAACTTCTTTACACATGAAAAACCAACAGGTGATAAAAATTATTCATTAATGTATCCACTGGACTAGTCTATTTCCACAGCATCAGGTACACCAAGTACCAAACTGATTCCAAATTACACCTAAGAGGAGAGTTCCCAACACCATCTTTGCTAAACAAATGAAACCACATGGTGCTGAAACTTGTACTAGCTTGACTCACACACGTTGGTCAACAAACCAATATATACCACCTTCTTCAGTTTTGTTACTCCCCCAATGTAGCTGTCTGTCAATTATCTGAACATTTTCCTGTGGAGGATAATTTCATAATTTAATGACCCGGCAATTTTTAACAGATATACTCTAAATGTATTCACAGTTTCTTATTTAACCTAAAAAAACGTAAGTTTTTAATGGATATACTTACTAATGACTTCAAAAAAAGACATGAATCCACCTTCCTACAGTTACAGATTAAATAGCAGTGTAGATTAGATTATCTTGTCTTGGGTGGCAACCAGTCTAAGAGAAGGAAAACTCTGAATTGAAGCCCCCACTGCATTATAAGTATCTCCAGATGAGAAGGCTAAGGTGGTTGAATGATATACTGTGACCTCTTCTAGAAATTTCTGCAGCTGCACTGGTACCAAACTGTATTGGTTTATCCTTTCCTTTGGACTTTATTAGCAATGTCAAGAATGAAATCATGATGCACAGGCAGCCCAAAATCTCTGCAGCCCCTACCTAATCCTGTAACATTCTGCCATGCATTATTCTCTTTCAGGATGGATGGCTGCCAAAGCAACACAAAAGTCTTAGAGAGTGGGGCCCAACTAGAGTAAAAAGTATATATATATATATATATATATATATATATATATATATATATATACACACACACACACACCCGACAAGGACTAAAGAATGGATCAGCCAAAACATATAAAGAAGAGATTTGAGCATCCAAATAATGTTGGATATCTATAAATTATGTTCAGAAATTTTCAAGTACTTAATTCTCAGTGGAACTCGATATTAATATCATGATGTTTAAACTTTAATTTTGATAATTTTGTTCTTGGATAATACTAAAAATCCTTTTAAAAATTTGTTTCAATAATCCATTCAAATTTTTTGTTAAAAAATTTGATCTTTCATTAAATATTTTTCAATGTTATACACAGTACTTCTCAAAAACTTAACAAAAGACAAAGACCTCTAATAGGAAAGATCATACATTTTCAGATGAAAAAAAAAAAAAAAAATTAAAAAATATTATTATTATTGGCCATACAGAAATTTCTATCAAAAGTACTGTACATTTACATTTTTTTAATTTTGTCCTAATTAGTAAGGATAAAGAAACCATAATTCTTGTGTGCCATTGATAGATATTACATAAATGCAACCAATCTACTTCTGACAAAATAAATTAGCTTATTCAACTTGTATATTTTAATGTAATATACAAATGATTATTTTTTTTAAAAAAGTGTTCTAAATGCACAAAAACATTTATTGCTCTTTAACGTTTCTTTAGATTTCCTGCCTGTGAAATGGAATTTTAGGCGGGATATAAAAAAGGAAATTGTTTCCTGTTTTGCGCACAATGACTAACTTTATAATTTTCCCCCACTTATCCGCTTTTACTTAACTTAAAAAAAGAAAAATCATTATACTATTTCTCAGATATATCAAAGAGTAAAACTGTTTGGCATACCTGTTCCCTCAAGAGCCACCTCATTATTATCATCATCATCATCATCATCATCATCACTGGAGGGCGTAGGTGGAAGCTTACGACGACTACAAACAAAAAACAAAAACAAATTACTTAAAATGCAACCAGAAACACAGACTCCTTATTAGTTGTAAAGTTGTAATCTCTTATATTTCAATCATTTCAATTTATCATGGTCCTTTAACAAATTTAACAATGTAAGAATTCTAACTAATATATACACATAACATACTTTTGTGTCTATATAAATTGTGGAGTTTTTCTAAGGATTTAATGTTTCAAGAATATGCCAAATAAACTATCTAAGTTTTAAACTAACAAATTAGCAACAACTTTACAAGTTAGCATTTACTAAACTATATTAAACATACAACCATTAATGATTCAACCTTTATAAATTTATAGTGTTGATCAAAAATAATGAAGTTCACATTCTCTTAACAAATCCAGGTTAAACCTTTCAAAATAAGTGCAGTTCATTATGAAAAAGACATTGTTAAAATAAAATTGTTACAGATAAAATAAATTAAATCTAAATTTATTCAATACTTCTAAACTGGAAAAAATCTTAATGGTATACTTAGAGAAAAAAAATCCACTATGATAATCCAACCATGAAATAAAAGTAGCCACATTAAACTATATTAAACTATAACTAAAATATAAACTGTATTGTATAAAACCAAAAGCTGAAGTGATGAGTATGCATGTAGCACAAACATAAATATTCATAAACTGCACATATAACATTCTATGGAAGTGAATGTCAACCTTGAAGTAAGTCCCAAAACTATTCTAGTAAACTATATAAAGTCAATGCATATATAGTTAACAAACACTGAAGATGTAATAATACAAAAATGACTGGTAAGACAGCTAATTACTAACTCCTATCAGAAACAATCATCACAATTGAAAAGTATTTATGTCCATCATTAATACCTTAAATTTTTCTGATACATGAATAGCTGTAGTGTCAAGAGTATCAAACACTATGTGCTTTTAGGGCAAAGAATTCATCATGGCCAAGTTTATGGATCAATGGATGATGACAATTGAACATTCTTCTTGTCTACATTTCTTTGAATCTTGAATAAAAATTTAACCAACAAAAGTGAAGAAAATGATTAAAGAAAAGTCACGGAAATTAAACAACATCCAACTGTGGGACAGATAACCAGTAAAAAGGAATTTAATGCTTGGGTTCAACTATGATAAAGGCATTAGACAGAACAAGAATAAAAAAAAAATTAACTAAAAGGAATTGATTTAGAAAAAAATATAAAAGCAATTTAAAAAAATAACTGTATCATAAAACCTAAAATCAGAAGCATTAAGTGGTACTTAACTCATTAACTGTGGTTCAAATTTCTGCTATCTTAAAATAAAATCAACATAATTTTGAAACAATTACAAATTTTCTTGAAGTAATTTTTCTTGTACTATTTTATGTACCTGACCATAGCTCAATTAGAACTCATTTAAACACAAACAAAAACCTACCAAAGTCAATTTGAAACATACTAGTTTAAAATAAAAGTATAATAGCCTCATCCACATGTAAAATAGGATTGAAAATAATTGAAGCTCTGCTAATAAAAAAGGAAAAGCCAACACTCAATAACATTAACTACAAACATTGCCACAATGTGCTAACCATGTTTGGAAGATAATGCATTCCTATAACTTCATATACATACATAAAAAAATTTACACATTCAGTCAAAAATGAAAAATAAAAATAGCCCTTGGTAATGGCTAAAAGAATAGCTGAAAGTGCTTGGATATGCAGAACTTCTGGATAATTTTTATGCACTTTGTGTCCAGTAAAAAAAAAATTTAGGGCAAAAAAAAAAAAAATGAATTAGAATGCTTCATCACATTACCATATCAGTCATTTTTTCAGATTATTATTTTAATTTTTTATTTAATTTTTCTTTTTGTATAAATTTAAATTATGATTTTTTTAACATTTGGCAGTGTCTACAAAACCTCGCTATTTCATTGATTTAGTAAATTTTTATTTTACAGAAACTTAATAATATTTATCTTTTCTGAATTGTTATCAACAATTCATATAATCCTCCTTGCTTACATTTTCTTTCCCTCATTTTCTTTCTACAATTTTTCATATTCATACAGAACTTTCTCCTATTTATTGTCTTTTCTATACATACATACATACATACATATATATATATATATATATATATTTACATACATACATACATATATATATATATATATTTACATACATACATACATATATATATATATATATTTACATACATACATACATACATATATATATATATATATTTACATACATACATACATATATATATATTTACATACATACATACATATATATATATATATATTTACATACATACATACATAATATATATATTTACATACATACATACATATATATATATATATATATTTACATACATACATACATATATATATATATATATATTTACATACATACATACATACATATATATATATATTTACATACA
>OZ038485.1:69350374-69352874 GCA_964036315.1 Acanthosepion esculentum
ATATGCATATATATATACATACATACATATATATGCATATATATATGCATACATACATATATATGCATATATATTTATACATACATACATATACATATATATATAAATACATATACATATATATATATACATACATACATACATCGAACCTGTATCCTACAATACTTGTATCTATAAATGACGGTTCCGTATAGGATACTGGTTCGATTTCTATGAAAATTTCTCGGACATTCAGGCCGGTAAATGTTATTTAATACTGTTTATTATAAAACAGAGCATTTGCTTAAATACTTGTATCTATAAAAAGAACGTTAAACATATCATAAATGTCTTTAAATATATATATATGTATATGTAATTTATAATTACAAGGTAACCAAAAAAGTTCTGTCCATTTTTTGATTATTCATTGAATGAAGTTGAAATATATACGAAATGCGTGTAGCAATTGTTTTCAAATTCGGACAACCGGAAGTAGGAACATCAGATACTATAAAAAAAAACACGCGCACTGTGCCCGGCCATCAGTTATAAGCCAGACAGCTGTGAGGAGGATGGAAGTGTCTAGAGATCTCGTTCGGGGCTGTTTGCTTTACGACTTCAAAGTGGGCTTATCAGTAGCTGCATCAAGTCGCCGCATATGTCAAGCGTTTGGGGATAGTGCTGTAGATGAACGTACTGCAAGGCGTTGGTTTCAAATATTCAAGTCGTGAGATTTGTCTATGATGAGCCTCGCAGTAGACGACCACAGGTCTTGAATGACGCAGTCCTGAAGGCGGCCATTGAAGAGGACAGTAGTCTAACGTGTGGTGAACTTGCAAGACAGTTCAACGTTTCCGATGAAACAGTTAGACTTCACCTGCACCGCCTAGGTCAAACTGAGCAAGTGGGTTCTGCAAACACTGTTGGATGTACACAAGGGACAACGAGTGGCAGCCTGCGTATCGCTGCTTTCTCGCCACCGTACCGCATCCTTATTCAATCGAGTGCTTACCAGTGATGAAAAGTGGGTTCTGTATGAAACTCCCAAGCGTTCCAGACATTGGTTGTCTCCTCAGGATGCTGTCCCTCACAGCGCAAGATCGCTGATGAAGCCACGCAAGATTATGCTTTGTGTCTGGTGTGTAACACTATTTAGACACGGCAGGTTAATTAACCAATTAATTAACCACAGAAGTTAATTACGGGGATTACTTAAACCGATAGATATAACGAAAGACATACTGAGCGATGTTCTTTTTGTTTTGTTATTTTCCCAAAACAAGGATCGGTGAAAAGATTTTTTGTTTTGTTATTTTCAAGTGCGAATCAAGATAATCAAGATAATTTACTTTCTCGCTGAAGTTTGATGCTGAGATATGCCAAATTCTCTGCGAGGACAAAGGAAGGAAAAAGAGAAAGAAAAGAAAGAAACAGAGGGACAAGACTTAACAACTTAGATGATAAAAGAAGGAAAAAGGCCACCCACAAAAGCGATGTTGTTTTGGGTAGTGGAATGGCGAAAATTCTGATGGTCATTGTCGTAAAAATTAGTTGATGAATCCCAGAGCTTTTGGGCAGATGAAACATTAACTGTGTCAAGATGACGAACTTATATTATCAGTAACCAATGGGTCGTCTGCCGACCGCACACAGAGCCCGGCCCTGGATTGAAGAGATGTCGGCTGGACAGGACATCTGTGTTCTTTTGAAATTCGTTTGTGATAACAAAAGCCATGTTATTGTGTCCTTCTTAATTAACCCAATTTTCGCCGAAATTCCGTCCACTTAATGTTGGCGAAAAACTTGATTGAGGAATTCCATATGCCGTGAAGTTGGATAAAAATTGAGATTATCATTTGACGCCTATTGGCCGAATAGCCAGGCGGAGGTGATCATGTGACGCAGGGAGGAAGCCTGCCACCGCCCATTGAGAGGATAAGTATGAGATGTTACTGCGAGGAAGTGGGAAAACCGTTGACGCCCTCTAAAGTATGGTGAGATACCCATATGAGAGCAGAAGAGGGTGGGAGTGGAAGAAGATTTCCAAAAATGGAAAATGATAAATATTTCTGACCGAAAACAAAGGAAATCCTTATTGGGGATTTGAAATCAACGTGGTGGCCACACCACGTCCGACCCCACGCCAGGTTTTGATCGGCGTCCATATAAGCAAACGTCTTCGGGTATTTTAGACAGTGAGAGAGAGTACAGTCAGTACAGTAAGAGAGAGCAGTGCAGTTCGCAGAGAGATCCAGTCGAGCCCAAGACCCAGGACTCGGAAGATAACGCCTCACACGGGTGACCGCACGATTCCATGCCTTCCGACTTAGACTTCTAACCAAGAACAAATTTGTTGAAGTCCGACTTTAGATTTCCCACCAAAGCAAGTTTTCGACTTAGACTTCTAACCAAGAACAAATTATAGAAGTCTGACTTATATTCTCCACCAGAGACGACTTCATTGAAAAACAACCCAGATATCTAGAAGTAGCTAAGGAACGCAAAAGTGTTACAATCC
>OZ038485.1:69362874-69555374 GCA_964036315.1 Acanthosepion esculentum
TTACAGATATTTATTATTTAATTCTATGTTTCATTTCACTGCATAATGCCCAACTTGAATTGCAACCATATTCCCAGAATGAAACCTATAACCTACATCAATACTTCATTACCTTACAATACATGTCACAATAAAAATTATTTTCCTTTTCATTCATAATGACTGGCTATTTTGCTTCTCCACTTTAAATCAAATTGTAAAACATTTTGGTTTCTTTTAATATAAAATAAAAATTTCAATTTCTCTCCTTTACAAAAAATGGTTTATATTTAAACAAGATGAAATGATTTTACACTGAAATGATTAGGCATAAATTTTTAGAGCAAAATTGAAAAGAGCAAATTGTGTAAATGATTCTATTATATGATATAAAACAATGTGACTTTAGATATTTATAAGTCATGGAGCCTGATCTCTCCTTAGTAATAAGATATTCTGTTATGGGGAAGGTGGCATTACTTGATGCCAATAACAAAATATGAATTGTGTGACCAAAACATCAGAATCTCATTAGTCAATAGGGATGAGACTGTTCATGCATTCTATTTTTGCTAGCTTTTATCAGATATTTTCTGAAAAAAAAAAATAAATAAATAAATAAAAAAAGTGCACTAATTACAATGTGTACTTGAATGAAATTTTAGAAGCCAAGAAAGTTTCTTTGGCAACTGATTTAAGCAGAAATAAACCAAATTCATGTGTTTTGCAAAAAGTTTCTAAAAACATTAAAAAAAGAGAGGGCTTAAATACCAATATTTCTCAAAAATTTCAAAACCTTTGGTAAGTATTGGGTTGAATCATAATTAATTTCCGTTTTTGGGAACAAATTGTAATGTTGAATGCATCTTCCTATTAATCATGTGTAGCAATTAAAAGATATTTGGAGTAAACTAACTTTTTTTTTATGGCATTAAAGAATAAATTTCTTAACTCTACTAATGGAGGGACAGAGTACATTTATGTCACAATGATATGGGTATTCAAAACAAGGGAGTATTACTATGGAGACATTTACAAAAATATGTAGTGTTTTGGGTTAAGGAGTCATAACTGATTGGTATGTACAACATTGGTTTTTTTTTTTTTGGAGAAATATTGTTAGAAGATCAATCCAGATGAGGGCATTCATCAAACTTTGATGATGAAGTTCTAAAGTGTTAGTGGAAAGCAATACATGGGAAGTACTTGGGAATTAGCAAATATCTTAAACACATCACAATATGCCAACACTTAGAAAATATAGGGAAAGTCAGCAAATCAAAAAGAACAAAGCAGATCATTGATAAACAAAAGATTATTTATGAATCAACTTAATACACTCATTAACTTGTAATATATTTATTGCTTTAATGTTTGTCGAATCCATATATATACATTTGGAAAAAAAAAAGTAACAAATAGGAAAACATTCATAAATCTAACATGTTTTACTTCATCATAAATTTTTAGGAAATGAATTCTGGAAGATAGTATTTCAAACTTTGCACCAATTGTTTTCTTTGATCAGGTAAATCTTGTGTTTATACCTCATGGCATGAGAATTATAGTAGTCATTTTTGTGTGTGTGTAATTCTTGAAGATGGTAGTCAGAAGAAATGGAAAAGTATGTGTGTATATCAGATTTCTAGTTAGGTGTGTGATAACTGCTGATACTATCAGTGCATGTGTTAACTGTGGATTAAATGTATGCTGTTTATTTTGGAGTAAATTTTATTATCATGTTTTCTATTATTGACGAAAAATTGTGCATATCAGGAAGATTTTTGTAAGGATAATAATAAAAGAATTCAATCAGACTCACCTCAATATACCCATACTCACTACATTTAATAGTTCACACACACACACACACACACACACTTCCCCATTTCCTCCAACCACGATCTTCAGAAATTAGACACACACACAAGACAGGCAGTATGAATGCCCACTAGAATACATAAACACCACAAAATATTAACATGCGACATCTACCTGATTAATGAAAACAAACTGCACAGAATTCAAAATACCAAATCATTCTCTTCCATAATTCATTTTTTTTTTAAATTCTGATGATGCATAAAGTGAAACATGTTAAACTTATAACCATTTTCTTCAGTGTTACTTATTTAATCATTATGTTTACACATTCTCTAAAAAGGTACGGATTTAAATCAAGTAGAATTAAGGTAGCCATTATAAAGTCATTTTTTAGTATTTCTGAAACTGTATTAATGAGAAAAAATAATAAAGAAAACATTTCCGTCAAAATCTAGGGTATCCCAGAATAAATCTTTATTAACCATTTGAGCAGAAATTGATGTTTACATTAATCAGTACCAGCTTTAGATGTTTAGCAAACCATTTTTCTCTATTTGCTTGCATCTAAACTCATCAGGACTTTAAAAAAATCAGTTGTATTACTTTTAAAATGGTCAATAATAATAATTGTAATAACAAAGAAAATATATTGTCTGTAACTGCCAGCATTTCAGCAGAATACTAAAGAGAGAGAGAGAAAGAAAAAAAGGAAATCTTATTTAATATCAAATATTCACAATGTCAATGTTTCTTATTAGTCATGTTTAATGTAAACAAGGTGCAAGACTGAATGAAACAAAAAGAAAAAAATATAAAGAGTAAGCAAGGCCTTTTTTTTTTTAAAAGATAAATTTGACAATGGAAAATAAATTGAAATGAAATTTGTAACAAAATATTTTTAGCTAGAAATGTGTGTGCGTATATGACTACTGAAAATTAATCTTGTAATATTTCTCTAAATTTCAAAAAACAATTTTATTAAGGAAGGATATTTGTGTGTGGATTATAAGTGTGTATATAAGACTCAATAACTAAAACAATCTCTCTCTTTAGCAAAAAAGAAATAAAATATATGTATTATGTAAACAAAAAAAATAAAATAAAAAATAGTTATACAGCTATAATGATTAAGTGAATTAACTGATAAATTGTGATTCATAGAGTGAATAGGGTGGAGATAACTGGATTACCCACTGTCCAATTACCTTGAAGAGAATTAATACCTTGGTGAAATATAGCAACAAATTGTTCACCTGGACATTTTTTTTGTATAAATGAATCATTATTTATTGCCACCATGACATCTTGGACAACCACCACCACAGCTGCCTTTCCCCTTGCCTATGGCAAGATTCCAACTATCAAATTCCAACATAGGTGTTACTTTACAGTGTGTTATGTTAAAGCCAGGCCTTAAATGGACAATACTGAACATAGCAAAATGTGTCATATATTAATGTCAACATGAACACTTCAATCTATATGCATATTGTCTTACATATTAAGTGTCCTTTATCCTAACTGAAACCATTTAAAGATTTCTGATGTTACCAAAATAGTAATGAATTAATTATTCAGAAGTGTGACATGAAGCATATCTTATAACTGAGGAATAGGGAAAAAAAAAAAATCATCAACAGGCACCCTGATGAGTTTCCAGAAAAAAATGTTTTAAAATCTACATTTATTCATTATAATTTCAATATTTTTCAAGATATTGAAATTACAAGAACCTTAACAGAAATAAAATCTTTACCTGATATAATTAAAATGTATAATTATTTCAGTATTGTATACAGTCCTAAGTGTTCAAAAGTGTGTGTGTGTGTGTGTGTGTATACACATGTGTATTTGTATTATTGTTATGAAATTTACACTATTTCATATTTATCCACATAGAAGAAAACTTCAGATGAATACTTGACAGGTACATCTGCAGTAGTCAATACTTCAGTCACCTAGAAAAAAGAGAAATGAAATTGAAGTTATTTTTAATTTATAAAAGCCTTAACTTGTTGATTATAATTCATTATTTCAAAATAAAATCAAAGTTTAACAGTTACCAATAAGCTGTAAATTATAAAAAATCCCTAAAGACTTTTTTCTGTGTAAACTCAGAGTACAAGTACAAAGAAAAGCTAGCTATGGTCTATTTTTTATTTAATGTTTTTTTTTTTTATCTAAGTGTCAATATATGAAAAATGCATAATGAATAAGACTATACTTTTGAAATCACATTTTCTTACTTACAAAGAAAAAAAAAAAAAAGAAAAAAGAAGCCTTTCAAAATCAAATAAGTGTTGTAAATACTCAAAATATTTTATTAAAGTTAATCTCTCCCTAAGTCTTACCTGAATGTCACAATAAGACTTGACTGAGACAAAAGAAACACTGACAGGAAAGAAATCTTCTGGGTGTCCAGGAATGCTAAATTCAAGGCTTCCACATTTATTGGAGGCATCAATGACAGGCAGGCTCCAAATCATGTGGTTCTTGCTTCGGTCATATGTGTATTCTCCATCACAGTCTGTAACAATTGGTCCAACATGGCTGGTACTGTATAAATAAATTTAAAAAATTTAAAAAATAAATAAGTAACTTACTGTTTTTGTTTAAAATGTAAAAATTAGGAATAAAACCATTTTATAGCTTAATATTAATGGGAATTTTTTGACTGGCAAATTTGAGAGCCTATTTAATTTCAATTGCTGAAATAATTGATAAAAAAATTCTCTAATAAATAATACAGTAAAGGAAAAACAAGCTGCACAAATACAGACTAAATAGTCACTTACAAAAACCATAATAGAATTGATATTATCACTTCAAGTGAATGATTCAAATTATATCCTTGAATATACATTAAGAAAATTTAAACAAATAGAATGGACTAGTTTGTATAATATTGATAAAGATTTCACATATAGTAGTTTAGAGTATGAAGAACTCGATACCAATGCATTAGAATTGAGATAGAATAAAAGTCGAAAGAACTTCAGAAATTTGAAGAAATCACAATAAATGAGTTATTTTCATGTGACAGTTAACTTGAAGGCAAATGCAATTCATAGCTCTTAAAATAGTTTTTTATATATATATATATATATATATATATATATATATAGAGTAAAGCAAAGATTACATACGGCATGGGTATAGTGATCACAACATCATTGAGTTCTAACGTAGGTTGCTCTAGTTCATATTCAATGTTTACATCACAGTTAGCCCCAGCATCTGAAGGCCAGCAATTGACTGAAGGAAAAAAAGAAAAAAAAAACAAAACACATTCAACAGCAGTTAACAATTGATAAGTAGTAATCTTTGCACAAGTTTATTCACTGTACTTTATATATATATATATATGTGTGTGTGTGTGTGTGTGTGGGGGGGGTTAATAATCATTGATCATCAAATTTTCAAATGGAAGGGCTGATTCACTGACATTACTGCCTCAGCAACATTCACAATTTGAGTTACCAGGCATCTCTACAACTTACAACTTTTCTCAGCCTCTCCACATTGGCTGCTTCTCGGTTTCAGATTCTTGCAGTAGCTGCGTCTTTAGGTGATGATGAGGTGGAGTATAACTTTTCTACAATATTATTATGAGCTATGAAAACAGTTGTTCTATGATTTCTGGATCCCTTCCATTTTGTGAAGTAAAAGAGCACTGCTTGGTCTGCTGGGATAGTTATGTCCTTTCAAAAGGATGTAACTGAAGAGATTCCACCTGGCTTCCAAAATCATCATAGAGATTGGTCTCTCTAGACATTCCTCATATAGTTTCTTGTCTTATTGAAGTGTATCATGTCCAAGACTAATTTTTAAAGTCTTTTGTAGATGGAATGTGACTTTTCTTCTGACTTCAAAACACCCAGTTAGTGCAATTATACAGAATATTATAGTTTAATTTTGTCTTTACTGATGCATATGTTGTCCAGATGGTTCATGGCTGCTATAGACAAGATTGTCTTTTAATACATGTATCATTTCCAATGTGGCTCACATTTTCCTTGTTTTGTCTTTAGTAACTGTTGTATGGAGGCATTCAGTTAGCAGTGCAGGAGATAACTCATGAAATGCTTCAAAATGTGTTTTGCAGCATTAAGGATAGATTTGAAATTGCAGGGATACAGATGGAGCACATGTTGAAAATTTTCAATAAAGTTTTGACATAAGATTTATAAATCTATTTGTTTTGTATCATAATTAAGTTTTTTTTTTTTTTGTTTTTTAAATCTGCCAAATTTCATTAAAATAGTAAATTCTGGGACACCCTGTATATATGCTTGATTTGATGTACATCTGTGTTCTTCCAAACTGATGAGTCTACATCATTAATGCAAACAATATTCCAATGAAATTGTGTATCTTCAATGTGTTAGAGATCCTAATTTCTTTCAGGATATTTGTTAGGCACGAATAGAAGAGGGGTCAAGATTGTTTCTTGTGGAGTGCCTACGTTACTAAGAAAGTTCTGCGCTGATGCTCATTTTGCTCTGATAAAAAAGTATACATTGCTAATTTTCAACTTATCCACCATGCAACAGTTACTAGATAAGTTACTGATAATAACTTTACATAGCTTGAGCATCTTGTTTCTGTTTAAATCTCAATGGTTTACTGATGTTCACATTAAAAATACTTAGAGAATTTTTAAGAACATTCATTTTTGGTTGAATCATGTGACTAAGCAAAGACCATTTTATTTACCTACAATACCATGGATACAACTAAAGAAATTCATTCTGCCCAAAAGAAAATATTCCATTTTAATTGTGAAATTTCTTTATAATGTTAACATCTTTAAAAGTTGATTGGAGCTAACTAATTGTGTAAGTAATTTTAAAATATATCAGAAAACAAAGCAATAAAAGTAACATCATTATTTGAATGTTTAAAAAGTGTCAGAAGATACTTACTTGACAAAGGAATATAACTTTCATCCGAAGTTTGAAAACGCCACTTAAGCACACCAATTTCTTGGTGCAATGGGAATGGCTTTTCTGGGTTCTTTAGAGCAATATATGAAGAAGCACTGAACAACTTTTTGTCAATGTTTGGGTGGGTCTGAAAAATAAATAAGGTAAATCTTTGAAAACTATAGAAATGGAGAATTAACTGACTTGAATTTTAATGATTTCATTTTAAATAACCAGACTTATGGAAATTCTAACCTGAAAGTAGGAATAGCAAATGACATATCTATTAGGCCAGCATTCTACTACTCAGATATATGCTGAAATTAACTTGGAAAGACTAAGAGATTTGTCAAAAATGTTTCTAATTATTTAACTAAGTCACAGGTCTTCAAATAATATTGGAGATGTCAAATTTATCTTTTGTTGTTTTAAGTGAGTTCAACATTTTTCTTTGAATTTTTAGCAAGACAGCTTCTGCTTTACAATGTAATACCTAGTGGTGTGGATTTTACAAGTAAGTGTAGAAGGATCAAATTTCCACAATCATGAAATTGCAAATTTAAAATTTATTTTTAAAATTTAAAAAAAAAAAAAAAAAAAAAAAAAAATTAACTATTATTATTTTAAAGTACATCTAAACCAGTATTTACATTATTCGGACTATTGTCCTCATCTTTGTCGCCATATTTGTCACAACGTTTCGGCCGTTGTACACTCCGGCCTTCTTCAGGTGGTTGGAATTTCGAACCGAACCCTTTATATCGATCACTGGGGTAGACTGTTCTAGTTCCACGAGCCATGTTTGATGGATGTCAGTTATCAGTTATCTCCTGGTAATTTTTCCCTCTGAAAGTTCTCCACTGCCTGAACCGGGTATTGAACTCACACTCTTTGGGTCTGTTACTGGATCTAACCAACGCCTTTATCCACCGTACCATGTGTCCTTGAGGACATCTGGGTATGAATTTCTGAGTATTATAAACCTAATTTTTCAGCAACCATTTTTTACCAGTACTCATATTGCAATTTTGCTGTTATCATTGCATGTTCTTTACCAGATCTCATATTGCAACTTTTTGTTATCATTGCTGTTCTCTGGCACTCCTTATTACTGGTTCCCATATTGTATTTATTTCTATGCTTGGCCGACTCAGGAGATTTTTGTGGCCTAGCATATGTGCTGATTCCTTAAGTTTACGAATTTTCCAATGGTGTTCCCTGTCTATGATCTCAACCTGATCCCACAGGGGACGGTGATCTCCCTTCTCTCTCCATATGTGGTCAGCCTGATTTTTCTACTTCCCCTCGCATTACAGCTTTCTGGTGTTCTTGAAGCCTTACCTTGAGGGGGCGGCCTGTTTCTCCTTTATATTCCTTTATGCTAGGCCACAAAAATCTCCTGAATCGGCCAAGCATAGAAATAAATACAATATGGGAACCAGTAATAAGGAGTGCCAGAGAACAGCAATGATAACAAAAAGTTGCAATATGAGATCTGGTAAAGAACATGCAATGATAACAGCAAAATTGCAATATGAGTACTGGTAAAAAATGGTTGCTGAAAAATTAGGTTTATAATACTCAGAAATTCATACCCAGATGTCCTCAAGGACACATGGTACGGTGGATAAAGGCGTTGGTTAGATCCAGTAACAGACCCAAAGAGTGTGAGTTCAATACCCGGTTCAGGCAGTAGAGAACTTTCAGAGGGAAAAATTACCAGGAGATAACTGATAACTGACATCCATCAAACATGGCTCGTGGAACTAGAACAGTCTACCCCAGTGATCGAAATAAAGGGTTCGGTTCGAAATTCCAACCACCTGAAGAAGGCCGGAGTGTACAACGGCCGAAACGTTGTGACAAATATGGCGACAAAGATGAGGACAATAGTCCGAATAATGTAAATACTGTACATAATACCTCATCTCAGAAATATAGACAGACTACATCTAAACCATTTGTGTTTTTGATATGACTGACTTTAGTATCTAAAACTTGTACTAAAGCCAGGGTAGAACAACTTCCTGGTTTTTAAGTAGAAAGATAATGTATTGTTCTGCAAAGACTTACTATTTTAGAATTGACACAAAGATCACTTAAAATCAAAAATTCATTTGGCAAGAAAGGCTTCCAAAATAATTACATGTTTGATAAAGTCTAAAGAGATATGGCAGGATTTTATCTTTCATTAAGCTCTTGGTTATTGGAGAAACCAACCATGTGGTACTATATAAGATGGGCAGATAATTCTTGAGAAATAGGCTGTACTGTGAAAAAGTATGGGAAGATGGAAAACTGAATGCTGGAAAAATTAATTTTACCAATCTAACCCAAGTTCAGCACAAATTAGATTAGATGATGGGGATAGCAATGTTGCAAGAGACCCATATTTGAAAACTAGAATAAACATTTCAATCAGAAGGGGGGAAAATTTTTTTTTTTTTCATGTTAGAAATTTTGTTAGTGTTGCATTAAGACAAATTTTTGTTCAGTCTGCAAAAACTTGAACAGAAATAGGAGCATTTCTTGAGCTTCTTATTGACAGGGACTCTAAATATAATCAAGATGCTCCAGAATGCTAATTTGTGGATAGAAGCCATATGGGTGTTGGTTCTTTTTGAAAATGAAAAAGCAAGTTTCAGTGAGGAATGAATGCAATGATAAAATGTAGTTTATCAAGAACCAGCAGTATAACACGTCTTCGACCGGGTCTTTCATTACTGGGAATTTTTACCGTTCAATTTGGGCAATTTAAAGTTTAAAATCAGCCCACCCAAAAATCAGTATTAGTAACAATTGGGTGCAACTGAGGCATCCCCAAATGGGGGGTTAACAATTTGTATGGGGGTGGCCCTGAAAAGAGCCGTTTTTGCGTACTCAATCTTGTTTTAGCCTCACTCATAGCAGTAGTTGAAGAGGTGTTTCTCCTTAGCCATTGAGTCCTATGATCATCATTTTCAGCCTCGTGCGCTGAAGCATTCAGGTATGTGTGGGAAGAACGGGAATTAGGAAAAAAAAACAAAAAAAAAAAAAAACTGTCGCACACGGCAATGCTACACCCGATCAAACACCTTCTTGCAAACCTGAAACGAATGCACGACTCTTCCAAACGAACACTTTACGACAGCGAACGAGCAAATGGCACCCACGACTGCTGCCGACAAACGGACGACCGACCGCAACGGCTTTTGCCGCCCAAAAAACTCCAAACAACTTGCACGTCTTCTTCTTGTAGTCCTTGGCCGAGTCCATTATGGTACTCCAAGGTGTGCCCGGCGAAAACACAAACACACACAGTTCGAGGTCGCTTCCGCGCATGCTCATCACACTCCTTCTTGATCTCGAGATCACACAAATGGTAATGTGGGGCAGGCCATTTCTGCCTGGTGCTCCATCTCAGTGGTATGGTCTGAGGTGCTTCCTCAGTGGGGCTCTCTTCAGATGTCTCACTGAGCTCATCCCGCATAGGTTCATCAGGCACACTACTCTGAGGTGTGCTCTTCCTGTGATTTTATATATACCAATGGGGCTTCATCATTATCTGAAGAAGTAACGTGGTCACTGACGGAATAATCCTTCCCACATGCTGGACGCACATCTGCAGTTGAAGCTGTTTTATTGTCCTTTGGAGTAATGTTGTGCCAATATACGGCTTCCAAAACTGAACACTGTGTTCTCGTTGCAATGCACTTTATTGTACGATGGAATCTCTCAACTATTCCATTCCCCGATGGTACGTGAGCACCAGCAAAATCGTACTTGTACATTCCACAGCTTTGCAAAAGCGGAAAACTTCTCTCCACAAAACGCTGCACCATTATCCGTAAGCAGCTCAATTGGCAGCCCTCTTTCACAAAACACTACTTCCAACTGCTTGAAGATGCTAGCAGAGTCTTGGCGGTGCAAGGGCTTCCAAATGGCAAAACGACTGGGGCCGCAGTCTATCAGCATCAGGTATAGTTGATGTCCGAAATGGGTTACATCTATCGCAACCATGTGCCAATTTTCCGCGACATCAATGCACTGGGGCCGGGTCGATTGACTGGCATTCCCTGCATCCCCTAACCACCGCTCGCACCTCGGCTTTTGTTACTCTTGGGTTGATCAACTTCACAAAATAGAGTGTTCTCTTCACACCAGGGTGTCCGCTGAATTGATGAATGACTCGTACTTGAGAAAGATATCGCTCTTCAGCCACAGCGCACATAGGCTCTCTGGGTTCCGTCATTTTGCGCATTTCATGTAACCTTCACTGCGGTACTCTAGTAAGTTGGTTAGCTCGATTGTTGTAAGACTTGACAAGCTCTACATCAATGTCCAGCTCGTACTCCATGGCCAACTCTTGGAGTGTGGCTAGCCGACGTCTGATTAACATCTCAGAAGCTGCCTTGGTGCATACTCTCATCTGTCCAGACAGAGTGTCAGCTACCCAGCAATGCACACAGGCTCAGTCTACCTGTAAATGAATGGTTTTAGCCTTCCATTGTAATGCAAGGTTGACACCTCGTAACACAGCATCAAGCTCAGCCAAGTTGATGTGCTTGTCCTTGTGCACCAGTCGGAGCCAGCTTGCATCTACTGCCATGGCGCCATTGCTCTCCATAACCACATCGGTGGCTAAGGAGCTTGCATCCACCCACACGGTTACATTTTGCTCACTGATACACCAGTCACCTTTCACTGGATCGTCCTGGGTTAGTCTCTTAAAAATGTTGTTGATCATCTGGGCTAGAAAAGGGTCCTGCACTTCATCGTCCCATCCAGTGGTAACAGTGTTTGCCCTCCACTTCACAAATGCCGTGGCGACACGTAACCAGCCGCATACTGGAAAATGGCCAGTCTACTTCCCGCACAGTGAGAAGACAATTCGGCAGGTAAGCTTATCGGGAACTACCGGAAGTTCACATCCACGATGCCATCGCAGTTTTCCTTACTTCTCCCAGACATGCAATCCCAACATGCGTGTGTTAATTCTTAGCCGTTCCAGGGTCTTACTTGACAGACCAAACTGCTCCAAATGTTCCTTGACGCGGACCACAGAACACACACTCTCATTTACAAAAACATTGTCAATATAAGAGGAGGAGGCTGTGCTGACAATCTCATCCTGGCTCAAGACGGTATTAACAATGGCCCGCATGATTAAAGGGGCAACATTGAGCCCAAATCCTAAGCAGGTGAGAGAATACATTTGTCCCTTAATCTCCACTGTTTGGAATGGCCAAAGGGACTTGTCGATGTGTACCTGCAGATAGGCTCGGCATAGGTCCAGCACCGCAGCATTTGGTCCTTGCTGTCGCCATTCCCGTAATTTTTGAGAACAAACATCTGTGTTGGCCCCGTACGCGTCAATGTACTCATTGAGTTCCCGATAGTCCATAACGGGCCGAACCTTCTGTTTGTTTTCCTGCAGAACGGCCATGAGGGGGATTAAACCCTTTGGGGGTCCAAGCTCCTCCTCCGGGTAAGGAAGCAGCCAGCCGTTATCTATCCACATCTGGAGTTCCCGATCATACTACTCCCGAATTTGTGCAGGAGCTGGATATTCTGCCAATCTATTTCTTAATATACCCGGAGTTTGTTGCCAACCCATTTCCAAGATGTGGTCCACCTCTGAGTGGTCTCATCGTATTCTACTTTAAAGCCGGGCTCGGTAATGGTGATGGCAGCAATGACTGGTTCGACACACTGCGGAAACTTTACCTCACTGGCACCAGTTATAGATATTCCTCTCAACTGTTTGATGGCGTCTAGTCCGAGCAGCAAGTCGAAACCAAGCAGGCCTCCATCAACGACTAGGACTTCCATAGCGATGGACGGCTTTGCACCAACGCTAACTTGTACCACTCCAATTCCGCAACAGTCAAGTGCATCTCCGTCTAATGTAAGGACGCGTGTTGATTTTCTTGTCCATGCTCGACAGTATGACTTACGTGTGACTGTGTGCATCCTGTATCCACCAGAGCTGTACGTGGTATTCCATCGATATGAACCGTCACTACAGTTAATGCGCCATTTACAAGGGTTTTGGGGAGGAGATTGGCGCTGAATTCTCACCCCCTTGCTAGTTTCCCAGACAACACCGAGCAATGTGCCCTTGCCGATGACATCGATAGCAAGTGATGGTCCGTCGGTGCTTGGTACCAGCACCCTTGGATAGTTCATGACCCAGGAGACAATCGCTCGCCCTATGATTGGGTCCATCACATTTATAGCACCTCGTGTGCACATATGTTTCCTTCAAGTGTGCAGCCACTGCGGCCTGCTCTGTAGAACTTCAAGATAGCGCTAGCTCTTGCCAGCATGTGCGACAAATCCAGGTCTTCCATCTAGGATGAGCTTCTCTACATGCTCAGGCAATCCAGCAATGAATGCACACTGCAAACACTTTTCTGATATGCCACCAAACAGGACCGCGAGTCTGCGCAGTTCTGCAAAAAAGATGTCGACCGTTTCTCCTGGCTGAAGGCGACGTGCTGCAAATTGCTTCCATGCGGAGAAGGGGTCTAAGGAGAAGGCCGTGTATAACGCTTTCTTAACGCAATTGAAGTCTGCACGCTTCTCCTCACTCAATTGCTGGTATACAGCATATGCGCCACCTGACAAACGCATCGGGATAACACACTCAATTCACTTGACAGCGCTCAACTGACATATCAGTTCCACCTTCTCCAACCATTCCACTACCGACTGTCCAGAATCACTTCCATTGAACAGTGGTATCAGCTTCGGTTCGAAGGCCATAATGCCAAAATAGCTTGTGGGAAGAACGAGAACTAGGGGAAAAAAAAACTGTTGCACACGGCGATGCTACACCAATCGAACGCCTTCTTGCGAACCTGAAACAAACGCATGACTTTTCCAAACGAATACTTATGCTAGTTAGAGTATGCTCTTCCGGAAAGCCGATGGCTATGTTGATCTTCAGACTCAATGACTCTGAAGTATTCCAAGAGGCATTTTGAGACAGGCAAACTGAACATTCTAAAGACGATTTGTTATCTCTTATTCGCATGGTGGACCTGGCAGCAGCAGTTTTGTGACTTAGGCAAGTTCTTAGGCAAGTATGAATTGTAAAATAGAATGCATGGGCAAATACCAGAAGAGAACGCTGTAAAGCTACAGGGATCACTAAGCTCGAATAACTTTAGGAAAGGTTGGAAAAATAAATGTTGAGTAATAAAAAAACCGAGATTACTTATTACTACGGCGAATGCAATGAAAAAACTGGCAGGACAATAAAATAATTTAAATTGGGAATGGCTATAAAAGACAATGAAAGTAACACCTTAAAACTGTAGTAGTAGGCTTTATGCAACAGAAAAGCTAACTTCACTTGAGAGATTAGCCAAGAGAAGGGGAATGTGCAATTTGGACTCAAAACCGGCACTGAAGAAACAAAAAAAAAATATTAATTGAAATCTAATGAAAACTGTGGAAATGCATAAACAATATCCGATCATACACATTTTAAGAATTATAGATGAAAAAAAAAAGAAAAGAAAAAAAGAAAAGAGTAGAGGACCTCACTGATGTTACATAAAAACCATATATATTCCTGAATGTACATTTAATGGACTTTCAAATTACTGAAGTTGAATGAGCATTTTTTTAAAAGCCAGGTTTTAGTTTGTTGTGTATATTTGCCAAAATATCTGCTAAGATTGGATCAGAGTTATTCAGAAATGTGGTACTTTATTATCTTTATTACTCTGTCTGTGTTTGAACTTATGAATGGTAAAATTAAAATAAAAATTCATTTTCAGGTGTGTGTATGTGTGTGGGGGGAACAACAACAAAAAGAAAAAGTAACTTGCTTGACCTGGAGGGCTATTGCATTTTTATCTTGTTAGAATTTGGGTCTAATGTCTAAAAACTTTGGATCTTTGCAAGCATTTCTGTAATTTTTATGTTTTTCTATATTCCAAGTTTTAGAAAGACCAAACCCCACTTGTGTCATAAAAACCATATACATTCCTGAAAATACATTAAGAAAGTAAATACTGAGAACATAAGCTAAATATGAAGAAATGGAGACATTTGGCAAGGAAGAAATTCTTGAAGAATCATGTATTCTAAGAGCTCTTGTAGCTGGGAGCAAATCCAAGGAGGTAAATTATAGAGAAATGTTGTGAAAGTAGTCATTGATGGCAACCAACAAAATTCCAGTCAGTCAACTCTTGATTTCTACCATAATTGTAACTTAGGATGCCAAACATCCATCAATCATCAAGTTTCAAAAAATCTCCCTTTCATGGTCTAAAATTAGAGAGAATCAAGTATCAATGATATCCACAGTATATAAACTGTTGGAATTACAAGTAGGTGTTCATTTTAAGCTGGTTGATGTAATTCAAACTATATTCCTTATTCTTGAACCACTCCAAGACAAAAATTGTGTATTGACTCTCAGATAAATTTGAAGATCTTTGTTGTAAACTTTTAATTAAATTATATTATGAAGTTTGCTCAATGAATCAGTTGTTGAATAAGTTTTTATCATCCTGAATTGAGAGCTCCTTGAATTGTTATATAAGTTATGAATTCTCCAGTTAATATGATTTGGCTCCAGACCACTGAATTTTGAAAATTTTTTTCATTTCTTTAAATTCTATATTTCCAAAGAACATTCAACCACTACTGTCACATTGCCAAGTTGAGATAAGAAAAGAGGTATTTTAATTAAATCCTAAGGACTGAAATCCACAAATTTGTTTATTTTGTCTTAAACTAAAATGTGAAAATCATGGATTTTTTAAAAGATTTTGGAGCCCAAAGTTTCTTGCAGCTGAGTCTGTGATATGTTGTGAATAATGTCAACATTTAGTAAGTCACAAATAGTTTGGTAGACCACAGCATCACAGAATTAGAAAGGGTCAAAATGATGACTGTAACCCTTGACAAATAAAGTTATATCAACAAATAACAATATCATAAAAGTTGTTTCCTTCTTTATTGTTCTCGTAGTATACCCCATTCATTCTTTAGGGCATGTCAATCAGCTTTGACAAAGACTTTCTCAGATCAAAAACTTAAATATTTAGCTAGGGAAGACTGTCAGCATGATCCTCTCAGCACTATGAAGAGACCAGAGCAGGATAGCATTATAGAAACTTAAAATCTGTCACCATTTTCCATGATTATTCTTTTTTCAACTAATATCATTATTGACATTAAATTCATAGAATTTTTTGTATTTCTGTTAAAAGTTCAACTAATGAAAGCACAACATATGTAGATATGAACAACTTCTCTAAATCTTTTGATGATCCAAAATTAAAATAAAAGAATTATTACTGCTATAAAAATTAGTGACATTAACTCTCAAAAAGTCCTAACCTTCCTCATTGATATCACAAGAAAATCTAAATGCAAAATTAGCATCTGATTAAAGTTTATTTCTTCAGTTGATTCTGACCTGATAAAATAAAGGGTATTTTTATAGCTTGATTATTTTTGCAAAATATTTTGGCTATTCCAAAGAAATTTTTATTAAAAATACATAAATCTTTGAAGACAATAGAACTTGTGTTATTGTTTTGGGCATCTCAAGGCAGTAGATAACAATATGAAAAATATTTAACATCCATTCCATTGTTTTAAATGAAAGAAGTATTATGATTATTTACATTATTTGGGCTTATCCTCATCTTCATTGCCATATTCACAACGTTTTGGCTGTTGTACGCTCAGGCCTCAGGTGATTGGTATTTCAAACCAAACCATTTATGTGTCCTTGAGGACCAATGTATAAAGATGTTGGTTAGATCCAGTGACTAGATCCAAAAAGTCGTCAGTTCAATACCACGCTACAGCAGTGGTGAACCAAAAATCTTGGAGAGTTGAGTTAAAGGGAAATAACCGAGACATCCGGAAGTAGCATGACACGTGGAACTCAATCTACCCCAGTGGACGAAATAAAGAGTTCTGTTCGAAATTCCTATCACCTGAAGAAGGCCGGAGTGTACAATGGCTGAAATGTTGCGAAAATGGCAATGAAGATGAGGATAGCAGTCCGAGTAATGTAAATAATGAAAAAAAGTAATTAAACTTACCTGAATCTGTACACCTTTGTTGTCATTGTTAAGAATACCAACTTTGATCTTTCCATATTTTTCATCTGATACCTTCAATTTGACTAGACCAAACACCTCAAGGTTTTGTAGGCCTCCATCACGACCAGCCTGCACTACAATTTTCTCTTCTACTCGTAAGTGGACACTAGAAAAAGTGAAGTTAAAAAAATTCTGAATGGTTTTACTTTTTTCTTAGGAAAGAAGAAAATAAGAATCAGTATGAAGTTAGCCTGATGCTGGTAACTGACGAAGAGCATTACAGCAGATATGAAAAGCATGTCTGCATTCTCCATAGAAATGTTCTGGTCACTTGATATTAACAAAAAAGTAGTCTACCTAAGACTTTGTTTTTTTGTTTTTTTTTCCAACATTCTTCAGCATGTGACAAACAAGTTTTGCCAGGTCTACATTGCTAGTCACAAGAGATGCACATTAAGTGTATTAAAAAACAAAAATCTTCATAACTTAAAATGTTGACAGGTACATTTAATTTCTTTTTTAAATTAAATTTACCTTGGAGAAATGAGATTAAAAAAAAAAAAGCACAGAATGATGAAAAAGATGCCAAACTTGAGGAAAACAAAATTTTATCTAAATGTTTATTAAGAGGAAAGATCTAAGTATTTTGGGGGTATTTTTTTTTTTACATTTTTTAATCATTCCTAACACGTCCGAAAATTTCGTTAAAAATCTTTTTTTTTTAGTCAGCAAAATTGACAGATGGCAACCATTTTTTTCCATTTTATAAAATCAATGAAAATCTGTTTGAAATTCTTTTAAATATCATTTATCACTTTTTCAAAATATATTTTAAGAAAATCAGAAATTATGTTTATTTAAAATATTTTGAACCAAGCTTAAGTTAGCTTCTGTACCGAAAAGAAAAGATGTAATTTGAAAATAAATAAAGCAGGTCATAAACTTTCGCGTCACTTGACAGGTGATGAATGACATATTGAGGGATTCCGTGAGGATAATTTGTTCTATGGAAGGAGAAAAGTGAAATATTTTACATTTAAGTGAACAAATTAAATACCATGTTATTTTTAAGGAAAACTTTCAGCTCTCTAATTTTTTTTTTGTACTTAGCTTTCAATTTGCTTTATGGAAAATATATTATAAAGAAATTAAAATAAGACTGTTATGAATGAGATTAAATTTCATAAAAGGTATCTAATTAATTTATAGGTACCTTTATGAAATTTTATCAGAAGTGTACATAAAATACTATAATTTCATGTACATTTACTACATTTTACTGCGTTATTTGTATTTCCATTCATTTTATTATTAATTTTGATATTTCATTTATGGAAAAAATGCCATAACTGAGATTAATATAAAAATAAGATCATATAAATTTCATAAGATGATAGTGATACTTTTAGGTACCCTTCTCAGTTGAAAAATCAAATTTACTTCTCCACACGTTTTTCACAAAAGTAAAGGCCTTAACAGCGGAGAACAATGCTTAACTCAAATAACACAACTTAATTGTATTCTGGTTGGTCTTCTGTACTTTATAATTAGAGCCCAATTATAAACACAAAATTACATTTCTTAATTACTGCGGATCTTCTGATTAGTCAAAACAGTACAATTTACAACGCACTAAAAAACGATCTATCTCATAAGGACACTTACAAAACCTGATGCGACTTAACTAATTTTATAATATTTTAACAACTTAAATGTAAAAATCTATTATCATTAAAAAATAACAAATAATTGTATTAAAAATTCATTTTTTCTCAAAAACTTTTTTGCTTTCAGAAAATATTGTCCATATTCATAAAAACAACTAAATGCAAATAAAAGCATTTGAAATTAAATAATATATTTGTTTTATTGTGTTTTGTATGTTACAATTCAGAGCTGATTTTCAGGTAGGAGAGGTCCAATTAAAAACAAAAAAAAAAACATGATTTGCATTCCTCAAAACCTTGTGCTTTTAACTATTGTAATCACGAAACCTGACACAATCGAATTTCTAGCGTTTTCATAAAATTAGGTTTTTTTTTGGGGGGGGGGGGGTAATAAATATATATAAAAAAAATTTCTGCCATGACTTTAATAAAAGAATACATATTTATAATAATTTCAATCATCCGTGAATACTTTCTGAAAGTTTAATTAACATCTGACAATTATTTTTATTTTTGCAAGATTTCCCAAAATAATGTGTGTCATACAAAAAAAACGTGCCAAAAATTGTACATGTTATTTTACTAGTTCCAGTGATACAAAGAGAAACAAGGATTTTTAAATGAAAATTCAGATTGTTCTAAAAAGAAGGAAAATTTTAAAAAAATAATTAAAATAAACTTTGATCTTTCCTCTTAATAATAACATAAATATTTAGACAATAAAATTTTGTTTTCGTTTTTTTTTGGCGTCTTTTTCATCGTGCTATGCTCTTTTTTGAAGCATAAATTAGATCGCTTTTTCACCACATTAAAATTGTATTTTTTTCATACCACCATCATACTGGCAAGAGATTATGATGGGAGAAGAGAAGCCAATTGGCAGAAATGCTAAACGAAATTGCAAGAAGCACGAATTGACAAATAATGAACATAGTGCTGTGTTGCAAGCACTGCTGGAAAGATCCACAGATCGTGTCCTGAAGCGTGGTGCAATAAAACAGGTTGCAGATGAATTAAACGTAGCTGCAGAATGTCTGGGTTTAAAAATTGAATTAGTTTGCCAGCCTCCAAATAGTCCTGATCTGGGTTATTTTAATGCAATTCAATCAATTCGGCACCAGCAAGCTCCAAATGTTGACCAGCTCATTGAAGCAGTAGAAGAAAGCTTCAATAAACTTCAGAAGTCGAAACTTAACAATACTTTTCTAAGTTTGCAGTTAGCAATGGAACAAGTTATTTTAGTTGACGGCAATAACAACTATAAACTCCGGCACGTGTCTAAAGAGAAGCTTGAAAGAGAAGGAAAACTTGAAGTATCCATTTCTATTTCTGACAAGTTGCAACAAAAACTGCTTTTGTTAAAGTAAACCTTCCACAGTTATTTTTGTTATTAATTTAACTGTGTATGTATATTAGTTTCGATATATTTCACACTTATTTATATGACAATTCACTAATATTACTCATTTACTGGTGAGCATGGGAATAAATGATATTTTTTGTTCTTTTTGGTGTTTTTTTATCTACTGGAACAATTATTTTGGAACAATATGAAAATTTTTTTGGAACAACTATTTCGGAACAGAGGGAATATTAATTAGCATAGTGACCAAGAGACCCCCAGTGTCAGGGGACTATGCAACAGTACCATTGTAAACAAAAAGCTCTAAGTTTTCAAGGTTGCTTAAATCAGGAACAATTACTTTCCTCTGTGCCTTAACTTTATTGACTTGAATGATGCAGATTTAGTTTAGTTTGAGTTGCTGGCTAGTTAAATTGACCAACCAAATGTCTGACTTTTGTAACAATCTATACTTTACACTCCCCAACATTTATATTCAAGCCAACATATTCAAATTTGTTGATTCTTTCTGATTTAGGTGGTATGGAACACTCTTAAACTTGTAAAACAGAAATTGACAACAGGAATAGTGATTTATTGTTCAGATACCATGTAAAAATAACCTGGTCATACTTTGAAGGAACTACTACTAGTTTTATTAGTTCTTGTTAAATACCATGCTTGAGAGGCATGTGTCAATCAAGAAACACATCTTGTCAATTTCCAAAGGTAACAGACAATAGTAGACTTATCTATAAAGAATAGATAGAAAAGCAAGTTTAATGTCTCAACTTACAAATTCATTTGAGATTATTCAATTGCAATCAGATGCCCTTCCTTGGAACATGTACAGGGAATCACTTTTAATGTTACCCACTTCAATATTTTGATAACATTTTGCTACTAGTCTTGCCATAATAACATTTTCCATGAGATTCTTAATTTTTTTTACAAATCCATTTCATATCTATTTTTGGTTGACTTATCAAGAATTTGTTCATATATTTTGTTTACAAGTATTACTTAATAGCCTAATTCATGTACTAATATCACATTTTCATTATGTCTGCTCCATATCATCTATTCTGAGGCACTATGTTGATCCAACCAAAAGTGTTCATCCTGAAAACATTCATCATAAATTTATTTCTTCCTGTAACTTTGTCTATTCTGCTTATCATATTCATTTCCCTACATTCTTCTTCATTATCAATTACATCTTATGACTTGTCTTAGTTTAGGAAGCTCAACCACTTTTGTGGAAGCCCAAACTTTACATGGTTTATTCATAAGCTTGGAGTCTTACTCTAACAATATTTAACATGGCGTACGGACGAAAAGGGTTAAAACAAAATGATTTTAAATTTTTGTCAGAAAGAGAATTATTTTCCCAGGAAATGGGAATAGATGTATGAATTTTGTTGAAAAAGTTAAACAATGTGATTCAGCGAACAGGTGCAGGATCAGAGGCCAGTAGTTAAGGTTGGCTGTTGAAAGATGTCCGGCTTGACTATCTGCTAAGAGGATTGTCGGCCAAAATTTCGCTGAGAAAGAAAATTATAAATGTAAACAGAATAAAGTCAGAAAGGCTGACATCATATGATGGTTCCTCCCGAAGGAAGAGGGGATCTTCCAAAATTGGAAATGTGAAATAGAAAACGAAAGAAAATGACTGGTTGAATTTTGGGAGATTTGCATAAAACCCACCTATTCGCCCGCACCACACCAGTTGAAAGGGACACCCATAAATACAAGTGCCCACGTGGGACAAAGTTAGTTGGGGTCTGTTAGTCGGAGAAGTTGGGACCAGCCAGTTGGAGGAGTTTGGGCCAACTAGTTGCAGTGAGATAGCGACTGGGAGAAAGAGATTTCTGATATAATGTTGCTTGCCAACCTAATGATAAGAATTATAATAATTATCTGCTGAAGAAGAAAAACTCCGATGAAATCCTTGTGCCATCCGTGAGAGTACAAACAATAGTACTTGAAGTTAAAACCAGTAATTTTTGTTCCGTCGCCAATTATTAGAACGGGTTGGGAAAAGAAGGGAAAAAACTAAGAAGAACTGTAAATATTTTTTTTGTTATTCTGATATAAACATCATATCGTGACTTATTCGGGCATCGTCCATTTTATTTTTCAATTTTGTATGCACGTGTTCAACTCCTTGGTTTAGCGTGGTTGAGATACCCCAGTGGAAATTCGGCTTGACCCTCTTAAGATCAAAATCACAACGTGGGTAAGAGAGGTCACAGTTGAAGAGGTCAACTTTGAGACTAGCTGCTGTGTCAAACGCCATCAACGACTGACAAGTGGGCTGACGGCTTGTTCTCTGATACCAAGATCGATTCTGACCAAGTGAGCAGACCGGGATAGACCCTGAGTACTGCCATACCTGATGACTAAAGCAGACCGGACCCTGAATCCGTCATATAAGCCGGCCACAGCCCTGAATACGTCATATTTGTTGCCGTGACCCTGAATGACCACATAAGTTGGTCCGGTGACCAACAGAGAGAGCGAGAACCAAAGGGACTTTGGTCATTTTGACCATTAGGTTCAAAACACTCATAAAGAAAGGAAAAAAAAAAAAACAAATAAAGGGAAAGAATGAGCCCAACCCAGAGCCAGGTAAACACTTTTTGGTTTCTCCCTGAAATTTTTTTCGATTTGTTGTTGCTTGCCATTTCCGCAATTGATTTCCTTCGTTTATAGACTGTTGTTTCTCAGAATTTATTTAAATGTCTGACCACGGGGAAGAGGAAATTGGCATGGCAGAGGTAGAGAATGACGAGGTGGAACAATGGATGTCCACCGAGTTGAGGGGTCTACTAAGGGGGAGGGACCGGGTGCCAGAGTTCTGAGTTTTTGGGGAGATGCAGGAGAACTGATGGGCTGGGCAGTGGTAGTTAACAAGAGGCAGTTAATCTATGAATTGACTGAAAGAGAAACGGTATGTGTTGCGTTCAACACTGCGACAGGAGCACCGTCATATTTTGTAGGCAAATTATTAGAAAGAGATCCTCAGTTGACGTGGAGGAGGTTTGAGCATGGCAATAGAGGCCATGAGAGGCCTCATGAAACTGGCCCAGGAAAGGAATGAGGGACCAGAGGAACTAGGGAAAAGAGCGGAGAGACTAGCCTCTCTGGCTTTCCCCGAAGAAGTTAGAGAGAATGCAGCAATCCAGGTCTAGCTGGCAGACCTGTATGTTGGAGCGCTCCAGGACGAGCGTATCCGACATGACGTGCCAAAAGAATATCCTGTTGGGTTGGCAGCACCGGTAGCACTGGCCAAAGAGAGCCAGGGGGTCTGGAATAAGGTAGCAGGGTACAGGATTTAGGGAGACAGATATGCAGGAGGACGGAAGAAATAACCCCAGGTGGAAAAGGGATAACAAACCAGGAAGCAAAAAGAATTCTCCAGTGTTGACCGGATGGGTCAAGGAAGATGAAGAGGAATGGGAGGAGGACCCCGAAAGAAAGGTGTGGTCCCTAAAGCACGGGTTTTATAAACCCACGCCAGCTAGATATGGCCTGGTGTGCTAGAAGTGTAATTATGAGGAAAGATGCACGAGATGCGGAGGTAGGGGGCATGTGGCCAAATGGTGCGGATTGAAGAAGGGAGCCCCACTGATACGAGAGGTGAAAGATGGGTTGGTTGGTTGTTGGGTTTAACGGCATGTCAACTCCTATTTGGGTCATTTTATGCCGAAGCCTTGTTTATTTATATATATATATAAGATGGTTATATTGTATAAAAGGTTAGGAGGATGTTGGGTTTCATAATCTACTGTATTTTTTTTTTTTTATTTGGATTGCTTTTTCTTGTGATTGTTTCTGATTGTATATTTTCATATCTACATCCATGCATACATATGTATGTCTGTCTATACATACATATATACTATTGAAAGTATTATATTTTGTTGAGGATCTTGATTTCTTTGAGAAAGTTGTATATTTTATCTGTGTTTGTATTTTTAAAAATTTCTTTTAAGCCTTTTCAATTGAAATATTTTTTTCTTATTTTAGTTATGGTTTTGCATTCCAATAGGATATGTTTTATTGTAATTAGGCTTTCACATCTGCATTTTGGTGGATTTGTCTTTTTTAGTATATAAGAGTGGGTTAAGTATGTGTGTCCTATATGTATTCTGGTTTCTTGTTTTTTCCGAGTATTTCCAAAATTTTTTCCCCATTTTAGGTTTGATTTGAAATAGTTTATTTTCGGTTTGGTTTTTCCATGAATCTTGCCATTTGTTTCTTATATATTTATTTATTTTAGGTTTTAAGTCTGTATATGGAATTTGAAGATTTTTGTCTATTGTCATTTTTAAAGATGATTTAGCAGCAGTATCTGCCCTGTCTCCTCCTTGGATGCCGACATGGCTTGGAATCCAGCAGAAGATGATATTTTTGCTTTTTTCCATTGAATGTAGTTTATATAGGAGACTGTATTAATGGGTTTTCCAATTTTTTCCCTTTTAGGGATGTTAATACAGATAATGAATCTGAAAAAATAATATAGTTTTCTCCTTTGTTTTTTGATATGAAATTCAGTGCTAGTTTTATTGCGTAGGCTTCTACACTGAAAATTGATGCTTCATTTGGCAAGCGTTTTTTGATAATTGTTTTTTTTGTTATTGCTGCGCTGCCTGTTTTTTCTTCGTCTTTTGAGCCGTCCGTGTAAATACTTTGATAGTTTTGATATTTTTCTTTTATTTGTGAGAATTTTTCAATGTATATTGTAGGGTGTGTTTTTGATTTTGATAATTTGTTTAAACTTAATAATTATGTTTGGATTTTTGATTATCCATGGTGGTATGTTTGATTGGTTGGTTTTAAGTATTTGATTAGACAGTATATTATTTTCTTGGATGATTCCTTCCATTCGGAGTCCTAATGTTTTGATTTTGTTTGTGTTAAGATTAAATTTCTCTTTTTGATTTGGTGTAAGTACACAGTCGTGTGTGGGGTTAGAAGGACAGGAAGAGAGTTTTAGATAATATTGAGTTGCTAGTTTTTTCTTTCTTAATTGTAATGGAGGTTCGTTTGCCTCTACATGTAGACTCTCTATAGGTGAGGTGGGATAGACTCCAAGAGCTATCCGAAGGCCTTCATGGTGTATTGTTTTTAGATAGGACTTTCTAGTTGATTGGTAGACCATGCTGCCATAGTCCAGTTTGGAGAGGATCAACGTTCTATAAAGTTTTAGAAGGGTTTCTTTGTTAGCACCCCAATCTGTGTGGGCTACTGTTCGCAGTAGTTGAAGAGCTTTAAAACATTTTGTTTTTAGGTGATTGATAGGTGGTCTAAAGGTCAATTTGTTGTCAAAGATTATTCCTAGAAATTTGTGTTGCTGAACTACTGGTATTTCTTCATTTTCTAGTTTTAGAATTGGGTTATTGTGTAATTTTTTCAGTTGGCAGAAGTGTACTGATTTTGTTTTTGTTTTTGATATTTTAAAACTGTTTTCGAGTAACCATTTGTTTATTTGATGTAAGCATTGTTGAAGTTGTCTTTCTGCTGTGTTGAGGTTTCTTGATCTGTAATATATTGTAAAATCATCAACGTAAAGGCTACAGTTTATTCCCGGTTTGATGTTTTTTATTATGTCATTTATTTTTATTTTGAAAAGTGTAGAGGAGAGTACACTTCCCTGTGGTACTCCCTCTTTTTGTTTTTGATAATCAGATAGTGTAGCATCTATTTTTACTTGGAAGAGTCTATCTGTTAATAATCCTTTTACAAAGTTTGGTAGTCGACTTCTTAGTCCTAGTTTATGCAGATCTTTCATTATACCATGTTTCCAGGTTTGATCAAATGCTTTTTCTATATCGAAGAATATGGCTATTAGATGTTGTTTGTTTAAATTGGCCTTTCTTATGGCTGTTTCTAGTCTTATTATGTGGTCTATTGTGCTTCTTTCTTTATTATATCCACATTGATATTTTGATATGTGTTTTCCTTCTTCTAGAAACTCAATCTGGTATTGACCATTCGCTCCATTGTCTTACATAAACAGCTTGTTAATGCTATTGGTCGGTAACTTTGTGGATTGTTTCCCTCTGAGTATGGGAATTATTATCGATTCTCTCCATATTTTGGGAAATTTCCCAGTTGTCCAAATATTCTTAAAAATATTTAGGAGGTATTTTAGCGATTCTTGTGGTAGTTGTTTAATAAATTCATAGTGGATTTGGTCTGGGTCTACTGCTGTGTTGTGGGATTTTTTTTATGGCTTCTATTAGTTCCGCTTGGGTGAATAGGCTTCTGTATTTTTAGATGAGAAATCTAGTTGGTTATTTATGTCTTGTTGTTTATTCTTCTGTAGGTTTTGATTTTTATTCGTTTTAGAGTTTTCTGCAAATGTCTCTGCTAGTAGGTTTGCTATCTCTTTTTTGATGGTTGCTTTAGTGTTGTTCTTTTTAAGGTGTACTATTGGGGATATGTGATTTTTTCCAGCTATTTTTCTCATCATTTCCCATATTGTTTTGGTTTTGGAATGTGTATTTAGGCTGTTTACATATTTTTTTCAACATTCCCTTTTGGCTTCTTTTACAGTTTTTCATGCCACTGCTTTGAGTTTTTTCATTTCAATCAAATTTTGGGTTGTAGGTTCTTTTTTGAATTTTCGCAGTGCTGCTTCCCGGTTCCTGATTGCTTTTTGGCAGTTTTTGTCAAACCAGGGTTTAGTTTTTTTATAATTATTTTGCTTTTTTGGTATATTTTCTGAGGCTATGGTTATTAGTGCTTTGGTGAAATATTCTATCGAGTTGTCTGTGTCTTTTGACTGTATCAGTAATTGTTTACATTTGTTTTTGAAACCCTTCTTTTCAGTTTCCATCTGACGGGGCCTACCTTTTCTTCTTTGGCGGGCTTTTGATTTTCTAGAATGATTGGGTAATGATCACTGCCACATGTGTCGCTGTGTTTTTTCCATGTATAGTCCATACAAATTTCTGGATCGCATATACTTAAGTCTATTGATGATTCTGTTCCATTGGAGGCGTTTAGGTAGGTTGAGGATTTCTGATTTAATAGACATAAGTTATGGGTGTCTATTATTTCTTCTAATATTTTACCTTTAGTATCTAGCGTTTTGCTATTCCAGATAGGATTATGACTGTTAAAGTCTCCTAGTAAGATTCTGGGTTTAGGAAGTTGTTCCATTAAGTTGTTTATTTCTGTGGTATTTATTGGTTCTTGTAGGGGTATATAAATGGAAAGAATTGAGGGTTTTATCTAGTGTCACTTATGTTGCTATTGCTTGTAATTTAGTTTTAATATCTACTTTACTTTGCGGTACGTCATTTCTGATCAATATTGACATTCCTCCATTACCTCTGTGTCCTGTATTGTGGTTATAGTGGTATTGTTTATAATTTTTAATTTTTAAGTTAGCATTTTCTTGTAAATAAGTTTCCTGTAAGCAAATGACGGCTGGATACAGTAGCGATATAAGTATGAGTAGGTCGTTGTAATTAGATTTTATTCCACGACAGTTCCATTGCATGATCTTATGTGCCATAGTTTTTTTTGAGTTTGTTGTTGAGAGGAAAAAGAAAGCCGTTTAACTTTTTTTTTCTTTCTCAAAGGTTTTGTTCGCTGGTGGATTTAGTTTCTATTTCCATATCTTCCCATTCTTTGGGTTGGGTCGTTGATTCATTTGGTTTTATATTTGATTTATCTCTATTTCTAGAGGTTGATTGAGACCGTGGTTTGGTTTTTATGGGGTTGATTTTTGTTGGAGAATTTTTTCCATGTTATTTTCGTTTGCTTAGAGGATGTTTTTTTTTGTGTCTTTGTTTTTGTTGTTATTTTTTGATTTTATATTTACACTTTTGTGGAGGATTGAAAAACTTGCTTTATCATGAGAGCTTTGTTCTTCAGAGTTTTCTGTTTCTAATATATTATAGCTGTTGTGGAGAGGAATTTGTTGGTTTATTTGTATATTTTGATTGATTTGGTCTGGTTCTGATTTGCTCTTAGAGATTTGTTTCTGATTTTGGTCGTTTATCTGGGTTTTAGTAGATGCTGTTATTTGATTTTTGTTAGTTTCTTTTTGAGTTGTTTTTAAAGTTTCAATAAGATTTTTAAGCTCTAAGACCAGTTTGCCGAGCAGGTCACTATTGCTTGCTTGGTCTGGCCTTTGAATGATATCTGCATAAGTATTTTCTCCCCAATAAGAATCTACTCTCTTCCTTGCTTCCAGGAAGGATATATTTTTCCTGTATTTTACTTCTGTGATCTCCTTTTCCTTTTTGAAAACCTTACATGTTGTTGAGTACGCTGGATGGTTTTCACCGCAATTTGGACATTTAGTTTCATTAAGGCACTCATCCTCAGTATGATTTGGCTCCCTAACACCACACTTCCCACATATTTTGTGTCCTCTGCAAATATCCCTGTGGTGCCCAAATTTATGGCACTTAAAACATCTCGGGGGGGGGGGGTATATAAAGGTTAACTTTTTGAATTATGTACCCAATTTTGATCTCCTTAGGCACTTCAGGAGTATCAAAACTTAAGATATACGTATTAGTAGGTATGGTTTGACCCCTCCTTTTCTTGATGATCCGGATGTGATCAATCACTCCTTGCTTTTTTAGAGCAGTTCTGATTTCTTCATCTGTGGCCAAGGCCAGCTCATGACTTCTTATAACACCTTTTGATGTGTTTAGTTTTTCATGGGCAAAAGTCTTACATTGGTAGGTGTGGAATTTTTTCAATCTTAAAAAATTTTGGGCATCTTTGTAATTATCCACTTCGACTAGAAGATTTCCGTTTTTCATTTTTTCGATTGTTTTAGGGTTACCCTTTTCGGATAGAATTTTTTCGATTAGAAATGGAGATATTTCACTCATCTTTTTTCCTTCTAAGGTTTCAATAACTATGAATCTTCGGTAGTTTTTCCTTTCTATATATTCAGAAAAATTATTTTTTTCTGATTTGGATTCCCACTCACCATCTGAGTTGGAGACATCAGAGTGCATTCTTTTGGTTTTGCCATTGTTTTTTATTTGGTTTCTGGGTATTTTATTGGGGTATTCAATTTTCATGTATATATGTTTGGTAATTTCATCTTTCTTGCTCCTCACCCTCCTCGGAGCCCAAATATGGGAGATGTTAGTGGGGAAACCCATTCGCCCTTTCATCTCAAGGATACAAAAAAGGTATACTCAATTAGTTGAGTTTCCACCGTCTTTTACTGATTCTTCCTTCCGTTTTGTCTTCCCAGTTTTATAGACACATCGAGTAAGGAACAGTCATGTGGTTTCGCCTCAATAATTAATTGACCCTTGCCACCACCTTCTAACACTTACTTGGTTTTTGCCTGCGTTTATGGTAAGAGTAAAAAAGATGTTGTAATATCTTTGGATTTTATTTTTGGATGTTATGATTGACATTTGCTAATGTAAGTGTTAGTGCTTGACATGACTAGCCGATTGATCGGATCGGGCCTTTCTGACCACCCGTCTAGTCCAGATAAGGGTGTGGTGCAGGACCATGACCTTTTTTACGCCTAGGACATGGTCTGCTCAACCACCAGGATCCCCTCTCCAGGCATCACGGGTCACCACCCACGGCCAACAGATATAAGAGGTTGGGTGGCTCGTATAAATAGAAGAAGAATGTGTTGCTGGGAATTGATAAAACCCATGAATTAATAGGAAGAAATTGTTACTGACCAAGGCTGTATAATGAGGTTACTGATTATGTTAATGGCTGTGTGGTGTGATATTCTGAATTTTCCCTTTGAGAAGATAAGCATGGATATGCCAGGACCTTATGAGAAAACCTCCATAGTGAGTTTTGTAGACTGGTTGATGAATGAAATTTTTCCCAGGTATGGTGTTCCTGTGTGCTTGGTGACAGATAATGGGCCTGAGAATGTGAATTATATAATGAAGGAAGTGGTAACGAGTTTGAATATAGTGCATATAATAACGTCTCCTTACCACTCTCAGAGTAATGCTAAGGTGAAGAGATTTCATAGGACCTTGGAAGATGTATTGGCAAAATTAGCAAGATAATGTTGAAAATTGAGACCTGTACCTGACACAGGCTCTCGCGGCAGTGAGGTTTACAATCAATGAGACATCTAAATTCTCACCGTATTATATATTGTTTGGCAGAGATGTGGTCTTGCCGATAGATAATTTATTGAAACCTCGTAGGAAATATATGAGAGAAGATCATCATCAGTTGATAATAGAACAACAGTATAGGTTGTTTGTACAGGCCGAAAGGCGAATAAAAAGAGGAGGAATGAGGGTGAATGCAAGTAAGAAGGTAGTAAAATTTAGGGTTGGGGACCCTGTGTACTACAAAATTCACCTAAGAGAAGGAAAGCTGGACCAAAGATGGGAACCATACTATAGAGTAATAGAGCAGACGGGTCCAGTGTTGTATGTAATTTGGGATCAATGGCAGGTCGAACAAAGAGAGTTCATGCCAATGATCTGAAGTTAGCTGAGGTGGCTAATTGGGAAATGAGTGAGCCAAAAGCCAAGAAGACAAGGACAAGGTGAGCGACCCTTGTAGAGCCAGAAGGGCTGGAAACAGATGAAGATTCAGAAGAAAAGAAAAAGAGAGATAGGTCAGCGACCGATAACAATAGACCATAGAGGTCTGGACAGGACAGTCCATGTCAGAGCAGGGCTCATCGATGGTGGCCAGTGGAGTCTATTCGTCGTCCGAGTCATTGCAGAGAGGACCTCGCAATGTCATTGCTCCGTCCTGAAGACCCAATAAAAGGATGATGACGAAAACTCGTAAAGAAGTCCAAGAATCGAAGTTGAAACTTCATGAACAAGAAGTAGAATCGAGTGAATGGGAAGAGGAAGATGAGGTACCTTTCTCGCAATTCCAAAAAAAATTATGAAAATGAAAAAAAGCTAAAAGTTCAGTCAACGGAAAATGAAGTCCCGGTCTCGGAATCGAAACTGCCTGAAGAGAAGGAAGAAGAAATACCTATCTCCAAAACATCAAAACAGTTAAAGAATGAAAAGAAGTCAGGGGTGGAATCAGAATTACCTCTTAAGAAGAGATTGAGAGAGGCAGTGAAACCCAAATCTCAATAAAAAGGGGTGGCTGTGAACAGGGGCTCATTCGAGACCCTATCAGATGAATAAAAGGGGCGGTGGTTGGAGAGGATGGATGAGCGAATAGCACGTCACAGTGGAAATAGAATCACTTGTCGATGCTGCCGATTGGCTGTTGGTAGTATCGATGAGGCATGACCTCTGGGACAAAAGTGCCATGCACTTGTCTGAACCAACCATCCTACTAAAAGTTAATTACAGGAAGAACAGGTATGAATTAGAAGCTAGAAGAGACTTTTGTTAAAAATAAAGCGAATTACCCCATCAATTTAGGTTACCAGTAGATCTCGCCAGAGAACTATGGAAATATTATAATGCACTAGGTTGTGTAACCTTGCTAGAAAATAAATTGTTAGTTTTGATGTCTATTCCGTTGTTGGATAGAGAAAGTATTTTTGAAATATACCAAGTTATAAACTTACGCATTCCCTACTCTCATGTGGATCAAAGTTTGGGAGTGGTGGCGAGATACAGAATTGAAACCGAATACATAACCTTGAATTCAGCTAGGACGAAGATTATGACACTGTCGGCAGACGAGGCAGGAAGGTGTAGGGACGATGCCTTGGGAACCTGCTCCTCACTAAGTCCCATTTATTTGACAGGTAATCACAGAATATGTGTACTGGAGTTGTTTGAAGATAAAAGGGAAGGAATTAAGAGGAATTGTCAAGTATTAACCAAAACAATGCTACCACAGGCTATCAGTGTATCCAATGGTGTGTGGGCTGTGGCAGTACAGAAATCAATTAGACTGTCTAAGGTATGTAGAGGGGAATCCATTGGGACAATAAAAGTGAGACTGCCAATATCCCTAGTAAATTTGCCCCTGGGATGCTCAGCATTCACAATATCCATCTCCCTGCCCCCATAATACCAGAGGGAGGAAAAATATGAGGAAAAGGATTCAGTTGTAGAATTGATTAACAGAAGTTTGGACAATTACACAGAAGTATGGAACCCAACAGTAAATGAGTTTCCTAACCTTGTGTTAAAGCAGATGCCAGTATTATTGGAACCTGTAGAGAGGATAAATATGAATCGGTTAAAAGACCAACTAAAGATGTTGGGAGAAGGAGGTATGGCTTGGGAGGATAGTAAGAAAATTATAATAAATTGGTCAGTGGTGACAGGTACTTTGATGCTTGTTGCTGTAATAGTAGCAGAAATATGTAAATTTAATAGATATAGAAGGTCAGTTGATGGTACTCTGGTAAGTGTAGAGCAGCTCGGAAGGGAGTTGCCCGGCAGTGTTCATTGTTCAACCAGACCAACCCGAGATGAAGAATTTGCGTTGACTTTGACGAACGAAGCAGAGGTACAGTCAACGCCTGTCGAAAGCAAACCAATACTCCCTGTTCTACACAAAAGTATAATGACCAAGAAAACCAAGCCATCAAATAATAAAAACACACCCACAATTTTTTTTTTTAATTGCAGGTACAAACAGAAGAAAAAATAACTTTTTTAAATTGCATGTGAAGTTTTATAGTGCATGAAAAATTGCAAGTATAAACAGAAGAGAAAAGAAGTTTTTTTTTTCAAATTGCATATGAAAGATTTTATAGTGCATGGAAACGGTGCATGAATAGTAGCACATGTTAAATAGTGTATTGGAGTTTGAAATGTCATTTACGAGTAAATGACAGGATAGGTGAAGGGAGAGATGTAACAATATTTAACATGGCGTATGGACGAAAAGAGTTAAAATGATTTAAAATTTTTGTCAGAAAGAGAATTATTTTCCTAGGATATGGGAATAGATGTATGAATTTTGTTGAAAAAGTTAAACAATGCGATTCAGCGAACAGGTGCAGGATCAGAGGCCAGAGGTTAAGGTCGGCTGTTGAAAGAAATGGGGATGCATAAATCCTAAAAAAAAAATAATAATAAAAATAAATATTTGTTATTTACCCTTCTTGATTCAAGGCAGAAGTGGACATCTTACTGACTGTAGATGGAGCAGACATTGGTGATGTGACATCTACAAAATATAAAGTTAAAAAAAAAAAAAAAAAAAAAAAAAAAAAAAAAAAAAAAGAGAGAGAGAGAAAATAAGATAAATTTCTTTAAAATTAAATAAATCAAAAATTCAAATCGAAACTGAGTAATACAAATCAACACCTTTTCAGAATGATAGTTTAATTAGTGTTATAAATACTGGGTGTAACAGAAACACCACTCAAATAATGGTAAGACATTAATGGTGATGATGTGTTCATCGAGCTAATGTCTTGCTGTTATGTGGGATATATTTCTGCTGCAGCCTGTATAAAGAATTAAAATCCAACTTTCTGAAACTTTTGCAGCAGTTATTTTACAGTGCCAGTATATTTCATTTTAACAAGATGGATACATAATTAGTTAAAACGAAAAAAAATGCAAGCATTAATGGTGAAACATTACACACACACACACACACACTAAAATCCAATAGACTCCCTGAGGAGCACGGAGCCATCACTCTCAGCATGCTAAGCATTGTTGCCGTGGTTTCCATAGCAAGTAGTAGGTTTTTACAGAATGGAGTTACTAGTCCCATGCCCAACTGGTTTTGAATTCAGAGTGGTTCTTCTAGGCTGGTTACCACAGCTAAAGAGCTTAGTTTGGTCTATTATTTAACCCATAGCTGAGGGAGGAATGGATTCATACCTTTCCCAAGGGTATTTGCACATAAGTGAATGCAATGAACCTGACTGGAATTCAACTTTGCTCTCTGATTTCTCACTTGGAAATGTTATCCATTATGCACCCGCTAAAAAATAATTTAAAAAAGTTACAGGGCTAAATTTAGTAATACTGCCAATGGCTTTCCTTGATTTCTCCAATGATGTTTTTGAGTGTAAAATTCAGAAACCAAAATACTCTCTAATAGATATTTTGTTCCTGAGGATGACCAAAGAAAAGTGCTAAGAACTATGGACAATTCTTGCATGGTCTTGAACCAATCATTCATTTCCATGTACAAACTCTACAGAAACTCCATAAAGTAGTGAAGTATTCCTTCTTTGTCATATTCAACAAATAATGTCAATGAAAAAATTGCTGTCCAAGTACACATTCAAACATGAGTATATAATCATTTACTTACGTTCTCCTTCTGATTTGAGTTGATCCACAAAAGTATCTACATCTTTGGTTTTGCTGCCAAGTTTCATAGCTTTGCTAAGACCAGATGGTTTACTATGGAAAATACAAAAGAACAGTTAGATTTAGAAACAGAACATATTACTGGATAATTTTTTGTACATAATTAAGCTATTACAGAACTTGCTCAAAATAAATTTAACCATTTAATAATAGAAAATCAAACTGATTTATTTACAACAAAAAATGGCTTCCTTTTATGAAATATGTATCAAGTACTCCCAACTTATTTTCAAGTAAAATATTACATTAAATTTTTTTTTTTATAAAATGTTTGGTAATCAAATAAAAAAGGTAAGGAAAGCATTTCATTTGCATCTTCTACATGTTTATGCTTTCAACCTGTCTGAAATATTCTTTTAGTTATGTTACTCACAAGGGAGAAGACTGCAAAAGTGAATTTCTGATATAGTGGCAATTACAAATATGTACAAAATTTAAATTTATTAATTTATTTATTAATTTGACAAGTCCCAGCACAAAAGAGCACTTTTTAGCTTACAAAACTGACATTGCAGCAATCAGCAAAACCAGGCTATGTGGCAAAGACTTTTTAATTGAAGGGTGAAGTTACATTTTGTTCTGGAAAGAGGTCCTGAAAGGCACATGCCACCTCTATGGAGTGGCCTTTGCAATAAAGCTCAATCTTTTGCAATGAATGCAATCTTTTGACATAAATGAAAGGCTGATAACATGGCACATCTCTTACAAAAGAATGCTATGCACCCACCCTGGATGCAGAACACAGCATCAAAGAGGATATTTACAGAAGTATTCACTCCACTATTCTGAAAACTTCAGCTACAGGTAAACTCATACTCATGGGGTCTTCAATGCAAGAGTGGGTTCAAACCATCAAATGCAGAGCAAAATCTTTAGCTGGCATGGGGTGAGGAAAATTAACAATGGTTTTTCTCCCTGTGTAGAATATCACTTTATAATTAAAAATACCACTTTTCAATTTAAGAACAGACTTAAAAATACTTAGCAAAACTCCATGCTGAATTTCCTGGACTATCTTCATCCAGCAAAAGAACAGACAGAAAAGGATTGAATGCTGAACAAATCATCTAATCAGATCAAAACCTTTTCCTAAATGATGTTTCCTTCACATTCCAAGTGCTTCACAAACTAAAGAAAATTTCATAAAGCTCCTTGCAAGAAACTTTAATCAAATTCTGGAGGAATCAAGTGACTGGTCATGTATGTCAAAACATGAATCCTGAAAACCTGCCAATTCAGTTGCCTCAAGGATGGACAGATGGAATTCCTATGAAACTCAGATAGCTGAATGGACTTAAAAGGAAGGAATTTATCTAATTATCCTCTAAAGATGTGAGAAAATCATGTTGTTACACCGACACATACTAAAGAGTCTATGCAGCATGCTCCCAACATAATTTGCACCAGTCCTTTGGCCATTAGGTCAACACTAAAAAACTCATTTCATGGACAAACTCACTACCCAACCAATATGTAGTTTCCAAGTCAACACACTTCACTTACCATGGCTCCACACTCATCAGATTGTTCTCTCACCATTGAAATAAGCAGCTGCATCAACAATGCCATTACAGACTTTGGGTGGATACATAAGAGTTTTTGAAAACAAAAGATCAGCATCATGGTTGCTGTGTACAAGGTTGTAGGTATCTATCCTCCTTACAAATAGCATATCTCAAGCTTGGAGGTCTTGTGCCTTCAAAAGATTTTGGGCTACCCTGGAAGGAATAAGTACTTAACACTGAGCTCCTATATGTCTAACAACATATGGAAGCAACAGTGCCAAAAAACACCCTCACTGGATAAAGTATACCATGCCAGGCTCACAAGTACTCTACCAACTGACTGGTGATTAAAAAAGATACTTTAAGACTATGTCAAAGACCTGAAGTGTTGCAACATAAACCACACTTGTTTTAAATCACTTGCTTTTGACAGGCCAGGCTGTATTCTGTCAACAAGTCAAATACTGACTGGTATGCCCTATAGCAGTGATGGTGCAAGGGTCGTGTGTCCCTCCTGAATCTTTGATAAAAGCACCCCCTCCAACTACATCTCAATATTCATAAGATAGTATTCATATAAAATATAAATTTTATTGTAACCTAATTATGTACAATAATGGACTGTATGCAATATAGGTGAACAATTCTAGTAAAAAAAATTTGAAATAAATACAATGCATCTAAATACAAATTGGAGACATGTCATAATAGAACATGACATCTTAAATAAATCAACAATGTTTTGTGGCAATTTTTAACATCAACTGGAGATTTTTCTTGTTATAATGTTTAATAAATTTTAACACATTCAACATTATGGATAATTGATTGATTGATTAATTTTACTTTATGCCAACCCAGATGATCACTTACTGCCAAAGAAGGTTTTCAGGTGAATAATTAGAATTCTTTTAACAGCAGGGTATTATATAGTGGAGAAATTCCCTGTTTTGGTAATTGTAGTATTTATTTAATGGCATATGGTTCCTGGCATGAGATACACACTTTGCTTCCTCATTTTTTAGTAGATGCTGGTGGGTTATGTATGTGTGTCCAATATGGAGATTAGCTAGTATAACCTATCTCTTTATCTTCCTGTAACTTGGTTGTCTTTCACTTGGTTGGATGTTGAGTAGTTTGTTGTTTTGATAGGTGTTCCATAATTGCTATTTTTCTTTAATCATCCTGTTTATGGTGGGTCAGAAGTCAGTGCATGGCACCTTTACATTTGAGAGGGCCATGTTCAGTGATTCCTTTGCCATTTTGTCAGCTTTTCCATTCCCTTGTATGCCAATATGGCTTGGTATTCAACATAGAACTATTAGAGCATCTTTTTTCTTATAAACAGTGTCAATCCTATTTAATGTATTTATTAAGGGGTTTCCCATGTTTTTATTCTTCAGGGCTTTGAGTACAGATAGTGAATCTGAAAGGATTATGAATCTATCTGACCCACTGGATTCTATAATATCTAAAGCCAGGTGTATAGTTGATCTTTGTCAGACAATCGTTTTTCCATTATGTTGTTAAAGATAGCAGAGCTTTCAACTCTGTCCAAGACTTTAGAGCCATCAGTGTGTGTGTGTGTGTGTGTGTGTGTGTATATATATATATATATATATATACATACACACACACGACAGAATTGAATAGACACCAAGATAAATTTTATTTCTGATTTTTTTTAATAACCAAGATAAATTAACTTAGATTTTTTGATTAAAATTGCAAATACTGGAACATACCACGAACCAAAGGAGCATCAGACCTATCCGAATTTCAGTGAGGACGTATCGTGGGCCAATATGAAGGTGGTCTTAGTCAAAGAAAAATATCTGAAAAATCTTTCAATACCCCTTTCTACTGTTAATAGAGTGATCGTACAATTCACCAGAGAGAGCAAGAAGTAACAAAACCTCATCCAGGCTGCCCTGGGCCCTCTGAAAGAACCATGCGTCTTGTCGAAAGAAATGTTGAACAGGATCCACATTGCAAGGCCTCTGACATAGCAACACAAGTTGATGTCAGTCCCAGAACAGCTGTCAGGTATCTTCACAAGCTGGGCTACTATGGCAGAGCTGCGAGAAGGAAACCACTTCTCCGTCCAGCCAATATCAAACACAGAAAGGATTGGGCTCATGAGATGGTGGAGAGACCTGTGACCTTTTGGACCACTGTCAAGATTCACATTATTTTCCGACAGTGGACGAGTATGGGTATGGGTATGGAGACTCTGTAGTCAAGAGTTTGATTTAAAAAGACTGCAGCCAACAGTGAAACATGGGGGCCTTTCAGTAATGGTATGGGGTGCAATTTGGAGTGATGGTCGCTCAGAGCTTGTGGAGTGTGAAGGAAACATTAATTCAACCAAATATGTTTCTATATTAAAAAAAGGGCTCCTTCCAATATTCTCAAGTAGTAGAATGAGCAAAGTTGACTCCCTATTTATGGAAGATGGAGCTCCATGTCACACTGCTCAAGCAACGCAACATTGGTCGAGACAAAATGGGATCAATAAACTTCCATGGACAAGTCAGTCTCTGGATATTAACCCTATTGAACACCTTTGGGGCATATTAGATTGAAAACTCCGCAAAAAGGACAGGAAGCCATCTTCTAAGCCCGAACTTTTAAGATTGCGTGAAACATGGCAAGAAATCCCTCAAGATGATATTCGTGAACTCATCGCTAGCATACCTAGAAGGGTCCTTGCATTAAAAAAAGCAAAAGGGATGTCAACCAAGTATTAGTTATTAAACTTATGACCATTTATAATTACTTCATTTGTATAAATTATTTGTTTAATAAAATAAACGGTTTCTCTGAGCGTCTATTCAATTGTCATGTCTGTGTGTGTGTATGTATATATATATATATATATATATGTTTATAATTTGGGTGAGCGTGTAGAACAATATGGATTTCTTCCACGTAATCGGATAAGTTAGAATTAATTTTAGGGTATTTAGTAATGTTTAGCAGAATTGTAGCAGGTTTCATTAAATTAGTGTTGGATTTATTTGCTGATTAGATTTTTCATGTAAAAGCCAAAAGGTTTGATAGCATTTTCTTTTCTTTTTTTATCAATTAGAAATTTGTATTTAGGGTTAAGGGTACAATGATAGGCAGGGTTAGTTGGACAGAATTTCTTTGTCAACCCATATATGAAACATCTGTAGGCCAATTTGGTTCTTATTAGAGTTCTACATGATTTCAGGAGCAATATTCAATCTGTTCCCCAGTCAGTGTTAGCCACAACCAGTAGTAATTGTAATTCTTTGAAGAATTTCTGTTTTACCTATTTTAAGTGGGGGAATGAAAGTTTTTTTCTTTTTCTTTTTATCAAAAATGATTCCCAGAAATTTATTTTGGTCAGTGATTTCAATTTCTGTTCCTTTAAGTCTATGAGTTGGATTATTGTGCCTTTTTTCAGATTGCAGAAACTGATATACTTTGTTTTAGTTGGAGAGAATTTTAAACCACTTTTGATAATTCATTGGTTTAATTTATTTAGGAACACTCTTCAGTATGCATATTTTTTGATCTGTAGCAGATCAATAACTCGTCTACATATAACGAATCATCAACTCCTTGATTTAAGCAATTAAGAATGTTCTTAATTTTATATTGAAAAGAGTGACAGAATGCAAACTTAAGGAACTCTTCCTTGGACTTTGAGGTCTGAGAGAGTTGATCCTACACAAACTTTGAAATTTCTATCAGATAAAACTTTTCGGAAGTTTGCCCTTAAACTATATCTCGTTAAAGATGTTTAACAGATATTTTAAGGGGGAGCTGTTTACGAAATTCATAATGAATTTCATCTGGGCCAGTAGCTGTATTATGTGATTCACTTATGGAATCTATAAGTTCATTTAGTGTAAAAGGTTGGTTGTAATCTTTTTGATCGCTGATTGAGTTAAAGATCAGCTTATTTTTTTTTCTGCATCTTGTTTAACTTTTTGGACTTGCTGCTTGTAATTGTCACTGGAAGAATTTTGTTTAAAGGTTTCTGTGAGTAGATTTGTTATATTCTTTTTGCTTGTTATTTTATGTTATTTTGAGAAAGGCAATTTAAAGGAGGGGACATTTTGTCAGTAATTTTCTTCATATTCCAGACGTTTTTTGTTTTTTTTTGGTATGGGAGTTTATATTATTTATGTAATCTCTCCATGCTTTTCTTTTAGCTTCTTTGATGGTTCTGCTTGCAATTGCTCTATTTAGTTTGAATAGATTTAAATTATGGGTATGAACTTTTTATAGTGCTGCTCTACATAATCTTATTGCCTTTTTGCAATCATTGTCAAATCATGGTCTTAGATGTTTATTTGATTTAGTGCTGTTTGGTATACATTTTCTTGCAATTGCTACTAATGTTTCAGGGAAATATTCAATAGATTTTTTTTCTTGTTGTCTTTGTTAGTGTTTGACATTATTGGTTTTTATATTCCCTCCAGTCCGCTTTGCTTAATTTCCATCAAGGGAGATGGTTTTCAGTCAGTTCTGAACTCTTCAGTATAATTGGGCAGTGATCACTAGCGCATGAATCAAGCACGTACTTGATGCAGGATGTAGATATGTGTTAGACTTATCATTTAGTAAACATGTCATTGTTGTTAATTACATTTTCCAGGTTTTTCCCCTATTTGTCAGAGTTCATAGATCCCCATATGACACTGTGGCTGCTAAAGTCACTTAATAATATGAAGTGTTCTGGCAGTTGTTCTATTAGCTTATTCAGATCAGTTTCTTTTATGGGTCATGAGGCAGGATGTAGATAGAGCAGATGTTAACGCTTTTATGTAGGGTAGTTTATGTAGCAACTGCTCGTGGATTGGCTTCTAGAAGTATTTTACTTTGAACAATGTCATTTCTGATTAGGATTGATATGCCCCCAGATGCCTTCTGTTGAGTGTCATGTATGTAGTTATATTGGGTATATTATTTTTTTTTTTTATCATTTGGTTTTAATGTTTACTGAAGACAAATGACAGCGGAAAGTTGATTTGTTGAGTAGTAATTCATTTATGCTTACTTTTTGGCCTTGACAAATCCACTGTATAAATTTTTGCATCATGCGTATGTATTAGGGTATTTGTCTGGTTTATGTTTAGTGGGTGAAGTATCCATAATTTTTATGCGTTCTGGTCCGTTAGCGCTTTATTTTTTGTCATGTTTTGCTCTTCAGAGGACTTTTGCTTCTGCTTGGTCTTGTTTGATTCGTTTTTCCGTTAGTTTCTTTTGGCACTCTCTGGATGATGGTTTTTCTCTCATTTCAGGTGAGATACAGTTTTGTTCATCTATGTTCATTGTGGGAAGAATGGAAATTAGAGAAAAAAACAAAAGAAAAAAAAACAATCGCACACGGCGATGCTACACCCGATCGAACGCCTTCTTGCGAACCTGAAAACGAATGCACGACTCTTCCACGACGAACACTTTACGACAGCGAACGGGCAAACGGCACCCACGACTGCTGTCGACAAACGGGCGACTAACAGCAACGGCTTTTGCCGCCCCAAAAAAAACTGCAAACGACTCGCGTGTCTTCTTGTAATCCTCGGTAGAGTCCATTAAGGTACTCCAAGGTGTACCCGCGAAAACACACACACGCAGTTCAAGGTCACTTCCGCACATGCTCGTTACACTCCTCCCTGATCTCGAGATCACACAAATGACAATGTGGGGCAGGCTGTTTCTGCCTGGTGCTCCGTCTCAGTGGTATGGTCTCAGGTGTTTCCTCAGTGGTGCTCTCTTCAGACGTCTCACCGAGCTCATCTCGCATAGGTCCATCAGGCGCACTACTCTCTGAGGTGTACTCTTCCTGTGATTTTATATATACCAACAGGCCTTCATCATTATCTGAAGAAGTAACAGGGTTGCTGACGGAATAATCCTTCCCGCACGCTGGATGCGCATCTTTTATGTGGCGCGGTATTCCATCAACAGAGACGGAGTGTGGACTACTAATTTGTGTCACCGTACCCTTGTCGAACTGTGTTGTACACTTTCCATGCGGATTTTTCACCCAGACAGTCTCTCCTACCGTATAAAGACTGGCAACTGTGTCATCACGCACCAAAGCTGTGTCAATACCCTTAATGTGGACCTTGTAGGTGTAGGTTGCATTCGCCAGTGCAGTTGAAGCTGTTTTATTATCCTTTGAAGTAATGTTGTGCCAATATACAGCTTCCAAAACTGAACACACTGTTCTCGTCGCAATGCGCTTTATTGTACGATGGGATCTCTCAACTATTCCATTGGTAGGTACTTGTACATTCCACATCTTTGCAAAAGCGGCAAACCTCTCCCCACAAAATGCTGCGCTATTATCCGTAAGCAGCTCAATTGGCAGCCCTCTTTCACAAAACACTACTTCCAACTGCTTGATGATGCTAGCAGAGTCTTGGTGGTGCAAGGGCATCCAAATAGCAAAATGACTGGGGCCGCAGTCTAGCAGCATCAGGTATAGTTGATGTCTGAAATGGGTTACATCCATCACAACCCTGTGCCAATTTTCCGCGACATCAAGCCTGCCCGGCTTCCAACGCACTGGGGATGGGTCGATTGACTGGCATTCCCTGCATCCCCTAACCACCGCTCGCACCTCGGCTTTTGTTACTCTTGGGTTGATCAACTTCACAAAATAGAGTGTTCTCTTCACACCAGGGTGTCCGCTGAATTGATGAATGACTCGTACTTGAGCAACATCTCACTCTTCAGCCACAACGCACATAGGCTCTCTGGGTTCCGTCATTTTGCGCATTTCATGTAACCATCGCTGCGGTACTCTAGTAAGTTGGTCAGCTGTTGTAAGACTTGACAAGCTCTACATCAATGTCCAGCTCGTATTCCAAGGCCAACTCTTGGAATGTGGCTAGCCAACGTCTGATTAACATCTCGGAAGCTGCCTTGGTGCGCACTCTTGTCCGTCTGGACAGGGTGTCAGCTACCCAGCGATTCACACATGCTGAGTCTGTCCATAAATGAATGGTTTTAGCCTTCCATTGTAATTCAAGGTTGACACCCCTTAGCACAGTATCGAGCTCAGCCAAGTTGATGTGCTTGTCTTCGTGCACTGGTCGAAGCCAGCTTGCTTCTTCTGCCACAGCGCCATTGCTCTCCACAACCACACCAGTGGCTAAGGAGCTTGCATCCACCCACACTGATACACCAATCACCTTTTCACTGTATCGTCCTGGGCCAGTCTCTTAAAAATGTTGCCAATCATCTGGGCTAGAAAAGGGTCCTGCACTTCATTGTCCCATCCAATGATAACAATGTTTACCCTCCGCTTCACAAATGCCGTGGCGACACGTAACCAGCCGCATACTGGAAAATGGCGAGTCAACTTCCCGCACAGTGAGAAGACAATTCGGCGGGTAAGTTTATTGGGGACTACCGGAAGTTCACATCCACAACGCCATCGCAGTTTTCCTTGCTCCTCCCAGACATGATTCCCAACATGCGTGTGCCAATTCTTAGTTGTTCCGGGGTCCAAACTGCTCCAAATGTTCCTCGACACGAACCACAGAACACACACTCTCATTTACAAAAACATTGTCAATATAAGAGGAGGAGGCTGCGCTGACGATCTTGTCCTGACTCAAGACGGTATTAACAATGGCCTGCATGATTAAAGGGGCAACATTGAGCCCAAATCCTAAGCGGGTGAAACAATATCTTTGTCCCTTAATCTCCACTGTTTGGAATGGTCAAAGGGACTTGTCAATGTGTACCTGCAGATAGGCTCGGCGTAGGTCCAGCACTGCAGCATTTGGTCCTTGCTGTTGCCATTCCCGTAATTTTTGAGAACAAACATCTGCGTTGGCCCCGTATGCGTCAATGTACTCACTGAGTTCCCGATAGTCCATAACGGGCCGAACCTTCTGTTTGTTTTCCTGCAGAATGGCCTCAGAGTGGTCTCATCGTATTCTACTTTAAAGCCGGGCTTGGTAATGGTAGCAATGACTTGTTCGACACACTGCAGAAACTTTACCTCACTGGTGCCAGTTATAGATATTCCTCCCAACTGTTTGATGGCGTATAGTCCAAGCAGCAAGTCGAATCCAAGCAGGTCTCTGTCCACGACGAGGACATCCATAGCAATGGACGGCTTTGCACCAACGCTAACTTGTACCACACCGATTCCGCAACAGTCAAGTGTGCCTCCGTCTACTGTAAGTACGTGTGTTGATTTTCTTGTCCATGCTCGATAGCATGACTTACGGACTAGCAACTGTGTGCATCCTGTATCCACCAGAGCTGTATGCGGTATTCCATCAATACGAAACGTCACTACAGGCAATGCGCCATTTACAAGGGTTTTGGGGAGGAGATTGGCGCTGAATTCTCACTCCCCTGCTCATTTCCTAGACAACATCAAGCAATATGCCCTTGCCGATACCAGCAACCTTGGATGGTTCACAACCCAGGAGACAATCACTCGCCCTATGATTGGGTTCATCGCATTTATAGCACCTCACATGCGCATTTGTTTCCTTCAACTGTGCAACCACTGCAGCCTGCTCTGTAGAACCAGTGCATTTCTTCAAGATAGCGCAAGCTCTTGCCAGCACGTGCGACGAATCCAGTTCTTCCATCTGGGATGACGCTCTTAAGAGCTCCTCTACATGCTCAGGCAATCCAGCAACAAATGCACACTGCAAACACTTTTCTGATACGCCACCAAACAGGACTGCGAGTCTGCGGAGTTCTGCCAAAAAGACGTTGACCGTTTCCCCTGGCTGAAGGTGACGTGCTGCAAACTGCTTCCACACGGAGAAGGGGTCAAAGGTGAAGGCCATGTATAACGCTTTCTTAATGCAATTGAAGTCTGTGTGCTTCTCCTCACTCGCATCGGGATAACACACTCAATTCGCTTCACACCGCTCAACTGACATATCAGTTCCGCCTTCTCCAACCATTCCACTACCGACTGTCCAGAATTGCTTCCATCGAACAGTGGTATCAGCTTCGGATCGAAGGCCGTAATAGCTTGTGGGAAGAACAGGAATTAGAGAAAAAAAGAAGCAAAACTGTTACACACGGTGATGCTACACCCGACCGAACGCCTTCTTGCAAACCTGAAAACGAACACACGACTCTTCCAAACGAACACTTTACGACAGCGAACGAGCAAACGCCACCCACGACTGCTGCCGACAAACGGACGACTGACAGCAATGAAAAAAACTGCAAACGACTCGCATGTCTTCTTGTAGTCCTCAGTTGAGTCCATTATGGTACTCCAAGGTGTGCCCGGAGAAAACATACACACGCAGTTCGAGGTCGCTTCCGTGCATGCTCGTTACATCCATTTCTCTTGGTTCTTCAGTGATGTACTGGGTTGTGTTATTTCTTTTATGAACCATTTGATTCTCTTGGGAATGACTGGAGGGTTCTATTTCTTGATGAATTTTTGCATGTTGGATTGGGGTTTTCAGAGTTATTTGCTTTGTACTTATAGATTCTTTATTGTTTGAGGTTGACAGGATAGGATTTGTTTTGATTATGGGTATTTGGTTTATGTGTGATGTACTAAATTTTAGTAATTCTATTAGTTTTTTTTGCTGTTTTCTTTTTTTTTTTTAAATTCGTTTATTAGTTGTACAGTGTTGGTTTCTTATTGTGTTTTTCTCTTGTATGCTATATTTGAGGATTTATTTTTTAGTAGTATTTGCATACAATGTTGGAAGTGAGTTACTTTCAACCTGTTTTCTAGCTTCTTGGAACAAGATGTTTTGTGCATATTTTATTCTTATTATTTGCCTTTTCTTTATCCAGATGTTACTCTTTAGAATCTGTTGAGTGGTTTGCAATTTGGGTATAAAGAAGGCCTCTCACAGGGTGCCTCTTCATGATCAGACTCAAATTCCCCACATCTTCAACAGCCTCTCATACACTAATCTTCTAGATGGCCAAATTTCTGACATTTATGACATCTTCAGGGATTAGGAATGTATGGCTCTACCTCGGATATTGTGTATCCAATTTTTATTTCTCTTGGTAGGGTAAGTTTGTTGAATGGCAAAATGTATGTTATTATTGATGTGCCATTTCTTTTTATTTATATTCTTTTGACGTCTGTTACGCCTTTTAGAATGTCATCATTTTTAACTTCTTCCAGTGAGCAGAGTGACAGTTCTGGGCATTTTATTACACCCTTAGAGGAGTTAAGAAATTGATGGGGGTAAGCCTTTACTTTCATGTCATTTATTTGATTAATTTTTAATTTTCTGCATCATTTTTCGTTTTTACTAGAATTAGAAGCATGTTATTTTTCTTTACTGATTTTGGTTCTATTATGGCTGATATAACCTTTTGGAACACAAAAGGTGACACTTGTTATTTCACACTTTAATGATTCTATGTTTATGAAAATTGTTCTTTTCCCAATATTTCATTGTCACTTTCTGTTTGAGTTTTTATATTGTCTCTTGGATCGTTTATAAGAATTAGACATAATTTTGCTTTTGAATTTGCTGTCTGTTCTCCCCACCCACCTCAGAGTTCCTTCTTAAGGGCCACTATCAGGGGTACTAATCCCATTCTCCCTGATCTGCCAGGGCTACACAGTATAATCATGCTGAAAGTGACTGTGAGCACCTGCATTACCCCACCATATCTACCCAAGGATAGTATGGTGTAAGAATTCGCAGTCCTTCTCTTTCATCCCAACTAGCCCTTGACATTGGATTGGATTATTCCATCCACCCTTTCAGGACCAAAGTGGCATGTTGTTGAAACTCCTGGCCATTTTATACCAGATCAGGAGTCACTCAGTCACCAGGACTGTCTCTGGGTATCACTGGCCACTACTCACGGCAAACAGGTGGTCCCATCGAGGGAAATTTGTAAGTTTTGGTAATTAGTTTTTGTAAATATGTGCTTTATATATTGCAATTTTATAGGTATTTTTGTATGGACAGGTAGTTTAAGCATAAAACTTGGTGTAAACAGTCTGTGGATTATGATTTTAGTTGGTAGTTTAAAAGGTGTCTATTTTTTAAAATTTTGATAGATTATATGGAGGAACTATATTATTTTTCATGAAAGGCACCATCCTGGGTATAAACAGATAGGTTGTAGGCTTATTGTATAAGCTGACAGCATTTAGGTGAAGTTTTCCTCACACAAACAATTAGTTTCTAATCCACCTTGCACCCCTGTTAGTGGTTTAATATTTTATCAAGGACTGTTCGGTTTGGTGGGTTTTCTGGCATATCAACCTTGTGGGTTATTTAATGCCAAATCATATATATATATATATATATATATATATATATATATATATATTACACACACACACACACACATAAAACGAATGGTTTGTAGGTAGCATTTTTTTTTTTTTTTTTTTTTTAAATGAGCAGAAATCATTTGTTTGCACACAATTAAACTGATTCCAAGCATTTGGTGTTTTATATCTTTTGGTACAGCCCCACTTCCTTCAGGAATACAAAAATGTTATTCAGAATGAACTGTTTAAAAAGGTCCTTCAGGTTGTCAATCTAGTAATTTTTGGAACAGATTTCATTGAAATCAATTCATTTCATCAATATATGTTTCACTGTAAATGGTGCATGACAGCCAACACAAAATGAAGGACCATTTGAGTCTGTTATGTATGTGTGGCCCATGTCGAGTTGAGCACAGCATACTTCCTACTTTCTCACTTTTCTATAACTCTGGTAGGTCTTGATTATTGGTTGAATCTTTTTTAGTTTATTGTTAGTGCAGTTATCCCAGAGAGTTTGCCATTTGTTGGTTATAAACCTATTAATTATTGGTTTCAAATCAGTGTATGGAATTTTGGTGTTTGCTTTGATACTGTATAGTGATCTTTTGGCAGGTTTTTGTTCCCACAAATGCCAACATAGCTCGGTATCCAACAGAAGATGATTGTTTTTGTGTTACAGAGGTTGTTGATTCTGTTACTAAGTTAAATAATTAGTAGATTTCTTATTTTTATTTTGTAGCGTTTCTAGTGAGGATTTTGAGTGTACATATCATGAATTTGTTTGATCTACTGTCATTGATTATGTTCAATGACAGATCAATGGCTGTTAACTCAGCTGTGTAAATTGATGCACTCCTTGACGCACTCTCTGTGTATGATTGCTGCCATCTATGGCAGCACTTCCCATTGCATCCTCATCTTTAGATCTATCTGTATATATGCATTTATAGTCTGAATAATGTTCTTTTATGTTTTCAAATGCACTCTGAAATATAATTGGGTTTGTTCTGTTCTTTGAACATTTTGCCAAATCAAGTATAAAGCTTGGTTGTTTCAATTGCCAGGGTGGGGTTTTGGAGATGATGGATTGCTGTATGTGACTGGAATCCATTTTCATTTCACTGGTGAGCTCCCCAATATGGAGACTGAAGGGTTTAATGGAGTTGAGCTTTTACTCAAAGATGGTTTTGTACTGTTTTGAATACACAGTCATAGGCTAGATGATAATTTTGTAATCCATTGGTGTGCTAACTTTTGTCTTCTTTGTGATAGAGGGGCTTTATTTGCTTCTCTATATAAACTCTCCAGCAGAAATGTGCTGAAAATGCTCAATGCAAGTTTCAGCACCTTGACGATGAATTGTTTCTAATTTTTTGAGGTATGAATGTCTTGCAGCACCATAGATGAAACAACCATAGTCAAGTTTTGATCTGACAATTGTTGTATAAATTTTTTAGAAGTGATTTCTTATCAGCTCCCCAATCAGTGTGAGCTATAACTCTGAATAGGTTGATTGCCTTATGTTTTTGTCTTAAGTAATTTATATGGGGGATGAAAGACAATTTCTTATCATATAATACACAGAAACTTATATTTATCTGTTATTGGTATTTCTTTTCCATTCAGCATTATACATGGAGCATTGCGCATTTTGTGGAGGTTGCAGAAATGCACACACTTTGTTTTGGTTTGGGAAAATCAAAAATCATTTTCTTTAGTCCATTGGCTGATCTTATTAAACACAGTTGCAATTTGTGCTTTGTGAAGTGCATGTGCTTTGATCAGCAACATATTAAAAAAATCATTCTCGTACAGTGAGCAATCAATTCCAGTATTGACGCTTTTAATGTTATTAATTTTGATATTGAAAAGGGTTATTGACAGGATGCTTCATTGAGGCACACTGCTTTCCAGCTATTTTAAGTCAGAGAGAGTGGTTTTCATGCATACTTCAAAGTTCTGATTTTCTAGGAAGTTTTGAATAAAGAGTGGCATTCTGCCTTTCAACCGGAGATATCAAAGGTTTCTCATGATTCTATACCTCTATGTGGTGTCATATGCCTTTTCCAAGTCAAAGAAAACTGCAACCTGGTGCTCCTTTTTAATGAATGCCTAGTCTGATCAAACAGTTTGTTGTACTTTTTTGTTCCTGAACCCTGATTGTAATTTTGATATTAAGTTTTGATTCAAGGTACCACATACTTTACAAATACACCTTGTTATAGCTATTTGTCTATGATTTGACGAATCAGTTTTCGGTGTAGGGGTGTTTGTTTCGTCATTGGAGTCTTTACTGAGTTTGTGTACGAGTATTATTGGGGCTTGTTTCCAAAGACTCTTGTCAGATATCTAGAAGATATTCAAAGGATACTTGAGGTAGGTAGTTTAAGAATGCATAAGGAACATCAGGACTGGCTGTTGTATTGCATGTTTTGGTAAGTGATACATTGAGTTCTGCTCTTGTGAAGGGTTGATTATAGCTTTCTGTAATTTTAGAGCTGAGATTGGGTTTTTTCTTTTCAGTTTGATTTTTCGAGGCAGAATTTTGTGAAAAATTATCTATGTTATTTCTGTTTGTGATCTTTGTGTTGTTTTTTGTGAGATGTTTTACTGGAGTACTATTATTCTTGCCCGGTTTGGTTTGTTTTACGGCACATCAACCTCAATGGGTTATTTAATGCCGACAACTTTTTTTTTTTTCCTGATAATACTTTTGTTTCATCAAAAATCTATTTCTGTTAATATTTTTTCCTAAAAAATGTATAACTGGTAATACTATTTTTCCAAAAACATTATCAGAGGCCTTGCTGTTGGACATAGTTTATCGTCATACCCAGGACGCGGATGTAGTTTATCATCATACCCAGGACAAGATCTGGGTTTGGGGGTGCTGTTGGACGTAATTTATTGTCTTACCCAGGACGTGGATATAGTCTGGGTGTTAACTATTTGCTCATAGCTGGGACCCTAACAGGCGCTACCACCCCGGGTCAGGGTGAACCTGGGAACATCAGCAATTAAGAGGTGGTTCCACGCTTCTCAAAACCTCCTGCTAAGAGGCCTTACTGTTGGATGTAGTTTATCGTCTTAACCAGGACACGGATGCAGTTTATCGTCATACGCAGGACGGACTCTTGCCAGATATCTTTTTCATGTTCCATATGGTTTTTGCCTTAGTGTTCGAGTTTACTTTCAATATATAGTTTTTCCATGTGGTTCTTTTAGATTCCTTGATAGTTTGTTGAGCCTTGGCTCTGCTGTTTTTAAATAAGTTTTGTGATGACTTACCTAGGAACTCAAAGCGCGTACGGACGTGTCTTGCCTGCGTGGCGAATCCGGCAAGAAACATGGCCACGTGTGAAGACGCGTTTTATGCGCGCCGGTCTCGTTCAGAACGAGATTGCGCAACAACGTATGCAAATTTTGCAGTGTCGGAGTGCCATAAAAAGGAAACGTTAGCGGCACAGATAGATTCAGTTTTTCGGCGGACTTCGTGGAATAGAGTTGGACGCACGAACTGACTGACTAGCGCACTAGAGGCGGTTATAGCCTGTACGTCTGATTCCGGTGGAAAGGAGTATTGAAGTCTCTTTCTGTGTAGCGACGGCTGAGAAGAACAGCTCGTGTCACTGTGAAATTTATTTTGTGTCGTTACTGTCTACAAGCTATTTCGGCACATTATGGCGAAGGTTCGCATAAGCAGCGATATTATAAAACCGTTCTCTGGCCAGGGTGATGTAGTGGCCTGGTTAAAAAAGGTTAGGCTGGTGGCGAAACTTCAGCAGGTGGACAATGTGGCTAGTCTGCTACCCTTATACTTGGAGGGGGACGCACTTTCCCTCTACATGGAAATGGAGGAAGAAGATCAAGGAGATATTGACCAAATCGAAGCCAGACTGAAGCAGGCGTTCGCGGACGACTCGTTTTCAGCGTACAGAAAACTAACCCTGTTCAGGTGGACCGGGGAGCGCGTAGACGTTTACGCAAATAAAGTCAGACAGTTGGTTCGATTGGCCGGATTCGAAGGCGCCGAGATGGAAAGGCTCACCAAACTGGCCTTCGTCATGGGGTTCCCTGATGCGATCTCCCTCGAACTCCGACAGGCACCGAATGTTGAAGCACTGACTGTAGGGGAATTGTTAGCAAGAGCGAGAGTTCTGACAACTACCGGAGACGAAAATCATGACGTCGTTGCGGCGGTGCGCCCACCCCGTAGTCGCGGCGCGTCTCCCACCAAAAGCGGCCCACACACCAGTCTGACATGCTACAGGTGTAGCGTTAAAGGCCACATGGCGAAAGACTGCCGAAAGCGCAGAACGCGCTGCTTTCAATGCGGGGAGTTTGGACACTGGGCCCGAGACTGTTCGGGAAACGCCACAGGGGACAAGGCATCAGCGCCAGCCTTTTCCCCAACCAAGATGTAAATACGGCGCTCCCAGTGGCAAATGTCCTTGTTGACGGAACTTCGTGCTCAGCACTGATTGATACCGGCTGTTCACGGACAATTGTGGATGCAGATCGGTGCCGGTCTTGGAGGAGAGCAAAAGTAGACGTCATGACCATTGGAGGCGTGTCCCGTCCATGTTGCGGTGTGGGAGTGGTAACTGTTTCCACGGAGGAAGGCGGTTCTGCCAAGATCGACGTGCTAGTGGTGCGCGGCAAACCGCTAGGATTTGACCTGCTATTGGGAATTGATGCCATAGCAGCATTGGGAGGCGTCACTGTTGGGCCTACGGGACGGGCGCAGATTGGCAATGGGCGAGTAGCCAAGTGCGCAGCCATCACTGTTAATGAACCAGACTTCACTGCCACCTTCGACCACCGGAGTCTATCCTGGACTGTAGCATGGAAGTGGTCGGAGAACCGTGCCCCTGAAAGACTGCACAATGGGGTTTCAGAGTACCCGGTAGCAGCAGGGATCAGGGAGGGCTATAAACAGGAGCTCAACACGTGGATCAGCAATGGCTGGCTCATACCGTACCCGGAAGAAAAACTGGGACCTCCCAAAGGGCTAATTCCCCTTATGGCCGTACTGCAGCAAAACAAGTTGAAGGTACGCCCAGTGATGGACTTCCGAGAGCTCAACCATCACGTTGATGCTTTCACAGCTGATGCAGATGTCTGTGCAGCTAAACTGCGAGAATGGCGGCAGAAGGGATCCAACGTGTCCTTGTTGGATCTCAGGAGAGCATACCTCCAAATACGTGTCCACAAATCGCTCTGGCCATATCAGACCGTGGAAATCGAGGGGAACAGATATTGCCTGACACGTTTAGGATTTGGGCTAAACGTGGCTCCCCTCATCATGAAGGCGATCATCAGTACGGTGCTGGCTCAGGACGAAGCTGTGAGTCGTGCGGCATCTGCTTACATCGACGATGTCTATGTCAATGAAGATGTCGTTCCCGCGACTCGCGTTAAAAAACATCTAGCCCGGTTCGGGCTCGAATGCAAGGACCCAGAGCGGTTGAAGGATGGCGCACGGGTACTGGGATTGGCAGTTACGATGGAACAGGGAAGATTGCGGTGGAAACGAGGAAGCGTGATTCCTAACGCCCCTGACGTCGTTACGCGACGGAAGATATTCTCGCTGTGCGGAAGGCTTGTTGGGCACCTCCCAGTGTGTGGTTGGCTCCGCGTGGCATGTGGAATGCTCAAGAGGAGAGCAAGCACAGTTACGATGGGCTGGGACGATGAAACAAATGATGCCCTTCTCCTGCGCATGGTGTCTGAGACCGTGGATTCTGTGCAGCGGGACGATCCGGCCCGTGGGGAGTGGTGCGTGGACGCCCGGGAGCTGAATGTGTGGGTCGATGCAAGTTCCCTGGCGACCGGGGTAGCATTGGAGAGCCAAGAGACTGTGTTGGAGGACGCTTGCTGGTTGCGACCGAAAGATGACGCTCAGCACATCAACCTGGCCGAGCTGGATGCCGTATTAAAAGGCGTCAATCTAGCACTCCAGTGGAAGAGCAAGACGCTACACTTAAAAACGGATTCTGTTTGCGTGTACCACTGGGTGTCGGATACCCTGACTGGTCGAGCGCGCGTACACACCAAGGCGGCAAATGAAATGCTCATCAGGAGGCGGCTGAGCACTCTTAAGGAGCTCGTGGAGGAGTATCAGCTGACCGTGAATGTGACACTGGTCCCTTCGGCGCTGAATATAGCTGATGGACTGACAAGAGTACCGCAGCGGTGGTTTGACTCGATGAAGACGAGCAATGGGCCCAGGCCAATGATTGGCGCCACCCATGTGGACGAACTGGATGTAGATCAAATCATGTCCATCCACAGGAACAGTGGTCACCCAGGAGTGCGGCGTACCACCTACTTTGCGAGGAGAGTCTGTCCATCAACAACCAAAGCAGCCGTCAGATCAGCTGTACGGACATGTGAGGAATGTCAGTCCATAGACCCCGCACCAGTGCGCTGGAAAAAGGGAAAGCTCACGGTATGTGAGAACTGGCACAGACTGGGGATGGATATCACCCACTATGGTGCCCATCATTTCTTGACGCTGACAGATTGCGGCCCGTCGCGTTTTTCTCTCTGGAAGCAGTTGGCAAGACAAGACTCGGCGGCCGTCATTCGCCAGCTAAATGAAGTGTTCCATGAGCGGGGCCCACCCCGTGAGCTACTCATGGACAATGACCCAGCTTTCTGCAGCAGGGAATTCGGAGCCTTCGCGCGCAGGTGGGGCGTCAACTTGCGGTTCCGTTGTGCATATGCCCCAGCTGGGAATGGCATAGTGGAGCGATGCCACCGTACAGTGAAGCGAATTGCGGCAAGAATGCGCTGTACCATCCAGGAAGCCGTCTACTGGTACAACGTCACACCAAAAGACGGTACATCACCCCAGACTGCGCCCGCCAACAGGATCCACCAGTACGAACTGAGGGTGAAAGGGATTGACGCCCCTACAACTACTTTAGACCCTGGGAACGGTCCCTACCAAGTCGGGGATCGCGTGTGGGTCAAGGCGCCTATGAGTCGGTGCACCACCAAATTCAACGAGGGTCGGGTGTCGCAAGTAATCAGCCCGCAGTCATGTCTGGTGGACGGAATACCCCGCCACGTTAAGGATTTACGCCCGCGCCGCAGTTACGACGCGTCTGAGGAAGATACCGACGACACGTCTGAGAGCGGGGCGGAAAGTTTGCTGCTGGAGGAGAGCGTGGAATGCGTCGATCCATCTGAAGAGAGAGTAGCAGATTCCCCCGTTGACGCTCTACCCGAAGTGGGAGCGAGATCAGAGCCCCCCGCCCTGCCCTTACGCAGAAGCACCCGTCGGAAACGACCGCCGCCGAGCTGCCACCTTTGTGATCATGAGATCAGGGAGGGGTGTGATGACTTACCTAGGAACTCAAAGCGCGTACGGACGTGTCTTGCCTGCGTGGCGAATCCGGCAAGAAACATGGCCACGTGTGAAGACGCGTTTTATGCGCGCCGGTCTCGTTCAGAACGAGATTGCGCAACAACGTATGCAAATTTTGCAGTGTCGGAGTGCCATAAAAAGGAAACGTTAGCGGCACAGATAGATTCAGTTTTTCGGCGGACTTCGTGGAATAGAGTTGGACGCACGAACTGACTGACTAGCGCACTAGAGGCGGTTATAGCCTGTACGTCTGATTCCGGTGGAAAGGAGTATTGAAGTCTCTTTCTGTGTAGCGACGGCTGAGAAGAACAGCTCGTGTCACTGTGAAATTTATTTTGTGTCGTTACTGTCTACAAGTTTAGGTTTTCTTTAATGGGTTTTAAATTAATTTTTTTTAAGGATGGCACGGCATGTCTGGATAGCCTTTAGGGATTCCTTGTAGTATTTTGTAGGAGTAGATGATTTTAGTATGTTCTCTTCAGCTATAGATATGAGTGTTTTGGTGAAGTATGTCAGGTGATCATTATTAATATTTGCTTCTGGTATTAGTTTTGATTTACATTGTTTTTGGAATTGTATCCAGTTAACACTTTTTAGATTCCACTGTGGTATATTCTCATTGAGTTGAGGACCTGTATTTTTTAAAATGACTGGAAAGTGGTTGCTTCCACAAGTATCATCATGCACTCTCCACGTGTAATCCATGTATATGGTTGGATCACAGAGTCAGATCTTTGCTGAATATGATCCGGTTGCCAGATGCAGGTATGTATATTCATCTTATTGTTGAAGAGGCAAAAGTTGTTTTATTTATGAGGTTTTCTATAATTTGACCTTTTTTGTTTGTCTCTTTGCTTCCCCATATTTCATTTTGGCAGTTGAAATCTCCCAATAAAATAAAAGGTTTTGGGTGCTGTTTTATTAAAGGATCTATTTCTGATTGGATGATGTCACTTGGTGGTATATAAATGGAACAAATGGTTATTGTTCTGTGTAGTGTTGCTGACACTGCAATTGCCTGCATGTTTGTGTCCAGAGGGATCTGGCTTTGTGGAATTTTGTTATTGATAATTATCGATGTTCCACCTGATGCTCTGTCAGTATTTTTGTTTATATAATTCTATGAGGTGTAATTCTTTGTGTTTATGTCATTATTTTCCTTAAGCATATTACTGCTGGGCATATTCTTATAAGGAGAGCCAGTTCACTGAGATTTACTTTTGCACATCTAATAGTCCACTGTTTTATTAGACAAAATTTTACTTTTATTTTGGTTTGTGATGCAATTTAGTGCCGACATCCATTTCTTCCAGTCTTTTGAATCTGTTTGTTCTTTCAGTCAAAATAGGATGTCCTTTTTTGACAGTTCTTGTTTCTCGTTTCTTTGGGTGGCTTCTTTTGTTGTTTTTGTTTTGGAAAATCTTCCACTGATCTCAGTGGACGTATAGGAGATCGCTGAGATTTGCTGTTAGGACATTTTTTGCAGGTGATTCTGGTCTATTTGTTGGTTTTAGGTTTATTTTTTGTTTCTTCTCAAGTTTCATAATAGACAGTTCTTAGGTGTTTTTGGAAGTTTGACCACTTGTAAATGCTCAAATGCAACAGTCTCAACTAGTTCAAGTTATCTGGTTCCTTGTTTAGTTTCTACTTGGTTGGTCTCATTCGTCTTTTTTGCTACCTTAGCATACGTTTGTGTTTTCATATAGGACTCAAAAATTTTCCTGCCTTCTGGGAAGGATACATTTTGTGTTTGCTTTACCTGTAGTATTTCGCTTTCCCTCCTGTACACATCACATAATTCCGAAAATTCAGGGTGGTCCCCATGATAGTTTGCACATTTTTTCTCATTCTAGCAATCATCTTCAGCATGGAATGGGTCTTTCTCCATATATGCCACACACTGGTCCTTTACACATGTCCCTGTGGTGCCCAAATTTCTGGCATTTGAAGCACCGCAAGGGAGCTGGTATGTAGAGTTCTATTTTTTTGATAGTGAAACCTATTTTGATTTCTTTGAGAATTGTAGGTGAATTAAATGTCAGTATGTATGGGTTCATTAAGATGGTTTTGCCATTCCTTCTAATACTGATTCTCTTGTGTTCAGTAATGCCCTTATATAGTGCCACCTTGATCTCATCTTCTCTTGCCAAACTCAGTTTTTGACATCTTATTACACCTTTACAAGTGTTCAGTCATTCATGTGAATAAGATTTACATTTGTAATTGTGAAATATTTCCATTTTAGTAAGTTTTCTGCCTGTTTTTGCTTGTTCACTTCCACTAAAAGATTTGATTCTGAGTTTTTAACAGATTTTGGTTTGGATCTGCTAGTTATTACCCTTTCAATGAGAAAGGGTGACAACGTGCTGAGAGATAGATCATCGAGTGATTCTACCATTACATATTTTGCATACTGGTTCTCTTCAGTCTCAGAGTTTGATTCAGATAGATTATGATTTTTTTTTTTAATAAAAAAAGAAGCCATATTCAGTGCTCCTGTGCTCCACCACCCACCAACTTGCGTTGGGAATTTACCAGTGTGTGTGTGTGTGTGGGCACCCATTCGCCCTGGTTGAGGCAGGGATACACTAACAGTATACTCTAGTTGGGAATAAGACCCAAAGCTTCTGCCAATTTCAGGTTTAATGTGCCATGCAACTTAACAGTGGTCAAAGCCCTAATCTCTCAATGCAACTGAACCTCAGCCACTGCCTTCTAGCACTCATAATATCAAAAGGTTTGGGTGTTTGCCACAAGTGCATATTGAAGAATACGGTCTTAACACAACCAAATGATTGATTGGATTGGCCGTGTGTCAGGAATCAGAAGTATCTAACCACCACTGCTAAAGCCCTCAACCACCAGGACCCCATCCCCAGCAAACAGGTGGCCTCATTTTCATTTTTTTTAGGGTTGAGAGAGAGACCTCTGCATAGGTGTAACCAGTGTAATCTGATGCATCGGCTGACAGGGCAAGAACTTTTGTGAAAAAAGAAAGAAAAAAAGATTGAAATTTAGCTAATTTACTTGGGAATATCAGTAATTTCTTTTACAAAAAATGTATTGGTGGTAATTTTTTTTTTTTTTTACTATGGAAATGTATTGCTGGCACCTTCACTATAAAAATGTATTTCTACACTTTCATAGTGCTTTGACCCCAGTTTGGGGGTTAACTATATGCCTTTAGCTGGGACCCTAACAGGGGCTACCAACCCAGGTTAGGGTGAACTTGGGAACAACAATTCAGAGGTTGTTCCACAATCCCCAAAACCTCCCAATGAGAGGCCTTGCTGCTGGACTGTCATACCCAGGATGCACATTATGGATAAAAAAAGTGAATTTTATATAGCGTCTTTTTTTATTTATTTTTTTTTAGACAAAGTATGAGCAAAACAAATTCACAGATTTGGATTGGATAAAAAAAATAAACAGAATGATGTCAAAATCTGCAAAAATTTTTCATTCTTTAATAGTCAGTTGTGCTCTTTTTAATTTGTAATATATATAAATGTAGGTAAAACAAGCAAATGTTAAGATAGTGTCACAAACCAATACCTGGGGCCCCCAATCAGACTCCACCCTGGAGGAGGAGAATGGGGGTAGTATGCACTGGCCGTGTCATATAACATCAAAGGGGAACTAATAATATTTGAGCTATCTTGCCTTATATGTGGGCAGGTTTGGCTGGTTTAAGAAGAAAACTTGAAAATTAAAAGATACCTTATGGTTGTATATGGTTTGACAGACTCATTATGCGTAGTATCAATGACAGGAGTATCAAGTCGTCCAACAGAATTGTTGCTGCCACCACCTCCACCACCAAAACCAGGAGACCAAGCACTACTTCCTGTACCCCCTTTGGTCTTCATCTTACGCAGCTCTTCTGCTTTCTTCAGCATGTGGTCCCGAGCCTCTTTTTCTTGGGTCTGTAAATATATTAAATCTTGTCAATGCAACTTCATACACACTTATAAAGATTTCAATTATTTCAATAAAAATTCTCTTTCAATTTATCAAAAACAGGATTTTCATAGAGATTATTGAGTGCTAAATCCTGTAAAGCAATTAAGATGTATTTTCAAGAGGAAAATAACTGTTTAGCACCTAGATTAATATTACGTTATTTAAATAGAAGTATCCTATGATAGTCTTTCTCATTTTTGGTTTTGTCAATATCAATTTTTGAAGCCATAATATTTGGCTCTTCAGTACTTGCAACTTATTTCAGCTGTTAAGGAGTCATTGAAAACTAATGGACATTACCAATCTTATCCAACATTGGTTTATCAGATTAGAGCAAGTATCCAGATATGCTGGCAAAATTTGGCAGATTAAATAATGTTGCCAAGATAATAATTTCCAAGATGTTCATATAATATACAATATGCCAAAAATAAGATCACTTCTCTGGCATCAGTATTCAAAAGAACATATTGAACTTGTAAGCTATATAACCATAGAGTAGTCATCACAAACAAATGTTCATAATTCTTTTACCAAGAAGTGCAATTCTGAAGTGCATTGAATAATTTTGGATGCTATTAAAAAGGTAATCCATGTTATTCTTCAGTCCAGTTCAAAATTCAAGAAAGTCTTCCAGAAGCATTCAATTAATTTCAATAACAAAAATTAAACTCACTGTTGATTTGAAAGACCTTTATAAATGGGGCTTACAAAGGCTCTTGCCATTGGGTTGGGTATGATAAATGTAGAATCACTAAAGTTTTTAATAAGTCATTCTTTCAAGAAATGTTGCTGACAACATAAAAAAATAAAAAATAATCAAGCTTATTTTGTACAGGAAAGATATCTTGTAAATTGAATTTCACTTTGTCATTACCTTGTAAATAGTCACAATTTATCTTTAAATAGACTAATCTTGTGCAATTCCTTATAGGAGTATAAAATTGAGTACAGTTTCAAAATACATCCACTTTTCATCTAGGTGCATGTCAAGTGAGCTTGTGGCACATAAGGCCTCTGGTGATGTTTGTAATAAAACTGTTCCCTGGGGTGAGGTGATTGGTAACATGCCCAACCTCAGTACTCCGAGGAACAGTTGGTTTTCTGTCAGGGTTTTCCTTCCCATAGCAACTATGTGTTCCCACAGTAATTAGTTCCATCTATCTGGGTTTGGAAATTCAGTTTTCCTTCCTCTAGACTAGTTGCACAGTCTGTACTACTATTTTACTAGCTAGGTAGAGAAGAACTATGCCTTTTCCGAGATTATCTGTGTGAAAGTAAAATGTAATGAAACTCAACTGGAATTTGAACTTGATTTGATTTCTCATTCCAAGTTGCTAATCATTACACCACCTACATATCCAGGTGCATGTCAAAGTCCATTTCAAATAAAGTTGATTTGTTGTGCATATTATACATGCAACAATAAACACCATGATTACTCAATAGAGGCAATATTAAGTTTAATCTTTATAAAACTAAGTCTAGCACTAAAAATCCTCAATTGTGCAAGAAGCAAGTATGACTTAACATGTTAATGCATAATAAATTCCAGAAACCAGCTCTTGAAGTATTGAAATCACTTAAGATGAAAATGATAGAACACTGTAACAGCCGACATCAGACATGCATAGATACTTAAGGGAGATTACTCTGAAAGTTTATCATAATTGGCTCTGTACTATGACACAACCACTAATTTTTTTCTTTAACTATGAAGCTCAAAAGATCTAAGTCTGGGTGTTGCTACTCTGAATATAGGCAGCTATTAGTAAGTTTGGTGTTATGTACAATGAGATTAAGATTTTAATCATCAACAAGATCTCTTATTCACTAAACTAATTTCTCAAATTGAAACAACATTCCAGCTGATCAGAAAGGTAATTTCTGGGCTTTAGAAATGAAAATCAACCCCTTTCATTTTAACTGCTTTAAAAAATTTTATTTAACCACTGTAGTGACATACTACAGTCACTGTCATAAGGCTGGTCACTTGAAGTTTCAAGAACCACTAAGCGTCTGGGTAGAATATTGCTTTCTCACCTTTTACCTCGACCTATAACTATTTCATACCACTGAATGGTCAGCTGATAGTAGCTTGTTAATGCAAGTTCAAGAAAAATTCCAAATTTTGTTGAAGCCACACACACACACTTTTTTCCCTGCCATACCAAAACTCTGAATCTATTTACCATAGAACTACACAAAATATTAACTTATTTCATGATTCATTCCATTAATATCACTTGAATTTCTGCTTTCAATGCTCATAGTCAATTGTTTTCTTTTTGCTTAATAACAGGATACTGTTCCTTATCTGATACAATTATACAACTGATTATTTTGCTCAGACTTACACTGATTACTATTTGCATTATGAATTAGAAGCCTGGTGATTAAGAAGACTACTACATTTATAAATCTTTTAAACACAATGTAGGAGACCCCACTTATATGTGCACTGTTAAAATAATTTTTTAATCCATTAGTTGTACCACACTTATATTAAAATAAATCTAAAATAAATCATTATATGAAAATTTTACTGTGATATTTTTCAACTTATAAATTTATGGTTAAAGAATCAAGAGTTGCAAATATATATAAAAACACATGAAAAATATTGTTTCATTACCTGTCTTACAGCCATGAACACACGTTCTTCATGGGAATCCATTTCAGTGAATGTTCGAATTTGGGCAATATTTACATTTTCTCTGTAACCAAGAGCAACAATTTCATCAAAGGCAAAGATGAGAGAAAAGGCTTGATCAATTATCTCACTCTCATCCATATTACGACAATATTCGGGAATCTGGAGGAAAAAAAAAGAAGAAAGAAAATGCCAATTCTTCAATCTTTTAAATTGAAATCTTAAAGAAAATCTATATATCTAAAATCCCTTATATCAATTCTTTCTCATAAGAAATGGAATGTATGTAGTATAATACAAAAATTATTTTTGTTTTATGTAACAAATAGCTTTTATAATATGCAAGAGCCAAATATAATTTTGCATTTTTTTTATTCATTGATGTTTGAAAGTAATTACAATGTTAATTTTTCATCACATCTTACAAATGCATGATACCAATACATTGATCTATTAAAAATTAATGAGACTAGAAAAATATTTGAATGAAGGATGTAAAATAGTTGCTTTTAGATTTCCAAATATAGTTCAGAAGCCTTAGATTCTTTTTTCTTTTTTCATTATATACAATAAATCAAATTGAGGGATACTTGTAATCTCATCAAGTGCAGGAGTAAGAATATCATTATGCTGGCTAGTAAATATACAAGGCAGCACATAATCTTCAGTATTAACAGTTATTACAAATTGAGAAAAAAAATGGATTTGAACTAGCTTCCTTTTTCTTACCAGTCTTTCACTTATGAAATATTTATATAAATGAAACAGGCTTTTTTTTTTTTTTTTTCAAACTAGTTCTGAATACCAAGTATAGTTTATTAGTGTTTGTTATTTTGTAATGTAAAGCATGAAGGGAAAGAAAAATTACATACAACTTTAGCAAAAAGTCTAAGAGTTTCCAAATCTTCAAGGATGTTACTGGCTTTGGTTGTGATGAGAAGCATGTACAGTTTTTCAAGGGGTTGGTAAACATAACGAACACTTTCTGTCTCCACAAAAGTGTGTTGCTTCCCTCCACTCATTAATTTGGGAAATGCAGCCAAAAGCCCTTCAATCCGAGCCCGGGTCATTTCAACAAATTGGCGGGAAATAATAGCTGTGGGAAAAAAAAAAAAAAATTATATCACATAAATGACGAGCAATTAACCAGGTATCAAACATATTAGGGGCATTGAAAAATATATATATTTGTAAAAGGGGCAATATGAATAAAAACAAAAAGGAAACTTATCTTAGCTGTTGTGTCCTCTGAGGAACTTTATCAAGGCAAATGCAAGGATTTTATTTTGTAACAGAACCTACCAACAAGAATGACCTGGACAATTTTTATTTCCACCACTGTAACAAGATCAAATCTGGAATAATTATAGGATTCTATTTAAGAGCACTAAGAAACTGCATCCCCCCAATACTTACCCAAAGACCAAGTTACACAGAAAACATTTTCAAAAACCCCCAATATCCTTATTATTTCATCCACAATGCTAAGAAAAAGATATACAAAATATATGACCACAAAAAAGATATTAACAATAAACCAGATAAAAACAGACACATAATACTACCAACTAACTCCATTACATTCACTATCCAAAACATCAAAATAATTACAACCATATCCAAAATTATTGTGGATATGACCAGAACCAAAAATATCCATACCAATAATAATTCTGAAGCAGGTTTATAGAAAATTGCAAGAACTGTACCTCACAATACATTGGGGAAACTTGCAGAAATTTAAAAAACAAAATCTAACTATGAGCACAAAATGGATCTTATATACAAGTTCTCAAATGCATTAGTGATACATAGAAATAAATTCAACCACAGCTTTGATCTAAAGAATGTCACTTATTAAAAGAGAAAATAACTTACATAGAAGGAAAATTCTTGAGAGTGCCAACATCAAATTTTATAAAAATAAGAATCTGGACCCCAGATTTTTTTCCAACATCAACTCCTGAAAGAATTACCACTTTCCCAAGCCAACATACAAATTATTTGTTAAATGAACTAGATATTGATGAAAAAAAAAAAGAAAGAAAAATAGATCTGTGTACTAATTACATGTAAATAGATATTTTTTTTAAAACATTTTGTGATAATGTAATTCTTAAAATGATGAGAGCAACAAAATGTTTTAACTAACAAGTGGAGACATTTGTATTTAACACTTCACTGTGAAAATAACATTTAACAGGACTCAAAAAAAAAAAAATCTTTAGATGAAAATTTTCCTGTATGGATTAGTAGGGAGACCAATTTTTTTTTTTTTTCCATTTACATAAACACTGTATTTTGAGGTATTTTAGATACTTGTCCTTCAGTTCTTTCTTTCACTTACTCTTTCCTTTTTTTATTGGGTAGTGGGATGTGTGGATGGCATGAAATAGACATCAACATCACCTTACCAGACACTTTCTTGATTCATTTGTTTTGAAATTTATTTTTGTATTTAATTTTAAAAACCTTTGTTGTGTCAATTTATTGACATAATTCTCTAAAAATAAGTTTTTTAATTGAACTATGATTAAATGTAAATACTGTTTTTCTTGTCATAATTGTCAAGAAATAGTTTCTTAATTGAATTGTTTTTGCATTGAATTTACAGATTTAAAAAAGAAAAACATTTTCCTGTCATAATTCTCAAAATATAAAGTTTTTTAATTGAACTGTGATTAAATGTAAATGCTGTTTTTGTTTTGAGTTTATTAATTTAATTAAAACAAAGTTGTTCTGTCAATTTAAGTGATTCAACATGATTAAAATTTCTTTTTTGGGATGATAAGTCTATAGACCTGCAGTTTAACAACAATTTATTTAGTTGGGACCTATAGAATTTCCCAGGAACCCACCCAAATCACCACCTGTGGTCCCAAGGAATCACGTTAAAAACCTATCACCATCACTGCTTTATAATCATCTACTTGACAACTAGTTTTTAACAGATTTATACTTCTGTTCTCATACATATTTGGACAGTATTGAGCTATTCTCATATTATCTATTATTGAAAGAAGTTTTGTGATTTTGTTTTTTAATTGCTCCTAAATATATCATGTCAGGTTAACATTCTGCTATTACCATAGGTTAGTGTATTGTTTTTCTGTAGAACAAACCCACCACTGAAACTTTTCCCCCTTTGATTTAAATTTGAACAAGGGAATGACCCCTATCCAAAATATAGGAGAAAGCCAGAAGATGGGAGGTCACATTGGCAAGATCAAAATGAGACAATATGGATGTCAAGTTGAGCAAGAAATCACTTATCAGTGGGTAGTGCCTTACAATACAGATTTGTTACAACAATTCAACTGTCATATCAATGTTGAAATCTACTCATCAATTCATTCAATCAAGTATTGCATCAAATACATATCATGGGAGTCAGATCAAGCTGTTGCATACCCCCACCACTGAAATTTTTTTTCCCTTTGATTTAAATTAAATTTCAATTTGAACAAGGGAATGACTCCTATCCAAAATATAAAAAGATAGCCAGAAGATAGAGATCACATCTGCAAGATCATTGAGTAATATTGAAATGCATCATTTTTTTTCCACAAATTATAACAATGATTTAAAATCAATCATCATTTTCTTACACAAAAAAAAAAGTGTGTCACGCAGCAAAATGCATGTAATCCAGCGAGTATATTGATAAAGGCAGTATATGACAGTTTAATAGTGCATTCCATGTTGGAAGACTGTTAGACTCAAAAATGAGTGATGAATATTGATGGAGAAGTTACACAGGTGCTGGAGTTCCTTGCTGAGGCTACAAGAAAACATTATGAAGCTGCTAAAAAAGAAATTTGTCTACAACAGCAAAAATAAATAAATACAAATTGTTGTTTGATGGCTGCACAGACTGATGTCTCAGATTTGGAATATAATAGTTTTCTACTAACCCACACCGTAGTCTTGTTATCTGGTCAGTTAATTAAAAAAGGTTGTCTTTGAATTAATGGTTCATTTTTAAGATAAGGTTGATTAGAAAAGCATGAATATGCAAGAGAATGCATAATACATGGCTGAATAACTAATATATTTCCTATCAAAAAGTCAGATGCTGAGGTTTCATTGACCTCTTGATTTCAACATAATTGACTAAACTAGAATTGATAACAGAAAAGAGGAAACATTAAGAGGCTTGGGGTAGAAGCTGCATCTGCATAAATCTTGCACTCCAATACCAATGAAAAAAAAGTCTTGTATTGCTGGAGCAGCAAGTTAGCAGTAATGTTGTTTCAGTGCCAAAAGCCCAGTATATCATTTTATGAAAGGCACTGCTGCCGTTTTTATTTCAGTAGTTGTATAAATAATGTATGTAAAAGAAAGAAAAAATATCTTGACTTATAATAACATACAAAGAAAATATTTGATTCATGGAGAAATCAGTAAGGATTGTAAACAAAGTTGTTCTAATATTGACAAGGGGATAAATATTAATATAAAATTTCTTCAAAGTAATTATCTTCATCAGTTTTGGTATTATGAAGGTAATAATCTGGTAAACTGGTGAATTTGTATTTGTTAGGTTTCATGGCATGTATGTTGCATTTTCACTAAAAATATGAAAATAATAACAATTATTGCTTATCTACACATCTCTTACAAATAACAATACATAATCATAAAATATACTTATAGAATACACATATTTTAAGTTAACTCATTGTCTATCAGGAAATTAAAAAAATAACTCAAAAAATTATCCTTTTAATTTACAAAAGAAACAAATAGAATCAGAAACAATACAGATGATCCAGGCTAATTTTTCTTACCTTTGAAAATTGTGATAATCTTTTCAATAACCCTATAATTTTATCAAAGTTTAAAACCTTTTGGCAAAAGCAGATTTTCTATAAACAAAAAAAAAACAAAAAAAAAACTTACCTTTCCCAGTTCGATTACACACAGCTGCAGCCAAGAGAACCTATAGATGACAATTTCATAAGTCATTTAAAAGTTGTTAAAAGATTCAGTGTGGAAGACAGAATGCAAAGATAAATAAGTCACCTTATAAGCCCTGTTTTTTATGCCTTGCACTTTTAAACAAACAATATATAGATTAATAGCAATTAAATGTCAACACTCTAAAGTATTTCATTATTAAAAAAAAAAAAAATTCAATTTCAGAATATTGACTTAGCTATAATTCTCATATTTGACAGCATGTAATAAAATCATGCCCGTAATCATATCAATCTGTCTACTATATATACCATATACAGTGTAACCCAGATATAAGAGAGTTGTCGGGACCGGAGAAGAAGTCTCTTATATTCGGGTTTCTCTTATATACGGGTTTGGTCTATTGTTTTATTAACACAGGCTCTAATTTAGGACCAGAGAAAATCTCTTATATCCGGGTTACACTGTACTTATTAAAATGACAAAAATTGAGTAAAAGGAAATATACAAGAAATCAATCAGAGAGTAACAATGATAATATACTGCAATTTTGATGACTGCATTTTTTTTTTTTTAGCTTAAGTATCCACTAATGGATTAGGTCAATCAAGAGAGAAAGCATGTCATTCAAGGCATCTTGTCATTTTATTTAAATGTTCAGTTACATGTGTAACAATCATCAAAGCATATACTTATCAGTGTGTATTTATACATTTCCTGTACAATTGGCCTCTATTTTAGTTGTGAATTCTTTATCTCTGCTTTATTGAATCTCAATATATTGTTTCAAGACTCATTTCCTTGTATTTCACTATTAAAACTTTCTAACAAGTGTCATTTTTTTCACATCAATTCCATTTGGCCCAATTTCCTGTTAAGGTATACAGGTAATGTACTGAGTTAAAAAAAAAAAACGTATATCATATTTAGGATCACCATGTTGCTATCTCCATTTATTATCATCATTTAATAATGTAACAATATTTAACATGGCGTACGAACGAAAAGGTTTAAAAGAAAACGATTTAAAATTTTTGTTAGAAAGAGAATTATTTTCCCAGGATATGAGAACAGATGTGTGAATTTTGTTGAAAAAGTTACACAACATGGCTTTACTAGACACAGCTGGCAGGTCGGGGGCCAGACGTTAAGGTCGGCTGTTGAAAGATGTCCGGCTTGACTATCTGCTGAGAAGAGAAAAATTGTCGGCCAAAAATTTCCCTGAGAAAGGAAAAATTAAAAAGCAGAAGATGACATCAGAAATGCTGACATCATATAATGGCTCCTCACAAAAGAGGAGGGGGATCTCCCAAAATTGGAAATGTGAAATAGAAAATGAAAGAAAATGACTGGTTGAATTTTGGGAGATTTGCATAAAACCCACCTATTCGCCCACACCACACCAGTTGAAAGGGACACCCATAAATACAAGTGCCCACGTGGGCCAAAGTTAGTTGGATTTGGAGAAAGTTGGGGCCAGCCAGTTGCAGTCGGAAGTGGTCAGGGGTTAAGAGATTTGATATAACGTTGCTTGCCAACCTGATGAAAAGAATAATATTAATTATCCGTTGAAGAAAAACTCCAATGAATAATCCTTGTGTCATCCGTGAAAGTACAAACAATAGTACTTTGAAGTTAAAACCAGTCGTCACTGAAGAAAAAATTCCGAATAACCTTGTGCCATCCGTGAGAGTACTTGAAGTTAAAACCAGTAATTTTTGTTCCGTCGCTAATTATTAGAATGGGTTGGGAAAAGAAAAGAACTGTAAATATTTTTTTTTGTTATTCTGATATAAACTTATTTGGGCGTCGTCCATTTTATTTTTCAATTTTGTATACACGTGTTCAACTCCTTGGTTTAGCGTGGTTGAGATACCCCAGTGGAAATTCGGCTTGACCCTCTTAAGATCAAAATCACAATGTGGGTAAGAGGGGTCAACTTTGAGACTAGCTGCTGTGTCAAACGCCATCAACGACTGACAAATGGGCCGACGGCTTGTTCTTTGATACTGGGATCAATCCTGACCAAGTGGGCAGACTGGGATTGACCCTGAGTCCCGCCAAACCTGGTGACCAAAGTAGACAGGACCATGAACAACGTCATATTTGGAGGCCATGACTAGGCCGTGGCCCTGAATACGTCACGGTCATAATAATACTACAACTGAGAAAATGTGAAAATTATGAGAAATTGATGTTTTTTTCAGGTTAGAAACTAGAGCTATAATATTCAATAAATTAAGAAAGTTCAAGTGACTTAATTTGATTAGCTTTTTTTTTTTTTTTAATAAAAAAATTTGGCACTGATGAATGTTTTGATGTGAAACTAAAAAGTCTGCTAAACAGATAAGCCATTTGAACTTTTAATTTATTGAATAAAGAGAACTTTTTAAAAGATTTCAAACAGCTAAGTTCAAACTCATCTGGATATATTTACACAAAAATCTCTTTACAATTAAAATAGGTAAATTAGTAGCTAAAACAAATCATAACATCAAGTCATTCTGGACTGAATACTCAGCATGTGAGCAAAATCATTGTCTTCAGATATAGTTTTGGGGTCCCCAGCTTAAAAAAAAAAAAAAAATTCTTTTGTTAATTCAACTGATAGTAAAAATTCACTCATGTTGATCAGAAAGGTTTTGGTTTTAACATTATTTCCAATATGTCCATTTTTAGTAAAATCTGTCATTTGATTTGACTGAAAGGTCAACAGCACATCATAAATAATTAAAAATAGAAAAATAAATTCAACATTTTCAGCATTAAAATTTCTTGATAACCTTGAACCAGACATAATTTACACCATTTTTCAAAAATCTTTTTACAAACTTCTTAACAGTGCTACATATTAAAGTCTAGCAGTGTAGACCCAGTAGTTAAAGATTGACATGTGGCCATTTAAAAAAATGTTTAGTTATGTCATTTTGAACTCAAAGCACTGCAAACCTCCGATAACAATAAGGCAAATCACAATATGATCTGTTGTCACATTCATAATAATTGTTAACACAATACTAATAAATAAATAGAATAAGATTCAATCCTGGGACTTCAGAAAAAGTGAACCAATTAGTTACACTAAAAACAAAATACTAATATGTAAGTACCTCCACAGAAACACAATACCTAAGGTTTAAAATGAATTTTTGAAAAGGAAAAATCTTTCTTGAAGGTTTTCTTTTACTTTTGATTTCAAGCTTATAGATTAAATTTAATATTTCCAATAAGGAAAATGTTTTTTCTGTACTTCAAAACCAATTAAAATTGGCTGAAAGTAGTATAATGTGAATGCTTTTATATAATTTTTAATATTCTCCACAATCTAATGTTTTATTGAATTTTAGGTACTTTGGCTTTTAGATTTACTACAGTTATTGCTTGTTTTCTGATAAAGTCGTGCATGAACATCCACATTTACAAAATTAACACATTTACACACACACACACCAAAAAATTCAAATTTTTTTTTTTAAATATTGGGAGAGAGTGACGAATTGTAGTAAGCATTTCCATTTTAGTAAATATAGTTTTTACTTAACATTATCATCTAACCATTGCAAATTAATGCAGAAATTTAAAAGATTTAAAACTTTATAAATTCTTTTATTATTGTAAAAATTCATTATTCATTGAAAAAATTTTTTCTTAACACAATAGTGTCCATAATATATCTTATTCATAAAACCATGAAAAATAAAAAAAAACTTTTCTAATTAAATAATGTCTTAGTTTTATTGCATTTTTTATGATTCAGAGCAGAATTTCAATAACTGTGGGCTCCATTTTACAAAAAAAAAAAAAAAAATATTGATCATTTAAATTCTCCAAGGAGTTCTGCATATAACTAATTAAGTGGCACAAAAATTAATTTCTCAAAGTTTCATAGAATTAAATAAGTGTGTGTGTTGTATATAACACGTGTAAAAAAGTTTTACCAAGATTTTCTTAAAAAAAAAAAAAAAAAATCTAAAATAATTCATTTGTGAATAAGTTTCATTAAAATATGGCAATTATCTGATTTTTGGAAGAATTTCCAAATCAATGTGTTTTTCACCACAAAAAGACACTAAACTTTTATATAGAAAAAAAAAAGAAAAAAGCTTAGACTGCATTTCTATTTGACATTCTCTGCACAACTCATTTTTGTAAAGAATGTTCACAGGTGATGAAAAATGAATTATTTACATCAATGTGGAATGAAAAAGGTATTGAAAAAAACAAAATGAGACGGCTAAACACCCCAAAAGGTGGCTTGCATCTGAAGGTGATGTGTATTTAATAAGACTGAAAAGGCATTGTATATGATAAGTTCCTTCTACAAAAATCAGACATTGAATTCAGACAAATAATATTTCCAACTGAACCAATTAAAAGCAGCAATTGATAAAACATCTGGAATTGGTCAATCAAGAGGGTGCTGTCTTTAACTAGAACAATGCCAGACCTCATATCTTTTTGCAGACCCAGTAGAAATTGGTACAGATATCCTGCTGTATTTACCTGACCTTGCACTTTTGGATTATCACTTATTTTTGATCCCTACAAAATTTTCTTAATGGGAATTATCAGGAAAATTTTAAAATACCTAAGACAAGTTCCTCAGCCAGGAAGATATTAAATTCTAGGAGGATGGAATAATCAAGCTGCCTCAATGATAGCAAAAGGTAGTGAACAAAAGTCTATGTGCAAATAGATAAATATTGTCTTTGAAATTCACTTAAAAACACTGCACACTGGTTGTAACCCAATAGGTATGAACATAAAAATCAGTTGAAAATCCACTTGTATTCTATTAAGAACTTACATCAAATATCTAAGACATAGGACAAAGAAACACATGGTCAAATAAAGAAACTTCTTTGAACTCAGGGTGTCAGTAGTGCACAGAAATAAAAACTGATCAATAGCCATATAATAGCTGACAATGTAAACTTGCCCTTAGCATAAACAAAAAGGATTTTTTTAGATGTACAATACAACAAAAGCACTATAGAAATAATTTTTGCTTAAGTAATCAATATTAACAAAAAAAATAATGATTGATTTTGATATTTTCAAACTTTATCATTATTGTTTGACTGTTAATCCCTTTTCTTTTGAGTGAAAATGTAAATATTTTGCTATATGTAATTAACATTCACAGATTTATTAAGTTTGAAAGATGTTTTGATAAATTCAAATGAAGTGGTATATTGATAAAAAGTTACAATTCTTTTGAGAATTTAGCAATATTAAATATTAAGTGTTGGTAAAGTTGACAACAATATCTATAGTTATAACACAGCTTGTGACTGCAAAATCAATGTAAGCATTCATTCTTGCTATGAAACAAAATACAGACTAAAAAAATAAAAAAGGGAATCTGGTCTTGTAGATCATATTTTCTACTTATCTGAGATAGTGGTCATGATATTAAAAGCAATGAAGGTTTTTTTCATAAAGGTTATTACTTTGAATGAAGAAATCTGTAATGATCAACAGACTATACTATTAGCTGATGAAAATTTGACAGTTAAATTGAAAAATAAAAGAATTCTCAATATCTAAAATCAATTGCTAATGAAATGAAGATTTGTTTAAAAATACTGTACATTTTTTAATGTATAGGTAAAATAAATGTCCCTATTTTTGTAATGACTTCTTTTCTATGTAAACAAATGACATTTTATAGGAATTTTAAACTATAAACAAGCTATATCAGAGTACCAATCAGATTCAATTTTGCCCCAATATAAAGTTTACTATACTGCTTGAAGTTAAAATATTCTTTATATATTTGCTACTCTTAAACAAGAAATAAAGCTAATTTGGTTACTATTGTTTTATGATCCATGATGAATATTGATTATGAGCATGATATTCATAATCAATATTCATCATAAAACAATAGTAACCAAATTAGCTTTATTATTCTCTGATTTTGTGAACATCAAATATACAAAAGATTAACCCTAAAGTAGCTTGGTATCATGAATTGTTGTTTCATTGAAGATCAAATGATCTTCATCTGATGATTTTTTTCCAACAATACAGGTATCATTCATTCATGATGTAAGTTTAAGTTTTCTTTATTTTTATAATCTGAAAGTGTTAAAATATTTTTATATAGGTACCTCCAAATATCCAATAGAAATTGAGCATACATAATGAATAAATGCCCCATACTTAAAAAACAAAATTTAGTATAGTAGGCACTGCCACAGATTTGCTAAAAAAAGAAAAAAGAAAAAAAAAGTATACCATTATGAAAAATTGCCCCAAACAAAAAGGAGACCAAAAGATTTTTTGATTATTATATTTTTTAAAAAACTATTTTAGAACTTTCAAAATTTTTGTTAAAAATGTTGTTTTCCTTGCATCAACAGGTGACCTTAAATTAGCACAGGGGATTTGAGGATCTGATTTGGGTTGAAAAACACACATTGAGTGGTAATTCTTGCAAAAAATCAGATAATTATTGGATTTTAATGAAACTTTCAAAATTTATTCACAAATGATTTTAGAAACATTTTTTTAAACATCTTTGTAAAATATTGTTGTTTTTTTTTAATCTATTATTCCTACCACTTATTTAATTTTATGAAATGTTGAGAAATTAATTTTTGTAGTACTTAATGTTTATATTAGTTATAAACATAAATCCCAGGAGAATTTTTGTCAAGCAGGACTTGCAGATACAGTAAATCTGCTCTGAATAAAAAAACAAACAAACAAACAATAAAACTAAGACATTATTTAATCAAAAAAAGCTTTTAATTGCTTTTATGAATTAAGATATGGACACCATCGTGTTAAGAAAATAATTATTTTTTTAGACAAATAATGAACTTTTACAAGAATTATTACATTTTTTAAAATTTAAATCTTTTTAATTCCATATTAATTTGCAATGGTTAGGTACTATTGTTATTAACTAAAAATCATAAATGGAAAAGCTTACTACAATTCAGTGACCCCCCCTGCCAGTTTTTTTTGTTTGTGTATAAACAAGCTGATTTTTGTAAATACAAACATCCATACACAGCATCATCAGAAAATAAGAGTGGTAACTGTAGTAAATTTAAAATTTATTGGTAATTTTCTAACATTTCTTCGTACTTAAAATTCAACAAATTATTAGATTACTTGGAATATTTTCCTAAATTTGAAAAACTACTGGGTAGTAAAAATAAAAAAAGGTGTTCACATTGTATTCATCAAGTAATTTTTAGTTATATGCCCTTTACTTAAAAATGCCAAAGATTAAGCTATCAATAAATCTGTTGAAACCACATAAAAACATCCACCTGTGTTAAAAGAAAAATTTTAAAAAAATGTTTTTCTGCAATATTTTAAACTAAAAGTAATATTTGTTTAAGTCAGATTAATTAAACTTTAAATCAGTTAATCTTCAAATAAAGTTTCAGAAAAGTATATTTTACTTTTGAAAGAATTAATAAAGAGAATTATGTTGAGTTGATAGATTTATCAATATGGACGATTTAGTGATAAAAACAAAAAAAAAAACAAACAAAAAAATATTTTTATCAATTTAAATTCAGTTTGAAATAGAGCAATTAATTTGTATATTGGAAATATTAAATTTAATCTATTAGTTTAGAATTAAAACTGAAGAAAAAAAAAAAGAAAAGAGGCATAAAAAATACTCTTTAAAAAATTAATTTTCTCATTTTTTACCTATTGAGGTAAACATTTTATGCAATCACAATTTATGCCCACTGTTTAAAGATTAAACAACTTCTACCAAGCTTAGAGAAAAACATTCAGAAAAATTGCTGTGTTATTAAATTTGGAAGAATTAGAACAATATTTAGTACTCTACTTGGTGAGTTAGATAATTATGCATTTCACACTGGCATTAGTGGTCAGTATTTGAATGTCCAAATAAAAAAAAACAATTTCAAATGCTAATTTTTATGGCAAGTATACCTTTCTCCAGTTGAGAAATTGATGCAATACAATTTTCCTATATTTCTTATTTTTAATACCAAAAATTGTGTTCTTTATTGCAGAATAAAATAAAATGCAATCTTTTTTTTTTTTTTGAGCTTCTCTATACTTTTTAAAATTATGTGCGTTAAATAAAAAAAAATACTTGCTGCATAAAAAGGACACAAAATGAGGGCTCCATTTTTAATGGTAACATCTTAAATTTTATTTCTGTAGCAGAGACATTTCAGAGTGGACCCAGAGTCTTCAATTACTTAATCAGATTTGGGATGTTACAAATAAACAGTGGGTAGTTACGATGCGAATAGTGAAAAAGGTATTGAAAGGGTTGTTAGAGGATTCAAATTTGCTGACTGAATTATTTGCCCGTTTCCATACTTCACACACATTTTATTTCAACATGTACTTCTTGTTCAATAAATCTAACATTTTTTTTATTTTTTATTTACGTTTAGTAGTCTGAAAGCTTAGTTAACTGATGGTATCGTTAAAAAAAAAAAAAGTGACATTTAACTGGCAAGGTTTTAAATAAAAACATATGGCTAAAGATAAAAACTGTTCGTCAAATTAATGCAACTTTTAGGTGATAACATTTTTTTTCAAAAATCATTTGTCATTGGTGTTTATATTTTTATTCCATAGTAAAATCCACTCCAAATAAAGGTTGGTTAGTACCAAGTCAAAATTATTAACTAAAAAAGATGACGTAAGCTGAAAATAAAGTGTTAAGAGTTTTACATCATTTTTAAAACAATCTTAATTTTTGATAAAATATTTTCCCTTTCATAATTAATTTCATACTGTAAAGTTCCTTAGTGGAAAAAATTCTAGTGTACTCACATTTTCAATCGTGTTACTTTGGATTCCTACCAAACCTAACTATATTGGATTGGTTAATTAGTTTTAAAGAAATATTAGCAAAGTACAGTTTTATTAAAATTCCAATGTCTGTCAAAAATAAAATATCAGTTTTCGTGAAAGTGTCATTTTCTAGCAATAGACACAAAAACGGTAAAGGTTTTTTGTGCATGCTGGTTTGTACTACTACTTACAGCTACAGCACTACATTTAGTAGAAGCATTAATTTTACTTTGTAGGCTAAATTAACCACAAAAAAGGGCTTTTATCGATCTTTATTGGAAGAAAATTTTAAATGTTTAATACAAATTCAAGAAATTTATAATAATCATTCTACATTTAATATCTGATAAAAAAAACCCTCAAATTTTATCTATTCTGATTTAAGTAAGTTGGGAAATTGTTTTAAAAAATGAAATCGCGACTACAAAGTGTTACGTGCCCATTCTTAGCCCATTTCTAAGTAGTCACGAAGTTTTTACTGGAATTTATTTAAGGTGAAACAAGCTATTTTGATACTAAAAAGTAGCATTGTTTTTACAGAGACAGGCGTTATTTCTTAGGAAATATAATAACAATCAAGCGATCAAAACAAAATCAGACAAGAATATTTGGTTGGAATTTTTTTTTTTTAATGAATGGTTAAAAAAAATAAAAACGTGGCTCCATAGAAATACTGCATTACCTTTTCATCCGCCTACACTTTACTATTCTTTACAGAACTTCACCAAGAGTTCACAAATTTATGGAATAATCACAATAAGCCTGGGTCTCCGATGTAAAGGGATAATTAATACCTTGTATGTACTTGGGCACATATTCGCATCACAAAACAAGCACTATAGATAAAAATTATTTATGACAGCAAAAAAACAGTAAAGTAAATAATAACGTCACCCCATCACAAGATTCAGTACCTACCATTATGACTTCTGTAGTTCCAGTTATAGGGTCCCGACAATTCTTAAAAACCTTTATGTCCTGAGTTCATCAAGAGAGTTTCAGGATATACTCAACCCTATGATGGCGGCGGCCACGTCAATGTCGTTAGCTACGAATGGAACAATGAGTATTTTTGGCATTTTTTTTTCAATAAATAACTGGGAAATATTAGAAATAAAAAATAAAAATACTTGTTGTGAAAATTACTTGTCTATATAAAAACTTTTTGTTTTACTAAATAACATCATTGATAATACGAAACTAAATTTTGCACCGCTCTCATACAGAATTCATAGCCTTGTAGCTTAATTAGTAAATATATTATTTCTTCGGGCAATATATTCAAATTTGAAGTTAAAAATAATCTTAACTTTGTGAAAAACTTACCTGCAATAAATCTTGTACTTATAACATGTGGTTAGCAAATATTGTATAACTTTTATTTTATTTATATTCAGGGAAGATAACTCAAACTAAAATGTCAACGTTGGCAATTCCAACAGGTACATGTGCCAATTGGAATACACAGAAATATGGAACTTGTAAAAGAATTGCTGTTAAAAAATAAAATAATAAGTAAATTTATATAAAATATATTTTTTGATCAGAGTATGGAGAATTATTTTGAATTCTTAAAGACTTTGCTAAAACTTAGTTGTTGAATGAAAAAAAAATTACTTTTTTTAAAAGAAACTTTTATCTTGAGTTTTTATAAAATAACTTAAAAACTTTAAAGAAGAGTTATTCTTGATGAAAAAAGCCAAAGCGCATGCATGTGAACTTTGAACTATATTCTTAGATTTAAAGTCAATAAATAATTTTTAGTATGACTAACAACATTGTTTTCCGGTAACTGGCGAGCAACAATTTACAACTTTAAAGTTGTTTGTTTTGTTGCTGTTTTTTTTTTTATAACCTAACTGCAATAAAGACGATACGACAACAGGAGAGCATTTATTTAACTCTAAATGTAATTTCAAATTCGAGCTATTCCACATTGATTGTAATAATAGAAATACTGAAAATTGTAAGACTAAAATTATTCTGAAGGTCAAAAAGAAAAAAATTGACTATGTATCTGTTTGGTTTCAACACACATTCAATAAAATTCTATTTTTCAGAGCCCTTTCATATTCTGGTAAACTTTGAGGTTTCCTCTTTGGAACCTCGATTTTACAAATTTAAGCATAGCACTAGATTGGCAGCTAGGTCTCATTATTTTACAGTTGAAATAGCTACATGTATGTAACTATAATTTCTATGCTCTGTTAAGCTTCTTGTTTTCTAGTCAACTTTGATCTTCAAATATTTATGCATTGTTAATCGTCATCTTCTGTTTCCTTAAATCCCTGTTCTTTTATTGGTCTTAATTTTTTTTCATAGATTCTTTCAAACACAACCCATTGTGTGTCTTGGTGGCTTTAAATACCTTACTTGGAGTGAAATGATTAAAAAAACAACTTACTATTACACATCTTGGCATGGTGTAATGGTTAGCAAGCTTGTCTCACTAGATCAGTTACGACTGTGTAGGGAGTTCGATCCTCACTAGGTGCCCCATACATTCAGTCTTGTGCCACATCTAAGCATCGCTTAGAAAAACAATAGGGCACTTTGAGGCGGTGTAATGGTTAGCAAGCTTGTATCGCTAGAACAATTACGACTGAGTAGTGAGTTCAATCCTCACTTGTGCCACATCTAAGCAGCATTTAGAAAAACATTAGGGCACCTCAAGGTTTTGTTTAGCAAGCAGGCTTGTCTCGCTAGAACAATTATGACTGAGTAGTGAGTTCGATCCTTACTGGGTGCCACATACTTTCGGTCTTGTACCACATCTAAGCTCACATAGAAAAACATTAGGGCTCATCGAGGTGGTGTAATGTTTAGCAAGCTTGTCTCGCTAGAACAATTACAACTGAGTAGTGAGTTTAATCCTCACTGAGTGCCACATACTTTGGTCTTGTGCCACATAAGCTATGCTTGGAAAATCATTAGATACTTACCTGGTGTAGGGATCCGTCCCTGCACTGGTAGTATCACAGATATGACTAGCTTGGACCGGCCCTGACCAGCTTAGACCAGCCCTGACAAGCTATGACCAGCTAAGACCAGCTTGAACCAGTGGCCCAAGTGAAAGCACTAGGGTCCCCACGTTAAAAAATGACCTTGTGTCACAACCTGACTCAGTTGGGTGTCAAGTAAATCTCTACTATTGTACACCTTTCAAAAAAAAAAAAAAAAATTCACAGGTACCAAATTAATGGAATATCCTCCCCAGTCTCTTCAGATATTAATTCAATATAAAACCTGTAATTAAAAGAGACATGTGCAGATCTATTACACACGAACATACATACATAAAAAATACAAATCACATACAATGCCAAGCATTCATTGGTTAATTAATCACCACTACGCTATTATAGACAATTTACAAATTGAAACAATGCAACAATTTTGTACTCTCTCTATTTTTATGTAGTCAGTTTTGTGCACTTTTGGGAGAAACGGATCACAGAAGCTTTCTTAAGTCTCCTCAAAGCTCACTCGCTGATTGGTCGATGCCAACCAATCAGATCGTCTGCACGTGAAGAATAATTCTTCCCGCGCAGCGATCTGGAGCCTACAGTCACTTATTTAAGCAAAAATTTTCTAATCCTTTTTAGTGAAATTTCAGCTGCCAAACAAATCCACAACAGTTGAAACCATGCACCAACCTTCTCACTCACACACGCCACTCACATACCTTGTATTTACCTACATAATCTTTTCTTACACAGCAAAAGCTTTCAAGAACAAACATTACAAGAGACTCTCATGAACATTCTTCCAGTGAACTTTGGAACACTAAAATAACAGTTAAAAAGTTTTATTCAACCTTTTCTTACTTAAATGCATGCTTTCTTTCACGTCGTTGTTTGGTATTGTACATCTTGTTAAATACAAATTTTATGTGTAACTATGTCTTTTGGTTATCCTTTTCTGCGTCAGCCCTGTTTCCTAATCTAAAGTTAAATTAATGTGCTGAAGTCCGACACAGACGTATATGGTAATGGAAACAATATTCACATAGAGGATCTCTGAGAAGCAATAAAAACTGATGTAATGTTAAAATTTAAACAGAAAAATTAACAAAATTTTTAAGTGAATAACTAAGGAGCCAATGTTAGCATAAAATAATTTATTCAAGTATATGAAATAATTTATTAATCAAGTGTGTTTGAAATGGAATTATTTATACCTAATGATTGGTATAAATTTGACTTATTCACATGTTACAGATCATTTTTGGTCATTAATGCCAGTGTTACTCTTTTAAATGAGAAATTTTGTTTTTGATATGAGTTCTGCCTAAATGTTAGGCTTCACTAGAAAAGAACCAAATTCTTTAGTTGTCCAATAAATCTTCTTAATTGAATTTCTGTCAACATGGATAATTAACTGATACTCATTACATATTTTCAAATGTTAATTGACATAGTTTTATGCAAACATAATAATATATTTAGTACAACAGTAAATCTGTTTTCAATCATGTGACGTAAAAGTGTATTAATTTGATTTGGAATAAATTCCTTAATCTAAATGAGTAAAAGTATAACGGATGTAAAGAGCAATAGCTAAATGTGGTCAGTTATTCCGGAATTCTAGTTTCGCATTTACGAACAGAAAGTTCATAGTTAAAGAATACTTAACAGTGTAACCCTGAAACTGATGAACTTTTACACGTCACGAGTAAAATGGCGGAGGCCGTTGAGTATTTACCGAACTGGTACGTTGTATTATTATTTTTTTTTGGGGGGGGTCTCTGTCATACGGTCAGGATAAACGAACGAAAATAATTTGAGAAATGATCAGATGTGGAATATGGATCTGACTCGTGTATAGGCAAAGAATATATATTATGCTACATAAGTAGTATGAGAGTGTGGTACCTTTTTCTTTACTGCTAGCTCCGCCTGTTGTTAATAATTGTCAACCTTTTTTTTTCTTGTTTAGAATGAGCAGATGGATATGCATATTATTGATACGGTTTTGATTGTTGATAGCGACGGAAATACCTCAAAATTTTTTGTCATTATTGCAAAAAATACTATAATGATAAAAACATGTTTTGACTTGTTTCCCGTTTTCATCATTTGCTTCAAAAAGGGAATAGAAAAAGAAAAGATTGTCAAAATTCAAAATGAGTGTTAAAATTTTTAAAAATGATTTTAGTTTTTTGCGCTATTACAATTTGTTATAAAACATTTCTTATGAATAACAAAATATGACACTTAAAGGAGTGTATGCTAACAATTTTTCTAAGTAACTTATTTCTAGAAATTATTACTAAGCGATAAAATACGTAACAGATCGAACTCTACTAATTTTTCTTCTCCGTGATCAAATTGAGTGTCAATCGTACCGTACACATTTTAATTTTCTTTTAAAATAGGTAACATTTCACATTTTTAAAATTATGAATTAAGAAAAATAATTTCGACAAAAGATAAGAATTAACGCACGTAATCTTGAAAATTTTATTTGGATTTTCATATTGAGTTTTTTATTTGCTTATTTCTGGAGCTTATGATTTCCATGTATACTTTGATGAAATTCCGTACGAAAGAAATAAAACCCAGAAAGAAATATAAAAAAACGCTGTGATTTACGCAGGGATTTTTAAAGGAATCTACTTTCTTTTTTTTTCAAGAAACAGATGTTTTTGTTTATGACGTTTCATTTTCTCCTTTTATCAAATTCAAATTCCTTTGTATTCTCAGACATTTATTTTTTAGTAGCTACATCTTCATTCAAATAATAATGTGTGTGATAACTGTTAGTTAAATCTTGAAAAATGATGACATGCAGAGAAAATTTTCCATTAGTAGAAAAGAAATAAAAATATCGTTTCACTTAGAGATTATGAAGTGTTGCTCTTTTGACTTTTGGTCTTTACATTATTTTGCTTTAAAAGGGAAGGTGTGTCCAGAGCATGTCATTCATCATTCATTGTCATGTCATAGCATCGTGTGCTGTAACTTCTCGAGAAGACGTTTTGGTTTTTACACCTTGTTTTGTTTTCAAAAGTTTTTTTTTATATACAGGAAGAGACTTTCAGCATCAAATACAACAATAATCTTATTCTTAATAATAAATGAAAATCAAATTTCATTTTTTTTTAAAATTATGGTAATAAAACAAAAACTTTTTTTCCCACACAACTCTTAGTCTTCGATGTGAAAAAACAGGTCGACATTTATTTTATAACCTGATGCTTTCAAACTAAAAAAACAAACAAACAAATAAGTTAAAAAAAGAAAGAAAACCGTAATAAAAATAACTTCAAAAATGTTAATCTCAGAGACAACTCGTAAAAAAAAAAAAAAGAAAGAAAATAGTGATTTCAGTAATAAACTAAAGTTAAATGTCACCTAAAGTTAAATGTTACTCATTAAAAATACCTATATGCCAGTAATGTGAAGTTAGGCAAAAATTTAACTGAAAAAAAAAAGCATTTAAAAAAGTTCGAGTTTGTTAATTCTTATACGCATCAATATTTCAAGAAATAACGTTTGTATTGAATACTAGTAACAATAGTTTTTTTTTTTTTTTTCTTCATTTTATTTATTTTTATCACAATTATTGTATGATTGTCGTTCTGGGTGACCTACAGGAAATGCCGTACTGAACCCTTTATCTCCGGCGGTAGATTTTTTTTCTCGTTCCACTGACCATGTCTCTAGAGTTGATATTGCGTGTTAACTAGGAATAGGATAGCTAGTGAAAGACCAACCTTTTCTGCACTTCTCCTTCGGCCTTGTGCCACAATTTTGAAAATAAATATACTAAAAACGACACTGGGTAAAATGATATTTTCAATTGCTTTCTTTGAACGTAGGTTTTTTTAAAACATCACGTAAAACTAAAGGTTGCTCGAATGCCACCAATAGTATTTTTTATCTGGTTAAAAACTGGAAGCAATCAACTTTTGTCTGCATTATGTTTTTTGTTAATCTACAACGGAAAATGTGAATTTCATTTTTTTTTTTTTGTCACATCCCTAGTGGTGGTGGGAAATAGTGTTGAAAATATCAATGCGTCGTTTGCTAAATTTGTAATCCTAGATAATCTTTAAAAATATTTACAAAATATCTAGCATACTTTCTGATCCTCCAATTTATTTCTAGAATCGGTTCCTATAAATAAAGTTAATTTACTATTAAAAAAAGTTATAAAAAGAACTTATTTTGGGATAGAATTTGAAATGTTAGAGAGTAGTAAATTTAATTTGTGTGTGTGTTTTTATGTGAATGGTTGATCGTTTCTTACTGTTAAAAACACTAACTGAACATTTTTATTTAATTTTTGAATTCTTGTTATATCGCAAAAAGAAAGAAAAGTGTTTTGACTCCTATCATCAGAGTCTTATGATAGACTAACTAAACAAAATGTCTCTCTGATGAATAAATATATAGTTTCTTTAGATACCTCAAAAAAGAAAAGAGAGAGAGAGAAAAAAAACAAAAAAACGATACCTAAGGTTCAAAAATAGGTAACTCCAAGAGATCGCTAAAAAAAGAGCATAGCATGATGAAAAAGACGCCAAACTTGACGAAAACAAAATTTTATCGTCTCTAAATAAATGTTTATTATTAAGAAGAGGAAAGACAAAAGTTGTTTTTTTTTTAAATTATTTTAAAACATTTTCCCTTCTTTTTAGAACATTCTGATTTTTGATTAAAAAAAAAATTTGTTTCTCTTTGTATCACCGGAACTAGTAAAATAACAATTTTTAGCACTTTTTTTTTGGAAAATCTTGCAAAAATAAAAATAATTTTGTCGGATGTTAATGAAACTTTTAGAAACTATTCATTCATAGATGATGGAAATTATTATAAATATGTTTTTTTTATTAAACTAAAGTTTAGTTTAATAAAAAAAACATAATAAATAAAGTCATGGCAGAAATATTTTTTTATATTTATTACCACCCCCTAACTAATTTTATGAAAACTCTAGAAATTCGATCGAATTAGTGATTACAATAGTTAAAAGCACAAGGCTTTGAGGAATGCAAATCATGTTTTTTTTTCATTGGACCCCGCCCCCCACCTGATAATCAGCTGTGAATTGTAACATACAAAAAAACTCAATAAAACAAAGATATTATTTAATTTCAAATGCTTTTATTTGCTTTTAGTTGTTTTTATGAATATGGACAATAATATTTTCTGAAAGCAAAAAATTTTTTCGATGAAAAATGAATTTTAAATACAATTATTTTGTTATTTCTTTATATTTTTACATTTAAGTTGTTAAAATAAGATTAGTTAAAGAATAAAGATGCATCCACTTTCGTAAATGTCCTTATGAGATGGATCGTTTTTTACCACATTTTAAATTGTGTAGTTCTGACAACAGAAGACCCGCAGTAATTAACAAATGTAATTTTGTGTTTATAATCGAGCTGTAATTATAAAGTACCGAAGACCAACCCGAAAACAATTAAGTTGCGTTATTTGAGTTAAGAAGCATTGTTCTCTGCTGAAGGCCTTTACTTTTGCGAAACACATAGTGGAGAAGTTAATTTGATTTTTCAATTTCAACTGAGAAGGGTACCTTACAAGTATCATTTATGAAATTTATATGATCTTATTTTTATATTAATCTCAGTTATGACATTTTTCCATAAATGAAGTATCAAAATTAATAATAAAATGAATGGAAATACAAATAACACAGTAAAAATGTAATAAATGTACATAAAATTATACTTCTGATAAAATTTCATAAGAAAGGTACCTAAATTAATTAGATACCTTTCTTATGAAATTTAATCTCACTCTTTAAGTCTTATTTTAATTTTTTATTAATATATTTTCCATAAAGCATCGTAAACATAAAGGTGAAAGCTAAGTGCAAAAAAAAAAAAAAAAAATTAGAGCACTGAAAGTTTTCCTTAAAAATAACGAGGTAAATAATTTGTTCACTTAAATCTAAATAATTTCACTTCTCTCCTTCCGTAGAACAAATTATTCTCACGTAATCCATCAATACGTCATTCATCGCTTGTCAAGTGACGTGAAAGGTTATGACCTACTTTGATTTATTTTCAAACTACATCTTTTCGGCACAGAAGTTAAGTTTGGTTCAAAATATTTTAAATAAACATTATAATTTCTGATTTTCTTAAAATAAGTTTTGAAAAAATGATAATTGATTTTTAAAAGCATTTCAAACTGAGATTTTCATTTTTTTTTTTATAAAATGGAAAAAAATAGTTGCCATGATTGATTATCTGTCAATTGTGCTGACTCAAAGAAAAACAAAATTTTTAACAAAAATTTTGGATGTGCTAGGAGCGATTTTAAAAAAATGTAAAAAATACCCCCAAAATACTTTGATCTTTCCTCTTAATAATAACATAAACATTTAGACGATAAAATTTTGTTTTTGTCAAGTTTGGTGCCTTTTTCATCATGCTATGCTCTTTTTTAGCAATGGAGGTACCTATTTAAAAATATGCATATTTTTTTATTTTTTATTTTTTTTAGAAATAAAAAATCTCTTTTGAAGCTTTTATTTTAGTTTTAATTCCAAGCTAATAATAGATTAAAATTATTTAATATTTCCAATAAACAAAATATTTTGCTGTATTTCAAACTGAATTTAAATTGATTTTAAGTAAAATCACTAAAATCGTCCATATTGATAAATCTGTCAACTCAACAATTCTCTTTTAAAAATTTTTCAAAAATAAAATATGCTTTTCTGAAATTTTATTTGAGGAAGATTAACTGATTTAAAGTTTAATTAATCTGACTTAAAAGAAATATTACTTTTAGTTTAAATATTGCAGGAAAGCATTTTTTGTTAGACAGAGGTAGATGTTTCTATTATCTGTCAATCTGATGTTTGTGAGATTTATGTAAGGCGGTAATAATTGTAGTAAAATTACATGACAAATACAATATAAATGCTTTTTTGATTTTTAGATAATTTTTTTTAACTACCCAATAATCTTTAAAAAAATTTTAACATTTTAAGCATTCTAATATTTTATTGGATTTTAGGTACTTTGACTTATGAAAACGCTGGTTGAGGAAATGTTAGAAAATTACCAATAAATTTTAAATTTACTATAGTTACCACTCGTATTTTCTGATAATATTATGTATGGATGTCTGTATTTACAGAAATCGGCACATTGATATGCAGACAAAAAAATTCAAGATTCAAAATAGCTGAATTGGAATAAGCTTTCTTTTCCATTTATGATTTGTAAATAAAGTTTTTATTTAATAACACTATCACTTGTTTAATTTAATAATCACTAGATAACACTATCATTAATACAGTTTATAAATTATTTTAATTTAAAAAAAAAAAAATGAAAACCATATAAAAATGAAAAAAAATTTTCTTAGTAGTGTTCATAATATATTTTATTCATAAAAGCAATCAAAAGCATTTCTAATTAAGTAATATTTTAGTTTTATTGCATTTTTATTTTACAATTCAGAGCAAATATTTGGTAACTGGGTGTCCTGTTTGACAAAATAAAATTTTCATGATTTAAATTCTCCAAGGACTTGTCCTTATGACTAATATAAATAAAAAAAAAAAAGAATTTTACAAATTTCATAAAATTAAGTGTAGGGTAAAAAATGTAAAAATATTGTTACCAAGATTTTTTTTTAAAATGATTCAAAAATAATTTTTTATTCATTTGTGAATAAATCCTGAAAGATTCATTAAATTCCAACAATTCTTTGAATTTTGCAAGAATTTCCAAATCAATGTGTTTTTCATGGCAAAAAGACACTCAAATTTCCCATACTAATTTATGGTGCTACAGCCAGAGAAACAAAATTTTTTACCAAAACTTTGAAGGTTCTAAAAGATTTAAAAAAAAAAAATTACATCAAAAAATCCTTTAGGCTTGCCTTTTAATTTAATAACATAATAATTGTGATGATAAAGCATATCTTTAGAGGTACTTTCATGATTAAACACTAATTTGCTAATAAATAATCCAAATCTAATTTTTATTTGTTTTTTAAAAATATGAATGGTAGTTTGAAAACTTAAAAGGTGATAATAGCATAAATAATAGCTATATTTGGAAAAATTACTGATTTTTTAACTTTTTTCTTTTTTTTAAACATAACTTTTGCCCAGCAAGTTTTTTTTTTATATTCCCTGATTTTTTTCAATTTTAAAAAGGGACTTTAATATATGAAATATTTTTAATATATTGTCAATTTCTTTTATTCTGATTTTATGTCCATATTTGCAGTTTGATATACATTCACAAATTTAGAAAACATGTTAGAACAGTTGGATGTGACCTACTCTTTACAATAAGATTAGTACTTATAAACTATGTTTGTTTTTTAATTAATGATAGTTTTAAATTAGATTTGCGTTTTTATGGGTTAGTCTTTGGTTATGTGATGTCTTTCTTTTGTTGATATTGACTATCTTGTAAATTATTTTACCTCAAATTGTTTGACATGCCAATATGCTGGACAGTAATGTGTATCTATGCATAAGATTCTTTCTAGTTGGTCTAATATCTTAAAGTGAATATTGTTTTTCTTCATACGTAAATGCATGAGTCTGATTATGAACATATACATTTTATCTGATATTGAGGAACATACTGAGATGGCAGCAACATTAAAATAAATTTAAGACTGAATTTTGAAATTGTAATTCAGTTACAATTGTCACTCCACATTTGCAGGGGTTAGAGGTGCACTTTTTCCATGAGTATGGATAAACTACATGCCTTTAGCCTCTCCTCAGCCTTAACTCTCAATATATAATTGACTATATAATATTTATATTAAAAACTTGTAAATGAACAAGGAATCTTAACTCTACCAGATACATGAAAATGTAGATTCTCAAAAAAGACAATTGATGAAGTTGTGCTGTTTTATAAGAGTGAAGAAGTTAGTGATGCCTGGAAAAAATGATTATAATACAGTTTTAAAGAATGGTAGAAGAGTTCAGGAACAAAAATATCTTGTAGTCTGTAACCTGAAAGGGGCATACCAATTATTTAAATCAAAGAATCCAAACAGAATTAGTTTCTCAAAATTTGCCAAGCTTAGACCAAAAGAATATATCCTAGCAGGTAGTGCTGGAACACATTATGTCTGTGTTTGCACAATACATCAAAATATGAAACTGATAACTGACTCAAGGCGAACAATATCATTTAACAGATTACCACTAATGCATAGTTGCTGTTGCATGCAATGAAGCAACATGTAACTGTTCAACTCATAGCATTCTGATGGAAGATTTTATTTTATATATAGAAGAAATTCTTAATAAAAAAATTTAATAGATGATTTTATATACAAACAGTGGCTATCAATTGAGAAAACCACACTGAAAACTGTATCACAATCTACAGAGGAATTTATTGAAACTTTTCATGCCATCTTTCAAACCTTGAAGAAACACGATTTCATTGCCAAAGAACAGTTGAAATTTTGTACTAATAAGGAAAGTTCTTTGATGGATGGTGAAGTCATGGTTATTGCAGATTTTGCCAAGAATTATTTATTTTGCAGGATGCTGCACAAGGCTTCCACTGGAATAATGCTCAAGCCACATTACATTCATTTGTCTGTTACTACAGAAACGACAGAGCTGGAGCATATTAATTTTGTACGGTGGAGTAATGGATAGTGGCTCGGATTGAGGAATCAGAGAGCTGAGTTTGAATTCCATTCAAATCCATTACATTCACTTACATGCTAATACCCTTCTCTCCCCAGTTATGGGTAAATAGCAGGAGAGACAGCAGAAAGAAATGGCAACCTACTGCGGGAAAAATCTGCCTAATCAGTTATGTACCAAAAGATACATGATCGCCTCACTGTTAAGGGATTATCAGTGACTCTATAAGGAACAGCTGTTTGATTATGCAAGAAAAAACATTTCAGGCATAAATATTTTATATTCTTCAACAAATGAATGAACAAATGAAGCAGAAATCTTAGAAGATAGAATAAAAAATGCCTCAACAGTTACAAGAACTCAAAAACTACATAGTTTTATTTCTGTGCCTCAAGGAGAGGTAGAAGTAAAAATGGCGTTAACTCCAGCTGAAAGAAAAACAGTTCAAGTTACATAACAGGACAATATAGTTTGAAAACATTAAAGGATTTGAGATTTACAGCAATCTATGATAGGAATTGGGGGTTAGGATATGTGTTTGAAAAGTATCCTGATAATGGTGAAGTAAAATTGACTTCCCCATCTTTCTGTTATCCATCACATCCAGATATATTAATTTTAAGATATTCTGAAATTCTTAGTTTAGTTGATAGTTAATAGCTGATAACTTCTAAATGTTCAAAAATTGAGATGAAGAAAAGCTTCAAATGTTTTTGGAAAGGGAATTAAAATAAGCTTAAATAAAAATACAATTAAGATTGGTCATCACAAAAATATTAGGTAAAATTAAGTGGCTTGCGTATTTAAATTTTTATTTTCTATCTAAACATGTATTCCAGCAAGCCAAAAAATAAGTTTGCTTGTTAATCTCTTTGTAAATGTTAATAATATTTTTTTAAACATTCAATGTATCATTTTTTCAGATCAAAATTTATTTGTATATATACAAAAATATAAACAAAAACTGTTTTGGGCATTTAGTGTACCATGCATATTTTCACGTTATTTTATGTAATCTTAACATTAATTCATGATACTTTTTTAAATAATTATTTTCATTATGTCACTTTTTCATATATAAAATCTATTTGTGGTATAATAAAAATGTAAACAAAACCAAAAATAAGGTTGTTTATTTTCCACAAATAATTTTGATTTTATGACCATGGTTCTTATGCAAATATTAATCAGCATTCAAAGAGCTTTCTAAAGATATACAACTTGGGAGATAGGAAAATGTTAGGATATAGTAGCAGATGCCCAAATCTGCCATTTTGAATTTGACCCAACTTGGTAAAACACAGAAGTCCACCACAAAATTTTGATAAATCTGTTAAATATATAATTTATTTATTTATTTTTTTTTCCACTACAAAGCTGAGATATTGATATTTAAACTTTGACTATTTTCTAAAATTCACCTTTTGAGCAAAGGTCAAAGAGTCATATCTCCTCAACCCTTTCAGCTAGAGATGTAAAATAGGCACCATTCAGTTTGTATCAGGAAGCTCTATAAGTGTGCCAATTTTGAAAAAAAAAAATTTGTGCTGGTGACCTTTGCTGATTCGAAACGGAATATCTCAATTGTGAAACATTCAAATCTGCACTGTATAAAATTTCATAAGATAAACTTGGAATTAACCAATTAAAATTTTCCTGTCTACAAAATGTGATACCACTTTGTTCCATGTAATTATCAGCATCAAAAATAAAACCATTAGTTGCAAATTTTCTTACTTCAGGCCACTATTGATGAATAGTCTCTTTCTTCATAGCAATTGATCAGTATCACCCCTCCAAGCTTCTGTTTAGTTATTTATAGTATATTCTTTAAAACATTCCTGATCCATGTCTATGGTGCTGGATTTTTGAGTTGAAGATGACCACTTTACAGAAAATTGCTTAGTAGATAAAATAAATGAGGTCAGTATTTTGTATTTATCGATCAGGATAGGACATAAACATAAATGTTGGCTATTTTTTCTCTTCTATTATTATCATCATCAGTGTATTAACCCATTTGATGATATTAACAGGTTACAATTATTTCTAGGAATATTAGTAAATGAACAAGGAAATTATTTGTATATTTTGTGCTGCATTTTATATCAAAAATCATTTTCTTAATCCTGTGAAAATCTATCATTCCATATTTCCATGTATGCTAAAAATATCTTGTTAAACGTATTTTCAACAATCAAGATTTTTAGCAAATGCTTAATCCTTATAGTCAATCATCTAATAAATTTGAGAAATTTTATCAACCTAAATACTTGGATCAACTAGACTATATACAAATGTATCAGTTATCACCAAAAAGTTAAGATGGTTAAAATCATTAAGGCTATGGAAGAAAGGAACTGGAAAACCACATCCTAAATAGGAAACAAGGGATAGGCTTCTACACCTGTTCAATAAATGTAGAAGGAATATGGGCTGAGTGATAGGCAAACCTATCTACTCCTATTAAACTGTTCATAGCATAAGAGGTAGAGTGCTTTTAAGACATCATCTCTAGGAAGGTTGCCAGATCCAGACCCTATCCCGACCAAGGGGAATTACTAAAATAAAGGTAAACCCAGGAGTTGAATTAAAGGAATTTAACATAATATTAGTTCACTTGAATTTCAAACAAAAGATTCAATTTAAAATGAAAGTTTAATTTTGTTAAAATCAAACAAATAAAGAGAAAATTAAGGAATTCCACCCTTTATAAGACTCTCAATAATTACTATTTTTTATTAAAAACTGACTTCCACAAAATGGCTTCATACCTTAAAGCAGGCATGTTAAAATTAGAGCATATGGAGGGTCGCATCAGCCATATCTGCAGCCTCAAGGGCCACACCTGCTTACAGTCTTACTTTAATCACAACTAGTGGTAACTAAATTTTAAACACAAAATACTTACAATACAAGGTAGAACAATTTAATCATTTTTATGTTGACATTGCTTTATACAAACTATTCTTGATATATCAGGTTGGAATGTCTGTGAAGATTCCACTTTGATCAAAGATGACAAATGTTCATCAGTTAATCTGGTTTTGTGAGATGTTTTTGTGGCCTTCATAAATGAAAATAGCTGCTCACAGACATATGTGAAACCAAACATCGCCATAATCTTTGTGGCAAACTTTCTGAAGTTCTTAAATGTCTGAGGAAGGTATGAAAAAAATCTGGGTACCCCTAATTCTAGGTACTTTCCCTTGAGTGTTGAGTCAGTCTGCATTTTCAGTAATTCCATCTGTAGACTTTCCTCTGCCTGAGCAACATCAAAAGTGAATGGTGCTGAGAATAATGCAAACTGATCTTCACAAGATGAAAAGTCACAAAATCTTTGCTGAAATTCCTTTGACAGAAATTGCAGGTAACTGTCATACAAAGATAAATACAGACTCGGTATTGGCAGTTTTTTCAAATCCTTGCACATAGGAAAATGAATCAAGTTTTCATGTGACAACTGGGACTTCAATAAAGCTAATTTTGCAATGAAACACTTGATATCATCATATAACTGAATGATGGGCTTATTTTTACCTTGTAATTTCAAATTAAGGTCACTTAATTGGGTAGTAATGTCCACTGAAAAAGCTAGATCTTGGAGCCAGCTTTCATCTTTCAATTCATCTGTTTTGACCCTTCATCTCCAAAAACATAACAATTTTATGTTGCAATAAAAAAACAAACTTTCCAATACCTTGTGACATGAAAGCCACCAAACTTCTGTGTAGAATAGGACATTTGTGAACTCATTATTCATGTCTTCCAATAACTAGATAAACTGACAGTGATGCAGAGCATATAGGTCACTGTTTTTATGACAAAACCCAACACATGATCTAATTTTAAAATCTTAGAACATAAGTTCTGTTGATGAATTATACAGTGAAAATGCTTGAATGTTGAATCTGGATATATGTTTTCTATTTTTGTACCTAACTTGGCAGCAACACCATTATGTCTCCCAACCATATTGGCAGCACCATCAGCAGATAAACACAAGTTTACTCAAATCAATGCCATACTCTTGGAGAAGTTGTTCAACTTTCTCAAAAATGTCCTGGCTTGTTGTAGTATCATGCATTGGGACCAGTTCAATTAATTCTTCAAAAATCTGAAATTCATTGTCACAAGCCCTGATGAAAATAGCAAGCTGTGCTATTCTAGCTATGTCAACAGTCTTATCCAGAACCATAGAAAAATGTTCAAAACTTGATGATAAAGTCTTCAACTGTCGACTCAAATCACTTGCCATTTCATCAATCCATTCAGCAAGTGTTACTGCTTAATGAAATGTCTTGAAATAAGTGTGACTTCTCTGAGCATACAATTTCAACTATTTTTACAAAACATTGCTTTATGAAATCTTCACTAAGATTTTCCACTGATGGTGATCATTTTGCAGAGTTCAAAGCTCTCAGTAACAGAACTAATGTTGCCTTTCTGAATTTTTGTAACATAACTCTGTTGCTGTGTTAACTTTAACCTTGAATTCCTTCACTTTTGAAACATGCATATCTCCTTCATATTTATCATAAGATCGATGGTTTGTTTCATAATGTCTTTTCACATTATATTCTTTTGGCATCACAATGCAGTGGTTGCAAATGAAACAGTTTATCTTTTCATTAACAGTGGTACAAAAGTACTGTAATTCCCACTTTTCTTGGAACACACCCCCTCCTTCAGATAATTTTCTCTTTTTACGAGATGGAGTAGAATTCGGCATTTTTAAGGCAAAATATTACAAAATTACAAACGTTTTCACTTTACATTTGTTCTTATTTAGTTGTCAAGGATGATCACATGATTAACCGGAAGTTAAAAATAGTCATTGACATTCGAAAACAAAAAAAACATTGAGATAGAATAAACAATCTAATCATACCAATTGAAAAAAAATCTCACTGTTTTTAATAATTTGCATTACCAACATAGACAAAATTCTCAATATACCACGGCTATAGAACACTTTGTGAGGGCTGTCAAGATGCATGTAAATGGCTGCATGTGGCCTGTGGGCTGCCAGTTTGCCTTAAAGCATTCCATAGTAAAGAAAATTTTCTGTTTATTATATAGATAATAGAAAGTAATTGTTATTTATATATATATATATATATATATATATATATGACCAATTTTCTTGATGTTGTTACTGTTAAAATTTTTGAATGTTAAATAATGGAAAATAATCAATTTATAAAGAACCAAAAGTAAAAATAACCAATACTAAATAAATACTCATAATAGAAACATTTCTACATATTCAAAAACACATTAAAATTGTTACATTAAAACTTAAACAGTCATTTGTGCCGATGTATAAATTAGCAAATATCATAATATAATATATTAATATTCATAATATAATAATTCAGAATAATAATAATATTTCTATTAGCGATGGGACGGTTAATTGGAATGGGAGAATTTTTACTTCCGATCATAAAAATGATTCTTTGTTTTTTGTTTACGACTTGATTTTCAATTCCTGATACTAATGATATAAAGATATAAGTATTTATTGGTTTTAAAGTATCAGTAAAACTAAAATCTATAGATCATAACACCTAAGTATGATGTAAATTTATTTTTCTTGTGTAATAAAAAAAATGTGCAAATTTCTACTCAGTTCTTGAACTTTCCATAAAGTTCGCCATTTTAAAGTCTGTTTCCTTTCAAAATAAAATTTTTATTTTTAATTTCTTTTTAAACATTGTTAATTCACCCATTTACTATTATAAATTATTAATTTAATAATAATTGAAATTATGTAATATAAACACAAAATGACTTCATGTTATTTTGTTAGTCTCTCTTTTAAGTAGGTACCTCCACTAATTCAGTGTATGTAAGGTTTAAAAATTTTTAAAAATGAATAAGCTTTCTTGAAACTTTCATTTTAGCTTTAATTGAAAGTTAAAGGATTTAAAATTTACTATTTCCAGTAAGCAAAATACTCTGGTGTATTTCAAATATCATTGGTCATTCCTCTTAATTGCTTCACACACACACATGTATTGGCATACATATTGACCCAAACTTTGCAGACTCACTTGCAACAAATCACATTGAACATGGACATTACAAAAAACATTAATTTTTAACATGTAAATATATGTATCTACTTTATAAATGTTGTTGTCGTATTTAGCATGGTTTTCTTCCTTTTCTGTAAAGATCATTTCTTCATGTTGTTTATAATTTTGTATTGTAATTTGTGAACATGACACTAGTATTTTTTTTTTTTTTTCAATTAAAATCAGGATAGATTGATCCTACATGTTAAATTTAATGAATTCATTTGAATACTTGTATCTACTTATATATTTAACACAAGTACATGATCCTTATTTATATACTTTCTTATAAATTAACATTTTTCAAAAATTTATTTTATATACAATAAAGAAAAGGAAGACATAATTTTCGCTTTTGGAAGTTCTGGAATGTTGTTGGTCTTTAGAAAAAAATGTCACTTTTGAACCTACTGAACCACTTATGAACAATGAACTCACAGCTGTAGCATTATCTCCATAAATGGTACATATCCTTTTTTGCTGTTTATACAGTGTTTTTCCCTTTGTAGAAATAAATTTAAAAAAATAAAAAGAAGAGGATCAAATTACAAAAATGTTTCTGATTTTTCTCTTATTTCAATCACATGTTCAAAAATGATTTGTTTTAAATCATTTGTTCCAACATAGGTTACTACCTATTGAAAAATGCTATGTTGGAACAAATTACTATTAATATGTAATCTTTTATGGGTTTAACAGTAATAATTATATTATATTTTCATTAGCAAATAAAATTTATGTATTGTAATGTGATAGATTTTAGAAAAATGATCTTTATTTCCCTTGATAATTCTGTGATAAATTTATGTTTAGAAATATGAATTCATACAATACTGGGGATATATTTTTGAATTATAGTTAATAATTTTGTGACTTATTTTAATAGCCAAACACGTTTTGTAGATTAAAAAATAAGATTGGATAGTGACTAAACATTTTTCTAAATACCTATTGTAATAATAATTTAATTCTTAACATTCTTATTTTGTTTTATCAAAAACGTGTGACACTTTTCTTTTTCTTCTTTTTTTTTTTTTGTAACCTATCTAACTGTTCATGTACTCTTATCCTACCCTGTCACTTTAAAACAATTTCTTTTTGTCTATTTTTATAAATAACATGGAATTTATGAATGACTATAATAAGCTATCTCATTATTCTTCCATCATTATTGTAATATTAGCATAAACAGTGACCCATTTTCAGTGTATAACACAATATCCACAGTTGTATATTAAATGCTACATGCATAGAACAAATCCTGATGTTTGTTTCATAATGAATTGAAGTATACTTTGGTAGCAATTGTAAGCCATTGAATTTGATATCTTTTAATAGTGAAGTCTGAAATGGATAGATGTGAATAGACTTGTGCTTTACACCAATAGTGTAATGTTGATATATTAGATGTCTGAAGTAGTTCTTTCCTCTATGAGAATAAGAACATTTAATTATAAGAAAATCATTCTGTGACTTAGATCTGGTCACTTTAGCACAAAACTCATTGCTGTGTTCCATGAAATAAATCTGCCATTATTTTTGATTTGCAACACTGTTGTCCTTCTGTAAGTGGCCACCAGAGGATGGGTGTACTGTAGTCATAAATTGAGGCAAATTATCAACTACAGCAGCAGCATTTAAACAATCTTTTATGGTACCAAAGGTTCCAATGTATACTAAGAAAATATTCCACATACCATTACACTACCATCACTAGCCTGGACTATTGATGCATACTTTTATGTTGTTTATGCTAAATTCTAGCCCTACCATCAGAATGTCACAGCAGAAATTGAAACTTATCAGATCAGGCAACATTTTTATAATCTTCCAATTTTTGTGATCTTTAAAGTATTGTAGTCTCAGTTTCTTGTTTTTATCTAACAAGGGTGACACCTTCTGCTGCTATACCCATCTGCTTTAAGATTCAATGTGTTATACATTCAGAGACACTCTTCTGTATACCTCCATTGTAAAGAGTGGTTATTTAATCTGCTGTTTCTATCATGTTGAACCATTCTCCTCCAACCCCTTTCATTAACAAGAGATTTCTTATGGAATTATCATTCACTGGAATTTTTTAAAACTTTTTTCTGTAAACTGTGAAGATGGTTGCACATGAAAATTCTAATAGATCAGCAGTTTCTGAAATACTCATACTTGCCTCTCTAGTACTAATGATCACACCACATTCAAAGTCACTTAAATCTCCTTTCTTTCCCATACTAATGCATGAAATGAAGTTCAGCCTGTTGTCATGGCCATATTTAAATGCCTATATTCATTAAATCATTACTGCATCATTGGCTGATTATAGCTTTGTATAAAGGAGCATTTGTTCACATGTACTGAGTTCAGTCAGTGACTATTGGTATTTTCTATTAGCCATTCTCAAATTATTTTTATATTATCATATATTTTATGTGGATGTGAATAAAGCTCTTATAAAGAGCTGTGTCTTTTTGTTTATTTACCTCTTTGGATATATTTAATTTTTTGTTGTCATTTGTAAAACAGCTGCTTATTAAAATAATCTGTTGTTTTAAGGATGCTGGATTTGCCAAAAATAAAATGACAGATTTATTTACAAGCAATTAACAGTTTGAAAAAATTAGTTCTTGTAATTTTCATATTAATATATGTATTATCTAAAGCATTCTTTGTAGATATAATTGTGATATTTCAAAATATTTCTATAAAAGATTGTTGGTCTTCTTTTTAATATGTATTTCAACAGATGAGAAGATGCTAACAAGTGTTGAGTAGAGCTACTTTTTATTTTTTTTCAAGGCTTTTAAAACTTTTCAAAAGCATTTTGGCTGCTACAACTGAATTGTAAGTTGTATTTTTAACTATCACAAGCTGTTACAGCAGAGGAATACTTACAAGAAGCACTGAAATCGTTCCTGTCCAAACGTCTGACACACATACTTTCTATAATATCAATACAAAAATGTCATATTCATTAATTAACAAATTATAGCACTAACAATCATAACTCCACTTCCTTGCTTTTACTAATGCAAATTACTCTCTGATGTCCTTTAGTTTTTCAGTTTCTTCTCTTTCTATACTCAGCAGAGCAAATTCAGTTTTCCTTGAATTGTATATTTTTATGTAATACAGTAAGTCATTGGGTTACAATACCTCTGATCTATGATGATCCATGGTTGATGAGATAATCTCCTTAATCTTGTTTTGACTTATGGTATTTACATTGTATATAAGGCAGCATGGTTTGGTTTTTGGCTGTATGTCATATTGGATTGTTGTGCATTCACTCTTTCATTTGTTGAAGCTTATTGATCGTCATTATGGCTCCCATTATGGCAAGCATAGTGTAACCTCTTCTGATAGGGTACTTCAAAGAAAAGGAAAGTCCTCACCATGGAAGTGAAATTAGACATTGTTACATGCTCTGAAAAGGGAGAAACAGCAATGAACATTGGCCAGTTGCTTAAGTTGTTCAACTGTTGCTTAAAACCTGTACATATGTGTACACATATTGAATTTCCCTGTAAGAGATATTTTCTTGTTAAACTATAAGTTGGTGAATTCCCAATAGAAAAGAAAAACAAACAGGAGTTTCTTCTCCAGATTTGCTGCTATGTATGTACTGCAATAGTGACAAGATTTTGGGCTTCATCATCTCATTTATTGAGAGCATCACTGGCAATAAATATGCAATCAGCTTAAAACAATTTCATTATATGTATTTATGTCCTCCATATTTTTTTATTTTTTTAAAGTCCTAATTATTTTAACATATATCATAGAAATTTATTATGCCATAGATTATTACTTTACTATTACATTAAGTAAGTAATGTAAGTGCATATTCACAGAAAATCATGGGTATGTTCTGACTTGCATGGAAAATCACATTACAACATATTGTAGGAACAGAAATGTCATAAGTCAAAGACACCCTGTAATTTATTTGTCCTGGATATGATAATAAACTACATCTGGCAACAAAGCCTCTGATCAGGAGATTTAAGATTTTGAGGAGTGTAGAACCACCTCTTAACTGCTGTTGCTTCCAGGTCCACTCTGACCCGGGCTTGTTAGTGTCCTAGCTATGGGCAAATACTGTCCCCCCCCCCACTCCAACAACAAACCAACAGGTCATTTTTATAGTAAAATGACCAAAAATATATTTTTGTAAAAAATTACCAACAGTACATTTTTGTAGTGAAATTACCAGCAATACATTTAAAAAAATACCAACAATACATTTTATGATGTACAAACTATATATCTAAAAACATACTTTTACCATGAATGTATTATGTACAAAATATTTAGATTTCAGCATTAAGTAACCCATAGAGGTTGATATGCCACTAAACAAAATCAACCAAGCTTTAATTTATATGTGGTTTAATAATTAGTGCTTCTCACCCATAAGAGAGATTGTACATCTGAAGAAAATACTTTTTGTCTGCTATCCAAGGATAGCTTGTTTGACTTTAATAGAAATTGATCAGTAACATTCAGGGTATATGTGTGGGGAAAATGAGTCTTTCTTTTTAATTTTTAAAAAATTTTTTTTTTTAAATTAAAGAAACAGTAAAGGCTTTTAATGTTTATAGTTACATAATTTGACAGTATCCAGACAAGTTATATATATAAGATTAGTCAATATTGCTCATTATAAGAGGAATCAGGTTATCTATAATTATGCACTGGAATATGAATAAAGGCATAAATTTACAAATCTTTTACATTGTCTTCAACAAGAAGGTTGTTGAACACCTCAACAGGAGTGATAAACCAGTATAGATTTTACTTTGTTAGGTCCACAGCTGATGTCATTATTCAAAGAATCAGTGAAGCAATAAATTCATCATAAAGACCATCACCTCAGATATATGAAAGCCTTTTGACAAAGTGTGTCACCGGGAGTTGCTATATAAATTCTCCAGCTATAGAATTTCTGGAAGGGATTTCTCAATTATCAAGTCCTTCCTAACAGATAAGTCCATGAAGGTCATGGTTAATTGCCAGTTTTCAAAAGGCCATGAAATCAATGACAACATTACTCAAGGTTTTCTTTTTGATCCTACACTCTTTCTGCCTTATATTAATGATCTGTCAATCTTTAATGAATATCTACAGGGTGCGATGGATAAATTGTCGTCTAATTTATACAGAAATGAAAATAAGACAATGGAGTCATTCTGTGTCAAATCAACAAGAATCTGACCATAACTGACAGTTTGTTTTTTTTTTTTTTCAAATTTGGTACACTAATAGTGCTTCATGATAGAAATTGAATAGTACCTATTTTACATCTTTAGGTTTTTACAAGAGCCAGATCAGACCAAAATGGAGTATTGCTGCCATACTTAGGCTGAAGCTGCTCAGTCTTCACTTGACAGTCTGGATAGTTTAAATGTCTATGCAGCCTTGTGGGTGATGGATTATTTTCCACCCTGCAACCCATTTTCCACAGACAAAACCTCGCAAACTTCTTGCTATTTCCAGAAGTGCTATGAGCTACATTCCTTAAGTCCACCTGTCCTTACCTTTGCAACTGGGACACACCATACCATGTACATGGTGATGAATCCTCCACATTATCTTTGTATCCCATTAACAAGAAGAAAGTTCCATTCAGACAGCTTCTTCCCAAGAACTGCTGCTTTGTGGAACAAACTTCTGGCAGGAGGTTTTTCCTATCACTACAATCTTAACATCTTCATGTCTAGAGTTAACCATTCTTTCCTACATAACCTCATAAACTGCACTTCTTGCCTTCTCTTACGCTCATACAATACCGTTTGACTCTTGGTTGTTGTATTGGGTGAACATATATATAAAAAAAAAAAAAAACACATTGTAAATCTACTTAGCACAATCATTTGCAAAGCAAACAAAAAATGAAGCCTTTCATAATGTTTATCAGCTCTTCACCTCAAAATGACTTATCTGCCCATATTCAATTCACTTGTTTTTATGTTGTTCTGTTTATATAGGGTCAAAGAACTTGAAACAGCTTTACTGGAGCCTTGTGATTTTGGAACAGTTCGTAACATCTGCCGGGGTCGTCCAGTACCTGCACAATTTCGCCCAGATATATGGCAGGTCAGTTATAATCTTAAGTAAAAGTATTTTAAAATTAACAGTCAAAATGATTTTTTTTTTTTTAATGTTTAATTGAAATAGCCTATAGTGTTGGAACATTTTGGATACTGCATGTGAGGTTATCAAAATCTCTTTCTAAGAATTGTATAAATTGTAAAAATATTATCGTTTTTTATTTCCTCATATAAATGTTTATGACCAGAAAATGTCTTTCTCTCTCTCATTATAATCATGAGATAGAGATTTCCAGTCTCACTTTTGATTTTTGATCTTATTCTGTGGTACAGATTTTTTTTTCCATTTTCTGTATTGATCATTGCTTTCACTGATGATTCTACATCACTCCTTTTTCTACCAGCATTGATTTACTTATTTTTTTTATTAATGAAAAACTTTGTATAAATCATTAATATTAGAACTTAGCCTTTCTTTTGTGTATCTCTCCTAAAATACTCCATAACTGCTCAAATCCATCGAGTCATTAATATAAATTTGCCAAGATTGGTTTTTCATGAAAGGAAAATGACAAAGAAAATTTTTAGTTTTAATGCATATTTTATATTTTAATCTAACTTCTATAAATGCCACTGTATAAGAAATCAGTACAGATAGTTTATGAATATTTGATTAAATTTTATCCATATGTTAATATGTACTTTTAGCAAATGATAATCAAGGATGTGTTTATTGATAAAGAATCATTTTCATATTAGATTTGCCTGAATATCCAAGGGCGAGGTGATGCCATGGCTACGTTTGATGGCCTTTATGACATGGCTGAACAAGCTCAACTGAGAGAAGATTGTACAATTCTTGTAGGTAAGTAAACCTTATAACATTGTCACTTTGTTAGTCAATTGCGATCAGATTTAAAGTTGGGTGAAATTAAGGTAGAATGCTGTTTGTTTTATGTTCTATGATCAATTTCAATGCAATTCTCATGCAAATGTACGATAAATAACATACTTTCTGTGCTGAAATATTTTTGCATGAGTACAAAATTTTCTTAGTGCAATCAAGATAGATATATTAAAAAAAACAATTCATAATAAAGAGGAGATAAAATGATAATGAAATATAGCAACATTTAACATTAAGACAGCTAAACTGGTTAATCAGTCCTCTTTGAAGAGCAATGAATGTGCACAGTGATTAAAAAAATAACTGTGACAAATTTATGTACAAAAAATATAAGACTTAAAGGCTAATTATCTTTAAGCCTACCAACCACCCCTATTTACAAAGAGATGGCTGGTAGGACTTAATGTACACTGATTCCAATACTTCCAAGTAGAACTCTGAATCGGTACTGAGAACATGTCTGGGTTTTTAGACTGGACACACTGCTGGCTTTTAATCAAATGTTCAGTTAATGCTGAATCTGTTACATTTACACAGATGTGTAAATCATCTATCTTTCCCTGAGAATATTAGCTGGTACATGTTAGTTGAGCTGTACTTCCAACATTTGACCTGTTCTGCCTACATAGTCAGCATTGCACTGACCTGATGTCTAAATTGGTAAATTACTGAACTGATTTGATGGGTAGACAGAATATCTTTCCAGATTGGTTTCAACATAGGTTGGACACCAAAAACAAGGCATAGATTGGTGGAGAAATAAGTGTTTTTTTGTTTTTTTTACTCACATAGTACATACAAATAGACTGGACATTTTTGGGGACCAATTGACCTAGGCTTATAAAATTGTATTTTTTTTTTTTTTACAAAGGCTGTATTCCACAATACAATACTCCTCTCTCACTCAGAACTTTCCTAATAAATTCAATTTCAGAATTCAGCTTAGTCACAAAAATTTTTACCATGGCCTGATAAACCAAGGTTTTTATCAAGTTGATTTTTAGATTCTTTTAAAAGTATATAAAACCATAAAAGTTGGATTCAAGTATACTGATGTAAGAAAACCTGAATCTAATCTGTGTATCATGACAATGAGAAAATAGAGAACACTATTGTTCTTCTTTTTGCATAGGAATTGCAAACCTGGGTGCAACATGTGCTTCTTGGAATATCTTAGCCTCAACCTCATTATCAAATATGCAAAAGGTGCCCACCCCATATCTAACATAATAATTAGGTACTTTAATGTTTGGAAGTAAATCTTGCTAAAAAAATCCAGTAAATATCTTTGCCATTGTTGGTTCTAAAGAACTTCCCATCACTATCCTGTCTATTTGCCTATACACAGGGCCAGATTATGACTTTTTCATGCTGCTAGGCTAATGATATTATGGATTGCACTTGAAATGGAGCCACTCTCTAACTTGCCTGCACCCATCTTGAATATGTTTTAGTCATGATATATTTTAGTGACATTTACATAGCTTGAAGTAAAATTATTGAAAATTCTTTAAATAAATTAGAATAGCTATCTTTTTGTTTGTCAATAAAAATATTCTTTAAGAAATACCACTATTTTAATATTTATTGCAAACTAGATTAGCACATATTTCAACACAACTGTGGTAAAAAAACAGATTTTTTTAAAACCAACATTATAATAATAAAACAATCAAAATAAATATCTAGTCCAACTGAAAACAAATGTTCATTATCTTAAACATGTTCCTCATTTTACAAAATGAGCTCCATGCTGATTACAAGGAAATTTTGGCTTTCCTTTCGATAAATAGTGACATTATCACTTCTTAAGCATTTATATAAACATACAGAGCAATGTCAACAAAGAGTTTTCTTTATGATGAGAATTGTATCACATTTTTGTTTCAGTAAATAAGCCATAATTACATCAGAATAATTGTTCGCAGAACAAGATGTTAAGATAGAAGTTCTGGTCCAAATGCAAAATAAATAACACAAATATCCAATGAACAGAATTAATAATATTTGCAATAGAAAGAAAGAGGGACAAAAATTAAATGGTATCAGGCAAGCAAGCAAATAATATAAATAAACCAAATTCACAGGTAAAGCAGAAAGGTTTATGAATCACAAAGTCTATGCAGAAAAGCTAGGTTAGACAAGGGAGATCTGGACTGAGTAAAGTCAAATTGTAAATTGATCTATTTTATTGACTAAGAAAAGTACCCCAGCATGCATTTCATGGACTTTTGCCTATAAAAGGGCAGGGGGAAAACTTTTACAGTCATTCCTACAGATCGGTTGGTATCAGGGTTATGCTTTTTCTGGTCTTGGGTGCCAGCGGCGAACTATCTCAGCAACCCTGAGTTTTTGCTTACCTGGCAATTGATTTGTAATGTGCTACCTCTCAATGACGTAGCCTTCAGATGGGGCTGAGCAGATTTGCTCAATTGTCATTGGTGTGACCTTGGTTTAGAAGAAACAGCTTTGCACACCTACCATTGTCCTCATGTGCACCCTTTCTGGGACTATGTTAGTGAATTGACAGCTTGTATCGCTCCCGATCAGCTTGTGTCCATCGATCTCGCGTATGTGTATGACAATGTGTCGCCCCTGTTCTTCAGGGTGAAATGGATGGGGTTTTTCATATTGCTAGCCATGGCAAGAATGGTGGTATGGACGTCATGAATGGAGAAAATCTTGCGATATGAACGCTATTCTCATCAGTATCTGGTTGGGTTCTTTGGGCATCTTGCAATATGAACTCTATTCTCATCATGGTCTGATTGGGTTCTTTGAGCGTCAGATCAGACAGAAAGCATTTGATATCGACAGATTTCAGCAAAAGGTAGGTATCTGTCACAAGCCTTGATTTTTCTCTTAAGTCCCCTTGAGTACAACAGGGTGGTTTCCTGTGAATCTGCCCCTAGTTAGACATTTCTTGTTTTCCTAGTTAATGTGAATAAGTGTTGTTCCTGGCCTGATCTCGGCACTGTCTTTTGTTATGATCCATGTTGAAATTCCCAAATTCTCCAGTTTGTTTTTGTCTCCCCTTTTTTATCTTGACTGAGTCAGCCTTTGTTTTTCTCATTCCGCCATTTATTTTATCCTTCCTGCTCCATTAGTATTTGTGATTCTTGATTCTGTCTATCAGCAGAATACAGCGGCCACTCTTATTGTTTTGATGGGTAGACAGTTCCTACTAACATCTCTTTTGTTTTAGTTTGAATATTTTGTTGATTTTTAGTTTTGGGTTTTGGGTTCATCACCTCCCCCGCATTTCATGTTTCATGAAATTTTTATATATTTTCATAGAAAAAAAAATAAGAGACATTGACCATTTATTAAATTTTTACATCATTGGGTGTTTTGTAGATCCCCTGTGAATATGTAGTATTGTAGTATATGTAGGATGGAGAGGTAATGGACAAGTTCTTGTGGTGACTGAGTACATTCTTTTGACTGGATGGGTCATGATTGTGATTGACTAGGACTAGGATAGTTACTGATGACCAGCCATTCCTCACTTCCCCCTTGGCCTTGTGCCAAAATCTTTGTATTACAACAAAAATAAATATACATTCCTACAGATTGAGATTGTGTTTTTTGTTATTTGGAATGGGGGGGGGTATTTACTTGTCCATATTGTGCAACAAGACTCTGTAAGTCAAGTTTTTGTTCCCTAGTGTTTTTGCATCTGTCTTTCTCTGTCTTTTTATGTTTTTTTTTTATTTTTATCACGTTTGGGCATGGCCAGTATGGTGGAGTCACCCCCACAGCAAATTGCTTCTGTGTCACTAAAGCTTTCAGCATGGGCTGCAAACAAGCCCAAGAAAAAGATGGACAAATAGTATGAGGCTCTTCAGGAAGAACACTTCCTTTACAAAAGCGAACAAATTTATTACAATCCCAGAGGCCCTTGAGGCCATAGCACTGACGACTGACTTGATAACACATTAGCTCATTGGTGTCAGCAGGGACACCATGAAGGAGGCTTTAAAGAGCCTCCAAATAATACCAGAGGTCTTGGCTAAAAGTTTGAATGCTATGTGGGACATTCTGCTAGGCAGAATGTCCCCCATAGTAATCAAGTTTTTAACAGGGAAAATATTGACAAAAAAATCGGTATGACTCCAAACTGAATACATGGGTATCCGGCAAACCAAGATTACACTTCATGGGTATCACTGAGGAGCAGCTGGGGGTTTTCTTCTCCCAATTCAGACAGGTTGGGAATGTAGCAACAGTATTGGGAAAAATGGGCATTGCAACTGGAGACTGTGTCTTGCAAGTCACATTGACCTGCGAGAATTTCTTGGATATCTCCGACATTCTAACCTGTCAAGGACGCAACATCCTGGTTATGGTAGAAGGCCACTGTCCTCACTGCAGGTCCTGTTGTGCTGTGGGGCACATGTCTTGGGTGTGCCCTAGGAAGAACCCAGCACCAGCAGGAGAAGCAACACCAGCAGGAGAAGCAACCAAAGAAGCAGTGGTGATGAAAAAGTCCGGACAAATTAGCTCCAATGAATGGATGGAAGTTTTCAAGAAGGGCAAGATGTCTGCCAACCCCCCGCCTCTGCCTCCTCCTCCTCAGAGGGATGTCCTGTCAAAGAAGGGAATTTGATCCAAAAAGCAGCAGCTGAAGGAGCAGAAGGTGCCACAGGTGGAGCAGCAGCAGCAAAAGCAGCCTGCCAAAGAGCAGAGACAGAAGGAACAGCAACAAAAGCAGCCTATAAAAGAGCAGAGGAAGCAGCACTAGAAGGCATTGCAAGTGGAGCAGCCACAGCAAAAGGAGCCTGCTAAAGAATAGAGGCAGTAGGAGCTGACTTCTGTGGAGTAGGAGCAGGTTGCAGAGAAACAGCAGGTGGAGGAGCAGGCACTTGTACTTCCGGAGCTGGAAGAAATATCTACAGCTTGATCCTCCTTGCTGAAAAGTGTGAGGAAAGAGGATGAGGACTTGAAGATTACAAAGGAGGAGAAAAAGTCCAGATGAAGTAGGGTGGAGCCAAGATTGCAGCCAAGACCCAGTCCACCCCTGTTTCATCAGCCAGAGCTGAAAAAGAACTTTTGCCAAATAAGGCAAGGAGTCTTCCTTCTTCTTCCACTAGGGCTCCATCTTTCCCCTCCCTTAACACTTCTCAGGAAAAAAAAAAAAAGAATAGACCCATCCTTAGCGGGGAGAAACTGTGTTGGGTAGACAGACAGGCCCTTGAAAGAGACCTTTCTTTCCAGAGGAAGGCCCTCTTGAGGCCTTTAAATGCACTTCCATAGATGGCAAATCTACAGAAGATCTGAGATCTTGACCCCCCACCCCGATTTTTGTCCAGTCTGTGTTTAAGGGATCCTAACTTAGAAAATGTCTATCAAGCTAGCTTGCTTGAATGTGAGGGATTTGAGAGAATGGAGTTAAGGGTGCCTGCCTGCTTCATGATTTGTCCTTTGGTGTGGATATGGCTGTGATCCAGGAATTACACTTTGTTTGTGATGTTGATGCTTGTGTGCTGTCTAGTGACTTTGTTGTCTATTCGGCCTCGTAGGCTATTGTATTGTGATCTAGTGGAGGATGTTGCAACGGACTGTCTTTGTGGCTAACTCAGCTTGTTAGCATCAGAGTTGCGCTATTTTTGATATTGGGCACCTATCTCAGCAACCCTGAGTTTTCACTTACCTGGTGATTGATTTGGAACGTGCTACCTCTCAATGACGTAGCCTTCAGATGGGGTGGAGCAGATTTGCCTGACAGTCATTGGTATGACCCTAGCTTAGAAGAAACAGCTTCACATGTCTTCTACCATTGTCCTCAGGTGCACCCTTTCTGGGACTATGTCGGCAAGTTGGTGGCTCATATTCCTCTTGATCAGCTTGTGTCCATTGATCTTGCATATGCATGTGACAATGTGTCGCCCCCCTATTCACCGGGGTGAAATGAATGGTGTTTCTCACATTGCTATCTGTAGCTAAAATGGTGATGTGGATGTCTTGTATGGAGGGAATCTTGTGATATGAATGTTTATTCTCATCAAGATCTGGTTGGATTCTTTGGGCATCAGCTCAGGATGAAGATAGATCTGACAGAAAGTGTTTGATATTGACAGATTTTGGTGAAAGGTGGGTATCTGTAGCAAGCCTGGTTCACGGGAATGGGGCTAGCCTTGATTTTCTTTTTTAAATCACCGTAAGTACAATGGGGTGGTTTCTGTGAACCCTCATGTGGTTAAGTTAGACATTATTTGTTTTCCTAGTTAATGTGAATAAGTTACTGGTCTGTTCCTAGCTCTCTTTTTTTTGTTATGATCCATGTCGAGATACCCAACCTCCCCCATTTGTTTTTGTCCCCTTTTTTCCTCTCTGCTGGATCAGCCTTTTTTCCAATTCCATCATTTATTTTTTATCCTTCCCACTCCATTAGTGAGCATGCTTCTTGATTCTGTCTATCGGCAGAATACAGTGGTCACTCTTATTATTTTGAAGGGTGGACTAACATCTGTTTTGTTTTAGTTTGAAAATTTTTGTTGTATTTTAGTTTTGTTTTTGGGTTTATTCCCTTCCCCATCATTTTCATTATTATATAAATTTTTATCTATTTTTGTAAAAAAAAAAAAAAAAGAAAAAAAGACTTTTGATCATTTATGGATTTTTATGTCATGAGGTTTTTTGTATTCTGTTGTATGTAGGATTGAGAGGTGATGGATAAGTTCTTGTGGTGATTGGTTATATTGTAATGAATGAATGAATGGGTTGTGACTGTGATTAACTAGGACTAAGATAGTCAGTGAAGATCAGCCTTTCCTGACTTCCCCTTCGGCCTTGTGCCACAATTTTTGTATTTTTTATAAAAATAAATATCCATTCCTCCAGATTGTCACTATTCTCTTAAAAAAAAAAAAAAGTTAAAAATTTTTCCGTGTAATTTTCAAATAACATGTAAGTTGCTCTTTTTTTCCTCTTGGACTAGTTTTATGTAGTTTTAGTTAATAATAAAGAATTATTTCTTTCCAACTTCCTACAGATAAACTTGGAAATGAAGAAGATGACCGTGTCTCAATTGTGAGTGATTTAGAATCAATAATTACATTCTATAGCAAGTCCAAGAATGAACCTTATGTTGCAGACAATGGATGGTTGGAAGTCATTCAGCCATTGTTGGCCATGAAGTATAGCAGGACAGAACTTTATAACAGTTTCTACACTGTTGTTACTAGGTACCTACCCAGGTGCGTGTTAATATTTCTCCTTTAGAATTGTGTTTGAATTTGGAATGGAGAAGGTAAGTTACAGACCCTTTAGGTGAGTGGCAAACAGGACTTGAAATTAACATTGTCCCAAGGACAATAGAACATTTGGGACTAAGTTGGATTATATTTATTCTAAAAGCAACTAATTTCTTAATTTAGTCTCTATACAAAGCTGATAATTGTAAACGAAAACTTTTTGATAAAGACTTTAAAAAAAATTTTTTATTGTGAATACTTGGAATATGCTAATATTTTTTACATAGAAAATTAATGTGTACAGTACAAGTATGATAAAAAAGTTACTTTGAGCATGAAAATTATTCAAGGTGATTTAATGAGATTTTTAAGTAAAAATAATGTGATTTTTATAAATATTACAGTAAAATTTTACTAATTTGTTTCTTTATATTCATTTTTAAAACCTTAATATTTTAGCCTTTTTAATTAATTTCCTAAACATTATTTTTAGTATTTTATATTAACAACTATAAATTATAACTAAATTTTAAAAAAAAATTGATTTTTGAGATAGTTCTGGAATGATGGCAAAAATAGTTATTCTGGAACCCTTGTGGTAAAGTTAACTAACAATATTTGTTAGCTAACAATAAAATCTATTGTTTTTGTACTAATTTTCAATGTGACCATCACTTAATGAAAAATATAAATACTTTAAAATTTTCTACTGTTCTGTTAAGATTCATCTTTCTTCAACTACTAGACAATGATGTAATTGTCTTAATAAAATAGATGAATTTACTTTTTACTCATTTGAAAACTGCTCATGTATTGATTTTAAACATCTTGCATAGTATTAATTATTTATGTTTTTCAAGTACTATTTTTTGTGTTTTTTTTGTCTTCATAATATCAACTGAGTTGGTACAACAGTATGCATGTTTTTTTTCTAATTAATAATAACAATATTATCTTATGTGTTATAGGGAATGTCGGAAAAATGGTAAACCATTTCATTTGTTCCGATTATTGCTTCAGTACCATGACCCTGAATTGTGTTCTTTCCTTGATACAAAGCGTATTACTCCTGATGCTTATGCTCAACAATGGGTAAGATCTTTGTTCCATTTTATTCATTATAATGAAACTAACAGAATTTTTCTCCATAAGACAATGCCATTTATAACAGCACAGAAATGTTTTATAATTTTTGTGCATCTGGCAATTCATGTGATCAAAATTTGATTTTTTTTAACAACCTTTCTTGTTCTTCCTTTTGTGCGTGTATAAATTCTTTCATTATAGGATCATTATATTCACTTACTAAACTTTTCTTTCTCAACTTTCAAAGGCATATGGAAAATGTTATAATTGTAATAACATGCATGTTATTAATGTAATCATGCACTTGTTATAACATTTTCCTTTTCAAGTCATTTTGATTTTTTTTTTTTTTTTTTTTTTTCAATTGATGTTTTACCTTTTCTGGTAATACTAAATCTCTTGTAGTTGCTCTTGTGAAATGTGTTTAATACATCTTGCAAAACCATGATTTACTGATTTGAATATGTAAATGGTTTTATAGAAAGTTTGAAGGATTTAAAGAATTTCAGTCAGAAACAGATTTAAAAATTGAAGATAATAAGACTGAAATCAAAGCAATAAATTTTATTTATTAAATGATAAAAGTTGTCAGCATTATTCAATAGTAAAAAATTCTGTTTATATTGTGCATGTAATTATGAAAATTACAATTGATGTATGCACAAATAAATTAACAATAAAATGTAGTGAATAGTTGTTTATGCATGGGTAAACATACATTGTATATGTAAAAAAGACATGATAGAGATGGCAGATAAGCAAAATATTAAACTCCTGTGATCAGCAGATGTACTTGAAAAAGCTTGTTGAATGTAAATTTTAGAAATTTAGAAACACTAATATGTGAAACACTTGAAAGTGAATTAATTGGTTTAAATTTAGAAAATGAATTGATTTAAATCTCAAAAGAAGATGAGGCTATTACTGAAAAATTAATTATACATTATGACCATCTCCAGAAAAGACTAGATAAATAATTTGTTGATTGAACAGCAATATTTTTCCTTTTTGATTGATTAAAAAGTTAATTATGAAATTCAAATTCTTGCAAGCTGTGATTCTACTTTGCAACTAAACAGAATATAATGTTGTCCACTTCATATATACCTACCTATGGTAATGAGCAATATCAGTTTTCTGTTGATACCTTATAGATTAAGACTTCAAGATCTTTAAAATTTTGGTATTTGGTATTAAAATTAGATAAAAATCTAGTTAAACAACTCTTGTCATAAGACTATGTGCTGTAAAACCATTTTAATTCAAGTCTATATTACAAGTACATTTTTCAAATATAAATAATTATCAGCTCTTGTCCCAGCTTAATATAATTTATTTAATTTGGTTATGCAAGATAAAATCTTGACAATCAAAATGCCACTTTACTCTTCTGATTTTTTTTTCCAATGTATATTTAAAGAATTTTTTTTATTGACTATGAAAATTTCAAGTTATCTTTTCTATATATTTTCTGCTTTTAGTTTCGAAGTCTTTTTGCCAGTATTTGTGATTTGCAAGTAATCCAAAATATGTGGGATGTGTATTTTCAACATGCAGATCCTTTTTTGGTCTTCTTTCTTGCTCTTGTTATACTTGTTAATGGCAGGTAAGTAAATGCTCTCTCAGTGCAAAATTTAATTTTTTGTAATTTACTTTGTTTTATAAGTCATCTTTATTTTTTACAAGTTGATATTTCTATGAATTTGCAGCATTTGTTGCCTTTTTCATCATAAAAGTTTATTTATAAAATAATGTTGATAATACTTGAATTTAGGTATTTAAAATATGAAATTACAGCTTTTGTTGATATGTTTTTTTTTATATTTAAATATTTTAGAGAATCTTGATTCATTATTCTAGTATTATGTAATCTTACAATCTTGTATTGTAGTTTTTAAAGTGTAGAAATCACTGAATATGAGCCACATCATATCCTATAAATGTTTTAGTTCTGTGAAAAGAAAAGTAAGTAGAGAGATGATTAGGCTTTCCTACCGCCCGGTCTACACTCCTCCTCCCTCTATTGGACACGTTTAGAGGCCCAAACCTTGTTTCGTGTCTAGGTAGGGGTCCCCGGATTTCTCTCTCTCTGTCTCTTTCCCTTCTCCACATCCTTTCATTTCTCGTTCCTATCTGCTCTCGCTCCGGATCTTTTGTGGCCCCCTTGCATTGATCGACCCACTGTCTTTCTCTTTCTCCACATCCCCTCCCTTGCCACTCCTATCTGCTCTTCCTCCAACCCCCTCTTTAACCCCTTGTGTGATAGTGGCCTCCGGCCTTGCTTGGGGTGATATGATAAAAAAAAAAAAAAAAAAATGTAAAATTTGAGCATTAATTTCCTTCACATTGATGAGAAAATACTTGGACATGATTTTTACAAATTTGAGAATTTGATTATAGTTAACTATTAACTGATGCTTTTCAGCTATTTATAATATGAATCAATTAGGTTAACTAAGGGATGGAATGTTATGATTTGAAATCATTTATACTTACTAAATTTCCTACTGTATTGCACACACTGGCATGTATACATCTATAATTTGGCAAGAAATAAAAACTTTACAGTTTCCATGAAATTTGTAGCCTCCTCCTCAATATGGTTTTAGTATAAGATTGTAAACTCTTGGATTTCCTACTGAACTGCTATTTAAGTAAAAGCTTATACCAACACTTAAATTACCTTGTACATTGTTTTTGAGGTTATGATGGCTTCAAAATTAGTCGTGCAACCTATAAGTAGACCTATATGTATTGAATATACCATTAAGTTCAATAACATTCACTGAAATCTGGTATATTCTGTTTCTAATTTACTACTGTTAACTGATTATTATAGTAAATATAGTAAGCAGCATGCATATTAGATGTTTACAATCTGAATACAAATTAGAAATAATACAGCACTGTAACTCCTTTCAAAAACAAGTAAATGTTTATTCATTTGTTTTGCAATTTTTATTTTAATATTCAGTCATATACTTATTTATAAAGTTCTAAGTGCTATTTTGTTTCTTTCTAATAAGCATTTTATTATTCATAAATAATTTACTATCAATTTTATTGTACATGCAATACTGCCTTACTTTATTATAGGCAAACATTTTGGCACACATTACTTTTTAAAATTTTAATTATTCCAATTTAAATACCATATTTATATAATGAACTAAATGATTTCACTAATAATTTTTTTGCGATATTTTGATTTGTAATCATAATTTAAACATTTTCATTTATAATCATTTTTAATGTGCCTTATTCGTTCAAATGAGTTTGAAATTATATCCTCAGACTTTTTCTATTTTTATTAATGTAGTACTAATTTGATATTTGTTGTTACTGAAAATAACTTATTTAATGATAATACTCAGCTATGATGATTTCACAATTATAATACCAAATATGCAGAAACTTTAAAAGTATAATCTTTTGCTCAGATTTTTATTCACTTTGATAAAACTTAGACTTTCATTTCAGAGATCAAATTATTAGTGCTGAAAATGATAGCAAACAAAGTATAATAGGTAAGTTTATTTACATGTTTAACAATGATTTTGTAATATACTTTTGATTGTTAATAATCAGCTCAATTATGATGTAACAAAATCTTTTCCAATTAAGTGAATCAAAATGTACATCTTATTGGCTTGAGAAGTTAGATTTGAGGTTGAAACTTGTTTTGTTTCACATTGTCAGACAACATTTATAATGCTTTTTTTAATTTGTTCTTTAATGCTTTTATCCCAAGCAAAACAAAGTTACTAAGATTCAAGGGATTATTGAATGTGATGAATAACTCCTTGTCTTGATGAATTGACAGTATTCTAAAAATTTTCATTAAATTTATTTATTTAATTATAATTGGTAAATATAACATTTTGAATAAACTCACATGAGTTTTATTTTCTTATTTTATTCAACTGAGTTTCTGAATTTTTTTCCTTACATGGTATTTTCTATATCTGTTGTCAAATAGAAAAAGATCAAAAATTTTAAAGTTTATTTTCATTTTTTGGTACAATATTTTAAATTGAGTAAAATTCTGTTAGGAAAATTTTGGTAAAGGACACAGTTTCAGCTCAGTGTATTTTGGTATTAGCAAATCATTAAATTTAAAGCAGTAAGAATGCTTGTACTTTGTACTTTGAATTATATTTATATAAATAATTTTTTATATTCTATGTAATCTAAAAGTGATACTAATAAATAAATATATATTGTTATGTGAACTAAATGAATTTTTATTATTTTTCCAAGTTGATTCAGACTAACCCTGCTGGATAATCTGGTTGTACTTTGAATCTCACTAGTAGTTGCTTTAATGTTGTACCCATTTATATTTTGTACTCTTAATGAATGTACATTGCATGCAAAACATTGTTTGAAAATAAAAATTATTTCATGGGTGATTATTTTAATTTACTCTTTATATAAACTATTTAGCATTATCTATTCTGTGCCCTGAGGCATTGATCTATAAGACACAGTTATTGGCTGAATTTTGATTTGGTGAAATTTTAAAATTTAGATCTAAATGGTCTCTGAAAAGAAAGTACTGAATTAATTAATGAAGGGGACTTTTGAAAAATTAAATAATTGTGTGAGATAAATGCATTTTTTTCATTAGGTTCCTCAATAAGTCTATTTTCAATTTTACTATGAAATTATGGTACTCTATCAATTCTTTAAAAAGTTTTTTCATAATTCCTATTCAAATTAATATTTTTCAAACAAACTATAGCTCTATCAAAGTCATTTCAATTTAAGAAAAAATCCCAAATAGAAAATTGGGGAAAAAAAAAATTAAGTTAGATCTTTTCATAAGTATTCAATTTAGCAGTCTCTCTTTAGTGCTGATATTTATGTAAAAATTTTGTGTTGTGCATGTATGTAATATATATTTTCACACACTAACACTTAATGACAAATGATGTAATCCTTTATGCCTGGATCAGTACTTCTTTCTAGTTTTAGAATCAGTGTGTTCTGTGGGAAGTATTACACATGATATACAAGATGGAGTTAAAAAAAAATTGTTGTACCAAATCCCTTTTCAAAATCTGGCCAAACATTAGAATTCTGTTGGGAAGGGCTTCTTGGTTGATCTGGGTCCAACAATGTTTTAGCACCTCTTCAGGTTTATAATACATACATTCATTCACACATGCTCACACTCTAAAGAAAAGTTATACCTAAGTTTCAAAAGTGTTACCTAAGTGCAACCCAGCAAAAATAAATCTGGGTTATTGGTGGGAAGTTGCAAACTCAACCACAATAATACAAAATTCATGCACCAACATAATAAAACAGATAGGAGGCATTATTATTCTTGTGTGTATATGTCTATATGTATGTACACACACACAAAATTGAGTATTGTTTTTATTATATTTCTTATATATGTGTGTGTGTGTGTGTGTGTTGAGATTGATGTTATATAGTTCTTTATTCTGTTTAACTGCAATGCATTTTTTTTTGTTGCAGAATCAGTTAGCTCTTTTCCTGCAGCATTAGAACCGGATGATATTGAAGACTTTTGCTCTTTGGCCCAGTACTATGCTTCCCGCACACCACAGTCTTTCAGACGGGTAAATAACATTTGTATATTCACCTGTGTGTGTGTGTGTGTGTGTGTGTGTGTGTGTATATATATATATATATATATATATATATATATATATATATATATGTATATGATCTCTGACTCCTCCTTGGTCTTTTGGACAGGAGTAGAGAAGTTTATCCCTTGTTTCCTGTTTAGGATTGGATTTCTTGTTCCTTCTAAAGTCTTTTTCATTCTCTTTTATTCCCAGTAGCTCTTGTGTTTTAGTGGTGTCACACCTTGCTTGAGGTGAATTGATTTAAAACTAAAATAGATATGTTAATTTTTTGTGAAGTCTCTCCCAGCTTCTATTTCCTATCAACTACAATTTTCAAAATAATTTAAATGCAATGTCAATTGTCATCTGTCTGCTTGAATCCTTTTCTTTTAATGTCCTTTCTATTTCTTTCATTTTCAGTAGCCTTTTGCATCTTAGTAGCTCTTATTGCCTTGCTTGAGGATGAAATGATTAAAAACAAAACGCACACACACACACAGGCTGTACACTATGGCTTGGCAAAGATTTTACATTATATTCTGAAAGTTTATTCAAGTAAAATCTCTTAATGAAATGTGTGTATATTCATACATGTGTATGAATGGTTACGTCATAATCAGTTAATTGACTTGCCATGAGTATTGTTTGTGTTCCAGATTGAAAATTTCTTTTCTGTTCCAGTAGAAAGTCTAGTTTAGTAGAATCATGCTAAATTTGTTTTCAAAATCATAAATTGTCCAGTGATAAATATAATGAATAATATATAATTAACCAATATAACTAGTTTTAAATTAAAATGTTGATATACATAAATAAAATAAAAAGTCAATTTTAACCATTTTTTTCTATAAAAGGTCTTCAAGCATGCTTCTTATTTCACATGATTTTCTGTTTGCCTTCATTTTCAAATGAGTCTTATAAATTTTATCTGTTGTAAATTATAAAAAAATGAAGGAAAGATGAAATTTACAGGTTGTCAGTTTCTATTTTTTATGCAATGGCATTTTAAAAATGCTTTTAAGTTTAGATATGGTATATCTGTTCATATTAGCTACAGCTATAGACTGTCAGATTTTGTTATGCCAGTTAATGTTTTCAGTAAAATTGATTTACTAGCTGATTTTGAATTTTTTCAGAATATATTTTATGTGTTAATATGAATCCTTGACTTTCTATAATGTTCATCAGTCCATTGACTTTGTTAGTTTTCAACTGTTTTGACTTCAACATTACCTACAATAGTTTTTAGTGCTTCCCAGAGATCTTTGCTTGAATATTGTTTTCTATTCTCATATATATCTCCTTTTAATGTTGGATTACATTTTTTCAATTGAATTAATATCTAAAGAGACTGGAGGCTCATTCTATTAATGTGGTGCCTTTTGAAACTTTTTTTTTTTTTTTTTTTTTTTGTAGAAATGTCTTTCTATTTACACCAACTTCAAATATTTTCTAGCTGGCCAATCTACATTTCTTGCTGTTTTCCCTTTTCGTTAATCGTTCACTTAAGTGGCGTAAAATAAACTGCTATTCCCTGAGAGGCATATAATAAAAAAGACCAAGGTATATGTTTATAACAATTAAATATTATTGCAACTGGTAATGGTGGACTATGCAGCAAATAAATGCTGAAAACATGGGGCTGTTCTTGTACTGTAGGCTCCACAAAATGCTGCTAATGAATAATGATGTTATGAAAGTATATCCTGTGGTTGATTTCCTCAATTCCAGCATAAGCAGCTCGGATATCTGAATCGGTGTGGCTTTCAAGCTGAATATGCCACACACTCACCTCTTTCAGAATCTCTGCACCTCAATTTAGCACCTCAACTAAGAAATACTTTCATGAACCCCACTTGATACCACTGAATACTCTATGGCCAGTGCGCTTTTGGCCACGTTGAAATTTACAATAAAAAATATTTAAAGATATAAAATGACAGTTCATTTTATGCCATTTAAGTGAAACAGAAGTTTGACAGATTATTTTACACTATTTAAGTGAAGGATTACCATCCTTTTCAGTCTTATCAAATCTCTTTTTGTAATATTCTTAAAAACAATTTGTTTTTGCTTGTTCCTATTTTGCTAATGTTTTCAATTTCTTTTATGATTATTCTATGATCTCTGCTCAACTTTTTATGCTATTTCCAACATTGTTTCTATTTTGAGGTTATATCTTTCTTACAAACCATGATGATCCTTACATATCTGAAATGAACTATACTATTATATCTATATTAAATAATGAACAACTCGTGAGTTGCATTATAAAATCTGAAATGAATTATTGCAAATATTTCTAATACAAACAGAAGGTATTATAATTCATATAATATGGTTTTAAAATTTAAGAAAACTTTAATTTATTTGTTCTTTATATAACATCTTTATATTTTTTTTTATTTATGACAATCACAAAATTAAACTTCTTTATTAATACATTTTAAAGAACTCTGCCACACTAAAAATATTACAATTTAAACCTTGTAATAAAAATAGTTTTAAATGGGACACAACTGAAACTGTGTCCCATTTGACATCAGTTCTCTCTCATTAGTTGCTCTGCATTTAACCTCTCTCTTATCTACTGCCTTCACTTGTTTGACTTTAACCACTCACCAACTTTGGTATTATTGGCAAGTGTTGCAGTGCTACCAGGAAGCTATTATATAAGAATAATAAATTGGAAGTTGATGCCTGTGATCTTGAATGTTTATGGGACAATAATACCAGAAACAATAAAGGGAGGGAATTTGTAGTGTATTATCTTTAAATTTCTCCCGTTTGGGGAAAAAGTGACAAGTCCAGTATGAAAGTTAACAAATGATAAACACTCGTTGTTTATAGAAATAAGAGAACCATTATTTACAATAAAAGCAGTTTTATATGTGGACAAAAAAGAATAATACATGAATTGCACTAATAATGGGTTTTAGTGCTATGAGAATTTTCCCAGCTATTTAACATATAAAGTGATATTTGTACTTGCAAGCAAAATGAAAAGGATAACTTGGCTATTTTCATCTTAGCTGTTGAATTTTTTATAAAAAGTTTCAAACGACCACTAAGGGCCTTAGTCTTTAACCATTTAAAATTTTGGCACACTATGCCAGGTATATAAAAATGCATGTTTTAGGCTTTTCAAAAAACAGCTTTCTTCATGAAGAGATCAGACTGCTCCATTTCCTGCTTTAGTCAGTTATGGCAACATTGACCATTCCTGCTGCTTCGACATGTCAGTGAGTTGAAGGATGAAGGGATGATATCACTCTCCTTTCTGTCTAAAGGTACTCTTCAACGCCTGTTGGTCACTGCCAAAAAAAAACTTCTCAAAAGGCGCAAACTTACTCTTTTGTGAGCATCTACAAGACATGGCTAAGCTCAAATGAGTCAATTTGCATATGCACAAGAAGATCTTATATGGGCAAAATAAACAGATCTCGGTTACTTTTTCTTTCTTTTTCCCACTAGTATACAAAAAAATCAACAATAAAACAGATGACAATAATGTCTGATTTAAAAAAAAAAAAATCATTAAACAGTTAAACTAGCAGTCTGCTGATATTTTGATTTTGTATACATTATTTTAAAATAAAATACAGCATATTTACAAAATCGGTGTACATATGAAAATATAACAAAATCTTTATTTTTATTATTTTAATTTCCATTTCCAATGTTATGAATGTTAGATTTACTACTTTCTCCAAACCTCCTACTGCATAGCCGTAACTATGGGAAAAGAATAATCAAGATGCTTACCAAACAAATTTATCATCTTTAGCACTGAGGTTTCAGCACTGGATAGTAAGGACAACAAAGTCATTATTTTCTCTGATTCAAAATCTGCACTCATAGCACTGAACCATAAAGGTATAACAAACCCTTTACTTGCAAAACACCATAAGATCGACATCCTGATTAAAAGCAAAAGCATGTTGGCATCCATGGAAATGAATAGGCTGACACAGCTGCCAAAAAGTAGTATACACTATCATATCAAATACCAAGATGCCATATACTTGGTACCTCTACTAGGTTGTGTAAAAACAACAGCATAGCATGATGAAAAAAGGCCCCAAACTCAATAAAAACAAAGTTTTGTCATCAAAATGTTTATGTTATTATTAAGAGGAAAGACCAAAGTATTTTTTTAATTTTTTTTTTTTTTTACTCCTTTCTAGCACATTCAAAATTTTTGTTAGTGGTTTGTTAGGAAAACACATTGATTTGGATATTCTTGCAAAATTCAAATAATCGTTGGATTTTAATGAAACCTTCAGGACACATTCAGAAATGAATGAAATTATTTTTGAAATTTTTATTTTTAGAAAATCTTGGTAAAAAAATTTTTTTTTTACACATGTTACCACCAACTTACATAATTTCATGAAATTTTGAGAAGTTAAATTTTTAAGAGGGGATTTTTCATTAATTAAAAACAGGACTATTTGGAGAAAGTAAATCATAAAATTTTTTTGCAAAACTGTTTCATCGAAGATCTGCTCTGAATTGTAAAATAAAAAATGCAATAAAACTATGAAATTATTTAATTAGAAAAGCTTTTAATTGCATTTGTAAATAAGTTATATTAAGGACATTATTGTCTGAAAAAATACAATTTTTTTGATAAATAATGAATTTTTACAAGAATTTTTTCATTTTTTAGAAATTTTAATTATAATAATAGTTAAAAAAATCATTTAAAATTCTTCATTGCTTTCAAGAATGCAATTTGGTGATATCAATAAGTGAAAAGTAAATATACGAATCAAAATTTGAAAAGCTCATAAGTCGTTTGAACCTGAATATTTTTTAAATAATTTTTAGTGAAAAAAAAATGTTCCTAATTTCTACCTATCAGAATCTATTGATGACATAATCCTTAAAAAGGTCACGTGATTTAAGTGTCGTCTGACACACTGCAATTATTTAACTTTTAATTCAGTTCTGTTTCATCATTAATGTCTTTGCAAGTCATCCCTTCAAAATATAAAAAAAAAAGTTTTACTCTTCTTAACTGCTACTTCACTAAATATTTTTATTTTATGTATTCATTTTAGTTTGAGTCATACTTCAGTTAATAATTTTTTGTTTAAGGTAGTCAACCTAGAAATGAAATGCAAATTTCATAAAGCTTCTTAAAAACTTAACTAAAAGTCAATAAATATTAAATAATTGCTGAAAATATGTTAATTTATAAAAATTACTAGGTAGTTAAAAACTAAAAAAAAATGTATTCATTTAGTTTTTGTAAATGTCATTTCTGGTCATCCATAAGAGCTGTCATCACCTTATGTTCTTCTCCATAAATCAATAAAGATCAAAGAAATGCTTGTATATTGGTTTTTTATGCTATAAGTAATATTTATTTAAAATCAGATTAATTTAATTTTAAATTTTCTAATTTTTCTCAAATAACGTGTCACAAATCTATAATTTAATTTGTAAAGAATTTAAAACCCGATAAATGTGTTTGTTTACAAATTTCTTAAAAATGAAGAAAATGGCCACTTTTAAGAAGATTTTAAAAAATCGAGCAATTATTTTACATTCCAATCTATATAATTTCTACCTGAAATACACTAGAATATTTTACTTACTTGAAATAATAAATTTAACCCTTTAGCTTTCAATTAAAGCTAAAATGAAATTTTCATGAATGCTTTTTCATTTTTAAAAATTCATTTTAAACCTAAGGTAGTGAAAATTCAGTAGAGGTCTCTACCATATACTGACTTGAAACCAACCATCTGCAAACTTTTTACCAAAAAATGCACAATGTGACCAATGCAAGAACAACTACAACAACAATTAGAAAATGGCTTGCAGATTTCCAAAAAATAAGAAAGGATGAGGTAACACTAATCGGACCATGATTAAGATATATATCAACCACTCACACCTGCTTAAAAATGAAGAAATCACATGTCGGGGAAACATACACAGTGAAACATGTACTTATAAACTTTAGCAATGTCACCCCAATCCGAATGAAGTATTATCAAGAAAATAACTTAAGAGTTATTCGGAAATACAAAACTAAATGATGTACTGAATTTTCTAAAAGAAATAACATACCAGGAACCATAAAAATGCAACCTATCAGTCTATACAAATATATAAACAAAAATACGCAAACAAAATACCACAAAATACTAATACCATTTTAGCATTAATGATCTATAGTAGTTGATATGCCAGTAAAATAACCAGTCAATCAATCAATTAACCAAACCTCCTAAAAGTCTCTTGATTTCATTTGTGTACGCAGGTACATCATATTCTCTCCAACTTGCTCTATGTTCCTTTTTATCATAGTTTCAATTTTCCCTGTATCTTTTGATTCTATTGATATTTTGAAATAGGGCACCAATGCTTCCATTTCTAAATGAAACTTGTGACTTTAGAAATATCTTGCAGCTTTTTTACCAACTTTTTTTAAAATCACTTTATCACATTACACTTGTATAGCAATGAATACAGCGAATTACCTCGTCAAACCAAGCAACAGTGTGTTGCGTGTATACTACGACAGAAAATGTGGTAAAAAAGAAAGTTACTTTCCAGAAAAAAGAGCAATATTCTGCATGATATGCTGAAGATGGAATGTCCAAATTAGAAACAAGTCAGTTGCAGGAGTCGCCATAAAAGTAATGTGGATATGTTAATATTGTGCGTCCTCTCCCAGTTGTCAACAAATGAAAAAAAAATGCTTGGTCAATAAAAGCATTTGGTGTTTTCGAATCGGGGATGAAAGACAAACTTTGTGTATTTGACTACTGCAGTCGTCAGTGAATGAGTTATTTTCCTGACTGGTTACGTGCATCGTGATTTGTGACATAGTACCTGCAAATTGAGATTTCAACATTTCTTTCTGATCCTGATATTCAAGCCTGAACTTATGATTTGTTCTCTTCGTTGTGGAAGTAATCTGCAACAAATATTTCCTTTGCAGTCCAAGAACTCTTACAACTTGCCACTAAATGGCCTTATCATTTCACTGCTCAACCTAATCTTTCCCCACCATATTGTGTCTATAACTGAGATAGTCTATGGGTTAAACAGGCCAAAGGAAGAATCACTCACCTTTTTATTTGTTGTTGCCTGAACAATCTTTATGCAGAAGAGAAAAAAAAATTAAATCTTTATGCACAAGAAAAAAAAAAGTCCTGGACACAAACCACCTATCAAGTTATACTTCTTTAACCCCCCCCCCCCCAACCATGTATAATCTGACACATTCTGTGTACCGATCATATTACATGTATATATTAACTCCTTCGCAAAAATACAACTATACTAATGAATTCCTATAGAATTTTTGCACAAAAACACCTAGCAATAGCATCTTTGCTATGAAAGAAATTATAGATATATTAAAATATTTATGTAAATGTTCTTCCTTCCACTCCCAAATATCAAGCTTGTAGCTTGTATCACTAAAGTTTTATTCTACAATCATCTTGGTAATATTTACCCGCATAGTGTATGATGGTGTTGCAATGAGGCCACTTTTTGGACTAATTTACTTCACTTATATCCGACTGTTTTTAAAAATTTAACTAAGCCTATAGTATAAATTAGATATGTAGACAATATATTCTTATTAGCTAAAAACATAGATGAAATAAAATCCTAATCTTCATGATCCCATAGCATAATGTTACTACTATTACTACTATGCTTGAATACTGTTGGGTCACTGTGCCAGGGTTTGAAAATTTCATCCCCTTTCTTCCCAAACACAAGCAACATCCATGTGCCCCCCACTCAATAACCAAAAGCTTGAATCTTTGTCAAAATGGTACTTAACAAAAGTTAGATGAACTTTGACATGTCTGAATTGGATAATTGGAGTCTTCCTTGATCACCTTCCATGGAGGCCAGTCTTATGCAAAACTAACTGAAGTGTCCTGCCAAGATATTTTGAATTCAGTCATTGAAACCAGCCAAAATATCCTTGGTGGTAATTCTTGAATTGTTCTTGATGTCACTGGAATTTTCTTGCACACATTTGGTGATTCTTTGGGATTTATTCCTTGTCCTTTGTGGCTGTTCTTGAATTTTTTGATAACTGTTGGAACTGCACTTGAAATTGCTGGTATAAAGTTTTGAAGCTGTTCTTTTCATTGTGACCAGTAACAATCTTTAATTTGATCTCCTTACTGATTCTTTCATGTTTTACCATGTTCACTGATTTCCTTCTGATGAGAAATGACAGATTGCAAATGCTAGTTTCTATTTAATTCCAGTCTTGAAGTGCATGATACAGAATACTATACTAACTTTGTTTATGTTCATTTTAAAGAAAATGAGAAACTCTCTGAGGTAGAAGGTGAACATAATTTCCCATATTTTGCATTTCTGTCCTGTAAGAAGAATATGAATAATTTTAACATGCCTTCTTTGATCAGATTGCTAATTATACTTTATTGAAATTTAGTTTTTTTCCATATACATCATATACATCATTCACTCTTTCTTTATATGTCAATTTGGGTAAAAAAAAAGCACCTTTTTATGGAAAATATTTGTAAAAATCACATTTTGCAGGAATATGAATAATTTTAGGTTTAACTGTACATTCATGTCAACTAACGGGCAATTTAAATTTATCACATTCTAAACACAAAACACTGTGATTGAAAAACAAATATTTCAAAGTTTTATTGAATTTCAAAACCATAACATAATTTTATTCTTGAAAATGACCAACAAAGATTGAAAATTGTTAAAAATATGTACAGATAATTTTTTACACAATGGAACCATTCACTTGTTCTCTTGCATGAAAATTAAAATAAACTATTTAAAAAGCCTTTTCTATGGTTTTCAATGAAAATGAAAAATTGCTGCCAAAAGTTATGAGTATATTTACAAATAGTTTTAATGATTTATGTAAATTTAAAAAAAAACAAACTAATAATAGTGATTATTTTAGAAGGCCTCTTTGTAATGATCTCAAAACTGTAGAAGTTTCTGATAAAAGCATTTTTATCTTAGTCCAAAAAAATGTTCATTACAACAATCACTTGAACATTTCTGTTGTTATATCAAATGTGCAATGGATAAAATTCTGACTATACTTTTGCAATGTGGAATTAGTTTGCCATTAAGTTTATATTCTTGTAAATCCTTATATTTTCAAATTTATATTTTAATTTTTTAAGTAAAAAATAATTTATTTTATTTAATATTTTGGTTTCCATGATTTGATCCTGTATCCTCCGTATTGTTTTAACTTGATGCCTTTAATCATTGACCTTTTTATGCTCAGCAATGTTGTCAGCACAGATTTACATTTATTATTTTGAATAAATTTTGAAAGTAACATTTTTTTTAGTTTTGAATGTATCTTTACATTTAATAATATATTTCTTTGTAGGACTATCAATGTCGATTGTTTGGTAGTTCATTAGCATCAAAGGAAGATGAATCAATGCAAGTGTCACAGGCTTTGTGTCTTCCTGTTTCTGTTCATGAACTGCTGCAACCTAACCAAGCTGGGGTGGTAAATTTCACATTCATTCACTTCTTCATTCTACATTGTGTATGATTAAACAAATATTCTATGATTACACTTGAAAAACAATGTATATGTATTGAAGCAATATTTTGTTCTCTAAGCTATTTTAATATCTAAATTAGTTCTCCAGATCTGGACAACAGGCTTGTTTGAAGAATGGAGCATTGAACTTTGTATACATCTCTCTGTACTAGTACTTGAAGGAGAACAAGTCTGTAACTTTTGATAGCAAATCTCCATACTTTTGTTTTATTTATACATTTATAAAAAAAACAAACAAGCAAAAATTTGCTATACATTGTTTTTTAATGTATCTCCAGTTCTTTTTATCTGTGACTTAAGTTTCATTGACGAATTGATAGATTATCTAAATAAATATCTAATTTCTGAATATAAATGTTTTCTATTCAGCTGTTATATATTCATGCTGATATAATTTTGATTGGTCAGCACCAAGCAAAATGACACCTCAGAATAGATGAACATAAATGAAATGCTGTATTAACTCACCATATTCATGGTTTCTTCAATGAAACACAATGAAAAAATATTTGTTCCTCTTCCAGCTTTGAATGTCTATTTTAAATTTTTGTTAGGGAGACTCTGTTCGGTACTTTGTCGTAGATTGTCGGCCTGCTGAACAGTACAACAGTGGACACTTACCAACAGCCTTTCACCTTGATGCCAATCTTGTAAGTTATTTAGTTAAAATTGCTTCCGTTTCTTTAAGTCATGTAGATACTGGTGAGTTTTATTTTCTGCTTCAAGGAATGTTACAGATGTCTATACAAATTTATCTAAAAATCTTTTTGTTTCTAATCCAAACATTTGTCGGCATTCAAATATGATTCGAAGATCTCTGCATATTCATAGATGCTTGTTCGTATCATTTAGACAAAGTTGAATGCTATTTTTGTTTTTTATGAATTCTCAATATAAAAACTACTTAGTGTAATTTATATTGAACCATTTGAAATTGCTGGTAAGTTACAAATCACAATTTGGATACAAGTTATTCATTCAGACTTATGATTCTGCTTAAAAAAAGCATTCATATATCTGAGATTGTAATTGCATGAATACTAAAGTGAAATGCATATATAAGTTACTAAATTACTAAGTTTAAACCTCAACATGCAATCATCTTATAAATATATTTAGTCCACTGTAGATTTTTATTCTGTTATTTTAAATATGCATCAAATATTTATATATATTTTTTGTTGTTCCTTTTCAATAGATGCTCCAGAATCCCACAGAGTTCAATTCTGCAGTTGTAGCTTTATTTTCAACCCAGAAACAAGCAATTGCAGCAGGTTTTTATTTTTCCTTTTTCTGTTAACCATATAGATTTCCCTGTGGAGTATAGTGCCATAGCCTCACCACATGAGGTGTTGCTGCTGCTCTTATTTCAATAACAAATTGGGATAATGGGGTAGAGTATTTTTCCTTTAGCTTACAGGAAATATCTTCTCTCTAACTTATTTTCTATAATATTTTTTTCTATTTTTACATTTTTTTTTTTTAACAAATGACAATGAATATAACTGTTTCAAAGCAATGTGACTTTGGCAAAATTATAAGAAGTTATGAGAAAATAATTTAAGCTAAGTATTTATAGATAATCTCAATTTTTTTTTTCCTTTTATTTTCTTTGTTATAGGCTCAGTTGCTGGTGGAGAACATCTTTGCTTCATGGGTAGTGGTCGTGAAGAAGAAGATCAGTATGTACACATGGTTGTGGCTAACTTTTTACAGAAAGGACATCAGTATGTCAGTGTTGCCAGAGGTGGTTATGCAGGTATCAGCCTCTTTTCACAAAAATTTGTGTTTTGTAATATTTAGTTTTTTTTTCATATAATTAAGCACAGAAAATTCACTAATTAATTTGTCTGTTTATTTTCATTCATTTTCTTCTAATTCTAAAGCATTTTAAATTGTAATAAAGTAATTCTAGTCACCAAGAAAATATAATTCCTTTTTAGATTTTCTGAGAAATTAAACTTGATATGAAAAATGCCTATTAGCAAATATTGACATCAACTTGTTTTTTTTTCTTCATAAAAACTTCTTATTTTCTTTAAATGTAGCTATTATAAAATGTCTGCTCATTAATTTTGAGGTCAGAATGTCTTTAAGAACCAACATTTTAATTTAGAATTAATTTAAATTAACTACAGAATTTCTGCAACTTGCTTTCTGTTTTGTATCGATCTTTGATATGTGCTGTTTATGAAGATGGTGTCATAGCTTATAGTATTGATGTTTGTAAGTGGTTCACTAGGTTCAGAAGTGGAAATTCTGATTTGGAGGACCAAGAATGTTCTGACAGGTCTACTGTTGTTAATGGTGACCAAACCGAAATGCTGCTTTAAATATAATCAAGATCGCATGATACGGGACATTGCAGAGATGCTCCACATTTTTCATATGAGTTTTAAGGCTTTTGAAAACACTTGGAATAGATGAATTGCTATGATGTTTGGGTGCCTCATGATTTAACAGAAAAAAACATTGGTCTCAAAACAAAAACAACTTATTTTTGTAAAGAAAATCACAGGCAATGAAAAATGGATTGTTTATAACAATGTAGCAAAAAAGGTTCTGGGGAAGGGGGGGGGGATGTGCCACTGTTACCTGTGATATTGTGCATGATGGGATTGTGTGTTATGTGCTGCTTCTGCAAAATCAAATGTTGAATACAAACAAGGACTGTTCTCAATGAGACTGATTACAGGTAGCAATCTATGAAATGCTTTCAGAGTTGGCCAACTGGAAGTTGCCATCCTCCATCACAAGGATATCACAAGATTTCACATTTCTTTCTAGACCTAGCAGAAATTAGCACGGTTTAGTTGGAATGTCATACTACACATGCCATACTTACTTCACCTGACCTTGCACCTTTGGATTAACATTTAATTTAATCCCTACATTCTCTTAATAGGAAGAACTTAAATTCTTTGGAAACCTCTAAAACCATTTAGACCACCCAGAAAGATAGGAGACTGGAATCCTGAAGTTGCCTCAAAAAAAGCAAAAGATAGTGGAACAAAATGATGCACATGTGGTTGAATAAATCTATGTACAAATATTTAAATGTTGTCTTTGAAATTCACTTAAAAACTGTACAAACTTTTGTTCTAACCTAAATATGTGAAGACACAGGATGCTAACTTGAAACCTTACTAGCTGCGATGGAGAGAAAAAGTTGAGGATCTGATAATGCTGAAACTAAAAACCTAAAAAATTTTCTTAAGCTAGTTATCAGAATCATATAATTTAAAGAAAATAGTTAATTTAATGCTTTCTTATCTGAATTGTGTCAAAAGATTACAAAACTTCAATATAGAACTTGTTTATCTAAAGTTGAGGATAAATTGGGTTGTAAACTTAGAATACTAAAATTAATTTCACAAATCAGCACTACTAAGATAAGATCCATGGTGTGGATATCAAAAAGGATGTAATAAATTGTACCTAATGATTTGTTTCATGTCAATTCTGAAATTGTATTTTGTTCTATTATAAATATGGTTGTATTACATTTTACAAATTTCTTCATTTGTATAAAGCTTCTAATTTGCCTGTCAGTGAATTAAGAAAATTTCAACATCGCCAAGGAGCTTAAACTTTGATATTGAACTTTCTGTATAAAAAATTCTAATCAATAAAAAAGCATATGGATATTTGGTATAGGGGAACATTTAATTATGAAAATAATTTTAATTATTCATTATCTTTGTTGCTTAATAAGAATAAATTTTTATAAATGGTCTTACGGAATAAAACAAATTTAAAAATTAACTTAAATCTTTTAGAATGTATAAAAAAATAATTTGCATAAGTATTTTCTGTCAACTCATTATTTATTAAATAAAACTGAAAAATTGCTAGACAGATCATTTTATTTTGTGGTTTTTAACTTTCAAGTGCAAATTGTTTTGTGATTTTGTTCTTTGTTTTTGCAAAATATACAGAAATTATATATTTTAAAATCTTTAAAATATATAATTATTTTAGTTGCAAAAAATTAAAACATTTATATTCAATAAATATAAATTTAATTACAAGGAAATCTTAAATAATAAAGTCAAGAACTATTCTTAAAATCTGATTTTCATCGTTTTAAATTTCTGATAAAATTTAAAACTGTAAACAGCCTTTTTCATAATTTTTGTATTAACATCCCCTGCCCAATCATTTTTTTTAATAGTAATACAAACGGAATGAAATTTCCTTCATGATAACGACTTATAAGGTTTATCCTGTGTTATTTTTTATATATACATACCTAGTTCTTGGTGATACAATAAAAAATAATTGTTTGTTTTTCAAGAAATTTTTATTTATTTCTTTTCTGTTTCAGCATTACATGATGCTCTTCGTGGCAACTTATCACAAGGATTGACTGACCACAACTCTAAGGCATGCATTGTGTGTAATCCAGACATGGTGAGCAGTGCAAGCGATCTAGAGAATGGGGATGAATTTGATCCTCCTTCTATTGGCAAAATTAATAGAGACTCTTTGCTTGGTAAATTGTCTAATGTAGTAAAATCTAAATCAGCAGAAATGAAGGAAAAATTGTCTAGTTACATAAAGAATGAACAGGCTGTGCCAGAGAGGTAAATATGCTTTTTTTGCTTTTTAAATATTTTGATAAAAGGTTGGGCATTTAACTGTTTTATTCATTTGGATTGATTATGACTTTGCAGATTTTACTGACTAGCTAAATTTTATGTATGTCCAGAGGCCAGCTTCTGTAATTGGAATATTACTAGGTTTTATTGTTGGTGTCAAATTAAAGAATCTCACATGATTAATGTAAAGTAGGAAAATTTAATTTAAAAAAATATCAAGGCAAAAATTATTTTAGCAGTTCATCTTGCCCACCAAATTTGTTATCCTTATATCATAGTTAGTTCTAAAGCTGATGGATTTATAAAATTCCTTATTGCTTTAATAATTTTTAGGTTGGCAAACAATGTATGTAACATGAACTCCTCAGCTACTCCTATAAAAATGTTCTCTTCATTTCTTTAGGCATGTAAGCAGTACTGACAAATTGGGGAAACGCTACAGGAACATGGCATCTGTGTTCACGATAGGAGATGATGAAGAAGGTAAGTAGAATAAAAAATGAAGTTTTTCAGCAGCTCTTTCTTCTGAACCTTCTCGTATGTGAGCGGATATTGGGGAGTGATTTCATGCTTTAACTCTAAAAAGGCAATGAATATATAAAACGAGTTGTAGTTTGGTTTTATAAAAATGGAATTATGATTTTAAGCTGTCAGCTGTCAGATTTTTACTCCTAATAATCATTGTATTCTTTTTTTTTTTTTTCATTTCCCCACCTTTAACCAAAAATAAAAACATAACATTTTAATGGATCCTCTGTTATGTATTATTTTTTCATTTCAATTACCTGATATAATATTTAAAATAAGATATTCCTAGATATAGGCAAATAAAATATTGTACATGCATGTATATAAAGAGGTGTTTAAAACTTCTTGGTCTGACCCACTTCCCCATTTTTAAAATTATTTTTTAAGAACCCTTGTGTACTTTTAACTATTCTTCCTATGCTTTATTTCATTTTGACTTCAATTATGTTATTATTAATATTGTTTTTAATTGTATTTGTATTTAAACTATCAAACACAATCCTAACACTCTCAAAATTGAAAATTCAGAAAATATAAGGATGGCAAAAAAGACTTTCTTTGCTGATTAAAATTCTAATTATTAATTAAAGTTTGATATTTTATGTTTTATTGATCTGGTATATTGTATTTTCATAATTTTTTTCTTACTATTTAACAGAGGAGAGCACAGATGAAGAACAAAAGGAGGTTGTGAACATTGATACCTGGTTGCACAAGTCAGACATCAATTACTCATGTTTGTGTAAGGAGGTGCAAGACAACGGTTACATGTATCCCAGGTTCAGTGCACTTGCTTTATTCACTACACCTTCAATTATTCATCCTTCCATTTGGAGTGAGGGGGGGGGGTGAAAAACAATTAGTGTAAAGTTCTTTTCTCTGTTGATTTTTTTTTTTGTCTTTAAGGTACAAGCTATTCAAATGTTAGAGTGTATTGAAAGCTACTTTTGATCTGAATCACTTGATTTATTTAGACCATTGTCTCCTCCTTTTCCAAAATTTCCTGCATGTTTGTTTCTAATTATTCAGAGCTGGATATAATCTCATTAAAATTTGAATTCCTATTCCACTTAGAATAAACAAAATAAGTTTTGGTAAAACTAATTTTTAATTAATATAATGTTAAACTAGCAAGGACTTGCAGCATATATGACATCCTCATTTATGCAAAATTAAGAATTTGTTGAAATTTAAATTACAATTAATAAGTGATATCTCTAATATGTATCTTTCAAAATACAAGGCTTATTTGAAGTGAGTCCAGTAAATCTTTTCTATTTAATGCATATAGGATTGGAAGTATTTTTTATCAGCATTTTTTTTTCAGAGGATGCCTAAAAAAATAGTGTTTTCACTTTTACTTAAATTTGATTTAAATATAATTATTGCATCTTGCAAAATCTTAATTTCTATATGTTACTTTCCCCAAAATCTAGAAGAGACATTTTTATGTTCCACTAAATAATTGAATCATATCGGAATTATGCTTCCATCTCTTTGTCATCTTTGTTTATAAAATGCTCCTCCTTTCTTTAAGAAATGTTTCACATTTTGATTGCATAACAACACATATATTGACATGCCAAAAGTAATGGGGTGGGTGATAGTGTAGGGCACTCCTCTAATCCGGTAAAGTGTAACAACTCAATCTAGCATCTGTTCCACAAGTGGTTGGAAGACCTCTAGAGAGTTGTATCTGTCTTGATGCCTGTCTACACCTTCCTGATATAAGTGCAGGATCTTGTGTGTAAATAAACCTCTTCACCATGTCCCAAAAATGTTCGAATAAGTTTATGTATAGTGGATGGGGTAGAATCGGAAGTTTCCAGGCTGATTCTCATACAGATTCTGGTCAACATGGGCCTGATGACAATGTCATTTCTACTGGAAATTTCCATTGTTGTTGGGGTACATGGAGTCCAGAAATGGGTATAAATGGTCATGAAGCAGTGCAACATAGTGCTCATCTGTCAATGACATATTTAGACATGGTAGTGGACTCAATCCATGCCACATAAACACACCCAACACAATTATGGAACCAGTACCAGTCTTCACAGTGCCTTGTTGAGAATGGAGTTCCATGGAGTCTGCCTGAAACCTACTATCATCCAAACAACTGGAATTGTGACTCATTTGACAAAGCCGTTACAATGCCACCACCAGACTCCTCCATACACAAAATCGAGCATCTGGTCTGTAGACACATCACCAGACTTTCATGATTCAATAGTGATATTATTGTCCTTGATGAATTGCAGTAATTAATAGTAGTTTTTTTGGTCAACAAGTACAAAATTGCATGAAATACAATATATGCTGTACAGTGCATAAACTAATTACTGCCCTATTAATCTTTTACCACTTCTTGGCAAAGTACTAGAGGCTCTAATCAACCCTGAATTGGTTAACTATCTCACTTCACATGGTCTTTTTTATGATAAAGAATATCAAATTTTAGATAAGAATGTGGCTCTAGATATCTTGAAGGCATTCAACAGAGTTTGGCATGCTTGCCAACTCCACAAGCTGAAAGGCTACGGTATTTCTGAAAGAATATTTGGTTTAATTCAATCATTCATAACAAATCTGGTAATGAAAGTAGTGTTGAACAGCCACGCTTCGAGATCATTTCACATTAATGCAGGAATCCCTTTATCCTTGGACCTACATTGCTTATCTTCATCAATGATATTATCAGTCCCCAAGTAGAAATTTGTTAGACAAGTATGTGATTATAAATTTGTTAGACAAGACTCCTGTGATTATATTCAATCAATTGCCAGGTCTGCTGCTAGGAAAATTGGTTCACTGTGTCTCGTGCCAGACAATTTTTTTCATCAGAATCCGTCTTGCACATTTATAAATCAACCATTTGTCTGTGCATTGAATACTGCTGCCATATCTGGTCTGGGGCTCTTACTACATATCTTGACAAAGTTCAAAGAAGGATCTGTAATGTAATCGATCCTGAACTAACATCTGATTTTTGTAGTTTTAAAATTGTGATAAAATGTGACCTGACCTGACTTCAGTCAAATTCTCATTGACATGAACATGGCATTCCGGTCGGTTTTACAAATGTTTTCATGACAATTGTTCTTACTGTCATGATTGCATGAATTTAAGTGTGCTACTAGATTGACAACTAGGTCTCGCTGTTTTACTGTTGAACTACTTAGATGCAGCCTTATGATGTATTCTAATTGTTTCTTTTCTCACACTTCTTGCCTGTGGAACTCCCTTCCGATTTCTTGCTTCGCTTCCACCTAGAATCTTTAAAAATTTAAATGTAATGCCAATCACCATCTTCTGTATTCTTGAAATCTGTTCTTTTATTGTCCTTTTTCCTCACTTCTCCTTAATGTCTTCACTCTTGCTTAAACTCTTTCACTCCAAGTAACCTCTTGTGTCCTAGTGCCATTATTCCCTTGCTTGTGTGAAATGATGAAAAAAAATGGAGTTGAATGGCACCAGTATTGAGATGTGATTTAATCCAGTGTTGGTTGGTTATCATCCTTGTCAGTTGTTTCTGTTTTTGCATCACCTGTGAGTGCCAACAGTCTTCAAGTGATACTAAAGTTAGTCTACAATTCACATATTCCTTATATACCCTTGCAACTGTTGCCAAAGTAAAACCTTGAGTATTTTCCACCTTTAGAGAAGAAGTGCCCTATCTTTCTGGCCCTTTCACAGTGAAATTCCTCATTGCATATAAGTAGGTATCACAGATGAAAATTTCAAACAGGTACTAGGTGTTATCTGATTGCATCTTCTTAATCTACATGATTAAAGAAACTTAGCAGTTTTTATTTCATCAAAATATTTCAAACCGTTTAATTTTGGCAGATTTATTTTTATTTTTACACATAGCCATTTTTTGTCTATTATGAATTAGGACAAAATACCATATTTGGACTTCTATATTTTAAAAAGCAATTAAGAACAACAGTTAAAATTATACTAGCTTGTTAGGTACATAACAAAGAAATTAATAATAAAATTACAGATAGTATCACTGCATATTTCTTAAATAAATTCAGTCTGAATATGCAAATTTTATAAATCAAAACTTCTGCAACGATGTGCCTGAGGTTTGACATTTCATAAAACTAAAAATAAGACCCACATTTCAAATATCACATTATGACTATACCAGTAACATGCCTAATCTTTTGGGGAGTGATAGAATGGATATATTCTGGATTATTTCACTTCAAAATTGAAGAAAATTGCTTTTTAACCTTTTTGTCACAAGGTATTTGAAAGGCCAATTTTAGACTTGCTTGAATTGTCATAAAATGAATACTTCTTACACTAGAAACACCAAATTTCATATCTAGCCATTTCTGAAGGTGCTCTTTCCATTTATCATGGTTAAAATGACCTAAAATCAACAGATTAGAATGTATATGGAGCAGATGCTGAACAAGTAGTCCTGACTCAATATGTACAATTTCTGGACTGTAGGGAGAGAGAGAAGCTTAACACACGCCAAGCAATACCCACTATTGATTACTAATAATCCGTATGAAATAAATATTACTAAGAAATAATAATAAATTAGGAAAATGAATATTAAATCATAAATTTCTATCTAGATAGCAATAAATTGTAACTAAAATCCATTCATTAGATAATTTAAAAAGTAAGAAAATTGTTTGAAGGTGTAACTTTAAACAAAATGTTACTTGGTAACTGAAATGCTGATAATTATTGTGAGAATACTGCAAAAACATAAAAGACATTCTAGAATTTTTTGTAGAATGTTTTTTTTATCTCATTCTTTGACTATGAACATTTTTCAATCAATAAGTCATACGTTCTGTTTTTTATTGATTTGAATCTGAGCATCAAGTAAACAAATCGATTTTTGTTTCATATTTTTTATGACGAAAACAGTTTTTAAATCCCATTTACATTTTACATATCATAGAAAATTAATATTTAAAAAAAATTCTTAGCAATTTCCTTGAAAATGTTGTCCATAGAAAACATGTTGATCAATTCTTTTGTGTCCGTCTTGACGCTGTGTATTGAGTCTCGCGTGGAGTTGAAATGATGGCCAAGCGAGTCACACATGGTTACACATAATTGCACACGTGCAAAATGGAGCTATCGTTTCATATTTGATTTTGATTTAGTTTTTTAGATTATTAAATGAGCGTTTTAATGATATATTTTATGTGTTTTTTATTTTTACAAGAAGCATTTGAATTTTACAATCAAACTTTTCATTTGAATTGTTTACAAACTTCTTATTAAAATTAAAAAATATAAAATATATGAAAATGAAGCTTAGAATGTTAACTTTCAAACTAACATGTTATCAAAATTGTAATAAACCCTGCGGAGTGTGCATATTACAAAATTTGAGGAAGTCTAAACTGCCGTCAGTGAAAAAAATGGCCAAAATGTTGTGAAATCACCAAAATGTCTCTATTTTCAAACTGTAATGTTCATCGCACACTGTAGTACATATAAAAATAAATAAGATAGAAACAAAGTTCATGAAATAAGCTTTTATTTGGTATGCATTATGTTTTTATGGAGATATTGAGTGAAATAAGACGGCGAGTTGAATATATGCATTTTTTAGTGTTTAGAAGAATTTCATCGGCTGCAAGCTGAGTGTTGGGATACCTAATATAAGAACTACCACATCTAAAATACCTCCTTACCTTTTATGTCATACATATTTCATCTGGCTGGGTCTATTTCTAGAAGTGTGGAAGATGAAACGATCCAATGTATTGCTATGTTTAATTCTTTGGCATTTCAGTCTATAAAACAAATTTAAAACTTTCTTTAGGAACAATATAATGACTCTTTATTTAATCAGGTTTCTTTATCATTTTCCAACCTCATCTATGCTATGATGTCAAACTCTTGAAAATTTATGAAAGCTAATAGATAAATAAAATAATAAAACACGGCTAAAATAATCAGTTATGTAATAGCCTTCCTGAATTAATGTTGTAGATTATGAAGAAGTGAGTAGTGTAATGTAGGGTTTTTCAAACGGTGGGTTACGAGATAAATAAAATGGGTCACAACAAAAAAGTAACAAAGAAAAAACAAAATTATGCAAGTGAGAGCAAAATGCATAATATGAACAACTCCAAATGTTGCATAGCACTCATAAATCATCACTAGTTTTTCACTGAGGTAAGCTCATATTATATTTTATATTTTAAAATATAATTATATATTAGTCTGTTCTTGTTTATGTATCTTGTTTATCAAACTTCTTGCAGACTGTGACAAAATTTCCTTTAAATTTGTTTTTCTAAAAGTAATAATTTTATATTCATACAAATAGTTACATGCGTGGATCATAATCCACACAAATTGTCGATGATAAATAAATGAACCTAGTGAACAGTTTGTCTTTGATTTATTACATGTAGGTATGCAATGCAAAATGTGGTTCTTGTTGTGGGTTACAATAAGAAAGTTAAAAATGGTGTAATGGATAGTCAATGAGAAATCAGAGTTGAGTATGTTACATTCACTTACACAGAGATGAATTCACACCTTGGGAAAAGGTGTGAATTCATCTCCCCACCCCTTCCAGTTATGGTTTAAGCAGATTGGAATCTTTACCCTTTGTTGGCAACCAGTCTAGGGGAACAGTTTCCATAGCAAGTGGGCCTGTGGGCTTCATACTTCTCAGGAAGTTTGGGACTTGAATAGTAGTCTGATCTCCACTTGTTTCTGAATCTAACATTTAATGATTGACATATGGTTATTTTATTTACTCCTCAGGATGGCCACAATAAAGTTAATTTACTATCAAGGCCAGATAAGGGTCAAGATGTGGGTGATGATCATTTTCTTATGTGGGACATCTGTTGGGTAGAGGGAATAAAAAAAAATGTAGATGCATTTCCTTTTCTACTCTATTTTCTTTAATGGTTTAAAACAATTACTAAAGATTTAAAGCCTGAAAGTTAATGGGCCTCTCTTATGTGGCTTTAAGATTAGATTATGGATATGCAAACTAATCTGTGATGTATGCTGAAAGGATAGCTTCTAGATATTTGGTGGCAGTCAGAAGGTAATGTTTTAACAGAGTGATCAATAATAACTTTTACATCTTGCACAACATAATGGAACAATCACTTTGGAAGCTCACCTGAATTGATGGATTTGTTGATGCCATATAAAAGGTGACATGCCAATTATCTCTGGCTTGTTAGGTGTTTCCTATCTATATTTTTGATGTATGTTTTGCAATGAGGTTGTTTATGTGGCATCTTGCTTTGATTGAAAATGCAGAGTCCATAAATTATTGACTGACCCATTAGTTGTCAACCCCTGCTTACAAGTGATTATGCCCAAATTTCTGTCATTTTTAATATTTTGGCTTCTTTTAAGGAAGCAGCTTGTCTATTCTCAAGGATGTTGTTTTAACATTTGGATCTTTCTGGCCTAATAGGATTTAGCACAACCCCTTTTGGGGTCAATTATTGTTTTTTTATCATAGCCCACTTGCTTTCTTTCCATGTCAAATGAATTAAAATTTTGAATGCATGCATTTTCATTTTGAATCTTATCAACTTTATGATCCTCTTGCTTTTACCTGGCTTCTAGTAAGTGAATGTAGGAGATGCACTGTTGGAAATGTAAATTATGTTAGCTTAATTATAAGCAATGACTACCATTAACTTGAAAAAATGTAACTATATTTGTTTATTTTATTTTATTTTGCCACATTGATATTTTCATCATGAAACTAATGAAAAATTATAAATGCTTTCTTGTTAAAGAAATTTGAGTGCCATATTATTTATTTTGAGAAATCTTTCAGTGATTGTTGTGGATGATATCCAAAATTAGCATTGAAAGATTATTGAATATGTTGATATAAATGAATATTAATAAACAGACTTTCAGAACAAACAATAAATTAACAATACCAGAATGACGTAGGAGGAGGTATATCATTGTCCCAAGGACGATAACCTAGCTTTAATTTTAAATATTCCTTTAATGCAAACATTGCTCTACAGGAAAAAGTTTACTTCTTTTTTTTTTTTCTTTTTTTTTAGAATGGAATTGCAAATTGATATCACACTAAAGGCAATTTTAGTATTTACTATATTATAATTTTCAAGGGTGAAGTTCATTCCCAAAAAATACAAACAGGAATTGTTTATTTAAGAAGATTCATATTTATTGAAATAACAAAGTATGGATGCCTCCTTTTTGTACACTTAGTTTCATTTTTTTGTAGGTAATTTTTTCAAAATAATATTTTTTTTATTATATATGTATGTGTCTTTGTGTTTATTTCAAAATATGTAATAGTGGCAAACCAGCATGCATCTATTTATTTACCATCAAATCATACAGATTATGTTTTACATCTTCACCTATCAAGTACTTGCTAAACATCCGAGATATTTGTTTATAAAAAGTTCTAGTGTAGGGAATTATATAAATGTTATGTATTTAATAATAGTAATTTATTTAATAATGTTGTTACAAGGTATTATGAATATTTATTATTTTTCACACACATAATATGCAAGTGTTTATACATGGATTTATATAAGAATGTGTATTGAAAACAAATATTGAATTTACTATTTAAAATGCAGTAAAATATTAAAAAAAATGTCCTTAGCTCGAGAACTCCTTGTCAGAGGTTCAAGGTACAATATGCTCCTAAACTGGTTGGAGTATTATGTATCATTTAAGCTGTATCTTGAGAACACACATATAATTAGAGTTTTATTATTATAGAGATGTTTTTGATAATGTATTCTGTAAATCCTATTAATCAAGTTTTTATTTTGGGGAAAAAGCATAAAAAAGTAGTTTCATTTTAATTGCATTTCTTAATGAAATTGGTTTATAATTAGCCATGTGATGGTTTGTGTTAATACTGGGAAATTAGCAGTTGTTTTAATGTGTTTATTTTTATTTCTATTGAAGACTGTTTCCAAGTATAATAATGTAAATAACACTTATTGTGTATTTTCTTAATGAAAATTTAACTTTTATTGAAATGGGGATAATCTATTATAATCTTCGATAGCCATATTTTTCTCAGATATTGGATAAAAATGGTTGGTGAAACAGTTTGTAGAGTGAAGAAGCTGCAGATGACTTATTTTTAACTAAGGCGGACACTATGAGACTTTAGTCTAAAATATCCCAGATATGCAATCAAACTAATCAGGAGAGATTTTTCCTCTAATTTTGAGACCTCTCTTGCTAATGCCTCTCTTAAAAGTACAGGCTCTGGGACTTCTTAAACCTGACCTTGATTTTAAAAAATATAATTGATAAATCGAAAATAGAGAAATGCCAAGAATGAAAGTGGAGACACCACCCACGCAGATGCTGAAAAATTTATCTGTATTGGGGTTGATAGGAAGTTGAGAAAGACATGTTGTATAGAGAAGTTATAAGAGAAGCTGTGAAAAAAACCTGTTACAAAGTTGGGCTAAAAGTGCATAGGCTGATTATGAAGGAGTGATACTAGAGCTGTGAAATTGTGCATGCATTAATTTCAACTCTTCTTATTAATAACAGTATTGTTTATTCCCAGGTAAACTGACAACTGATGCTTCAAAGAAGACTTCAAAAGTAACTAGTAGCCACTTCTCTTATTTAAGTGCCATATCCTTTCATGGCAGATTTTCCACATTTTTTTTTTTAATATGCATGAATTGTCATGACTTCTTGAGAAAGATAATGGAATAGTTTTATGTCGTATTCTTCATGTTTTTGTATTCAGAGTTGTTTAGAAGACTGAGTGCCATCCAATCTTCTCTGCTAGAAAAAAAAATTTCCTGTCTTACCTAAGGGTAACTTTAACAGACTCAGCTTGAATTTGAAATCTGAATGCCAATTCTAATTTCTGCACCAATAACCATTATGCTAACTGCATGTCTTAGATAAAACTGGAGAAAGAATATGTGGGTGTTTTTTTGGTTTTTTTTTAATGTTTGAAATGAGGAATTATCATTACTATATGTTTTGCTATTCAAGTCAGCATCTTCAATGTTTTGGTTTGAAGAAATCAATAGAATCCAACAGAAAAAAGGTGATCAGAAAAATCAAGATGAACCATGCTGTTCTGAATAACAAGTGGGAGGAATTGTTTGGGATTAATTACTGCAATCATGTATTATAAGAAAAATCTTTTTTAATTGTGACCCCGAACCTACTCATTCTAGGTTTGATATTAATTTCAGCACAGGTGTATAGTGATGTTTATTTAAAGAAATATCAGTAATTGTAGAAAAACAATAAAATATCCACAAAGCACCAATCACAGGAAAGATTGGTTCAATTAGATGTGAATATTATCTGATTATTTAGTGTGTTTATTTACAGATATTGAAATAAAACTTCTGAAAGAGTAAAAATATGAAACTTGGTAGTCAACGAAGAATATTGTTGAAAACTTTTATTTTCCTTTATTTCAAATGTCATCAATTTGTGCTTAATTCTCCAATTTTTGTTCTGTTACAGCTTTATCCTGGTGACTGATACTCATATGTTTGTGTTGCGAGAGATTCCAAAGCAAAAAGGCATGGCTTACATTCAGGCTCGTCGCGCTCTCAAGAGCATCCTTAAGATAACTTCTAAAAAGAAATGTCCAGACTTTATCTCATTCCGTTATGGTTACAGCAATGAGATGGGTTATGTTACCGACATGGATCGCTTTATCATTTCCAAAGCAACGGAAGCCACAACACACATTAAAGAAGCAGTCCTTAAAGTGCTTTCTACCCAAGAAGGCTGACTTTCAGCATCTAGACTGATTTAAATAGAAACAAAAAGAAATCTTTGTTTTATGGGATTGAGATTCAAACTGTTTTTCAATTTCTTTCATGGAAATATTTAATTTTTTATTGTTTTAGAATTGTACATAAATTTTCAATCAGAAAATATGCAATGTTAAAAAATCCAATACTTATTATATAATGAAAAAGCCTGTGAAGAAAAAGATAATTTGTTATGAATGATGTCAGCTTAAAATTTTCCAATGTATGTCCCCTTTTTGCTTTCAGTTGATTACGTTCCCCATCTCACTTCTCATCACCTTTTTCACTTTCATCTTTTACTCTTCATTCTTTGCCCGTAACTATTCTTATGTTCTTTTCTCTCTCACTTCTTTCTCTTTTAAGATAGAAAGTTATTTGTTCTCACCACCCATTCAATCCATTTTTTTTTTATTTCTTTGATAATATTTTGAAAATAAAAACATTCTCGCACTTTGTAAAAGAAACACTGAAAATTTTAGTTTTAAGGTTTTCAAAAGAATCAGCATCTACAAACACACAATGATTTTTTTCACACACACAGGCTTGTATGTAGCTATAAATAAACTGTAATTTTGCATATATCAGTTTAGAAACAAATATATACACCAGCAAATACACCTTACTGCTTTACATATGAAGGTCTTGCATACACGCATCAGAATCTACATGGGATATATGAAGTTGCTTTTTTTTTTTTTTTTTTTTTTTTTTTTTCGTGATCCCCACCACCCCGGCAATATTTGAAGAACAAATGAAACTTAATAAAATTACTCTGATTTGAATGATTATTATTAGTTGGAATTTTTACATCAGGCACATAGAGATGTTTTTAGATTTCATTTTGGATTGAAGATTATCAGAATAACTAAAAATTTCACAATGAAAATCTATATAATAATATAAACTTTATTTTTATTTCTAGTTTATTTTTCATCAACAGGCACATTTTCCTGACTTTAATTATTTGTGTGCAATGAACTTAAAACAAAATACCAGAAAATGATATTCTTTTCAAAACATTTCAAATGTTTACCTCAAAATGTTGTTTGTTATGGATTGTTTCAAATTTCTTGGATCTTTGAAGCTAAGATGATAAAGGTATTGTCTGCATCTCTAACAAGGGAGACAATCTAGTCTTTGATTTCGTTTATATTTATTTCCTTATTGTTTCAAAATACTATTTGAAGACAGCAGTTGGCAGATGTTGAAAGTGAATGGAGTAGAAGCTAATGTCCTTGAATATGTCAGTCTGATGCAACCCACACAAATGAATGAAAACCGTTTCTCTTTTAATCTACCTTAAACAAAAAATATCCTTAAATGTCTTTATTATCTTTTAAAGTACAATCTTTATTATGCTTATTTATTGAAATGAATTTACATCTTTCCTTCCTTGATCTATAATTATAAAAATTATTGTTATCACAATTATCCTTGGTCTGTGACTTTCTCAAATTGGTTTGGGAATGTGATGAATTCTAACAATGTCAGTGACTTCTTTAAATTGACACATTGGTGAGAAAATATTTTAAATCAGAGCTGTTATCAATTTAAGCAAAATTATGTACATTAAATTCTTTAAATATTTTAATCAAAATATTGTTTATATTTAGTCAGTTTCACTTGCAACCCTTAAATTAGTTTTAAAACTAAAGCAAATGTTTTCTCAAAATCATTGACATTTGCTAGCAAAACCAAATTGTTTTTTCTGAATCATTATGAACCCATGAATTCATGTGTCTAGAGAATATTAAAAGTACATTCAGAATAGATAACAATTTTTTTCTTAATGGCATTTATCTAAAGAAAAACAAGTTTGTCTCCCTTTTATCATCTCTTGGGGAATAAATTACTGCATTAATTTTGCAATTTAAAAAAATTTTTTTTTTCAAAATACCTAAACGGAACTATTGTAGGTAAAATATTTTAATTATGTACCCAAACACACTTTTTTTTTGTGTGTGTGTGTGTGTATATATATATATGTCTTTATTATAGATTATTACATTCAAACATACATTTCCACTACAAAAATGCGTTAATATTTCAATGCAACTTTGCATCTCATCAGGTGGTGTTAAAATGATGGTTATAACAATTTTTAATAATACTTATAAAACATCTCATCTCTGTGGAAAAAAAAGGACAAGATATAACTGAAAAAAGAAAAAGGGAAGACAAGATATAGTCAGTAAAAAGAAAAATAAGTGATAAAAAGAAGAAAAAAGGAGATAAATATGAATATGAGGACAATATAGCAATGAAAAAGAAAAAACGTTAAGATGTTATGGAAAATAGATTTAAATTTAACCAAAAATCATGTCTACTCAATGAATTTTTTTTGATACAGATAAACAGTTATCGTTTTCGAAGAAGAAGCAACAAATTTAAACAATAATTATACATAGTATATAAATAAAAGGAATACTATGTATAATTATTGTTTAAATTTGTTGCCTCTTTGAAAATGGCAACTGTTTATCTGATGTTATAAGGTATCTAAAAAAAATCTTTCATTGAGTAGCCATGATTTCCAGTTAAATGTAAATCTATTTTCCATAACATCTTACTTAACGTAAATGATTTTCATTGGTTAAACAAATTCACATGTCTGGTCTTCTCTTTTTTCATTTCTATATCATATTTATATTTATCTTTTCTCCGGAGAAGAGATTATATCTTGGGTCTTTCTTCTCTTTTTACTTACTATATCTTGTGCCCCCCCCCCCTCCAGGGTGGGGGAGATGTCTTAGTATTTTTTTAAATTGTTATAACATCATATCACCACTGCCTGATGAGATGCTATGTTGCAATGAAACATTAATGCATTTAAAGTGGAAATATGTTTGCTCAAATGTAATAACCTATAATAAAGAATTATAGCTCTACTTTTGTATTTAGCCCTTTTTTTAAAAAATTAATGTTATGAACATTAGAATTTATATTTGAATCATTCTTATTGCATTTGGAGATTTTATTTATTTATATATATATATATCAACTAGGTCTGCCTGTTTAGCATGTCATTACATTTTTATAAAGCTAATAAGAAAAATTGACATTAACTGATTTTTATAAAAAAATGAACTCTTGCTGCCTAAACATGATATATATATATATATATATATATATATACACACACTCTTCTTCCATACACAACTTGTAAGGCTTGAAATGTTTTGCATCTTCAGATCTTATGATAGTTATTTCCCCATTATTACAAGTAATTTCTCATGTTTATATTTTTAAATTACAACATTTAGTAGAAAATACTTCTAACTTAAATGTTGATTTTAATATTCATTAGTTTGTAGATACTTTTTCCTTTAAGTTTGATGAAATTAAACTACATGATGGTTAAAAGCTTAAATATATCTATAAAATGTCTTGTCGAGCTCTCTAACCAGTTTCCCAATGTTGTATTTATTTATTTTTAATAAAGGCTATTTGAAGTTAATATTCTGATTAATTACTTAAAAAAAAAAAAAAATCCTTAAATAAGGTCCCCCCCCCCCCATCTTAAAATAGTGTTTGACTATCTTAAGAGCAGTGGGTGCTATCCAAAATTTTAGGAAATGTTTACTGAAATTTAAAAAAAATTTTTTCCTTCAAAATTCATTTTGACTATGAATACAGCAATCACTGCTGGTATGTTCTGACAGACATTATGAGGAATTAATTAAATCTCAAAAAAGCCATCCACCGATTTCCAATTTGAGCACAAATTGAAGAGTATTTTAAATTGACAGTTTCATATTACTCTATACACTTTTTTCCCACCCCCAACCATTGGGTGTATTTCATAATTTCCATTTCCATCTCTGAACATTTCTCATATCAACAGGAAAATTATGCTCAATTATGAATTTTTTTAACGGTTTGCTAGAGCAATCAGTAAAACTGGTTTGTCAAGACTGTACTAAAAAAAAAACACACTGTGTCCAGAAAGAAAAAGACTTCATAATCTGTGATGTATATATAATAATTAAAGGAAAAAAAAAAAATCAAACTTCTATATAATTTGTATTAGTTTGTACATACCATGACTAGTGTGGTTGTTCAGCATCAGTTCTTTTCAAAAGATTTTAGTTGATTAACTGAGGTGCAATATTTTTTTTTTTTTATTAAATGTCCAAAGCTGCAACAAATGATTGGGATATGCAAAAGGATTCAAGATTATCTGGTTTTAATCTTTGGTAACTAACTTTCTTCAAATTTGATAAAATTGAGCAGTTAGAAAAAGAAAGTTGTATTTTCCAAGTGGACAACTTTTTTTTTTGTTTGTTTTTGATAAGTTTTAAATTTGTTCATCTGATCAGGATAAAGTGTGTGCTGAACAACTTTCAAGTTTATCTGCCTAAATGATAAAAGCAATAAAAGAAAAAAAAAAGTAGGATGTGACTAATATTATTTTTCTCTTAAAAGATTTTGTATAACTTGCTATTTTGACTTACCACCATCTTTTCTGGTGAAATAAACTGTTTCAAATATGACGTTTGAATAATCCTTGACAATTACTGCTGTAATTTTTTATGACATTAACAAAAGCTTAAAAAATTAGTTCTTTTTTATTTGGTTTTGCTATATTGTTTATACCCTGCCTTAGCCTGATGCAAAAGAAGTTCAATGTTCTTTTAGAAATCTATTCTGATGTAGATAAGTTTTTTTTTTTGTTGTTTTTTTTTTTTATTACTTGTAGCACAAAATTTTGTATACAAAAGTTGGTCAGAATTTAGCAAGAATTTGTACTTATTATAGACAAAATAAAGAAACCTTGCATAAATGAAGATGGTGAAATTTTGACATGGCACTGGCTAGATTTGAAAAAATAATCTAAGAACAAAATAAAAATGTGAAACATTAAAACTGGCTATAGACCTTTGAAGCAAAACAAGAAAGCCTAGAAAAAAATTGTCCTGTGTATTTGTTGATATTTAATCATTGTTATATGAATTAGTGATTTTCTATAAAGATAAAGAAATTGGTGTGGTATTTTTTAGCAGATATGTATTTGAAAGATAATCATAAATCTTTAGTTGATCTTCATTCCTCTCTCTCACCTGGGTTTATATATAAATTAATCACACTGCTATCTGTATAATCTTGTTAGGCTCCTAATTTAAAGAGCACCAATCAATTCTGTTAGTAAAATTACTTCAAAATTATTATGGGAATTAGGTATTAATAAGCTGGAAGTGGGGAGATGAGAGAAGCAGAGACTTGTAATCTTGTCTTACTGATGCATTCAAAATTTAGAATATTGGTTACAAAATTTCATATTTGTACCTTTTTTTTTTATACTTCAAAATTTATACATGGTGTAGATATGGGTAGAGGTAAAATTTACAGTTGCTACTTATGCAAAAAGCTAGTTTATTTAAAAGGGTTAAATATTTGATCGACTCAACATTAATATTGAATATCCTAAGCTTAAAAAATCTTGTGTTTCACAAATAAAATCATTCTCTGGTGTCAAGTTTACCACACTAGTCTTGCCAATCATGAATTCAATCCTAGTAATAAAACTACACTAAGCAAATAAAAATTCCTTAATGATAGTGGATAATAATTAAAAGAGAAAGATGAGAAAACCCAATCAGTAGCAGACCATTTAACTTTGCAGATCTCATATGAATAGATTGAGACTACTTAAAATAACCTGCTGTATGTGTTTTTATTTTTTTCCTCAATGTGCTGGCTATCTTGTGAGCTTAAATTGTACTGCTGGTTATTTTATAGTTCTATTTATATCAACTTGGACAAAATGTCCATTTATTTTATCAAATCATTTGATTTAAACACAACTTTGTGCTGATTCTATAATAATGTTGCAAGTGAATTGATTGCCTTCATAATAAAAATAGGGAGACAACAAACTGCTAGAAGATATTTTCAACCGGGTCTGCAGGTGTACAGCTGCAATTGCATATATACATCTAAAGTTTGTCTGAGTCATGTCTGCTGAATAGGGAGGGTGTCTAATTACATGTTGGTTTAGGAAGCATTATCCTATAACAAGATGGGGGCCCTTTTCTTTTGTCACTGCCTGTAATGGAGCCACAAAGATCTCTTTGAAATCAAGATTTGGTTTGGGGAAGGTTTTTAGAGAAACAAGTTTGCCCCAGAGAAAGCTGTCTTTTTTTTTTTTTTTTTTTGATTATTAAAGTAAATGATTCAATTTTGAAACAAACAAGCTCCTGATCATCAGTTAAATAATAGAGTACACACTTTTACATATTTTTCACTTTGCCAATTTGTGTCAGATATTTTCCAATTACTTCCAGCTTTACTAAAACTTGTCTAAGTTTTGTTTCTGGCTGAACCTTGTCAATTTTATGTTGTCAAATAAGGACTTGTAACCATAATTAGACTCATTTTGGAGATCCAAACCATCAGAAAAGAAGCAAAATCTTTGGAACCTGATTTCAGCCTCCAAAACTTTTTTGATGTTATGAGTGGCTTCAGCAGTAATTTGGCTGAGTTTGAATTCATAGATCATGTGGACATGAAAATTTTTTTCTTCTTTTTTTTAAAATGTATGAAACCAAAAAAATCACTCAAACAGCACCAAAAGGAAATGCAGTTAAAAATAATGATATCTAAATATGTGCATGAACAGAATGGAGCAAAAGAAAATGGTTATTTTGGTTTAATTTAACATATGCCTGCAAAATAAAATTGGTCATATATATATATATATATATATATATATATATATATATATATATATACACATACACACACACAGAGAAAGCAACAGAAAATGAGCAGCAAAAAAAGATTATACAAATAAATATTTTGTAAAAGTAACTTGTAATTCTTAGGTTAAACTTCCCAATTTCAGCATAAAATACTCTTGTGTTGTACCATTCTTCAACTGTTATTATAGTTAAGAGATCTGGTTAAAAATATACCGGTGGAAAAAATATATTACATCATTTGAGGTGGTCCTAGCCATACCTTCCCTAATAAGCTCTATTTCATCATCTGAAAAGGATTTTAAGTATTTGTCATCATTAACTTTATTAAAAAGACATGCATTTGGCTATGTATCACGTTTAAATAGCAAGGTGTATTGTCTTTTTTGAACAGGAGTAGAGGTTTATCCCTTGTTGCTTGTTCAGGATTGGGTTTCCATTTTCTTCTAAACTCTACTTCAACTCTATGCATCTAATGTCTCCAACTAAACTAGGTACCTCCACTAATTTTTGATACTTAATGTTTAAAATGAATTTTTGGAAATGAAAAAACATTCTGGAAGCTTTCTTTTTAGCTTTAATTGAAAGCTAAATGATTAAATTAAATTTACTATTTCCAGTAAGCAAAATATTCTGGCGTATTTCAAATAGAAGTTATATTGATTGGAATCTCAATTTTTGGTTGCTTTCATTAAAATCAGCCATTTTTAACATATTTGTAAACAAAAGTTAAGTTTTGCTTTTAAAGATCTTCCAAGAATAAAATATGCTTTACTGAAACTTTATTTGAGGAATATTAGTTATATAATTAATCTGATTTCAAAAAAATATTTACTTTAAAATAACAAAAATGAATTTTTAAAACAAACAGCGGTGATTACATGCTTGTTACCACTTGTAAATCACTTATGTGCTAACAATTTAAGAAAATGATGAGATTGCCTTTTTTACATAATTTTTAAGTACTCTGTAATTTTAATGTTTGAAAATATTTTCCATAATCTTATTTTACGAAAGTTGACTTTAAATTTACTATAGTCGTCGCTCTTATTTTCTGATAATGTTGTGTACAGTCAACCATACTTTTAAATAGGGGCATATTACATATTTTATATGCATAAAAAGAATTTTAAATTATTTTAAAAATCTTGATGCAAAATAAGCTTTTTCAATTTTTGATTAGTAAATATACTTTTTCACTTAATAACAAACCATCTAACCAGATCAAAGTAATGCAGAACTTTAAAAGATTTGTATATTATAAATTATATATTTAATAATGGAATATATTCTTGTAAAAACTTGTTATTCATAAAAAAAATTTTTTTCTTAAGACAATAAATCTTATTTATAAAAGTAATTAAAAGCTTTATTTTACAATTCAGTGCAGATTTTCAGGAAATGAGTAGTAGTTTGAAAAAAAAAAAAAAATCATTGATTTACATTCTCCAAGGAGTCCTGCTAATAAAAATAAAACTGATAAAAAAAAAAAAAATTGGGGGATGAAAATTTCATTTCTCAAAATTAAGTAAAAAGTAATGATTAAAGAAAAAAAAAATATTTTTACCAAAATTTTCTAAATAAAAAAAATTTAAAAAAGAATTTCATCCATTTGTGGATAAGTCTTGAAAGTTTCATTAAAATCTGACTTGATTTTTTAAGAATTTTCAAATCAATGTTTTTCACCAGAAAAAAAACACTAATTGGTATGTTGACTGCTAATGCAAAAGAAGAAAAAAGAAAGGATTAAAAAATAATAGAAAAATACTTTGGTCTTCCCTCTTAAAAATAAACATTTTGACAATAAAATTTCGTTTTTATTAAGTTTAGGGCCTTTTTTCATCATGCTATGCTGATTTTTCAATGAAAAAGTGAAGGTACTTATACTAAACTCTGAAATTTTATTTTTTTTCCTCAACAAAAGTAGATAAATTTGCCTATTGTCTGGTTCACACTCCACCTCAGACTTTTGAACAGGAGTGGAGGTTTATCCTTTATTTCCTGTTTAGGATTGAGTTTTAAGGTCTTTCTAAAGTCTTCTCATTCTCTTTCACACCCAGTAGCCCCTTTCGTTTAGCAACATTATCGCCTTGCTTGGGATGAATTGATTAAACAGAGAAAAAAATAATCATAAATTGAGCTTAATAATAGAAAATATAACTTCATTACCTGGTATCTTCCATTCATTGGAAGGATAAGAAGGAATCTGGAAAATTCCCAAAGATTGAATGGGAAAATATTAAAAGTTATTGTGTGCAGGGTTAGTATGTAGGTTACATCTCAAGGAAAAAACAGCTATAATTGAATTAAATAATGATGCTTGGTTATTAAATAGATTGGAATTTGCAGCTGAATATAAACATTGATATTTACTGTGTCATCTTCCACCCGATTGAGATTTTTCTTCTTTTCTTTCTTGTATGGGTGATCTGTTTCAGGGTTTCTTTGTTTGTGTCATGTGGATAAGTATAATTTGAGTAGAAGTTTCCTACATTAAATCTGTTTGAAGGTCACATTCACTTTGTGTTTAACTTTTAATAATGGAATATATGTGTTGCTATCGTTTCTGGTTTAGAAATTTCTCTGTTCTAAGATAATTAAGTACTACCAGTAATTTTGCATAATTTAAGTAGATTATCTGATCTTTTTTTATTATTTTTACTTGTCAAATTCTTCTTTTTTATTATTTTTATATGTAGCCAAGCAGTTAGAACATTTACTTTCTGGCCATAAGAGATGGGTTTGAATCCCACTATGGACAATTTTTCAGGAAAGTAACTTCTTGATGTTATTAGCCTGGGGAGGTGATCCCAGGTTATGTCAAGCCTTGTTAATGAAACTAGGTAGGTGGAATTATTTGGTTGATTGTTGTGCAAGCACAAAGTCACAAGTCATCATGATCAAGTGTTTGAGCAGAATGGCATTATTTAAACTGTTGATCATGCCAAGTCTTCCAGAAAATATAACTAAGGTCCACTCAGTATAGTTGCAATATAGAATACGGGTGGGCTTTGTGGGTGTTGAACAAACACAAACATGCTTGAGCAGGCATCTGCAACAGGGATTGGCTAAATTAAAAGAAATATCGATGTAATTTGGCCATAGCAAAGTGCTTTTACATTATGATACATTCGTAACATCTCGTTCTTTAATCCAAATGTACCTTTCCATATAGACCCACAAATTTAATGATGTTAGAATCTTTGTTTAATGAGTAGTTTTCTTTACATGATAAAAGTTGTGTTCATTAAGTATAAATCTTAAAAATTTCATAAAGATATGTTTCAAGCATGCCATAATATTGAGGTTATTAAAAAAGGTATAATGGGAAATCATTTTATCACTATCTATGTTATAACATGAACCATTTTGATAGTCTTGTATTTTAGCTTTGAAATTTTGATTTGGAACTTCCAGGACTCTATGCAAGCTTGAGAAGTTCTAAGTGTTCCTTTTTATTTCTTTAATTAAAATTCTATGCACAAACTTTTCATTAACTATAGTCTATGGAGAAAATTGATTTTTAATTTAAAAGTAGAATTTAAATAAAGGTAAATATGAAAAGTGACTGAGTTTCTTTTATTTTAATGGGTGCAAAATTCTTCAAACCAACTCAAATTTATAGAATAATGAATTTATACTGCATGATAGAGAGGTTGAAAATTCTTTCAGGGTTCATTTAAATATTTCACAAAACAATTTTTGGTTAATATTGAAAAAACATAAATAAGTATAAATTAATTTTACTACTGCAATAAGTGAACATTTAGAAAGTTATCTGTTTTAATTCAATATAAATAAACATTTTTGTGTTTGTCAATCTAGAGAGACCCTGGATCTATGCCTGGTAAGTTGTTTTTGTTATTTTTATTTCAGCTGATGGTAGTACTGCAGCATTTTTTACCAGTTGAGTGCAGATAAGGTGATGTTGCTACAGACATCTTTATCAACAAGATAGAAGTGTGAGCAGTTTTTTTATTTTTTAAATGGGAAATTGGCAGTTGGCCATCTACAGCATTGTATACTCTCTCCACATCCCCTGATATTGTGCATAAAAGAGCAGGAGTAGATGCTACTGGGTACAAGCGTCATTACAGGAGTTGCCAGAAAGAGTTTCAATTCAATACTGAACTGCCTTTTGGACTCCAGCTCCAGATTTTATCTTCCAGGTTTACTCCTGAAGCCTTTTTCATTGGATTTGGGTACAAGGCAAGCAAAGGTTTGAAATTAGAGTTTTCCTTCTTCTTAGGCTAATGAGAACAATCTACCTGATCTAAGTATCACCTTTCCTATTGCATTTTGAGTATATTTGTTACAAAGTGAAGTTTCTTTATTTATTGTTTAACAGAAAATGTCTGAATAATTTGACTTATATTCAAAATGTGTCTTGAGGACTATCTGTGAAGTGATCATTCCTTATTGGTTGAAAGAAAACATCTTTAAATGTAACTACTATATATTTAATAGTATCAAAATTCATTAACCACTAATAAAATTAATTGTACATTGTACTCTCATGAGAGAAAAAAATTAAATCACAAAATTTCCAAATAAACAATTCTGTAGCTTGAAAAAAATCAACTTTGAAAATATTTCACAAATACTTTGATAAAAAAAAATATGATCACCCAATATGATAATTATCACCATTATCAGATAAACATTGTTTTAAAAAAATTTTCATCTGGTAAGAAAAACAAAGATTATGATGCAAAAAAAACACAAAAAAACATTAACATGAAATTTGAATTATCATAGCTACTGAACTATTAACTTTGAATTTATTTCAATCATAGATTGGTCTTGTTGAAAAGTAGACTGAATCCCAACTTATGAAACTACAATAAGAAAAGAACTCTAAAAAAATGAAGAGGAAAGAAGCATTCACTTGAGAATAGCTGAAATATGCTAAAAGAAACAGACCAAATTATTAAAACAGCATGCAAAAAAAAAAAACAAGGAATGAAATGGAAAGAGTGAATGTAATTATTCATGCCCACATTGACAAGGTTTTTGTATAAGAATTTTAGAATTCATTTATCTATAAATAATAATAACAGGGAGTGAGTTTGGTAGGTTTTTTGCGTGGGGGATAAATCTTTCCTTCTCATTCTAAGATTTCATTCAAAGAATAAAAAAATAAAAAAACGTTTTTTTTAATAACAATCTTTTTTGGTTCAACACCAAAAGTTTTTACAGAAAAAATAAAAGATTAAAATTAAAAATAAATAAAATAAACTAAAACCAAAAAGACTTGACAGAAGTTGTTGATGGATATAAAATGGGTGGATATATTTATTTTGTATGCATGTGCTTGTTTATGTTAATGTCTTTTTCTTACAGTGAGAGGAAATTGAAATATTTAGGATTTAAAATAAAGAAAATAAAACATGAATAAATAAAAAATAGAATCACATTTCCAAGTTAAAATGAAAAAAGTTTTTAAAATTTTTATTTTTGTGAAATCAACTGTTGAAAAATAATGGGCAACTTATGATTAATGAAGGCCACAATTCTTGTAAAGTTAGCACAGAAATCTACAAGGTTGATGACCACAACAATGCTTGACAATGGTCACCTGGTGAGTATGAAGGAAACTAAATGTCTACATCCATTCAAACTCAAAATCACCATCTCTCTTACATGTCTCTCCTGCTTTTTCTCATAGTATTTTATTTAGTAACTTTCCATGTCTTTTCATTTTTACATTTGACAAATACTTTTCAGAGTAAAGAGAAAAATGAACTATATATTTTCAGCTGTATCACTCTGTTCAAGCTCTTGCAGACATAAAATAGATTTTCAATGAGTTATCTTTAGAGCACACCAAAACAAGAATACATAGCAAGAAATAATAATGCTTATTTCATGAAACCAAAAGCAGAATGTTGAGAAAAAAATGATTAAAAATGTTATTCAGAATCTTTTTTTTCATTTCATTTGAAGAGATGGGGAGTAAGAACAACTTTCTTAATCAACATTTTATAAAATCTCACAGAAGATTTTTGTTCGTGATTTTTCATGATTAACTGGATGAATTGATTTGACAATTTTATGGCATAGGATTACATATCATAAAATGTATATTTAAAGCCTTAGAAAAAATAAATAAGTGAAAATTAGTTAGTTAAAAATGATTAATATCATTTTATATAGGAAGTCCTAATAACCAGAATCATAATAATTATGACCATTTCTCTAACTGAAATAATGGGAAGATTTACTGATTTTAACTTTTATATAAACCCAATTTAGTTTTCACAAAAGAAAGGAAACGATTTGTTGGAAGCATACCAATCACTTTGTCGTAATTCTCTCTCAATTAGTTTTTATAACAAACAAGTTATTTTACACTCAAAACTTATCCATACTGCAAATTATTTGATACTTTTGCATTTTGTATGAATCAAGGAATCTTTAGCTACCTTTTAAAGGAAATTATGTTCAAAAACAGACCTGATAAAATTTTTAGTTGAGGCTCTTGTTTTCTGACGGATGACAATGACAAATACCAAAAATTTCATAAACACATGAAGTTATAGCCATTTAGTCATTGGCTAGTCCTTTTGACAAATATTTAAATGCACTGATTACCGTGGAGGCAATTTATCATCTCCAAATGTGAACAATCATAAAGTGAGAGTCAATAAAAGAACAAATGTCTTCACCGTATAAGGATTCATATCATCAAGGCTTGCAAGAAGAGAATCAGTTTCAATTGTTATCGCTAGCATGGATTTCGCAAATGTACTACAGAGGCCAATTGTGTATTCCACAAAATTTGATGAAGATGAGCATTTCTTACCAGAAGAGGCTCTGCTTTCCAAATAATTTTAATTAAATGTTTTTTTTTGTTAATGATTCCTGCCTAGGCCACCCTTTCAAAAAGAAGAAAAAGACTCTGATCCGAGAGGCAGAAAGAATAAGCTGATGCCAAGCGGCACTAAAATGTTGTGTTAAAGCCTTTCAAGGATGAGAGAAAACAAAGCAACAAAAGAAATTAGTTAATAATTTAATAATTATAATTTTAAACAATGAATTCTAATTATCTTGGTAATAATTAAAATTATTTTTCTAGTTGAGAAAGATTGATAAGGAAATTGTTGGGTAGGGTGGGAGGAGAGCATTTCCAAGCACTATGTCTAAAATTGGATTTCCCCACCCCATGGAAGAAAAAAATGATGTGTATTTTGAGAGACAAAAGCAATAACAATGTCTCATTTGAATCATCTTGAAATAATTAATACCAAGATGATTAGGAAAACAATTTTGTATAGTTAAAATTCTTGAAAAATTGAAACAAGGAAGATGAAGAACATTAAAAATTCATTCAAGATTAAAAATTATAGTCTTTTATGTTAAAAATCATTCATTTCTATTTTTGAACCTTTCTTTGTAATCTTTCACCTTTCAAGTAATGTTAGCATTTTAATTTTTCAGGATTCATAAGATTTCATTGTCTTTATTCATTACTCTATCACCTCCCGACACATTTTTTAACTTCATCAATTCATAAGTCTATATTTTTAAATTTTTGCATGTCAAAATTTTTATAAAATTGGATTTTCAAAGCAACTTTGCCATCACCATTTTATTTATCTTCTGCTTCTGTTGTATGGAAAAAGAAGAAAAATGGCTCCCCTCTTGAAATAATGAAAGTTTTTTTCCTTGAATTTGTTTTGGTTCTGCTCTGCAACAATGACACCACCTGATTGTTTATCCAAAAATTTATGAAGATAAGAAAGATTTCTGAAACAAATAATGAAATTAAAATTAAAACTTGTTTAGATAACTTTATCATTCATAAAAGAAGAATGCAGTCAGTTGTGTCTGCATATTGTCCAATGTTTCAGAATTTAATATCAAATTCTTGAACTTCCTTTTATGTGGAAGCTATTTACAAAATGATGAGGATAATAACAAGTGGTGATGGCTTGAGGCAGAACAGATTTCAATATGAGGAGATCTTATACACAAAGGACTCGAGTAGCTAATGCAACAATTTAGCAGGAAATGAGAATATCACAGCCACCATAAATCAACAGAGATCAAGTTTTGGCACCATAGAATGGTTTTGGCCCTAATCGAACAGGTTGTGGCCTCACAATGCCTTCTACATGAGGCCGAGATGTATAGCTGCTGAAGTCCAGACTAAATCGGCTGCTCCCCTTATGCGCCAAATCAGAGTCTGATTTCAGTTCGCTTTGTCCACATACAGGGGACAGACTTTTAACCCTTGATCTCGGCACTTGGCGTGGACTGCTGGTTTGAGTTGATTCAGTTGATAGAGAAGTACATGACAAAGTCATTAAATTACTGTTGTTAGTTGTGAATGTGGATGCACTGGTAGTATCTGCAGAAGATGCAGAGCAGGATAATTTTTTTTCTTCCCCACATACCTGCTTAGCTTCAAAATAGTTTCTCAAATCTTTAATGCTGCCCCTGCGCTTGTGTCCAGGGAGTTGCTCTTCTCCAATAATCTCCATTTCCAGAAATGAAAGTTTGCCCTCGGAATCACTTGTGTCACTTTTTGCAGACTGATCTGCTGGTCGCACAGACTTGAAGTACTCAGCACTTGTGCTACGTTTTCGCCGTTCATCTTTTGCACGCTGGGAGGGTGGACTCTTGATGTCAGCATCACTTGCTGAAGATTCACTCCAGGTACGTGTGCGTGAACTGCCACTGTGAGGAGGTGGTTTGGTAGCAGCTGCTAACGCAGTGGAAAGATCTGACTTCAGACTCTTGCCTTGCACATAATCGACGCCCATCTCCCATGTCTGCTTGCCGTCACGCTCATGAGATTCTGCTCTCTGCCATTTTTCAAGCGCGGCTGGCTTGCGCCCACTGGGTGTTGGACTCCGAGAATGAGTGCTGGGTGAGTCTTTAGAATAACCACCCTGCTTTGTATCTTTACGTTCCCGTGAACGTGATCGGTGGTGGGTATTTCGTAATATGTGAGATGGTGAAGATACAGGTTGTTTTGCAGCTTCTTTTTTCTCTTCTTCTTTTGAAGAATATCTTTGATATTTTGGACAGTTTGGAGAATTTTGGCTGGATATAGATGATGTCAATGGACGAGCATAACCAGGCCTGTTTTTGAGTTCCTCATGTTCAAAAAATTCTTTTAAATTTTGCAGCTTCCTGGCTTTCGGGTGTCTGAGAGAGCCAGTGTCATATTGTTGAGTGCCATTGGGGTTTTTTCCAAAGCCTTCATAAGCATTATGGCGCTCTGCAGCCACCTGTAATATAGACTCATCTAATGACGATCGATTGTTGGTTGTGTCTTTGACACTCTGGCAGATGTTGGATGCACATTTCTGACCAGCCTTTGATTGCTTTTTGCTGTTCCGCAAATCCACTGCAGCATCATCAGTGAACACATTATCAGTCATTTCCATGTCTTGAACCACGTCCATGTCTGATGATGTGGCTGCTACAGATGATGCCTTGCTGTTGGCTTTGGGGATATCTGAACTGCCAGATGACATGACCCAATCAAATGTGTCTTTCTCCTTCAGTGACTTTTCTTGATCTCCTGATTTTGGTTTGAGCTGAGTCAACAGACTGTCCAATGAACGAGCCTTCAAAGAATCATTTGTTCCTTCTGCTTGTGTCTGCAATTCTGATGGTTGTCTAACCTTGGCCAAATTGTTTGCTTGCTTGCTGTTCTCATCAGTAGCCAAAGATGGCACTGACAATGAGGGGGCTTTTTCTCCAGATGACGGCTCTACCATGTCCTTCTGAGCTGCTTCTCGGCGTTGCGCATCTTGTTTCATTTTTTCGATAAGCCGTCTTCTTGGTGAAACAGGCCTCTTCAGAGTCGGTCGAATTTGAATCAACACATCATCTTCAGGAGGAGATATCTGATACTGGTCACTGCTCAGCTGGGAAACAGGGAATGATTTTGACTTGGTACCTGTCCAGTTGTAGGATTTATTTTGATTGCCAGTTAAAACCTCACCAATGACTGGACTAGAATAATACTTTTTAGAGTCAGGTAATTTTTTTTCTTTATTTACTGATGTAACTCCTTGCTTTTCAGGCATCAACTGTGGTTCTTTTGCCACAGATTCTGGAATTCTGCCAACAGCAGATTCCAGACAATCTGTAATAAACGAACGCTGCAGTTTGTCAATTCCATCTTTTTCACTTGAACTCTTGGGAGGGCTGTTTGGAACATTAGTTGACTTCTTACTTGTGAGTTGAGAGTCAGACAGTTCACTTCTTGGTGGTGCTTTCTGTCGGGATTGTCCAAGAGCAGAGTCAGTCCGTGATTTTTTTAGTGAGGTTTGATTTTGGATGAGTTTTTCCCGACTTCTGGATTCACTCATAGAATCTGTTTGTTTCTTGTCACTGCAAACATCAGACTGGTCACTGACCGTTGATATTTCTGGACTGGCCAATGGTACTTTCTTGCTACAGTCTCCAACAGTCTGTTGAAGTCGTGTTTTCTCTTCTTCAGACAGGATTAGTTTCTCAGCATTAGATATCTCTTCTCTGGACATGTTCATAATATTGTCCAGGTCTGGAATGCAAGACTGCATAGGTCGAGCAGCACAGCTCTGAAGAGTCCCATAAAGTATCTGGTAATTTTTACTACTAAAAGGAGATGATGGGGATGAAATGAGGGTCTCACAGGAATCTCTTTCAGACTGTAGCATGGAATGATTTTGGTCTGGTGTCAGGCCCAATGTTAAGAATTCAGAATCAGAATGAGATGTACTAATGACAGCTGATGGGGAGAACACCATGGTAGAATCAAGAGATGGTTGAACCTCCATACTTTCCCATCGTCTTAATGATAATGGAGGTTGAGAAGAATTAGTCATTTGTGTTGAAAATGGGTACTGTTTCTGTGATTGGGAAATGCTTTGGGTTTTGCAAGGCAAAAGACTACCTTCACTGCATGTTCTATTTTTGGAAGAATTTGAATCACTTGATGTTACAGAGTTCAGTTCAGCAATGGGGTCAGTAATGGATGTGCCAGCAGGCAAAGAGCGGACCATCATATTATCTTCACCAGTATCAGCCAAAGAAAGTGATTTTTGTGGGATTCCGTCTAATGAACTTGAGCTGGAACTCTTATGCCCAAACATATCAGTTTTTCTTTTCCACACATTCTTGTCACTGTCATCCAAAATGTCTATGTCACTCAATGGCCAAAGGTTGGGACTTTTACAAACTGTACTTGGACTACTAACTGGTGTAGGTTCTTTGGAGCCAAATTGAGTAAAATCAATATCAAGAGGAGAAAGTTCATTGTGGTACTTGCAGACACTGGATGGTGATAGTTGATGAGATATATGAGGCTTTGACTGTCCACCATTGCCTTCATCCCCAATGGCTGAATTAGTGCTTTGGCCACTAGTTTTCCGATTCCAATAATCAGAAGATTCTGATATCATATGCTGCACTTCAGCTGGAGCATAGAATTGCAGCATTTGAGTGAAATTGTCCAAACTAGTGAAACTAGGTGGACTCTCCACTATAAACAAAGGATTAGCACTCTCAGGCTTGGGCTTGTCAATGATGTGATGGGAATAGCGTTTGGCTGGTTCCATTTTGGCCTTGTTTTCACGCCTCACACAGTTATCACTCACTGATGAGCTGAGATGACTTGGTTGACATTCCTGATCTACAAATGACTTTTTCATGGCTTCAATTTTTGTATTTGCATAGTTACTGCTTTTTTCATTGAGAGAACTTCTGCCTTGCTTCAATTTAGAATTTTTTAAATCACATTCACCTTGTTTTGGTTCCTGATATGAGCTAGGAAGATCTGAAGTGGATCGTCTAACTCCTTTCTCTTGTGTCTCAAACATTTTTGTATTGCAGCTTGAAAAGGCCTTGTTGATTTCCTTGCAAATATTGAGTGTTTTTGAATCAGAATAATTCCCTGTAATAGTACTCAGATCAAGATCCATACTATCATTGACAGAAATACTGTCAATGGACTGAGAGAGCTCACTGATGCTAACACCAGACATCAGGTCAGATTGACTGCCTAAGTTGACATTCTCTAGTGACTTGCCTATATCAGAGGGAACGCTTAAACATTTAGACATCTCTTCCTTTTGTAAATAACTGATTGGCGATATACTATCTTCTAGTTTGGCAATCTCAGAGAGTAAATCAGAGCGTAGCTGTGTTGTGTGCTCTGGAGAGGAGTCATTTGAAGCTGGAGTCAATCCAGGGTCTGTTTCTTTATTCTTACAAACTTCAATTTTTTGAGTAGGAGTGAAAACAATGGTGGTAGGACTGTGGAGTGGAGACGTAAACTGCTTACTCAATTCAGGTTTACTAACTATGTTAGAGTTGGCAGCTTCTTCCTGCTCCTCCTTCATAGCACATGGACACAGTTTGGCCTTTTCAAGCACATTATCAGGGGCTGATATTTGACTCTCATCAATTTCAGCATAATCATGTACTCGAGAGTAGTAGGCCTGTCGGTGTTTGAGGCCTGACATGTGGGGTTCACTTTTACCCAACTGACTCAGTTCATATGTTATCTCTTTCTCTAATGCAGAGGAACCTCGACGTGAAGCAAGTGAATCTTCAGATTTTGATATCAAGAAAGACATAGAAAGGTCAAGGGGTTCAACAAATTCTACAGATTTAACAAGTTTTCCTTTAAAGATGTTTAGTTCATCACTGCTACTGTTCTTTTTAGTACTGTTATCATCCTCATCACTTTCACAGTGACTCAGTCTCATTTGATTGTCAGATGATTCCTGTCGATTCTGCTGTTGTGGTGTTGATGGTGCTGAGGATGTCTTTCGGTGGGCAATGGCACGTCTAGTTGAATCACCACGGATAAAAGATTGACGTGTCTGACCATGAACATCATTCAGTTGTGGAGGAACCTCATTCTCATCAGAAGAGTCATCAGAAGACACAGAAGATTCTAGAAACAAAATAATAAATATTGATTAGAAGCAAGTGTTAATTGGAAAGAACTCATTCTCATGAAAAATCAAGTAAGCTTTTGTAAGCTTTTTAACAGTCAAGATGTTGAAACAGCAAACTTCAATATGAAAGAGAAAGCAATAAAAACTTTTGGCTTGTAAATGGAAGAGAATTTAGAAGTTTCCAAAATAGCCATTACAAATATTTGTAAATCCACCATACCTAAAATCCCACGTTGGACAACAGAGCAGCCCAAAGTGCTCCTCAATCTAAATAAGAGCTCAAAACCAATTATTGAGAATAATTTATGCTTTAAAGTAATTTTTAATGAGAAAATGTTAAAATAATCTTATAAGTTCTGGCAGATAATTCACAGATAATTATTTTGGTTTGAATTCTCCTGACATAAAACATAAGAGCACCTACTCATTATTTAATGTTCATTAAAAATAATTTTCAAGTAATCTATTCTTCCATTTGTGCTAATTTAGATTTCAATACAAATGTTGACCACATCGTCTTGTTTCAAAATCTTGCACATCCAAAAATAAATTTTTCTTTAAATTTTTACTGAAAAACTAAAAGATTTTGCATACAATTGAGAAAAAGTTTTGAATTTTAATTAACAGTACAAAACAAAATTCCAATTCAAGGCTGAAGTAAAAGGAAATTTTAGATGTTAATAAAAATTAAAAAGGCCAAACACAAAAGAAGCTGAAATTAATTTTTAGAATAATTTTCTATTTTAGTTTAAATATCAAACTTGTAACCAAAAATAAAAGCATTCAGTAAATCATTCAAAATGTTTAACATGATTGGCAACCATGTAAAATAAGAGAATCCTTAAGAGATTCTGAGCTGTGAAACAGGGGAAAAAAGGACAATATTTTAATGTTAAATGTGAGAGTAAAAGAACAGAGTAAAGAGGAAACATAGATATGAATTAAAATTAATGGCTGCTACAAAAAAAATTAGAATCAAAGAAGCAATATTGAGAGAATGTAGTTTTGTATCAGAGTAGTACATTGAACAGGGAATTGTATTTGGAATATCTAATATCCTTGAGATTATTATTTCTTAATTAAACTGAAGTCTCAAAAATTAGAGACAGCTACCAAATAATGTGTAACTCATACTTTTACTGGATAATGGCACATGTGATGCAACCAAGACTATGAGGTGCTGGAGTCCATAAGTTTATCTGATTGACATTAATCTGGATAGCATGTTACAGGCTTGTCTATAACTGAGTTCTGCAACATGTCCTATACATGTTCAGTGGGGTGTAAATGCAGTGAGCACAGGGATTAATGGAATACCTAGAACTCAGACATGTAATTAGTTCCTGGAACATGTCACCTGCATTTAATATGGGTGGAGTTATGTCCTCATCACTGGGAAAACATAAACTGGAGTTAAATCGTCTTCAACAAGAAATGTGTGTCACACTTGTCAAGAGAGACTTCAGTTTCACTAGTGGTCCTTGCAATTGCCACCCCATTACAGAGCTGCTTGTATAGTACCCTACTTACAGGCTGGATCCATAACCTCTCATGGTCTCCACCACACAAGATTTGACATGAAAGAACATAAAATGTGACCCTCACCCAAGTTTTCCACTGATCAGCCAATGATTGCTGGTGAGTTCTCTAATTCTCTTGGAATCTTCTTGAAGGTACACAGGTTAAATAAATCAGGTGAGAAAAACAACTATGTATTTTAGTAGACTCAATTTGTTGTCTATTCACATACAAGCTGGTTGTTCCTAATACTATTTCTTGACTATTTGTATGTCTTTTCTATGTAGACTAAGCCTTTGCAGCATTTCAAAAAGCTTTTCACATTTTTATTGCCTGTTCTTTCTGACAGCATTCTGACCATGAATATTTCTAGTTACAGTGTCTTCTACCAAACCACATTGTTCTATTTACATATAACACCTTTTACCACAGTCTACACCCAGCTGGTTGTTGGCCATTGGCCACTTTGATCCACACCAACTCTGCCCACATTGTGATTTTGATCTCAGAACAGTGAAAGGTCAAATGTCGTCCTAATGGCAGCGCTGGTTCAAGCTGTGGTGGATGCTACATGAAAGAAGAAAAATATCTTCACAACAAAAAAATAAAATGAAAGATTCATGGGGTTAATTTTCAATTAGTTTATATAGCACTTGGTACAACAAAAATTAACCCTTCCTACATCAATCACTATAGTGATACTGCACCTTGTTTAAACTTCTGGGGTTCAAAGTTTTGGAGTCAGAAAATCTGGTGGCAGCTGGTGTGGATTTCAGAGGCACTCTTTGTGGGTTCTCAGCCCAAAGTCTCCAAGCTCCCCTAGGTCATCTGCTTATATGTACTTTGAACCAAAACTGGTGTGTGGCTGAAGGATTCTGGGGATTCAGTGATTCCCCAATTTTCATTAATTCCAATAAAGGTTTTCTTTGTTTCCTATTTCTGCTTTCTTAATGAACGTTCCAAATTTGATGAATTATCCACTTTCCTTGAGAGTAGTTACAGGGATTGCGACTCCCTTAACTCCAACCTGCTTCACTTCACATCTCACACTGCTACTCTGCACAGGCAGGGCTAAATTCTGCCACTTCCTCCTTCCATTTTGGTATTCTATCTCTGCCCACTTCTCAGGGCTGGCATAACTGTCTTTGTGACAAATCTAATTTTTAAAGTACATAGGAGAATGGGTGTGGTTTATTCTCCTCATTAATTTCAATTCTCTTACTCCTTTTTTGGACCCACCTGTCCAGCAAAAACACAAACCAGATCACCTCATCACCTGTCCAGTGAAAACACAAACCAGATCACCTTCCAAGTGATAGATAAAAATTATTTCCTAATTTGTTTTTGTCAATGAAAATATATTTGTTTACGTAAATTCTCAACAAAGAGACTCACTGTTTTCCATCCTTGGGCCAGTTGCTGTCTTAGTGAAAACATAAACCAGATCACCTGTCTGTTATGACGAATTAATTTTCATAATCCTAACCCTCACACCAGGTTCATTCTCTGTTTTAATTTCTCAGTTCATTTTCACTAACAAAAATATAATTCCTGTCTGCTTCTCTTTTTGCCAATGTCATATGTTTTTCTAATTTCCTAAGAAAGAGATAAACCCTTTTCATAATTTGATTTACCCAGATGCCAGATTTTTGATAGATAAAAAAAGTAAACTCTTGGTGCATTGTTTCAATTTGTTGGGATGTGGCAACCCAGATGGCCCTTTCTTCACTTCCATATTACCAGAGAAAATGTCTTCCATTCTCTCTATCTTCCAGTTTATACTTCATTTTGGGCGTAACCCTTTTTCTGCTTAGCCTCAGTGTCACATACAGTCTTATTCTAACCAAAACTCTATTCATGAGTCTCTTAATTTGTCATGTGGTGTATCAAGACAATTGCTCACTGAAGCTTGAATTTGTTCACTTGCTTTTGTTGGAGGGAGGGGCATGACTCAGATCTTCATAGAGTAAATTTCTTTCTTTACAATAGACATTTGACACTTCTTCAACCTTACCCTTTCTATAAGCAAAAGACACATTATTACATTTTGTTTTAGCTAAAATTGTGAAAAACAAGCAAGCCCATGTAGCCCACAATAATGAACTACTTCACTTTCTTTCCTACAATATGATTGTATAACACCCAGTCATCAACAAGTGAGGCAGATTGCTATAACCAAAAACGAAAAGGTGTTGAGAAGTGGAGTGAAAGCCCACTAAGTACTAAATGGTTGGCAGAGGTACAAGGATTGAAAAAGTTTATGTATGTGCCATTTCATCATTAAGAGTTCTTAATCAAACTTTCTGTTTAGAGACCAATTTCAGCAAATGACATTTACAAAAGAATCAGTAACCTGGTAATTCTAATAAAATTGTACAAATTTAACAGAACATTTCTTTAACTGGGTTATTCAGAAGCTCTTCTAGGATTTTTAAAATCAAAACATTTTTATTTAATAATATTGATTAAGTAGTAACAATTACTGAAGTTCTAAAACTGTACTTTATATTTTAATCTCAACAGTGTATTGTGCATTAAATGAAACGAAACAATGATAATGATTAAGACATGTTGGAAGTTTTGAGATGAGGAATTCTATATGTAGAAGCCTGTGAAGCTCCTTTAAAATTCAGAAAAGATCAGTTAGCCTTTAGATACTACATCATGCCCAGACAACCCAGCATACACCTACATTTTTAATGGTAATTATAAAACTTTATTTAATATGAAAGAGAAAGCAATAAAAACATTTGGCTTGCGAATGGAAGAGAAAGAAGTTTCTAAAATACCCATTACAAATATTCGCAAATCCACCATACCTAAAATCCCACCTTGGACAACAAGGCAGCCCAAAATACTCCTCAGTCTAAATAAGATCTCAAAACAAAATACAACCCAGTCACTTTTCAAGAGGAACTACAAAACATTAGACAACAACATCCAGAATATGCACGTCTATAGTGATGGTTCCAAAGACAGAGATAAAGTAGGATGTGTAATTATTTTTAATAATGCAACAATTAAAAAACGTCTCCCAAATGAAGCCTCCATATTTAGTGCAGAAGCCAGAGTGGTAGATATAGCCCTCAATGTGATTAAGAAAAATCTTCAAAATTTATCTTTTCTGATTCCATATCAGTATTAATAATATAAAAAAAACAAAGAGCTGAAAACCCTCTGATAGTTAAAATATGGGAAAAAATCCATGCCATCTCTACTTTCAAAAACTTCTGGGCAATGATAGAGCAGATAAAAGTGCTAGACAGACATTAAGACTAGTTTCTGAAAATTGCCAAATCCCATATACTGACTTAAAACCATTAAGTAAATGTAAAATCAATGACAGGAACAATGGAGCAGAAAAACAAAAAATAAAAAAAATGCAATCTTACCAACCACCAGGAAAAAAAACTGCCATTATGGAAAACTCCAAAGAGAAGACTTTGAATAAGTAACACTAAAATTATGCATTCTTTCTTACTGAAACAAAGAGAACTACATGCCAAATATGGTAAAACATTTTCTAATTGAATGCAGTGATCTTGACTCCAAAAGAAACAATTTCCTCAAGGCAATTAGCCTAAAAGAACTATTTGAAAATATTAAAATAAATAGAATTATAACATTCCTGAAATCAGTTGGGTTATATCTGAAAATATAAAAAGCAAAAAGGAACAAAAATCAATGATTGTCATCCATTTTCCCTAAATATAAACAAAAATAAATCAGTTTTGGCAGAAAATGACTCTAAAGAGTTTATATGCCATTAAAAATCCACTTAAAATTCTGATAAGTTCATAATTCTATCCTTTCAGGATGTTTAATCTTTCTGACCAAAGAATTGCAGGTTTTCATAGAATCATAGAATGATTTTCATTGCTTGATTTGAATTTTTTGAGTGTTTGCTATTTCTTGCATAAATATATTGATTTAATAGCTATCAACCTGAACTGTGGAAAGTCTTTCAGCAAAAATTCACAAACTGCATTTGAAACATTCAGTCATTCACAGTATCTTCTCCATAAATTGCACAAATTTTTTTTGTCATTTGGGCCACATTTTTAGTTTCCTTAAAATATAAAAGTATAATATATTGAAAAAGTGGCTTACTTTTTTATCCTTACTGTTAAGATGTCAACTTTGACAGTTTAAAAAATGCCTATTCATATGATGGCTGGTATAATACAATCAAGAGATCATTTAATTAAAACTAAACACTCTCAATGTCATCTCATTAGAATAAACTTTTTGAGTTATCCAATTAAAGAAATGAATTTGGCCTTCAATAAGGAGATTTTTATTAATTTTGGAATATGTGTTTAAAGAATTATTTGGCACTTATTGGTCATTATTTACAATCCAACTGTAATAAAGTAGCTTCAGTAACCTGTTTATTTTAAGTATATCAGGAAATGATTTAGATTCACTTAATTATAATATATGATTAAAATTCTTATAAGTAGCTTAAAAAATTCCAAGAATTGATGAGATGATATTTCTAATATAAATAGCAAAACATAGAGGCAATTTCATAACATGATTAAGTCACAAAATATAACTTATGGTCGAGGATTTGAGGAACAAATATAAATGTAACGTCTTTTAGTTACATTTTTTTTAATAAATCAATTTTTTACAAATTAAAGAATACATTTTGGATTGGATTTTAAAATCCAAATTCAGGTTTCATACTTGTAAGAATTTTGGGGATTTTATAATTTAGGGTGACAATTCAAAAATTTATCTGCATTCTATATTTGAGTTATGAATTATTGGAAACAATTAGAAAACTAATATGACTGTTTATAAAAGATATTTGACTCATTGGTAATATGATGGTAGTGATGCCTAGTTTCAGTGAATAGTTTGAGTATATTTACTGAGATACTCTATAAGAAAAATAGATAAGTAAAACAGTTAATGGTATGTCCAAAAAGTAATAAGAAATAAAACTAATAAAAATAAATTAAAAATTCAGTAAACTTTAAAAAGTGAAGTAAAATGCAACTTTAATGTAAGAATTAAAATCAACAATTAAAAAAAAGAATGAAACTTGAAAAAACTGAACATAAATTGAAGAAATAGAGTGAGGTTTTCACCAAAACACTAAAGTTGAAGGTGCATCAGGAACTCAAATGTAAGATCTGCAATGACAGCATTTGTAGCAAATAAGGAATAATATTTTATTAATTGCATGCATTTCAACTACAATGAATGACAAAATAGTAGGGTGAGAGTAATGAAGAGCCTACCAAGTAACACAAGACAAAGTTTATAACAAACATGTTGGTAAAGCATTTAAAAAGAAAAAAAGAAAACCAACAAAATAACAGAAAGAAAACAAAAGAGAAGAACCACTAATTGAACAGCCATTAAAATATTGGAATACAAAGTTTACAAATCCACAAACATATTAACAGTGATAAAGCATAAAGTAGCAAACAAAATGGATTAAGTTTTTACAATAAAAAATAACATTAAAAAATACATGCAGATTTTTCAAATTCAAAACTAATAACCTCAAGATATAAAATACTTGGTTGTAAGTTAAAGGACCAATGTTTTTACCATCTTCTCTCTAAAAGGACACAACAGTCTCATTTTATGTAAAGGCAAAGGCATTCTCATCTATTAATGCTTAGTTGAAAATTATTTGTGACTGGAATTAAAAAGAATCTAGAGTAGTGTTCATTTTATTCAACCACAAGAATAGATAAAAAAAGGCTATTTATATACACTTTTACAATTTTACTAATTACTTTAATTACCCTCTCACATTTATGTACATAAATACAAAGAAAGGTACAACATTAGTTGAAACACAATTCAGACTGTATATGGTATCTTTGATATTAACAAACTATTTAGGACTCCTCAACTTTCTTCTTTGACTCCTTAAAAGCTACAAGAAATAATTATATTTTTGATTCTTCATAATACTAAAATAGTCAAACAACTAACAGAGATATCTAAAAAAGAAAGGAATGATCAAACAGTGACCATTCAATCTTGAAAAAAAAATTGAGTTATGGCATCAAATTGATATTTTGAAAAAAAAAGTTTTGGAAATAATAATAATAATAATAATAATTAAAATTCAGAAATGAGATGCATATGTTTGATATGCATCTCATTTCTGAATTTTAATTATATCAAGTAATCAATACCAGAGATTGTATTTTATAATTTAAGATCTCTATTTCAATGCTTTACAAAGAGAGCATCTAAAGAAAAGAAATTACTAAAATGTCAACACAATTTAATGAAATGTTTAAGAAAATAAAAATTTTAATGAAAGGGAAACTGACCATCATCATCATCACGGTTGAGGGGATTAAAATCAACAGCAACAGCAGAGTGGGTGATATCACTGTTAGTTCGGTCATGAAGTGGCAGTACTTCATGATGTAGTAGAACTGTAGAGGCATCAGATGATAGAGAACGTTTGTGCTGACGTACTCTGTTGCGATCATCTCCTAAGGGCAAACAAGAACAAGACACAAAAACGTTTTTATTTGCTTTAGTTAGGTTGATAGCATCATACAGTGTGCTTTATTATATATTATGTAACTATTTGTATCCCTTCAAAATCTACTAAAATCAAAGATAAAGTCAAAGCAACAATTCTGTCAATTACAGTAAATAATATCAATAAATAAAAACATTGTCTTAATTCTTATACATATTTCTTATAGGAAAAACATTTTTTATTTTATGGTTTTATTGCAAAAAAAAAAAGAGAACTGATTATTTGAATATATTCATCTCAAAAGTGCATATAAGCATTAAAATGTGAAGGCCTTTTATGATATTGTCTTAGAATTATTAAAGTGGAGTCAGTAAATATTAAAATATATGCATTATCAACATTGTTGTTTTCTGTAGTGAGAGTGATTTATACAGATGTAGTTTAAGATACAACAGTAAGGAAAGTGAAGTACCAGAATAGAGATTAACAACTATGTCAGACTCAATTAATCCTCTGGAATTACGGGCACTACTACTGGCACTGCTTATACTGTTCTTGTGACTGGACAAAGATAACAAAGACTCGGCGCTTTTAGCACTGCGTAAACGGCGCTTCTTCCAATTATGTACGTCTTCTTCTGTAATAGCTTTGCGTTCCATTGTGCTAACACTACCAGCACCATCAGCTAAAGAAAAAAAGAGAAAGAAACAAGCAAAAACATTTAGTAAATGTCTAAAAAATGAATTAAGTGATAAGATGAATATTAAAGCTACATTTTAAGTCATTTTGAAAAACTGACAACTTGAAAATTTACTGTTTTTACAAAAAATATTTGAAAAATTTGTTTTACTCTGGATATTTTTAGAGAAAATATATGCAAAAAAGCAATTAATGATAAAAGCTTGTCTCGATCAATTTTTACTTTTTAGTTTAAATAACAATATTGCTAACTATATACTGAATTAAAATCTTTGAACCACCAACATGCACCTTGGTCTTTAAAATGTGTGAGGAGGGGGAGGAGGCAAATATAATAAGCACTTGTTAGTCCCATACGGCTGACTGTATCCCTTCTCATTTCCCTACAAAGTTTGCACTGGATAGAGTGACATGTAGCTTTCTCTAATAAATCTTCATTCTGCAATGGAAAAATAGTGGTACCAATTATTTAGTATAAAACTGGATGTGCAAAGAAGTGAGAGCTAAAACAAGATTTGCTGTTTCACTTTACAGCAATTCTGAAACTACAGTGATGGCTGAGAACCACACTAACAATTTGTGTGTGGGTAACTTTAAGAACTATTCCCAGGCATCTAGAGTTATCACCATCTTCACATCCAGCATAATTGTAAAAACCTAGGCCATCTCTTCCTCATTTGATTATGGCTAGTTAGGAGTTTAGAATCTTACCAAAGAGGATTTTTGCAAAAGAAAAAAGTAGCAAATTTGGTCTGTGTAAATGATGCTAAGTTATAGTGATTTTTCAGAATCTATACATGATAATGAAGTTCACTCTGGAATTTATTTCTGCTTAAATTGGAAACATTTTAAAGATCTTAATTGAACAGGTGAAGCACTCAGACTCCTTTTTTAAAGTGGTATACAAAACATTTTTAAAGTCATTTTATTTAATTTATTTTTCTCTTGTTTCAGATTTTTCTAGAGCCCAAATACTCCCAGAGAGAGAGAAAGAGAGAAAATTAAATAATGAAAACAATGGGGTTTGTTTTACATTCCTGGTTCATTTTTTATTTGTATATATCGTAAAATATTGCATATACCCTTAGGTCTCAATAGAATAAATTATGGTGAAAGACAAGTACAACATTAATGGCTGCATTCTTTTGCTGTAAGGAAATAATGTGTTTTGGTCATAAGAGATTAGCAAATTTTACAATAGTTAATACAAACCCCACTCTTAAACTATAACTGTTTCAAGCATGTTTCTGGTTAGTTATTAAATTCAACTAAAAACCTCATGGTTTTAAAATGCAAGATTTTGTAAGTCTCATCAAACCAAAATTATTCTATAAAAACTACAATTAACACATTATTTTTATTTGGCTAACATATTAATGCACATTTTCTTATACATCTTGTAAAGGAAGAGAACTTACTGTCATAGATTAACCCTTGCAGGCTGGATTTCCGTGCCTTCTGCTTGACACTACTAGAACGAGATTTACTGAAGAAGGACTTCCAACCACTTACTGGAGACTTTTTGGGCTTAACCAAAGTGGTCATGCTGCCAGGTTCCCGAGTTTTCTTCCTGCAAAGAAGCGAAATGTGGATGAATAACAAAGGTAAATAAAATAATTTCACAATAAATCAAAAGCTACCAAGTGTTTTTATATATATATATATATATATATATATTAAAGTTGTAGCCTCTGTCTGTCTGTTTGTTATCAAACTCTTCCTAGGGTTTTAGAGATAGCCATATACATTACCCAGGGTACTTGGATAAGTATATTTCATTTTGATCAAAGGGGGGTCAACTGTCATATCAATGTTATAATCTGCTCATCAATTCACTCAATCCCGTATTGCATCAAAGAGATATCAAAGGGGGTCAGATCAAGCTGTTTTTGCACCCCACCCCACTGAAAAATTTATTTCCCTTTGATTTAAATTAAATTTAAATAAGGGAATAACTCCTATCCAAAATATAGAAGGAGAAAGCCAGTAGATGAGGTCACATCCGCAAGATAATTGAGTAATATTGAAATGCATCATTTTTCTCCACAAATTGTAACAATGATTTAAAATCAAACATTTTCTTAAAAAAAAATGTGTGACATGCAGCAAGGTGCGGGTAAAACGGATAGTATAAAATAAAATCATAACATCCCGAAGTGTTTCAATTTACTTAAAATTAAATGTACAATTAATATAGGTGGATTACAGTAAGTGATCACACAGAGAGATCAATATGTGTAAAGTTCCAAAACAAGGAGTGTATTAACACACTGTATATTTTCCTTGGCCATTAACACATGGGCTATACTTTCCACATGAGTGTAGGATTAATTTTGTTACAAGTCAACTGAGAAGTTTTCACTCATTCATTGCATTCAGCAGATATTCTATATATATTTATTCCAATCTTTGAAAAGTTCTCTAAATGAGAGAAGAAAAAAAGAATTCATGGAAGACTACAAAAAGAATTTAGAGAATTTCTTTACTGAGAAAAATAAAGAGTTCTGAGAGGATGGGATATGAAGTTGCCTGCAAGGGAGAAGATAGAACAAAATAGTAAATGTTATTCATTCAATGAAGTTAATATCAAAAATAAAAATAAATCAGAAGTCTCCTTTTGTCTACATAAGCCTTCTTTCCTATTTACAAATACAAAACTTTCAGTGGTGTCAATTGACTATATAAGAATAATGAGAGATAAAATATATTTTTAGCTATATCCTCATAATTTTCAAAGTGGATGGTATACTGAAAAAGTGATACTAGCTATTTACAATTAGTTAATATAATGAAATGAGTAGTGACCTACTCCTATGGAAGGAATAGAGCCCCAAGGAGGCTTGAATCTGTTTGACAAACAGAGTTAAATTTCAAAAGGCCAGTTTTATGGAATAGAACTGTGAGCAAAACATAAGAGAAGACTGGATTGTGTTTAAGGATTATTGGAATTCAATGCAGAAAAAGAACTAATTCAGAAAATTAATTAGTTTTGAAAAGTTAGATAACTTGAGGAGGTTCTTAAGAAATCAAACCAGAATAAAATCAAAATCCTTGAGATTAAGATTTTTACCTAAAGACTTATCCACTCTATTTGTGTGCTGTCTTAGAATAATTTTTGAAAAATAACTTCCCTGAAAAAAATAAATAAATAAAATAACTCCCGAGGAAAGTTGACCCACAGGCAATATCGTTTGTTTAGTTAGATTTGCCAGTGGTTCCATAGAAATACATTTTCCAGACAAAAGTTTACTTTTAGTGAGCCTAAATTAATTGTCAAATTGTATCAATACATTATTGGTACAACTGGCAGATTGACTCCCATATGAAAGTGTGTGTCAAATTTTAGGGTTGAGTAGACACACAAGAGGAGCCGATTATAGTAACAGCTGTGAAAGAACAGACTAACAGATTACCATCCCATCCTTTATAGAAGGGAAAAATTTCACCTTTAACATTAACAATGTAAAATTACAAAAAATAATAGATTTACTTGTAGCCTGGTAAGTCCAACACAGTGTGATATTTGGGAGGCAGTTTTTCTGGACCTCCACCAACATCTATATACTTCTGAGCTGGTACATTATGTGATGATAATGCTCGCTCCCTAGCTTCCTCCAATGTCAACAACCGTGTGGGTGTAGAAATTGCTAAAGATTTTGGACGTGGCTTCTTTTGTGACTCTGAGGGAAAAAAACCCAAAAGAAATCAAATATTAATTAATCAAAATCAATCATACCAGAAATCAATGGAAAATTCTAATGAAAAATATAATTTCATTTCTATAGCAAAATTTAGAAATTGTTTTTGTGAATGTATGTTTTAGAAAACATTTTTATGAGTTTTTATATCTTAGAAAAACAAATAACTAAAGAATTATGATTTTTTAATAATAAAAAAGACTTTCTTGAAGAAATAATAATAATTGCATATTTTTTTCAGTCAATATTGATATTAAAATCTACAATCATACAGTTGAAGTAATCCTTTAGCTTGAGTTTAATTAATGTTAAAAAAAACTTTCATAATAAATTATCAATGATTAATTACAAAAACAAAAGCCACAACTTACGTCTTAGTTCTGGAGAAGAATATGAAGGCATCTTGTCACTAAAAATGAGGTCTGCATAACAAATGAGGAACTCTGTTACAACTGCTTGTATGCTTACCCCTTGAAGAGCAGCAACACCACCTCCAAGCTCTAATTCTTTAGACCTACAAAATTAAAAAAATAATTAAAAATTTGTAAGGAAGAAAAAAACTGTCATGTACTCAAGATCCTGTATTAATACACTGTATATTATCTTTGGCCATTAACACATGACCTATACTTTCCACATAGGATTGAATTTATTACAGCTAATATGTTAAATCATTTTGAAAAATATGTAAATTTGTTCATGATAGTGAAATATCTTCCTAATCACTAGGTAACCACCAGTCACTCAGTTTCTTTTTAGGTTAGATGGGATAGAGTTTTATAAAAGCAAATAGTTTTGGGCTTTGAGTACTCTAATGAGAATGTCAATCATTGTCTTTTTGAATCTGTTCTTTTATTGTCCTTTCTTCTCCTAACATTTTCTCAGTTTCATTCACATTCAGTAATCCCTCGTGTCTTAGTGGCTTTATCACCTTGCTTGGGGGTGATTTAGAAAACAAAATTGTCAGATTTTAATGAAATTTTCAGAACCTTTTCACAAATTAATAAAATTATTAACACCTGTTAACACCTACTTATTTAATTTTATGAAATTTTGAGAAATTCTTTTTTATAGCATTTAATTTTTATATTAGTTATAAGTCCTTGGAGAATTTAAATCATGGAATCTTTTTGGTCAAACAGGACCCCAGTTACAGAAAATCTACTCTGGATTGTAAAATAAAAAATGTAATGAAATGTAATAAAACTGAGACATGATTTAATCAGAAAAACTTTTAATCGCTTTTATGTATAAAATATATTATGGACACTATTGTCATAAGTAAAAAAATAAATTTCAATGAATAAGGAATTTTTACAAGAATTGCTTTCATTTTTTAAGAAATCTTTACAATAATTTATAAACTTTTAAATCCATTAAAATTCTGTTTTAATTTGTAGTGATCAAGTGATATTATTATTAAATTAAAAGTATATTTACTAATCAGAAATGGAAAAGAATTCTGAATTCATTTTGTGTGTATAAATGTGTTGATTTTTGTAAATATGGATGTCCAATCATGACATTATCACAAAATAAGAATGGTAACTATATTAAAGTTAAAATTTAATGATAATTTTTTAACATTTCCTAAAAAAGCACCTTTGTAAGTTAGATTTTAATGATAAGGTACCTAAAATTCAATAAAATATTAAAATTACTGGTTAGTTATTTTGAACTGAAGGAACAATAAACTATGAGAGATTTCTTAAATCACACTTTCATCAGATAATTGTTTGATTTCACAACTCAAAATGTTCATCTACTTGGTAGTTCTGAGATATTCAATTAGAACATCACATTGACCAATTGGTGGACACACTGTTCCATCTAAAATGAAGTCAAAATAATACACATGGAACTATGATGCAACATCCCTAATGGGAAAGAAGCTGCACATTAGTTTGTTAAAAATACATACAAAAGCAAAACAACTGTAAATTTTAACACAACAATGCTCAGAAAAATTATTTTAGCTGAGAAGGCCTTCCATGTCAATATATAAAATCATTTGAAGAATTTAGGCTATGGAATGATTTAACACATTAATCAGAATAACTGTAATTAACAAAAAGGCAGAATCTTTGATAAGAATAGATGAAATTCTTACTCTTTTGTCTTTTTGATAAGAGTTTAATGTTCAGTTTTATGATCTATGTTCAATTGTGATGTTTTCATCAAGGAGAGGGTAAAGGAAATGCAAATATTGTGAGATCTCCAGAAGAAATATTTGAAGAAGACTAAAAGATATATCAATTGAAATGTGTTAAAAACAATAGTTGAACAAGTATGGAATAAAGAATGAGAAAGATAATGAAGCTTAGCAAATAGCAACCACAAAAGGAAACAATACTAAGCATCACAATTAGAAAAGAAAAATCAAAACTATCACAGACCTCAGGAGGTTTGGTGCCCACACAATGGCAAGATTTTTGGAATGCATTCCAGTGTCACGTCCATGTCCAGCAACACGAGCAAGATGTCGAATGAGGTATTCAGTTGTTCTATAAAAGTCAGAGACAAAACTGAGAAACTGACAAAAATATTTGAATGTCAGATAATTTTTTAAAAATAAATCATAAAACTCATGACTGGATTGATTAATATTACTTTTAAATGGCTAGCCATTTTCCTTACATTTTTTCTGCTTGCTTTTGACAAATTTATAAAGGAAAGTTTTCAATAAATATTGTCAAAAATTCAGAGATAAATCATTGTCATTATTCCAGATAATTATTTAAAGTAGTTATTTCATTCTTGAAGAAATATAATAAAAGATCAATAAAAATAGAAGGTTAATTATTTTAATCCTATAAAGTACATTGCGAAGTTTTTATAAATTTACATTGATTACATCATAGTACTAATAACCAATGGACAACTATATAAATTAACTGAGAATGAGTGAGGGAAGAAAATGAATTCATACCTGTAATGTGGAGGAGGAAGCTGCTGTACAACATCATGAATAAGGTGAAGTTTATCTTCATCTTGGACAGCTTTCTGTAGGAAAATTGAATTAGAATTATATGAAAGACAAGATAAAAGTAGAAAGGAGAGAGAAATAGAAAAGGAAAGACAAGTAAATAGAAGAGATACTATGAAAAAAATTAGGAAAATCTGGAGGAAAAGACAAAAGTGTGAAAAGGATAATAAAAGAATGACCATGAGGTAAATTATTAAAATAGTAAAGAAAATGATAAAAGAAAATATAACAGAAAAAAGTATAAAAAAAAAACAAACAAATGAAGGACAAATTTTAAAAAAAGAATTAAAAAAAAAAATAGAACAAAATTTAACAGCAACTTACAGCAAACTTGTTGTAAAGTTGGTATGTAAGAAGAGGATTTGGCAATTCACGAAAGTACATTTTGAGAAGAGAGCTAATACTGTGGATGTCTTGCAAATAAGTTTCATCAGCCAGATTTGGCACGCGGTCTTCATCAAAAGCATGTCTAAAAAAAATACAAGTAACATTGCCATAAAGGAAACAATGGCTTTGTTAGTCTTGTTTCAAGAAAAACAGTATCCCTCATGTATAAATATACACTTTTAAAAATAGAGCTCAATCATATATCTCATTATATATAAACATTGTAACCATTCTTATAGTCTAAACCATAAACAAGTCTATAAAAACTGACAGAATGGGAATTTGATTCTTCTCTAGATGTAATTCTAAAGAGTTTTATAAGTTGGATAAAATTTGATGGATTATATGAAATTAATTCCTTGTACTTCGTTTGATATAAGATTGTACTTCATTTGATATATCATTGTTATCTAAAAAAAAAAGCAAAACAATTCTTACAATCTAAAAATATTTTCTGGCTTTAAATAACCTACAAAATGGAAACCAACCAACCAATCAACATGTAATTCTCAGCTACACCAGGTGGTTCGGATCTTTGGTGACCGTGATGAAAGACTGAACTTTTCTTCTCAGTTCTCTCTCACTCTATTGCTGATGTGGACAGCAGGAAGCCCTTGTCTGCTATGTTGCTGCTGTCTGCAAGAGCTGGTTTATATGGGGAATTAAATATCACAGATTTCTTCAAATGCAAAATTTCTACTGTTACAAGTTTGAATTATCAGTTGGGGCAAAATGTCAACAACCATAAAATTCTTGGGAAGAGGAAGAGACAGGATGAAAACCTAATAACAATCTATTTTGGGTGAGTGGTAGTGACCCAATTCTTTATTCTTAATTATTTTCCAACTAAATTGTTTCAAGACATACTGATTTCATATATGTTGAATATATTATTTATTTTAGCATGTTAGGTTAATTATATTTTTCTATTTTCCCAGTTGGCTTTGCTTTCACACATTCCATCCTGATAATGCTTGACCCTCAAGATTGCTAGAGTTATTTTGCCAGCTGACTTGGCTGTGACATATTTCATATTAATAAAGGCTTCACTCTCATGGTTACCCAAGATTGATTGATTTCTAATTTTGTAGGTTATTTAAAGCCAGAAAATATTTTTAGATTGTAAGAATGTTTTTTGTTTTTTTTAGATAACAATGATATACTGATAGAAGTCTTCTTAATTAACCCATAGCTGAGGTGAATTCATACTTTTCCCAATGGTATTTGTGCGTAAGAGAATATAACAAATCTAACTGGAATTGAAACTTGGCTCCCTGATTAACAATTCCAAGCCATTATCCATTACACCGTCTGCACATCCAAGCTTACAACACTTGATATTCCTAAGCAGTCACCTATCTAGGTACTGACCGGGCTAGCCATTGCTTAACTTTGGCGATTGTATGGAAATCACTGTTCCAAAGTGATGTGGCCATAAGCTGAGAGTGACAGTCAAAAGTTGATAATACAAGAAAGTGGCAACCAGCAACCAGTAGCAGGCAGCCTTTTGGAATTGAAAAATTGAAAAATGTCTGAAGCAATATTAAGGTGTACTGGTTGCAAGAAGTTCCTTTAAATGAAGGACACACATTCAGATTGTATCAAAAGATTAAAGTTTTATGTTTGATGTTCTTTTTATTCTTTTTTCTTCAACTCTTCTATTTGCCAAGAAGTAAATTTCATTTAACTATACCCTGGCATTTAAGCATTATTCTTAATGAGTGAATTCTGCTTTGATTTCCAGTGAAGCAGCAACAGAAAAACGACAGCTTAACAAAAATCCTGAATCTTGTTAGGTATACAAAGAACAATTTATATGGGGGGGTGACAAGGGGATGACCAAGAATATCAAAGACGGAGAATTAACACCCCCACTGTCATACATGTTTATGTAGAGTGTAATGATGTTAGAATTGAGATCCTGTGGAACCACTCCCAACTACACCTGTTTATATCTGGTTTCATGACAATGGAAGCTCACACCTGTTTCTGACCAACCCCAGCCAAATACCCGTTTATATTAGGTTTAATGATTGAGTGTAATACCCGACTTACCAATTTATAGTTGGAGAAAAAAAAAGATTTTATCTATATAACACTATTTTTGACATTCACCACCACTGGCTATCTAGTGATGAACAAGAGACTTCATTTTGTTGGTTGAAAGAATTGCAGGGTCTACTGACATCACTTTCACTGCTGCTGAAGTGCATTGACCATCACCTCACTGATCTCACAGCTACTGTTTCTGTAAACATTCAGCAAGTGTAAATCAATGTCAACAGGTGCATTTTTTTTCACATGGAGTAATTAAGCAATACACCTCTACTTCATACACACAATTCATGTCAAACACCATTTTGCCAAACTACTTCTCAGCTACAATCTGTAACAATGCAAGAAAAAAAAAAGAAAAAAAGAAAGTTATTAGCAGGAAGGTTCAACTTCTACTGTTATTCTACCAATATCTGCCTCTGACATCATGGGACAAAATAGTAAAATAGGAGTCATAACTTTTAGGAATAATCACAAAAGATTCCCTAGTATAAAGGATAAGCTAGTAGTAATCTTAGTGAGTTATTTGTTTGCTTTTCATTTTTACATTCCCCTGCAATCAGCTCCTTTCCTCACTTTATTCTTTTCTCTTGTAGAGATATTTATATAAAAAAATTAACATGTCAATAAATAGATGCAGGTTTCAATGCTGTCAGGAGATAAGCCTAATTAGCTTTGTAATGACTGAAGAAACTTTAAAGCAGATCCTTTGGAATACTTCAAAAGTCACTGCAGAGATGAAAAGTTAGTAGCAGTCATATTTTTAATGGGAAGAATCATGTTTTGGGGCTTATCATTTGATCTTAAAAAAAAGGATATGGTATTAAGATAATGGTGTTTTCTCATTGATATTATTTCTTTAATATGTTATGTTCTGTGTTAAATATGTAATAGATCTTATAAAACTAGCTAATGATTTCTAAATCAATTTCAAACAGATCAACTTAAAATAACCATTACTATGTACATTGTATATTGAACATACCTGAGTTTTTGAATGTTTGAATTGATACCAGACAATCTGTAGATACCATCAACAATACCATGTTTCTCAATCACTTCAGCGCAACACTTCAGAACCAACGGAACTAAAACAAATAAAAAAAATCAGTTTTCTGACACTATCAGAAAAAAAGCTTTGTCTTTCAAAAGTTGTAGAGATATAATAAAAATGTAAACTTTTTTTAAGAGTATGACGTATAACAAAATTAGAATTTCATATCTGCATTAAGAGTTTACAAATAATTTGAAAAAATTTTAGCCTCGTATTCATGGTAAAATGCTGATTCACCATTTTTAAATTGTGCAGACAGTTGAAAAATAAAGATATTCACTGTTCGAAATTGGGCATGGTCTTTCTTGATGTAAATTTATTTCCTTGCAATTGTGCATCTTGACAGGAACAGAAGAATGATGATCATAATGAAAATAGGATATTTCTATACAAATAGAAGCAGATGAAAAATGATCAAAATGAAAATAATTAGGATATGCCTATACAAATGGAAGCAGTTGAAAATGAAGGGGACAATAACCTAGATCTCCAAAACAGTTATGACAGTTCTGTCGAAGTTCAATTGAAAAAAAGATGATTATAAAGATAAATGAACACAAGATAGATTAATGTCTCCCAAATATAAATATGATAAGATTTATAGAGAGAAAATAGAGAAAGGAAATCCCCAAAATGGAACAGAGCATAGAAGTAGTAAATATCACCTAAGGGCATAAAATCACTGTTAGAATTTGATTATTTGTATATGGATAAGAGACACTCTGTATAAAATCAAGTAGTCATGAGGTAGGCAGAATTCATTAGTAACAATTGTAAACAATTTACAAATACTATTACTACACATAAAATGCAGAATAAAATATAAACAAAAGTAAAGATAAAAAATATTTGGTTGCTCTTAAAAATTTATCTTTTTTAAGAATTGTTACTTAAGAAAAAATGCAGGTATATATTTTTTTTGTGCATTGGTATAGAAACACAGCCATACTTCACTAATTCTATCACATTCATCATTCACTACTTCACCTTCTTCCAGAAAGGCTGTCATAGTTTACATTAAAGTACTATTAAACAAAAAAAAGAAAAAAATGAAAAGGAAATTCAACATAATGAAAGTTTGAACTCTAGGACCTTTGCCTAAATATTAAATATCTCAGTCTGTAAGCACTAGATTGCTTATTATGAAATAGATAAAGTCTGACATGACCAAATGTGTTCTTTAAAGTGGTACTCCATGGGAAATTTCTCCTTGAGCAATTTGAAAAATGTTAAAAAGAGTCAACTGAATACTAAAAGAATTATTAAGTTTACTTCAGAATAGAATATTCTTTGGCTGGATGAAATGAAAATTTTAATTTCAGGCCACAACCAAGCTCATCATGTATGGAGAAAAAATTGAGGTTCCTATTACTGAATAAAGTAAAACACAAAAAAAGAAGCATCATAATTTTGTTTCTCTTTCAATGGTACAAGGTCACTTCATGTAATTGAAAGAACCAGGGAGTGATGTATCAAGATTTCAAATGCCTTGTGAAAGGTTACAACATCTCTAAGCAGTAATTGAAAACCAGGATTATGTAACCAAATATTAAAATACAAAATCAATTTATCCAAATACTTATTTTTACATTATTTTTGTTTCTGTTTTATTCTACATTGCATGTTTGAAAATATGTATTTTTTCTTTTAGTAATTATTAATTTTATATATGAAATCATGGCCTCTGTAAATTTCAAGTAAATGGAAGCATTGAAAACATATTGAATATTTTACAAATATCCAAATACTTCTCCCATTGTATATTATCAGGTTGGCACAGAATAACTTTATTAGTCAAAATAAATACCATAAGGATCAATGCAGTGTTACTAATGATCTAGTAGTGAATTAATTATGATAAAAACTGAGATCACAGGTGAGAATAAACTGCCAGATTTTCAACTAACACATTGGTGTAAATTCATATTCATTTAAGGCCTGAAAAAAGTGGTAACTAGTAAGGGACAGATCTTGATACTTAACTGAATCAATTTTTACCAAGTAGTTTATGAAATATGAAATTTTGTGTTATACTGCAACAATATAAGCCTATTTCTATTCGCCACTGCTGACCAAAACAGTTGCAACATTGGAGGCATCAGTTGCAAATCATAACATTAAGACTCTGTTGTGATAGTCTAACCAAATTGCAAGAAGCTATAATAAAATAATCTATTTCAGTTAATACCAGATGATCAGGAGAACCAAAATTTTGGAATCGTGATTTGGCTTTTTGAAGATTGAAAGGAGAGCAAGATTATTAAACTGGAAAGACATGTTTTTAATTATCATACACATAATGAAGAAAATGTTCAATTTTTAAATGAAAAAGCAAATTGCAGCAAGTGTAAGTTGCTGATCATCATTCAAATCTTAGGAGTACCCACTTCTGTATTTTCTTAAATTTGTGCTTTCTAATGTTTTCTGACCACTGTATGTTAAATAATAGTTTCAGACTATTATTTTTTAGTGGCAGTGTATTTTGGCTCAGACCTTCTGAGGCTGATCTTTGAGGTCAGATGATAGACAAAACAGGGATGTCGATTTTGATTGGATGAGCCGAACATGGGAATGAGTTATAGATTAAGGTTTTTTGAGGGTTTCTTTTTGGATGTCGAGCTAACTAGATGCATTAGATTGCAGTTGTGCAAACCCATTCCTCTTGAGAGGAAAGAGTCTTTCAAGAGTTGGTTGTTACACATCAAAGGAAATAGATGTGTGAGATTTCATGTTCGAAAGTGGTTTCCTAATAGGGGGTGTAGTAACCCCCACTTGATAGAAAATGTACCTGTCAACATGGTTAATAAAATAATAGTTAAGTTAAAAGTTCTCTTTGTTGGTGCTTTTTGTCTCTGAACCTAAAGAACATTTCGCAACACCAACCAAGAGAAAAAGAGGATTGAATTAAAATGACCAGCGATCACCAGCCAGATGAGATGAGACCAACTAACACCCTGCCCACCAATGAAGGGCATACAACACTACTCCAAGTTTTGTTCTCAACACCTGTCTTTCTAGATGAACCTATATGATTGGGTCTCAATTCTTTGTTGTTGATTGTTTACTTGCAACAATGACCAAATATAGTATTAAAAAAAATTCAAAGACACTCAAGAGAGGAAATGCAAAACTTTAAATGATATATAGATAATGAACAGAAAGGAACGATGTGAAAAAAATTGATTGCACCAATGCAATGTAAAAACTGTTATTTTATTCCAAATTAATAAATTAGATAAATAATTGAATCAATATTTATTCAATAGTAAATGATTATTAGAGCATGTATGGGTGTTCAGTTAAGTGGCAGCTACCATCTCCTAATTTTCATTCTTAATATACACTACACTAGAAAAATCTCCACTAATGAAAACCTTTACTCAAAAAAGAGCATGGAAATTCTACAGAAAATAAAGGAATAAAAAGTGGAAATCTCACCATCATGGCCTGAGTTGAGTAGGTGTTCGCCAAGATCACAACCAAACACTCGCTCTTTCACAATGCCAGAACGTTTCAGCTGGTTGCGGGCTGGCCGAGTGAAGAAGAAACGTTGAAGGAAGCTGATAAGTTTGCTGTGTTTGCGAAGAACTGTAAAAAAAATAAATACAAAATTAATGATAACATGTAAACAAACAGATTCTAAAGAAAACAGAAAAAATAATGTAAAAAAATATTATATATATATATATATATATATATATATATATATATATACACATACATAATATATATATAATGCACACACACAAATATATGAAATTGAAAGTTATTGTGAAAAGAAAAATATCAATTAATTTTGTTATCCTTTTGAAATCTTTGTAAGATTTCCAGATAGACAAACCTTTGGAGAATAAACTGGGAATTGCTGGAATTCAAGTACGTAGATTCCTATTCATTAACAACTCTGCTGGACTAAAACAATGTTTCAAGAGAGTAGTCCTCTAATTCAGAAGTATGGATCACTTGCTTTTTTAACAAGTTCTTCACCATTTAAACTGCCTGTTTAGCTTCTCCATTTCCTTGTGGATAATGTGGGATACTAGTGAAGTGTCTGAAGCCATAAACTTTTGAGAAATTTAAAAATTCATTTGATCTGATATCTCTGGGATATATTGTCTTGCAAGTATTGACTTGCAGTGTTCAACCACTTTGACAGAGGTGGGTGAGATTTCTATCCATCTCAACAATTAAACGATACTGATGTCCTTTCAGTTCAAATAAATCCATAATGACTTTTTGCCATGTGTAGTCTGGTAACTTTGTGGGTTGGAGTGGCTCTGGCAGATACCTTCTATCCTTTTCATATATGGCACACTCTTCTACCTTCTTTGATAGGCCTGGCTACCATACTACTTCTTGTAATTCTGCTGGAGTGACGAGTCTGGTCTGGTCTGATCTGATACAACAAAAATCCTTGTTGGACTGATAAGTCTTGGTGTACAAACTAATATAATTTCAGTTTCAGATCTTTCCTGATTAACATTGGCCAGTGGTCTACTTTATAAAATTTTATGACCTGATTACAGATACTATCTGATAACTGCTTTATTCTAATTTCTTTCAGAAATTGATTACTTAGTGAAATATTAGCAATTACCGAATTAACAAATGAGTCTGTTTCAGATTCATTCTGTATATTCTGACTAGTTTGACTACTAGAGCATGAGATAAAATGTCAGCTGTTACTAGTTCTTTTCCTGGTATGTAAATGATATTGTACGAGAACCTCATTTGTCTCATTTGAAACCATTGGATCCTAGGGGTCAATTTATCCAGATGTTTCTTTTTTAAAAGTATCAGCAGTGGTTTGTGGTCTGTTTCTATAATAAACTTCAGAAACTCGACTAGCAAATCTGCAAACTTCTCACAGCACCAGGTAACAGCTAAAACCTCTTTTTCGAGTTGAGCATATTTTTACTGTCATCATAAGAGATCTTGATGTGTCTCCATTCAGTTCTTCACTTCTGCAGAAGAACCCCACCTAAACAATATGAAGATGAATCTACTGAGATCTTAATTGGATTATCGGTATTATAATGGTTTAGAATTGGTGCAGAGTTTGGAATACAAATTCTTGTGAATCTTCCCAAGTTCAAGTGTTTTCTTTCTTCAGTAAATCTCTGAGAGGTTTAGTAACATCTGCTAAATTCTAAGCAAATTTTCCTACATAGTCTATTATATCTAGTAGTCTTTGTAATTTGGATACATCCTTTGGTTGAGGTAAGTGTATTATTGCTTTGACTTTCTCTGGGTCAATTTGAATGCCATCTTTCATAATGATGTGTGCAGTAAATTTCATGCTACTAACAGAAAAAATACATTTTTCATTTAACGTGACTCCTGCCGCCTTCATTTTTTTATGAACTCATCTTAGTCTGCTATTATGGTTTGTTCCACTCACAAGGACATTGTCAATATTACATATAACTCCAGGTATACCTATCACAATGTGAGTCATTTCACAGTGGAATATCTCCGTACCACTGCTAATACCAAATGGTAAGAATGTAAAACAAAATCTTCCAAATGGTGTTAAAAATGTCAGTTTTTATGAATCTTTGTGGAGTTTTATTAAATAAAAACCACTGTTGCAGTCTAATTTACTGAAAATTGTAGCTCTGTCCAGCTCTGCCAATAGTTGGTCTATAGTGGATAGAGGAAGATTTTCTCTTTTCATACTATTGTTAAGTTTGGTAAAGTTGACACAGTTGAATTTTTTCATTTTTCTTTAACACGGCAAATATTCGGGTGCACCACTCTGTTGGTATTTTTAATATTTTCTTTTTCTAAAAGCTGTAACTCTTCCTGGACTTTTTTCTTCAAAGGAAGTGGCAAGCGTTGAGGAGTTGCTATAGGCATTGGTTGCACAGACTCTTTTAAACATATTTTATATATATTCTGGAGCTTGTGAAACATTCTGAACATTCTTTTCTATATTTGTGGTCTTTACTTTTTACATAATTCACTCTCCTCAGTAGGCTTTTATTGTTGGTGCCCCCAGTAATAATTCCCTGAAATTTTCAATAACAAACAAGTCCTGTTTAGACTTTGCTTTTGGAGTTTTTAATAAAGCCTTCCATATGACCGATAACTTTTACCTGGTGGTAGCCTGGCCCATACAGTTGTTGGTTACATTTTTGAATAATTGGGGAGTTTGTTCTAAAATAACAACTGAGGACTACCATTACAATTTGAAATGAATTACTTTACTACTTCTTCCCTCATTTCTCAAATTTTAGACCTGCAAGTCCTACACATTTTTGCATATTGTCCTTTTCTTGAACACTTTCAACAAATTGCATTTTTGGCTGGACAGTCATTTTGAGTGTGAGATGGAATAGTGTATGCATTTATTTGTATTGCTTTTATGGTGTACTTTATCCTGAGGCTTCTTTTTATTTTTATTTGGTGTTACTCTGCTAATGTTTGTTTCTGTTGCATTTGTGGCTAAAAAAAAATTTTGAGTTTGGAAATTTCATACGCTCTGCCTATATCTGTACATCTATCTAGGGTAAGCCTTTTATCCGTTAAAAACTTTACCCTGGCTGTATCATCTTTAACTCCTACATTTGGTCTTGAATTAGCCTGTCTTGCATTTCCCCCAAATTGTAGTCTTTTGCTAACTGCTGGAGCACAGTGACATATGCCTCTATACTATCTGAAGCTTCTTGCTTTTGAATATGAAATTTGTAAGCTTTGTATGCTTCATGGGTTTCTCCAACAAAAAATTCTCAAAATTACTTTATTATTACTTCCAAATTTTCTTTCTCCTCTTCATTAACAAATTTAAACCCCTCATAAATGTCATATGCATCTTCTATTAATGACAAAAAGACAGATGTTTGGTATTTACTATCAGGTTCTTTGTTGAGTTGGTTTTTGAATAATTTTGAAAATTTTCCAGTTAGTTACCAAATTCCCTGATAAAACTATTTTTGCAGGAGGTTAGACATTTACTTTAAATTATCTTTGTTTATCATGTCCTTTTTCAGAATTTCATGCAATGGACAAGTTGTCAATTGGACTAAACATTTTTTAACAAAGAAAAGAAATTTGTTTTTACTTTATAAACTGTTTGTAGTTTAAATGAAAAAGAATTTTTTTTTTTAAAAAAACAACATATAACTTACAATTTCTTGTAAATTTTTTTTTTAGTCCACTTGTATATTCTAATGTCTTTTTTTTTTTGCATATTAACATTTTTTTTTCTTTCAGACACTAAGTGTATTAAATTACAGGAGGGGAAGGAAGAGAAGATGAAGTCTTTTACTGTTTGTTTGACAATCAAACTAGTTAATGTGTAGAATTTAAATTGTTTCCCTCCTCATTGATGCTCCATTTTTATAGTGAAAGACTGCTACCATTTCTTGACAAGGGAGGTAACTGTGACTTACTCCACAAGTTAGACCTCACATGCTTTTGTCTGATGGTGCTAATGTGTGCATGTGTCTGGATTCTAGTGATTAAACATACAGGCACACCAACATCCCACTACGGATGTTGGTGTGCCTGTATGTTTCTGCATCATATTTTTAGTTGGTTTTGCGGGATTTGGGTCATAATGTGTGTATTAGTGCACGTGTGTATCTAGTGGGCATTTTTGTTTCTGCCTGGTAGTATGTGTATCTTGATTGGGGATGCTTGATGTTACATCAGTGGTATGGGTTTTATGAAAGTTGGTGATATAAAAAAGTGTGTTTATCAATGGGGAAAGTGTTTATTAGTATCCCTTCTAAATATTTTCTTCATAGTAAAGCATATTTCTTTCTTATTAGGGTCAATTTTCTTTTAGATCAAAGTTATAGTCTTTTTTCTTTGTGTTACAAAAGAGTTCAGTGGATTGTCCAAACATAGGTTTCTCTTATCATTGTAGATACAGGTTTTTCTCAAAGTTTTGCCTACATAGCTCTTCTGACATTGTAAGCATTTAATATTATAATATGTATGTATGTGCACATGTGTTGGTTGGTTGGTTTTGTTTAGTAGCATATCATGAACTATAGGTTATTTAATGCCAAAATTTAAATATTTTGAACACAATTTTATGATCTCAATGGAATATTCTGAGTGCGATTGTATGCCTTCAACTACAGATAAAATGTATTATTGGTCATTTTGCTATAAACTGTATTGTTGATCACTTTTACTATAAATAGGCATTGTTGGCAATTCTTACTATAAGTAGGTATTGTTGCTAATTTCTTTTTAATATAAAAATGTTTTGCTGGTATTTTGACTATACAAACATATTTTTATACTTTCATAGTGTTTTGTTTGGAGGTCTATTTGCCCATAGCTGGGACCCTAACAGGTGCTACCACCTTGACTCAGGGTGGATCTGGGAACAGCAGTAATTAAGAGTTGATTCTATGCTCCCCAAAACCTCCAATATCCTGCCAGATATAGCTTATTGTCAGTGTGTATGTATGTGTGTATCTATATACAAAGATATATAGGTACCAGCAAAAAAACAAAAAACAAAAACAAACAATAACTTTGAAATGCATTTTTAAAAAATGAAAAATTTTTTTGATGCCTTTATTTTATTTTTTAATTCCAAATTAGTAGATTAAATTTAATATTTCCAATAAACAAAATACTTTACTGTATTTCAAACTGAATTTAAATTGATTGAAATTATTTTTTTTGGCTATTAGTAAAATCTATAAAATCGTCCATATTTGCAAATATGTCAACACAACATAATTCTTTATTAAAAAATCTTTCAAAAATAAAATATACTTTTCTGAAATGTTATTTGAGAAAAATTAACTGATTTAAGATTAATTCATTTGAAATGAAACTAATATTGCTTACTTTTAGTTTTGACAAAATATTTTAATATTGCAGAAAGCATTTTTTAACACACAAGTGGGTGTTTTTACGAGGTGTTGAGACATCTATCAATAGCCTGGGAAATTTATGTAAGAAGATAATTTAATAAAATTACATGACAAATACAATGGAAATGCCTTATATATTAAAATACTGGGGGGGGGGGTCACTGGATTGTATATAGTAAGCTTTTCCATTTATGATTAATAAATACAGTTTTTATTTAATAACAATATCACTTGATTGCTACAAATACAGAATTCTAAAAGATTTAAATGTTTATATACTATTCTAATTAAAAATTTTTAAAATGGAAACAATTCTTATTGAAAATTATTGAAAATTGTTTTTTGATAAAACAATAATATCCATATTATATTTGATTCATAAAAGCAATTAAAAGTTTTTCTAATTAAATAATGTCTTAGATTTAGTGCAGTTACAGGACATCTGATCTGGATGATAAAATAAAAATTTTATGATCCAGATCAGATGTCCTGTAACTAGGGGTCTTGTTTGAAAAAGAAAATTTGATGATTTAAATTCTCTGAGGTTCTTATAATAAACATAAACATTAAGTGCTACAAGAAAGCATTTCTTGAAATTTCATAAAATTAAATAAGTGGGGAAAACAAACAAACAAAAAAAGATTTTCTCAAAAAGAAACGTTTCAAAAATAATTTAATTCATTTGTAATTAATCGTAAAAGTTTATATTAAAATTTGACAATTATTTAACTTGCAAGAATTTTCAAATGAATATGTTTTTCGTAGCAAAAGGATGCTAAAATTTTCCATACAAATTTATGGTTTCATGTTAACACCAGAGAAACAAGATTTTTAACAAAAATTTTAATGATTATAAAAATGAATTGAAAAAAAAATTGTATAAAATCCTTTGGTGAGAAACCAAAGGACTTTTTTATGCAAAAATATTTAATTATCAATCTCTTAACAACAAAAGTTTTTACAATAAAACTGTTTTTATTAAGTTTTGGGTATTTTTCAACATGTATGGTCATTTTTTAGCAAATATTTGGAGGTGTGTGTGTGTGTGTGTGTGTGTGTGTGTGTACGTATATATATATATATATATATATATATGAACAAAATATATCTGTACAAAGACAATAAGAATAAAGACAAAAGGACAACTTTTCTTTATCAACATATTTCGGGCTCTAATGGACTTTATCAAGGTAAATGTAAGGATTTAATTTTGCAACGTATTTATAAACAGAAGTATATATCATTCTTCTTCTGTGTGCCACATCCATTCAGGACATAAGTGATCATTGCTCTCCACAACTTCCTATCCCTTGTGGCTCTTTTTTCCCCCCTTTTCTAAGGCTCCTGCCCCTGTTCTGACATCAGTTCACACAAGCTTGTCAATGGCTTGCTGCTTTCCCCTGTTTCTCTATGTGTATATCTGTGCACACACACACGTCAGATCTTATTATGCACGTTTTCTTAATAAAATTGGTATTAGTAAAATTTCAGGATACACTTATATTTATAGGTTAAATATACCATGTGAATATTTCTGCTTATCATGTCTGTTTTTATTAAAAATATTTATAACTTAGTGGTAGTAAGATTTCTTTATGTAACTCTCTCTTATATATATGTATATATATGTTTAGTGTACTGAGGCAGCAGATCATTATTAAAACATATTGTTAAATATAACAGACAATGAATGCCTATTATGCTTGATCATGAGCCATTCTAAGCTTCATATGGTTGCTTTAATTTTCGGGAGAAAATAAAGACAAAAACTGTCCAACATTTGGATATTTTTTTTATTATGCTGTTCCTTGATCTAAGCTTTTGGCTCACATTAGACATTTTCAGAGTGCTTATATGGACATTTAAACAAAGATATTCACCATCAAAGATGATATTCTGTTCTGTTTACATAGAAGTTTGCTATGCAACAATAACAGTTGCAGAATAGCAGATGTAGGTTGTAAATTTGTGATGTGACATATAGAAAGAAATATTAACAACAGAACCATATGTTTAGATGCAATGTAATGTGTTGTGACTAGTTTTAAATGGAATTTTGTTGAGTGTGGGTTGCTTTGTTTTAATGTAGATGGCCTCCAATATCTGAAGGTTCTTTTTACTGTGTGTATGTGTGAGTATTATTGTTATCAACTAATATCTGTCTAATATTATGTACATGGCTATGTTTTTCTAAGAAATGTTGTTTAATAGAACTAAGATCAGAAAGGTGACAGGTAAGTCTATGAGAGAGCATGGTTGTAGTAAAACCAATATGTAGTGGGTTTATTATAAGCATCAGAGATACAATACACGGTACAACATCATAGAAATGCATCACGAATTTATGACCTGCATCTGTATTTATTGTCGCATAGCAAACTTCTATGTAAACATAACAGGATATCATCTTTGATGGCGAATATCTTTGTTGAAATGTCCATATAACCACTCTGATGATAGCTCATATTAGGAACAGTATAATAAAAAATATCCAAATGTTGGACAGTTTTTGTCATAATTTTCTCCCAAAATTAAAGCAACCATATGAAGCTTAGAATGGCTCATGATCAAGCATAATAGGCATTTATTGTCTGTTATATATATATATATATATATATATATATTTAAAAAAGAGAGAAACTAAACGTTTTTTGTTATAATGTGGATTTGTTTTAATGTATATATTATATTTTATGTACATGCCATATGTCCATGTGTGTGGGCTTATGATCTGTTTAGTGCTGGTTTAAATTTGTCTGTGAAGTTTTTCTTCTTGAATTTGTAAGAAAGAGTTGTTGTCTGTTTGGTCTATTGGCATAATTTTAAATTTGCCTTGATTGCATTTGTATGTGTTGCGATACAAAGAGAAATAAAATAGCATTTAATACTGGCAGAAACATATTAAACATATTTAATAACTAATCTTCCAATGAAAATCATCAATCCCCTCCTTACCAATAATGAACTAACCCAATAATATTGTCTAATATTATCTATAAAACTAAAACAACCAATAACATATCGCCAAATTAAAACAAATGCCATGATGACAACCAAAGGCACTCAGCAAAAAGCTATTGACTGGGATCCTACTTTAACAAACTTGCGAGGAAGCAAGAAAAACCTGAGAAAAAGATCATCATCAAGTGGAAGAGTTCTGTAGTCTTTAATAACAGATATATATATATATATATATATATAGTGCCTGAGGATACCATAATGTTGAAACCAAGGTAGCAGATTTAACTGACCTCCTGATTTTTAAGGTGTGTATATATATATATATATATATATATATATATATATATATATATATATATATATATATATAAAACTTAGGTTGTAGGAAAGATATAACACCAAAAGAGAAGATCATTGTCACATTTATATGAAATTTTAGTGCTTTTTTAAAACCAGGTGCCTGTTTTGAATTATGTACCTTGGTAAAAGCTGACAGCTCTACTTTGTAAGAGTTTTATTTTTCAAAAGTTCTACCAAGTTACAGGTATATCAAATAAATTAGGTACAATTTCTGCTCCAATCCAGAAAGGTAATTTTATAACTAGCATTTATGTTGAATGCTCTTTCTAATGATTAAAATTAATAACCAGTTAAATTTAACTGAAAATTGTTATATTTTATAAGATTAACATCATTGGTTGATTACCAAAAAATCAGTATAGGAAAGCAACTGGAGATAAAAATATCAGATAAAAAAGGTTGAGGATACTAGCTGTAGTAAATAAAAAAATTACAATCATCACATCTTGATATTTTTATGTTACACCTTCAATAAAATCAAAACAAAGCAAAGAAAGTAGCATGAAGAGAAAGGTGAAAGTTTTTTTAATCAGAGGCAATTTCTGCAAAAATCAAACTGGCAGACAGCTAGCAAATAATTATAAAAAATTAATAAAATACAGATTAGTGAAGTACCAAAGATCATAAAAGCACATGCATCCCAAAATTTTACTGTGTAGTTTTGGAGGATGGTAGTCAAGTAAAAAATACAAGAAAATAGAGAATGTAACAACTATTTCTTGTAAACATTTCTTTTAACATGCAATCATTAAAGTGATGTTAAAGAAAATAATCCCTAATAAATTTAACATCCCATGGAGACTGTTTTTATAGGTATATTTAAATGATATATTATTTCATCATCTTGAGTTGGTTAAATCTTTTTTATAAAGTAATGAAATTAAAAACAATATGATGAGAAGTTAAAGACAACATATTCAAAATAATAAGGAAGAACAATGACATAGAAACAAATTACAAAAATGTGATGACACTTATCCAAAAACTGATTTATAATACATGAAAAATATAAGTGAGAATGTAGGTTTTAAAGTAGATTAGTTAAAAAGTCAAAAGAATCAGATCATTTGTTATGAAAAATATTTTTAAAAGTTTGGTAAACACAGTGACATATAAAAAAAATTTATGGAGTCAGAGGTAAGTAAAAAAAAAAAAAATAAATAAATCACTAATTGTGTGTTCATGCCACTAGCTGTAAAAACTTTTTTGATCAGTCAAGGGAGATAATTATTATATACTGTATATTGGAATTTGTCAGAATGCAATCAAATTTCCAATAGCTTAGCTGACTGAAAGATATCTAATCAGAAGGTAAAATTAAAATTATCACACAATTGAACAGATTAATCAGTTATTATTAAAGCGATAGAACATTCTATATTACTAATATAATTTTAATATGACTTCATTTATCTGATAATTTATATTTGATCTTTATGGCAATTAGTGAATCTGAATAGTTAATTTACATCATCTTGTAATTGGTCCATCTGTTATCTATCAAATTTTGATTGGGTTCTGTGTAAGTGATTAATTTAAAGTCTTAAACATTAATCTTTGTGTATCAATTTATAAGAACTTGATTTAACTTAAAAGCTAAGTGAAAATTGGTATAAGAGAGTGCTGAAAATTCCTGGTTTGACCCAGAAAGGATTTTTAAAAAATTCTTATGTTTGATCATTTGGTCAGATATTTGGAAGTGGGTTGGAGCTGAGAATTTTTCAGCATAGCTTTATGCAGTTTGCAAGTGGGATTTAAAGTTAATTTTAGAATTATGAAACACTTATATCCATATGTGGTGATAGATGGAGTAACTGAAAAAAAATCAGAAGTAAATAGACAACAAAACAAAGATAAAAAAAAAAAGGATCTAAGGAAAATGAAACAGAAAATTTGAAAGCATACTCTAGTAATGAAAGAGAAAAGAGAAGAAAAAGATGAATGATGAGAAAGGAAAAAGGATTATGATGTAAAGAATGAAAGGAAAGAATAAAATATTCATGATAACAAAGACATTAAGGAAAAAGAACATTGAAGTGAAAGAATGAAAATCTAAAGTAAAAAAAAGTAAAGAAATAAGAAAAAAATTATAGATTATCATAGAGAAAGAAAATACATTAAGGTTCCTAATAGTAGGAAAAGAAAGCAGACTAATATCAGAGTATGAGAAGTAATAAAAGTCATTGGATAAAGTGAGGCAACAAGTGACAAAAACTGACAAAATGTTGACTTGTTTGTGTCTGCATGAAGAGAAGAGCATTGAACAGAGATATGTAAAGAGATTAAAAGAGAAGCGGAAGTTAAGA
>OZ038485.1:69560374-69782874 GCA_964036315.1 Acanthosepion esculentum
TCACTTTAATTGTAAACTGGTTAGTCAGAATATTAAATTACTATTTCTAGCACAGGAAAACATTTTCATCAGCAAGCATTTTATAAAGAATAACAAGACTAAGTAGATAATTATATATTGTTAATTTACAAAATTTGTTCATATTCTTGCTATTTTCAAAATTATAAACTTAAACTTTTCAGCTACAAAATTTTTCATGCTTATTAATTGTACTTTTTGATACTCCACATATTTTATTACTTTATTTTTCATGGTACAATCTATCGATATATACATAAGTTATCAAAACAAAAATACTAAATATAAAAACTGTTTGAAATTAAAAAAATTACCCCCTTTACTATTTAACTAATTGCATCTGAGAAGTATTCAAAATTCAATAGACAATATAAAGAGATTATAAATTGAATATAATAATGAGTGCATCCTTTACAATTAAACATTGTAAATTATCTTGCTTATTTTGTATCTTGTAGCATTTATTGGATACAACAAAGTAAAACATTCATTTATAATTTCTTATCAACTAAGTCAATTCTCCATCTTACAATCCAGTCAATTTTCTATTAATTTATAAAAACTATTGTTCTGTCAACTGTCAATATTTTCCTAATAGCACTACAAGAAAGATGGTAGTAGATATATAATTTAGCAAGGGCACACCATAAACCATGCTGCAAGAATAATATGAACATGCCTGTGTCAGAAGATGGATTGTGTGTAGATGTCGAGCCTGATGCTCCCTCGTTCCAAGTGCTACCTCGCTTCACAGGCCCGGATGCTAAGGAAAAATAATAGGAACATATCACACCCAGAATTCCAAATGATAAACTGTTGAAAAAACAATATTGGAGTGGAGGAGAATGAGGAATTCATGATAAGGACAAAACTATGTTAACATATGTATGATGCATACACTGAGATAAGTGTATGTATTTATATACATACACAATATTGTGAGGTTTTATAAAAATGTTCTGCTTATACAGTGTGGTAAAGCATAAAATTATAATTATAATTGATGAAATTGCACAATATATTGTAAATAATATTATGATAGAAGTATAAAACATGGAATTATTGAAAATATGGATAAATGTACTTGCAATAAAACAGAGTGTCAAAAGGACGGTTTTTCCATTGAATCTGCTTTTTAACTACCTTCACTCTTTGACAATGTTTATTGATTTAAAAAACAATTAAAATTGTAATAAAACCTAAACATGTGAAATTGAATTTATATATTCTCTTTGTTCTTGAGAATTGACAACAAAAATAATAAACACTACTTATTTATTAGATTGTTTTTACCCTATTTATTTTTATTATTGGAATGGTTGGAAAAACATTGGCTATTTGCCAAATGATTTGAACTAATAAAATGGTAAATAATATGGATTTCCTTATAGTTGGTTCACCTATATTAGTAATTTAGTAAAAGTTTATAAATTTATGAATAAAAATTATTTTCATATTTATTTCTTTATAAATTGATAAATGATAAATATTGTATTGCAATATTATATCATAGTTTTTGAAATGCAAATATAAAATTATTCTTGTAAATAAACACTCTAATAAATATAATTGTTATGGTCCAAGGTTAGAACCAAGGAAGAACAACACGAACACAAGAGTAGAAATAACAAAGATATATCACATAGAATAACAATACAAGATGTTGAAGGTGTTAGTATGATTGTCAGTCTGGTTTGGAGTGAACTACTATTGGCTCGACTCGATTCCGTCTCGTCCCTCTCTCTTGAGAGGCGCAGTATTCATAGTGTCAGGAAGAGTTCACTCTGTCGTTATAGGTACGGTCCCATAACAATAATATAAAAGCTCTAATAAATATAAATGATTAGAATTAGAATAAAATTTCTAATCATCACTTTTTAAAACAGACATTGCTAAAGAGTGAAGGCAGTTAAAAAAGCTGTGTCATGGGAAAAATGTTCTTTTGACACTACATCTTAATGAGGGCACATTTAGTTATGCTTGCCAAATTATTATTAATTGTTGGAATGTAATATAATATCTACAGTAAACAGACTGAGGATAGTAAAATGTCATGGCAGCAAGAGAGGCAATGTCATAACTAATATTATTAAATAATAGAAATGCTAGACTTCATAACAATAGAGATGTCAACTGACATCATATTGTCAATGCTAAATGAACTAAAGTGGTTATATTGAAAACATGTTTCATAGAGCGAATAACATTGATAAGGGACTCTTAAAAGGCATTTCTAGATATATGAATACTGGTAATTTAAAATTTTATGATATCAATAATGAATGCTAATGATATTAAAATATTTTTCAGTAGTCTGTAAGTGAAATATAAAATGTATACAAGTATAAAAAATCAGAAAACTCATGTGAAAAACATAAAACATAAGAATGATGTGGACAAAACTGGCAAAATTAAGAAAAATTCAAACAAAAATATATAAATGATACTATAGTAAAAATATAAAGTGATCTGAATATGAATTTGGAGATAAAATGAAAAGTAGAAGAAATAACAATATTTGAAAAAAAAACGTATAATTCAAGTTGTGGAAATGGAACTTTTGCAATTCTCAGCTTCTATCAGGTGTTAGTCATATAAGCAATAGTCAGAAATAATTTCAGTTTATAATTTATTGTAATAATAATTATAAACTAATCCTACATATAAGTTACAAAAAACTAATAACAACAAAAACGAAAGTCTTTTTCAACATATGCTTTTCTTAGAGTGTTAAATGTTGTTAAAAATGTGTCGAAAATTATAAAAAAAGCATATTTGAACATTTGCAATATGTAACACAGGTAAAATCCTGTTAAAATTTTAAACAAAAATGTGGTATATATATATATATATATTTATATATTGAATAAATAAGCTTTAGTTTATTTTGTCTATTCTTATCAACACTAATAGAAAATAAAGTTTCTGTTAAATACTGAATTTAAGTGATCTTAAATAGCAGAGATTTTACTGAGACCAGTTATGTGATTTTATATTAAGCTAAATAAGGAATCTAATTTTGATATTTATGTGTCATTGAAACATAAACCCATTTATTCACAGTAAGAGAAAGACTACATTTCTGGAAAATAAAATTACTTTTATGAAAAAAATACATAAAACAACCCCAACAAAAAAGTAGAACAATGAAGCAAAACATCTTAACCATTTTGTACATACTCTCCTTCAACAAATTCTAGCATACACACACACACATAGAGGAAAAGTATTTGGTATAAATATGCATAAATAAATATTATTTTATTCATAAATTATGCACATGAATAGATACCCTACATGCAAGCCACCAATCTGCCACCAAACTGGATGACATGTCATTAGCATTTGCTGCTATTGGGCTGCTGGCATGTTCATCTTGGCAATGTTACTACTGACGGACTGCTAGTGGCCCACTGGTGGCTGCCACCAGAGGTTCACTGGTGTTGCCATCAGGGGCTCACCAGCAGACCATGAGTGGTTTGCATGTAGGGTAAATGAAAATGCAAGTCAATTAAAGGAGACAAATATTTATTCAGAATACAGTATAACTAATAATTTTTCACAAAAAAAGATGAGCCTATATATTGAGAGAGTAAAAATGGTTTAGTCAATCAAGGAGATAAATATTTTCATTATGAAATATATATTAAAAAAAAATAAATCAGTAAACTAGATGTAGGAAGTTAGAAATATTTATACTTAGGTTGACTTCTCTAGAATTGTATAAAAATAAAATATTAAGAAAATAAACCAGAGCTGTTTTCTTGATGAAGGCATTGATTTTTAAGTTTGGTTTTAAATATACTGTGTTGGCATAAGATCGTCTCTAAACACAAGAGTAACTGTAAATAGCATAGAGGAAAATATTTGATATTAAATATTTTTGAAGTTATAATTCTTAATTTAGGTTGAATGTTTGATTATTTTCACAGGTCCATATATGCAAAGAAAGATTATGACGTTTTGTTAAAGCATCATACAATCTCACAATCACATACTTTGTCAAGTAATAAAAGGAGTTCTATTAAATAAGTACTTCATATTGCTCCAATTAATTGATGTTGATTCCAAAAACTAAAGTGAATTATTTGAAAAATGAAGAACTAATAATAAAACAGAAGTAGATAAGAGAAGTAAAAAGAAAATTGACTAGCAAAAAAGATGGGTTTAGGTGGATAGTTTTTTATGATTTTTTTTAGCATACATGCCTTTATATTCGTACTAAGAAATTCATCTTTGTTGTCATACTCAGTACAATAAACACCTAAAGAACGCCAGAGGGTATAACAACTGACGTGCTGTGAATATTACAACAAAGGCGTGTTTCTTTGTCTGCATATAATAATAAATCCTCATCTAAAAATTTCCTGTTTTAGTTTGTTTTGATGGCACAATTCATCTTCATTCAAATTTGTAGCTAGGATCTCACACACACTCAATTTCCAATGTAAAAGAGGGCAAAATTATCCTGTGGTCCAACAGGTTTTTTTCTTTTAATTTATGTAGTAGAATCACATCAAAGTTACTAATATAAACAAGCTGGTGCAAATGATTTTTCAGATTTGATTTGAATATTTTCAGTATGTTGGTTATTGCCTGCATTTTCAAAATTTTTATTTGATCACTGTCAACCTCAACTGGTTTATTTAACTGCGAAGCATCAGTCAGCAAATGTCCAGCACGAAACATGCAAACTACTTTTGACACATTCCGTTATTCCCAGTACCTTTTCCTTAAACTGCACAAAATGTTATATTTTTACTTTTTTAAAGTGAGAAAGCATATGTTCATTTTTTCTCTCCAATATTCAATATCAGAATCAATAAACAAAGTATCTTCACCAATATGATAGGTATCACATTACAATCTTTTTAATGTAGTTAAAATGAAATACTATTAATGTCAACTAAATTAACTTTTTGGCCACTCAAAAGTTCAATTTTGACAATTTTTTTTGTTTTATTTTGTCAAAGAAAATTTCACTTATAATCAGAAATAACCTAAAGATTTATTTTACAATAAAGTAAGGGTAAAGATTGCCTTAAAAATGTGTTGACAAGCAGGTCTAAAAATTAGAACTATAAAATGATAGAAAGAATTAAAGTCCAAAAGCAAGCAGAACTTTTTTATTTTTATTCTAATAGTCAATACTATCTATACCTTTTAATATGTTGTTAAGTGGAACATATATCAAATATTAATTCAAAACTTGAAAGTTACAATACAATGAAATGAGATACAATATAATGATAAACTTCATGTAGAAAAAAAATTTCAGTAATCTTAAGAGATAATAATGAAATAATTTTTTTATTGATTTTAATAATCCAGCACGGAACTTTGAAGAAAAGTATACTTATGTTTTATGGAGTAAATAAACTTTCAACAAATATACAAATAATCTCTATAGTGATTCCTTTTCTCCATAAGAATTTTAATTATAACATTAAAATATAATCACAATTGTATATAAACTATAACAAATTTGTATCTTAATAAAGAAAAACTGGCAACTTTTTTTTAAACAATATTACAATTCTGATTAACTATATGCTTGTGACGGAAGTTTGAGGACATTTGACAATCAATATAAGCAAGTTTATTGTTGTAGAGTTATTTTCTCAGTGGAAACTGTATTTGGACTAAATTCGTCCTAAATAGGTTCAACATACAAAAACATTAGGAACTTGTAATAATCAGTATTACGCAGAGTAATCGAGTTGTGGTCGCTGACTACTTTTTCCCTATTCGACTCCTACTTATAATAGATGGGAGAGTCTATTATCTATAGACTAGGTGTCTTTCACCATAACACCCCACTCCTAAAACTTTACTCCGTAGGAGTAAAACAGTTTTCTTAATTTTTTTATTTTATTTTATTTTTTTACAGAAAAGGAAACCCCCCCCCCCAAAAAAAACTTCATTTTTTTAGCAACATTGTAGCGTATCTCCTATGTTTTAGATCCATTTTTAAATGATCAGTTGCCTTTCTTTTTCTCTTGGATCGGCGTACCTCAGGTAACATCATTGCTGGCGTTGGTAGATCAAATGTATCAAAAATCACCTCCATAGGTGTTTCTTCCACTGGAGTGCTGTCAACCACGTCTGAAGAGCGTCGTCTGATCTGGGTAATGTGCCATCTGCACGTGAATTTTTCACCTTTCATGAAGTACATCATGTTGCCAATCCGCTTTTCTATTTTTCCAATCTCCCAGAATGATTTATTCTGTTTATATACCTTAAAGTATACTTTTTCACCAGGATTGTATTTCTTTACTTGAATAAATTTTTCTGTACCTAGTTTTGTCTTTTTTGGTAATAATTTGTCAAAGACAGATCTTACCCGACGTGCAAACATCACCTCAGCTGGCGATTGTGAGGCTGGTGTTGCGTTATTTGGGGTAAGTCTGTATACCTGTAGAAACTTCTGTAGGGCTTCATCTGCAGGTATTTCCCTAGCTTTCTTTAAAGCTCTTTTAAAGGTGTCCACAAATTTTTCAGCTAACCCATTTGATCTTGGGTGATATGGAGCTGTGGTAACATGTTCGACATTGTATTCCTTGCAGAAATCTTTGAATTGTTTTGACATAAATTGACTTCCGTTGTCCGTCACAATTGTGTCTACTACACCAAACCTTGCGAACAATTCCAGCAGGAAGTTTTTTGTACTTTGCGTCGTCGGTTTTCTTATCCTTTGTATCTCAGGCCATTTTGAGAAACTATCCACTACTATGATGTAATGGTATCCATTCAGTGGACCTGCAAAATCCACATGCAACCTAGACCATGGTAGGTCTGTTTTTGGCCAGGGATTAAATTTTACTGGGGGTGCCTTTGCAGCCAAAGCACAGCCTTTACATTTTGCCACTGCCTTCTCAATGTCCCTGTCCATATTCGGCCAATAAACAAAACTTCGCATTAGGCTCTTCATCCTAGTGCTGCCTGGATGACCAGTATGAAAATCCTTTAATATTTTTTTTTGGAGTGTGTATGGAATTACCACACGTTCTCTATATAACAATACTGTATCGCAAAGCGAAAACACATTTGTTGTGTACTGGTCCCTCTTGGATAGTTTTTCTTTTACTTTCAAGATATACTCGTCCCTGGTGGCGGCTTCTTTTATTTTTTCTAGAGTTACTGGAAGTTCCCGAACTGCATTACACACAGTAAATTTCAGCTCTTCTTCTCACTTCAGTGAGGCAATTACCGTGTCTTCTAATGGTTCGCTCCTTTTAGGAATTAACCTGGATAGCCCATCAGCATAGCCAAATTTATTCAATGGTATGTACTCCATGCTGAAGTTATAATTTAGCAATATTGTAGCCCATCTTTGTAGTCAGTTTGCTGTATGCTTTGGCAAACCCTTTTTCGATCCAAAAATCAAAATTAGAGGCTTATGATCTGTTTGTAGCTTAAAATGTCGACTGTGGAGAAAACGGTGAAATTTCGCTATTGCAAATATTATTCCTAGTGCCTCTTTCTCTATCTGAGAGTAATTCTTCTCAGCCGGAAGTAGTGCTCTAGAACCATGAGCAATTGGTTTTACTTGACCATCTGTCATTTTGTGTAAAATACATGCTCCTATCCCATACGCACTTGCATCGCAAGCTACTATGATTTCAAAATCCGGATTGTAATGGGTTAAAAATAATTCCGAGGTTAACACTTCCTTAATCTTTTCAAATGCTTTCTGACATTCATTAGTCCACTTCCAGGGTTTTCCTTTCTTTAATAGTTCATTTAATGGTTCCCGCAGATCATACATTTTAGGGATGTATATTTGGTAATAATTAGCTAATCCCAAAAAACTTTGTAATGTGGTAATATCATTCGGAGCCGGCATGTCTTTTATAGCCGCTGCTCGCTCTGGGTCTGGCCTTCTACCATTCTTATCGATGACCTGTCCCAGATATTTCGCTTTCTCCATAAAAAACTCGCATTTACTTTCCTTGAGTTTAAATCCCAAATCCTGTATTCTGGAAACTACTGCATTTACATGTTTCACGTGTTCTGCTATACTTGTACTTCTCATGAGGATGTCGTCCAGATACGCTACAGCAAAATCCAGACCACCCAACATCGAATCCATTACTTGTTGGAAAATGGTAGGGGCAACCTTAATCCCAAAAGGTAGTCTGTTAAATTTATACAGACACCGATGTGTGTTAATACACAAAAGTTTAGATGTTTCTTTTTCTACTGGTATTTGCAGATATGCATCGCTGAGGTCTATCTTCGAAAATATTGTGCCTCCATTAAGCTTCGCAAATATTTCTTCCGCTGTTGGTAGAGGATAATTATAGTCTTTGAGTGCCGCGTTTAACCCCGTCGAAAAATCCACACAAACACGAATGTCTTTAGACTTTTTTTCACGTATACCGTCGGAGCTGCCCAATCACTATAGTCAACTTTTTTGAGTACACTGGATTTCTCTAATCTGTCCAATTCTTTATCAATCTGTTCCATTGAGGCAAACGGAACATTCCTTTTCTTTTTGAATACCGCCTGAGCGTTTTCTTTTAGAAAGAATTTTGCCTCCATCTTGGTACACGTTCCCAACCCTGGAGAAAAAACAGTAGGAAATGTTTCCTTAAGTGTCTTTATTAATTTTTTGGCTTCGGAGTTTAAACTTTCTACCTTGTAACAGAAAGAATTTATCAGTAGATCCCATAATTGAAATTCTGTTATCCAGTTCGTACCAAGTAAGTTCGTGGTATTTTCCATGACAAATAGTTTAACTTTTCGCGTTTTTTTATTTAACGTGACATTTGTAACAAGTTCTCCAATAAATTGTATTTTTTCTCCCGTCACTGATTTCGCGATTTTCTTTGTCTTCATTAAAGTTGGTTTCCCCAACTTCTTCCACGTATGCAAATTTATGATAGAGAGGTCCGAACCAGTGTCAAGTTGCACTTTTATTTTTTATTATTTATTTCGACGGTAACAAATTTTCTAGTTATTCCATCGTTTACCTCATTGGACTTTAGTTTTCTTATTTTATTGCCTTTATTTTTTAACCGGCAATGTATGCTTTTATGCCCAACTCTTCCACAGTTGAAACATTTTTTATTCCTAAAATTGCAATATCTGTACCAGTGTAGTTCACCGCAAGCAAAACATGGCTTCGGGCGTTTTTGTTTGTCTTTCTCTGGTATTTTACTTATTGCTTGATAATCTGCAATTTTATAATTCTTTTTGTTAGACTGACTTTCTTCTTTGTACCGTATTTTCCTTACATGCGAAACGCCAGACTGTTCTATCTTTTTTGCGTCTCTTATTACGCTAACATATCTTGTGCAGTCTTCTGCCAATTTCTGTACCGTAATATTTGGATTGCTTTCCAATTTTGCCAGTACTAATTTTCTCAACTCTGCGTCTTTTTCCGCTACCAGCCCCTGAACAAACACCAAGCACTTAAAATTGTGTGCGCTTAACTCTGCTAGCTTGAATTCTTCACAATGCTTATTGCTGCGTACGTTATATAGTCATGTTCGTCATCTTTCATCAAATTCAAACATTTCCACCTCTTGTGGAACAAAGATGTCTTTTTACTAAATAATTCACTTAATATATTTACCACCTCGGTAAATGTCAACTCGTTAGTTTTTTTCGGTAAAATGTAGTTTACCAATTTGTTATGCTCAGCAGTTCCTAATTTGCTTAAAAGAAGCCTAACCTTCTTTCCTTCAGACCACAAGTGGCAGTCCTCGTTATACACGTCTGTATATTTTTTATAATATTCTTCAAAAGTTATCTCTTCATCTGGACTGTACGTGAATATTTCAATTGAATTCCATATTGTATTCTCTGGGAAAGAATCATTTTGTAGACTTTTCTCTTTCCTGTTCTCAGTTATTTCCAGAATTTTGCTTTGAAACTCCCCATGCATCTGTTCCATTTTCTGTTGGAATTGCATTTGTTTATTGAAAGTTTCTTCCTGTAACTGCATCTGGAATGTTTTTTGTTGTTCCAACTGGAACTTTAAAAAATCCTGGAATAGACTTTTGCATTCTTCCATTTTTTTTTTTTTTCAAAAAGTTTACACAATGCCTAAATACTGTAGAGGAGGTTCAACGAATTGGCAATTCGTGCACTATTTTATCAAACTGTCTTATCAAGAAAAATATTTCTTTTTCTCAGTTGAGAATACGACAGATTTTTTCGTTACTAAATCGACGTCTTGGCTTGCGAAAAACTTTTCCAATTTTTTTTTTTTTTAAAGTGTAAATCCGAGACTTTGTCGCCCACGTTATTTGTGGCAAACAAAATTTTTCTTCCTCCGTATGAGTGCAAATCCTCGCTGCCAAAGTTATATTGGCGAACGAACAATTTTTTTTTTCTTCCTCCGTATGAGTGCAAATCCTCGTCACCAAAAGTTGTTGTAGAGTTATTTCCTCAGTGGAAACTGTATTCGGACTAAATTCATCCTAAATAGATTCAACGTACAAAAACGTTAGGAACTTGTAATAATCAGTATTATGCAGAGTAATTGAGTTGTGGTCGCTGACTACTTTTCCCCTATTCGACTCCTACTGACTCCTACTTATAATAGATGGGAGAGTCTATTATCTATAGACTAGGTGTCTTTCACCATAACATTTATATACATGTGAACATTATTCAAAATAAAAATAAATTCAAAGAAAATTATTTGTTTACTCTAATACCTTTTTCCTATTTTTATTCTCTCTATAGAAACCACAAGTAATGCCAACAGAACCCAAAATCCTTTCCAAAATTAGCCATCTTTGAAAAAAAAAAAAAAAAAAAAAAGAAGGTAGATATCTAGATAAAAAAATTGGAAGAAGCTGAAAATATTCATGCAAATTGTATCAGGAAAATAGCAAAAACGAAGAAGTTCAAATTCACTTACATGGTTTTCGAGAGGGCGGAGGAATCCTTGAAGCCATAGATTGAGGCACCTTGTCTCCAATCAATTCAACACATTCGCCAGGAAAAAATCCAACCTGTAAAAAATAAGATTTAAAATGAAAAATAGGAAGATGAAACAGAAAATTTGTCATTTTAAACAATATGCTTATGCTGCACAATAATGTAAAAGTTACTGAGATATATGCAACATTGTTACAATTTTGCTTATTTTTTTCAACTAATCAAAAGTATTTAAAGTCTATCAAGTAAATTATCTATCCATTATTAATGGCATGCTTCATTAAATATATCTCCTTGTTTAGGATTTGTCCTTTTTATAAGTAAAACAACATTAGTAAATGAAAATCTGATCACCAATACCTATAAGGAGTATCTGAGAAATATTTGGAAAAAAAAAATGATAGTGTAATCAGAGGGTAGACCAAGAAAAGCTTATTCAGCTTCAAATAGACTGGGTAGGAGCATTAATTCAAAAAGATCATTTTGATTGTGTTGTGGCAAATGTATAAATCAGCATACAGTTTTTAAAATAATTTATCTAAATTGACATTTGTTTATTGATCCTAACACTGAAGATAAATAGAAACAATTTTGTCATATTATGCTTTCTTATTCTTAAAATATGACTCAAATTGTTATGGTTCAAGTTCCTTGTACCACCGTGATGGTCCAAGGCAGAACCAATGAAGAATAACTCGAACACAGGTATGGAATAACACAGATATATTACAAACAGAAATATATACAAAGAAGTAGAAGTATTAGCAATGACTATCAGATTTGGTTAGAGTGAACTATGTTGCCTCGACAAGTACCACCATTCCAATGTTCTTACAATAATCCTCTCTGCTCCCTCTTGAGGCGCAGTATTTATAATATCCGGAATAGTCCATTATTATTATTATTATTATTGTTATTATTATTATGGGTAAGTTCCCATAACACAAATGAAAAAAGAAATTATTCAGTTTATGGAGAAGACACTGCCTATGATTAAATACACCAAAAGTGATTAGTAAATAAAGATTATTATTTAAGAATAATCAATGTTACATGATGCAGGTGATAGCAAACATGCTCAAAAGATTAAGAAATCAAGTGTTGAAAATTACTTGTATCAGCTTAGTTTTAGGAGAGGGGAATTATGAAGTTGCTGTATGGCTTCCATATAATTATATGTGAAAACCTTTTTTTTTTCTTAATCATTTCACCCCAAGCAAGGCATTAAAGCCACAAGGGGTTACTGAGTGTAAAATAATGTGAAAAAGAGAAAAACATTATTAAGAAGAGAGAACAATAAAAAAACAGGAATTAAAAATACAGAGGATAACAACTGTGATTACATTTTTGAAGATGAAAGTTAATCAGAAAGCCAGAAGCCCAAAGAGAATTCCACAAGCAAGAAGTGTGAGAGAAGAAACTATTAGTACTGAACTAATGGTAACATCTAGTAATTTCAACTATAAAATGATGAAATCTAGTTGCCAATTTAGCATTGCACTTAAATTTGTAAAGTCAAGGTACCAAAGTGGAAAGCTCATAAGAACAATTACCATGAAAATATTTATAGAAAAGTCACAGGAAGCTATGTTATGGCAGTGGGAAAGTGACTTAAGTAGAGATTCCATCTCAGAACTGATAACATTGCAGATTCTATTTTGGATTTTATCAATAATCTCTAAATACATAGCAGAAGCAACAGACCAGATGTGGCAGCAAAATTCAATGCATGGATGAATGGTAGACTTGTAAATGTGCAAGATAGATTCTGGCGAAAACAAATTGTCTAGCATAACACAGTGAACTAACTTTCCTAGTAGCAGACCTAACAACTGATTCAATATAATCTTTCCATTTCATGTCAGTAGAAAATATTAGCTTGAGAAGGCACACTGTGCACTCTCCTGGATGTTAGCATCAGCAATGCTGATGAAAGGCAAAAAAGGTTCTCTAAAATGACTAAAAAAGAGCAGTTTCATTTTGGAAGTGCTAAAATTTACAAGCCATTTCTTGCCCTAGTTAACAATAGATTGTAAGTCATTTTTGAGATCAGCTGCCAATTTGACTCTATCGAACAGATCAGACTTACCACACATTAATGCAAAAGATCTAAAAGACAAGACAACCTTCATTTCAAAAGAAAGATTGGTTGGTTGGTTGTTTGGGGTTTTATGGCATATCAGCCACTATGGGTTATTTAATGCCAGATCCAGTTTCCACATATTTATTAAATATATATACTTTGTAAACGTAATTTAAGGATAACGTTGGCAACATCATTGTTTCAAAAAAAAGTATAGCTGGTAACATCATTGTTTCAAAAAACGTATAGTTGGCAACATCATTGTTTCAAAAAACGTATAGCTAGCAACATCATTGTTTCAAAAAACGTATAGCTAGCAACATCATTGTTTCAAAAACATATAGCTGGCAACATCATTGTTTCAAAAACATATAGCTGGCAACATCATTGTTTCAAAAACGTATAGTTGTCAACATCATTGTTTCAAAAACGTATAGCTGGCAACATCATTGTTTCAAAAACGTATAGTTGTCAACATCATTGTTTCAAAAACGTATAGCTGGCAACATCATTGTTTCAAAAACGTATAGTTGGCAACATCATTGTTTCAAAAACGTATAGCTGGCAACATCATTGTTTCAAAAACGTATAGTTGGCAACATCATTGTTTCAAAAACGTATAGTTGGCAACATCATTGTTTCAAAAACGTATAGTTGGCAACATCATTGTTTCAAAAACGTATAGCTGGCAACATCATTGTTTCAAAAACGTATAGCTGGCAACATCATTGTTTCAAAAACGTATAGTTGGCAACATCATTGTTTCAAAAACGTATAGTTGTCAACATCATTGTTTCAAAAACGTATAGCTGGCAACATCATTGTTTCAAAAACGTATAGTTGGCAACATCATTGTTTCAAAAACGTATAGCTGGTAACATCATTGTTTTAAAAAACGTATAGCTGGCAAAATGATTGTTTTAAAAAACGTATAGCTGGCAAAATGATTGTTTTAAAAAACGTATAGCTGGCAACATCAATATGCGGATACAGTTTACCAACACACCCAGGACACGAAGAAAGATTGAATCAGATCAAAGATTCATCCAGAAATACCATAACCTTTCAACTTGTGAAGAAGATCAGCATGCTCAACCATGTCAAATGCTTTTGAGATATCCAAAGCAACAGCTCAAGCTTTACCATTCTTATCTCACACTTGACAGACTCTTTCAGCAATAACTGCTAACACATCAGCAGTTGACCTAGAAAAGTAACAGCCATATTGTTACTTTACCTATTGGGCTATACTTTAGTGTGTTATTCATAACTTAAATATGACAAAAATGATTTAAAAAGAAAAAATAAATTATGATAATGAAAATTTGATATGTAAGAGATAATGAGTCAAAAAATGAATTATCACTAAGTGAAGAAGTTGATGCACATTACATAAGAAGAGTGTAATATTTCATCACGATAATGCTGTACTAAATGTTTCTTTGGTAATCAGACAAATGTTTTTTACAGTTCGGATAGGATGTTTTCAATTATCTGGTCTATTCACCTGATATTTGGATTAGTATTAGATTTTGGTCTTTATAAAATTGTCTTAATGTAAATAATTTCTTGAAAGCAACAAGAGAAGTTCTTCGGTCAGATATATAACAAATTTTAGGGGGATGGAATTAAGAAACTGCTTGAAAAATGGTAGAAGATAATGGAACAAAATGATAAATGTTGTTTAATAAAGTTAATATCAAAATTTTTAAAAGTAGTATTTTATTGAGTAATGTAAAAAATAATGTCAATAAAATATGATAAATGAAGCAGTGTTTGCAATAAAATGTAGCTAGCTATCAATTTCTAAACTTATGCAAGTTACTACCATTAGCAATGCAGTTTTCTTTCAAATAATTTAATCTTATTAAGATTTTATTTTCAATGGTCTTGTTGGGAAAGACAATATTTTGTATTAGTTATTAGGATGTACATGTTCAGACATTACACAATAGTATACAGAAATGAGGGGATCTTACTCATTATCACTGCATGCATATCAGTTGCCAAACAAGGATCAATAATATGCTAGAAAACAACTGAAGATTTTTACTGAAGCAGGTAAATTATGAACAATGCATTTTACTCTTCATTTCTATTAAAAATGATGACTAATATCTCATGATTTGAACTTAAGAGAAAACACCTGAAATTTTATGTTATTTTGCCCCAAACATTAATTGTTTTGTTATACTCATTCATTGCATTTTGAGATCACAAAGTTTTATTGGCCTATTCTTTAATTTTTATAGGGCTTAATAACTGTTCTTACTTCAAAGCCACGTTTTCCTCTCCACCACATGGTATCCTCAGGTGGTGGCTTGTCTATCACAGATACTATATCACCAATCTGAAAAAAAAAAAAAAATATATATATATATATATATATGTATGTATATATAGTATAACATGTATAGAATTCAAGGAAAAAATGTTTAAAAAGAAAAATAAAGATGAAAAAGAAATAAGATAAAGAAGAAGATTAAACTTAGAGTGATAAAATAAAAGTGAAAGAATGATTATATAATTTTCAGATGTGCTGATATCATTTGGGAAATTTTTCAAAGCGTATAATGTTTACTTCTTGCATTTAAACATTGTATTTAAAATTGATTCATTTTCCTATTTGCAAAATGTTAATTTATTTAGATAGCAGATCATATTTGATTATTATGGTATTCTAATCAACTATAATTTATAGTAGATTTAGAACCCATTTACCTTTATTTACTATGTAGATAGTAATTTATTAAAAAAATCAATACTCATTGCAAAAATTGGCAACAAATAAAAATTTCTAACAGGGAAAAAGATTTACTTTGTCCTTTTGAAAAATACTTCAATAACATCTATTTTTGCCTAAAACTGAAAAATATTAAGAATTTTGACTGAATTTTAAAACTATTAAGAGTCAATTCATTTAGAATGACAACTTCCCACAAATATACTTGTTGATCTATTCAATCAACTTATTTTTATAACCAGATTTCAAGCCCTATGGAAATTTTTTTTTTTTTAATTGTTTGGTATACTGATAAAATTACAATGCTTATATATTGTATTTGATATAAGAACCTTCCTCACATTCACATTTAGTATTATAGTAATATGGAGCTAGGTGAGGTACAAATACTAGTCATCTACAGAATCTGGGTAAACATTAGCATACTGGATACCTTAACTATATATATGATCCAGAATATATGTTAAAGTAATTTTTTGTGAAATTAGAGTAGGTCTGTTTAGTGTTTATGGGTACTGGCTACTAATGGCTAGGCTTGATTGGCAACTATCAAATGGACCTTTATGCAACAACTGTAATTAGAAACATTTTTCTTACCCACTCTGTTTATCATCTTATCAAATATTTTTCAATAATATTCTAAGGGACAATTTGAATAAAACTAATTTGTGAAATGTGTAATTTATATGGGTAATTTTTGTGTTTATATATAAAATATAGCAAAATAAACTATTCTTCTATTCTGAATGAGTAGTTTTAATCTACATCATCACAATCAATTCAAATGAGATAAGAGGTATTAAACACAGAAGGAAAAAAGAAAAGAAACAAAGGTGATAATTGAGTAATGAATAGTAACAGAATGAAGAAGGTGAGTGGAAACAATAAAAAGGAATCACAAATAAAAAAACAACTGATATATAATAGTGTTAATTTGAAATGGCTATTATGATAATTAGAAAAAATATTTCTTTATTTATTATTGTCTATTTTTTATTACACTTTCAGTAGAAAGAATCAACAGTTATTTACCTCCAAAGAGATCTCATCAGCAGCTTGTGCATTGTAGCGTCTGATTGCATGAGCAGCAGCAATGGCAGGGGTGTTAATACCAGAATCATCCACAGCCAGCAGACGATTTCCACGATTGTCCATCTACAAAAAAGAAAAGAATGAATAATAAACAAAGACTAAGAAAAAAGACAAGAGATAAAAAGAAAAACGGTAGAGAATATGGGAAGAATTATTTTAAATTTATGAACTATTAATCTAGCCTATTCTGTTATATTTCTAATTATTTTATTTAATTATTACATCAAGAAGACATTATCTTTTAAGGTTATATAGAAAACACATTAATAAAAAAACACAATAAATTTTCATATTTATAGTACAAAATATGTAAACACTGAAAACTTTACAGTGGTTATCACAATGGGTTAAAGCAAAAGAACAATTCATAGAGATTTGCTTATTTCTTCCAAGTTATGCATTATACAAAATTCTCAAATGATTTGCTAACATTTTTATGGCAGATATTTTTGAAATGCCTTAAATGTGAATGAATATTGAAATTTTGTATACTAGATATAATTTATCAATCTCCAAGTTAGCCAAAAAATTTGTTCTGTTTTTGCTATTAGATGACTTAAGGAGTGTTTATGAAAAATGATCACTTCTGATTTAATGTTATCAGCATGTAGCTTTTAAAAGAGTTTGTCAAAATTGGCATAGTTTTGTTTACTGGTTCAAATAATAAAAATGCAAATAAAAAGGCAGAAACTTTTGGCATGTTATACTTTTTTATTTTAAGAAAGGTAAAATGTAACTCAAATGCAAAAATGGATATGAGCACTTTATAAAAAAGTTATCATGAGTGATTGAACATATCAAAAGTAGTTTATAAAAAGTTTTCTGCTAGAGATTTTTTTACTGATTATTGCTCCACAGCCAGGTAGATCAGTTAATGTTGATAACAATCAAATCAAGACATAATTTAAGAATAATCCATGTTATATGTCACAGGAGATAACCAATATAATAAAAATATTAAAATCAAGTCATGAAGATCACTTGCATCAGGTTAATTATTTTAGTCAGTTTGAAGTGTGGTTTGCATACCATGAAAAAACAAAAACTACTGGAGTGTGTTTCCATGTGCAATAAGCTACTTAAACAAAATGAAAATGTTTCTCTTTTTAAAAAAATTGTTACTGAGAATGAAAAGTACATGCTTTAACAATTTAAAAGAGAGATTGTAGAACAAGCAAAATGCAAGATGATGTGGAGTATATTGCGGCACTAGAAAAGTGTCCTCAATGGTGAGTTTGTTCTTGTTAAACAAATTATTGATTTGAGCAAGTACTACTGCCAGTTAAATTAACTGAAGTCAGCAGCAACTGATGAAAAGTGTCTGGAATTAGTTAAGAAAAGGCTTAATAATAATTAATATAGAATAATGCTAAATCACATTTCTTTGGTGACTAGGAAAACATTATTACAGTTTGGTGGGAAATTTACACTCATTTCTGTTGTGCCTTCAGATTACCATTTATTGTAATTTTTACAGTATTTTAATGAAAAAAAAAATCATTTACAAAAGAAACCAAGAACAGTTCTTTGCTGATCAAAACAAAAAATTCTGTGAGAATAGAATTATGAAGAAGTTGCCAGGGAGATGACAAAAAGTAAATATAGTGTTCAATAAAGTTAATGCTGAAAAGAAAAACTATATTATTTTTACTTACTAACCCATATGAATCTTTTGGCCACATAATATATTTCATTTTATTTCCATAATAAAAATAAATAATGGAAAATCTAAAACTGGTTAAATATTTATATGCATCTAAGTCATAGAACCATAAATTAATAGAAACATTACTTTGGAAAGAAATACACAAAGTGCTGAGTACAATGAAGAAAACATTTCAGTTTATAATGCTTTTCTTTTTTTCCTATCCTATTTATTTATGGAATTTGAAAAATGTATTTAGTATCATATGAATAAGATAAAAACATTTAACAGAGCAGATCTTATTTTTGGCGCTAAAGTGGTTTGCTCAGTGAGGATTGTATTCATCTATTTTGTCAATACTCTTAATATGATAATCTGGAACCTGTAACAAGTAATCTTAACATGTATTCAAAGATTTTCACCCAATTTCTGCTAAAAGTTCTGGATATTTTATAGAGTTCATAATTACCTCAAGCCAATTGAGAATGGACCCGCAGTAAATCATACTGCCTGCTATGGATGAGAATCGTTCCAGATATTTTTGGAGCAATTCTTGTAGTTCCTGGAAGACACAAAAGAAAATCATAGAATCAGAAAAGAGCAACAAAGAAAGAATAGAAAACTAGTGATCCTTAAAAAACATATAGCCTGAATTATTTATAAGAGGTTTATCTGCATAACAAATGATATAAATAGATGCTTAATATCAGGACAGTTTCATACCAATTCACTATCTTGTTTATCATCTTTTCTTGATACAATGGCTGGCTGTTTTGGAAGTATGCTTCACTGTGCTTCTTCAGAGATAATATTTAGAAGCCATTTAATTTCATTTTGTTTAATAAAGACATTCAATTTCTTAATCATGATGACACCGCTCAATTCAAAATCGCCGAATTTCTGGAAGCTAAACGTTTCGCACATACTAATTGGTAAGCGTTATTATGGTTTATATTAGTCATGGGACGATTAATTAGAATATCAGGATTTTTTCAAAGTATCGGGAATCGGCATCGGAGCTGAATAATTCAGTCCCGATTTCGATATCAAAACGATTCTTAAATATACAGGTTGTAAGACAAAAAGTTGTAACACAGAACTGTACTATGTGAGGTTTTACATAATGCTCCTAACTCCCAAACATTTTTTTACCTTTTCCTAACCATTTTTAATATTTTCAATTTCAGGCTAATCTAACTTTATGCAGTAGCAGTATAGATTATCTTCCAAATGAATGTAGTCTAACTCTTGTTAGTGGTATGAACTGTGAAAAACATTTAAAAGAATGATCATTTGTAATTTTAAAATTCAGAATTGAACTGATTGCTGGATCGTATAAAACCTCTCTAATACATTGTTACCTCGCATATTGTAAAGTCTTAATAACAAAAAGATTAACATTTTAATCAAATTTCAACTTATGTCTTAATTAAATATATGTTAATATCTGGGCATAGTAATACATTTAAGTAATATTGGTAAGGAATCGGAATCGTTAAAAATTTAGGTATTGTTTTAGCACCAGTTTATATATCATCTATATATCTCGTTCACAATATTTACAGATTCTTTGTAGATATTTTTATTAAATATTTAGGCGTTGTAAATTAAAGTTTTAGTAAGACAAATAAAAAACAAATTAAATATAATAAAAATTCTTTTAGGTTCATTTTTTTCAATTTTAGATTCAATTTACCCTTAAATATGGACAAGTTTCTGAAAAGAAAAGGTGATGGTGACAAGAATAATTCTACAACGTCATTTAAAAAAACCAAAAGTTCACCGGTTGTATAGTGATGATTACTTGAAATTTGGATTTCACTGGACTGGAGATACACAGATTCCTTCTCCGCTATCTGTTGTTTGCGGCCAAACGCTGTCTAATGAAGCAATGGTTCCAAGTAAAATGAAAAGACATCTTACTACTAATCATCCGAGCCTTCAAACTAAAAATGTCAATTATTTTCAACGGTTATTAGAATCAAATGCAAGGCAAAGTCAACTATTTAAAAAAACAGTAACCGTATCTGAAAAAGCTCAATTAGCTTCATATGAGGTGGTCAAAATTATTGCTCTTAAAACGAAGTCTCATGTTCTTGCAGAATCAGTGATCCTTCCAGCATGCAAAAGACCGAACAAGAAATTAGCAGGATCCCTCTTTCAAACAATACAATGTAGCGAAGGATTCTTGACTTGTCTGATAATATTGAGGAAAGTGTAATATCCAAATTTCAAAATAGTCTGTTTGCTCTCCAAATTGATGAATCCACTGACATCAGTAATCATGCACAGTTAATTGCATTTATACGTGTCATCGATGAAGATGCCATAATTAATCAATTCCTATGCTGCAAACAGTTACCCACAACTATAAAAGGTCAAGATATTTTTGATACAATCACAATATGCCTCAAAAAATATGGCTTATCCTGGGATTTATGTGTGGGAATATGTACCGATGGAGCACCATCAATGGTTGGTTCTGTAAAAGGTTTCACATCTTTAGTAGAAAAACAGAATCCTTACATCGTGCGAACTCATTGTTTTTTACACCGAGAGGTATTAATTTCAAAGATAGCACAAAATGAACTAAAAGACGTGATGAATCAAGTGATTGAAATGGTAAGTTTCATAAAAACTCGGCCTTTGAAGTCCAGAATTTTTGAGTTGCTGTGCAAGGATATGAATTCTCATTATGTTCATTTACTATTGCACACAGAAGTAAGATGGTTATCGAATGGAAACGTGCTATCTCGCGTAATTGAGCTTCAGAAAGAACTTTTCATTATTTTTGAAAATGAAAAACTTGATAGATTTTGTAAATACCTTAAAAATGAATTGTGGTTGTCTAAAATAGAGTACTTAAATGAGAGATTTAGACATCTCAATAGAGTCTGGACAGCAATATGCAAGGCAGAAATGAAAATATTCTTACGGCAACAGATAAATTAGTTGCTTTTAAGAAAAAAGTTGCAATATGGAAGAAAAGAATGAAGGTAGATGATTTGGATATATTTCCCTTAGTTCGCAAAACCTGCGTTACCGAGATGATTCCCATTATTAGTGAGCATTTGACATGTTTAGAAAATAAAATTGAAGAATATTTTCCCTCAATCAGCATTGAAGAATTTGATTGGATTCGCAATCTGTTCCTAGATTTATCAGTCATCAACCTTTTCAATTTTGAGTTATGTGAAGAGGAAGAATTAGCAAGCCTTTCCAGTGATCGTGGTCTTTGCATTCTACTCAAAAATGAACTTAAAAGAACCTCAACTGTTCTCATCTGTTTTATCCACCATATATCATCTATATAGAAGTTAGTTGTCCTTTTCATCCTATTCTCCTTTCCTAATCTTGTTTTGAGGATGGTCACCATGATTTTTGTTGCATAAATCAATCAAGATACCAAACTAGATAAACACTACATTTAAATTCACTAGCAACTATTTCCATGGTTTCTCGGCCACTCAAATCTAAAGGTAGGTTGATTTCAAATCAACAATTATTGAAGCTCCTGTCATTTATCTCCACATTTGCAATGTCTTTCTGCATACATTTGTAGCATTCTACCTCCCCTAGAGTGACATATAGCTGTCCAGTTCATGAAAAGTCTAACCCTGGCCAGACCCTATTTTTTGTTGATTGAACTACCACCACTAATAGCAATACTCCACCTTTCGACCTTTTCGCCAATAGAAAAATACTTTATTCAATCCATCTCTTTGCATCTTGACGCCTATCCTCCCCTCTAACTAGTACTTAAGTTGCTCACCTCAACATGTTGTACAGCATATCAATGAGAGTAATCACTCTCCTTCTCCTTGTCAGAACTTCTACCATTGGTAGCTACCAGCACAATAACCCTCCTCCATTCTGACTATTTACTCTAATACAATAGCTAACTATATGACTTAGCAAATCAAATTAGACTTGGGCTATTTGCAGCTCTTTTTTCCCACTTATGGCTCATCTTCTGTAATTAATCATTTCAAAAGTCTTCATCAAATGAAGACTTTATCAGGTGATCACTTTTACATATAAAACAACCCCAAAATAGTGTTTATGTGCTTCATAGATATACATGTGCTTAACCATGACAGAGCATTTTTGACATCTGCATCTTTATCATATGCTGTCTGTAAATCATTTTATAAATTTTGTAATACTTTTTTTTTTGGAACATATTTACCAGTTAAAAAAATAAAACACAAAGAAAACACTTTTTCAGTGTTTTGATTTAACTAGGAATATATATATATATATAAGGTAACCAAAAAAGTTCTGTCCGTTTTTAAAGGAAAATAAGAAAACACTTCACAGTATGTGTAACTTATATTTAGTCTTGTCTTCGAAGTAATCGCCATCGGCATCCAGCACCTTCTGCCAACGTGTCTCCAGCTGTTCAATGCCCTTGCGGTAGAACTGGGGGGGTTTGACGCAAAGAAGTCCGTGAGGGCTTTGCGCAAGTCTGCTTCATTGGTGAAGGATTTCTCACGAAGATGACTATCCAGGGAGTGGAAGAGGTGGTAATCGGATGGTGCAAGGTCAGGTGAATAAGGTGGATGGCACAAAGTCTCCCACCCAAGTTGCTGTATGGTAACCTTGACCACTCGCGCGACATGCAGCCTAGCGTTGTCATAGAGGATTAGCACACCTTCGCGATTCACCAGTGCTGGATCCTTCTGGCGCAATGCCTGTTGCACACGTTTCAATTGCTGCGAGTATGGGTCTCCAGTGACCGTTTGGCCCGTTGGTAGCAGTTCATAATGAACCACTTGACGATCTGTCCACCAGACACAAAGCATAATCTTGCATGGGTGCATAGGCAGTCTTGCGATGTGAGGGACAGCATCCTGAGGAGACAACCAATGTCTGGAATGCTTGGGAGTTTCGTACAGAACCCACTTTTCATCACTGTTAAGCACTCGATTAAATAAGGATGTGGTACGGTGGTGAGAAAGCAGCGATACGCAGGCTGCCACTCCTTGTTCCTTGTGGACCTCCAACAGCATTTGCAGAACCCACTTGCTCAGTTTGTACGTCTTACCTAGGCGGTGCAGGTGAAGCCTAACTGTTTCATCGGAAACGTTGAACTGTCTTGCAAGTTCACCACACGTTAGACTACTGTCCTCTTCAATGGCCGCCTTCAGGATTCCGTCATTCAAGACCTGTGGTCGTCCACTGCGAGGCTCATCATGGAGAGACAAATCTCCCAAATTGAATTTTCGAAACCAACGCATTGCAGTACGTTCATCCACAGCACTATCCCCAAACGCTTGACATATGCGGCGACTTGATGCAGCTGCATATAAGCCCACTTTGAAGTCGTAAAGCAAACAGTCCCGAAAGAGATCTCTAGACACTTCCATCCTTCTCACAGCTGTCCGGCTTATAACTGATGGCTGGGCACGGTGCACGTGTTTTTTATAACATCTGATGTTCCTACTTCCGGCTGTCCGAATTTGAAAACAATTGCTACATGCATTTCGTATATATTTCAACTTCATTCAATGACTAATCAAAACACGGACAGAACTTTTTTGGTTACCTTGTATATATATATATATATATATATATATATATATATATATATATATATATAAAAACAAAAAAGGGTCTATTTCTGATCTTGAACAAAAAAAAATCAATATCCACTGCCAAGTATTCCAAGAAATAGAAATCAATAAACTTTTCCAAAACAGAAACTGTGATCTGGAACTGGAATGAAAGCATTAATGGCACCTGTTCTGAAGTTATAATAGTTGGTAATAAGGATACTCAAATGCAAGCACGGGATCAAAAACTCCTAACATTATAAATGGAGTTTTAATAGTGAGCGAAGAACTTTGAATTCAAGCATGATATAACAAGCACCACATTATAACTGGAATTATAATAGTGGATGACCAGATTTGTGAAACTCACATGTGTGCAACAGGAGTTACAAGAATTTCAACCATGTTGGTGTAAAAAAAATTTTCTTGCACATATAGAGAACATTTTGGCTTCAATAGTTGAAATTCAGCAACAACAACAAAATACCCAACAGTTGCTACAGTTGCAAAAACAACAAGAGTTGTTGGAAGTGGTTTTGAGGGAAAATTCTTCAACATCTCTTATACCAGACACAGTGAAAAACACCATCTCAGAATTCATATACAATCCTGATGATGGACTTACTTTTGTTGCACATTTTTGCAGACATGAAGAAATATTTAGTCAGGAATGCAGTGGCTGGAAAGAAGATATAATAAAACAGGCTGTTGTTACGAAAAATAGTGCTAATAGAGTACAAAAATATACTGCAATTATATTTTACTGAGAAAACCAGGTGAAATAGGGTTTGAAGACACAGTACACATTCTGATGAAAATTTTTAGTGACCTCATTGGAGGTGCATGAATTTAACCAAAAAAAGAGGATGAAAATTTTGTCACATATGCGGTACCATCAACAGAGAAGGTGAACTATTTAAACTAAAGGAAATGACTCCATATATGTTCAAGGGATTAATTTTCATGCAAGGTCTAACAGCGGAAAAAGATGCTGAAATATGAATAAAAACTTTAGCAAAGATTGAACATAATAATAACGTAACACTACAGGAAATAGTGGACGATTACCAAACAATGCTAAGTCTGAAGCATGATGCTGAAAAACTTCAGAATAAAGAATGTGTATTGGTAAAACCTAAGGAAAATGCACGAAAAGGAATATAAAACCTTGTTTCAGATGTGGAAAATTACATCTTAAGAAAGACTGTCCATGGAAAAATGCAGAATGCTATAAATGTGGTAAAAAAGGACATTTAAAATCACACTGTAGAACTAAACCATTGTTGCAAGAAGAAAGTAATGCACACTATTGTGACAGAAAAAATAGTCACATGAAACAAAAGAAAATTTGTTAATGTGCAAATCAATAATGGGAATAAAAATGTTACTAGATACTGCTAGTGACATTTCAATACTAAATGAAACCACATGGAAAGAAATTGGAAAACCTTTATTAAAAAGGACTTCAGTTTCTGGCAAGAGAAGGTGGGGGGAATTAACATGTGATGCTTATTTTCAAAATAAGCAGGTAAAAACAAAAGCTTATGTTCTAAGAAATGTGACAAATCTATTCAGTACCAACTGGATGGAACTATTCGAACTCTGAGATTTGCTGATAAACGCTTATTACAAAAATTTAAGTGGACAAGCGACAAATTAAAAAGGCACTGCGAAAAAAGTATTAAAAAAAATGTTTTCCCAATATTCTATCTAATGAACTGGGGCGGTGTTCAAAATTCAAGGCGAATTTTCAAGTAAAAAAGTTCAACACCAGTTTTTAAACCAAAATGATGCAATCTGTTCGCAGCATAAGAACAAGTAAATAAAGAGTTGGACAGACTAGAAAGAATTGGTATATTGCAGAAAATAAACCATTTGAAATGGGTTGCACCAGTGGTGTACATAAAGAAAAAATGACAAAATTCATGTTTGCAGGGATCTCTTGACTGGATTAAATAGTTGTCTAGAAACGCACAAGTCTAGAAGAAATTTTTTTTCAAAGTTGAATGGCAGAAAAATATTTTCAAAGCTGGATCTCTCTGAAGCATATTTACAAATTCAGATTGAAAATCAATGTTCTGAATTAACAACCATAAATATGCACAGATGTTTATATAAGTTTAATCAACTTCCTTTTGGCATAAATGTGGCACCAGCTATTTTCCAACAAGCCAGGGATACCACGCTGGTGGATTGCGATTGCATAGTGGTGTATCTGGACGATACTTTGATCAAGAGTATGTTGAAAGAAGAACCTATTGGGAATGTCAAAACAATTATACAAAAACTAAAAGAATACAGATTCAAGCTTAGTGAAGAAAAATGTGAATTGTTTTTGCCAAAAATAAAATACCTGGGACAAATTATTGATAAAAATGGTAGGAAACCAGATTCATTGAGGGCAAATACAATTAAAAATACCAACAAACGTAACTACATTACAAGCTTTTTTAGGACTGGCTAATTATTATTGAATTTATGTACATATTATACATAATTTGACAGCTGCACTTAACAATTTACTGAAAAAAAAAGTGGAATTGGGATTGTAAGTGTCAAAAAGTGTTTGACAAGATAAAAAAGTCTTACATCTGATTTATCTTTAGTGTACTACAATCCAAAAGCAAAAATTGGAGTAGCATCAGATACAAGTGATTACGGTGTTGGAGCAGTGATTTTACACAAATATGATGGTGGTAAAATGAAAGCTTTCACTCATGCTTCATGCTTGCTTATACCAGCAAAGAGAAATTACAGCAAGATAGAGAAAGAAGCTCTAGCAATAATAGTCGCTATGAAAAAAGTTATAACAATAACCTTAGAATAGGAAGTTATAATATTGTGAGAATTCAGGATGTGGAATTAGTAAATACCAAATATTTCCAATACCTCAGTGTATGGATCAGTCATAACAAACTTAGTATAGGAGATAAGGAAAATAATATAGAATAGGCTGTGCTAGAGGTACTTTCATTCAACATAGCAAATTGCTCAAAAAACAAATAATTAGCCTAAAACTAGTTTTATATTCTTAAATAGCCTCATCAGATTAAGACTTTAGTTTGGGTGTTATGCATAGTGACAAAATCGTTCAGAAATACCCAAACTATCAGCTGTATACAACCTTTTTCTCAGATCAATGGTTAAAATGACTTTGGGTGAATGAAACCTGTAGGTTTTAGTGATAACCATACTTTTTCAAATTTTGTGAACTGGCACTACAGAATCACAAACAAAGGATTGTACCAAATAACAGAAACTACATCATTTGAGGACTTTAAACATCAGCAACAACTAAAATGGATAGCACATGTAACTTGAAGAGAAAATAATGACAATCAAGATGTTGCCATTCCACACTAATTCAACTGAAAGTAGCATGGGCTGCTAAGTCAATAATGCTGAATGTATCCTTATACGGAAACATCTAATATTACCATTACAAATAATTATTTTCAATCAACATTTAATAAATTATCACAAGTATAAGCATGGAAAAGTAACAAAAAATAAACTTGTTATCTCCTTATTAAAGATGAAATGTAAACCTCCTCTAAAATAGATCACTAGAGATAATATGAAAATATCTACATTACTACCTTCCATCTCCAGTTACTTTCTATTTCAGCAACTTCTCATCCATGCTCTTCTTCTCCTTGAACCTATACATGGAAGATGCTAAAAATTTTCTAAGAAGGGTAGATGTGAGAAAGAAAAAATAACCCTTGGATGTTGTGCTAATGTACATGTGTTCTTGTTTATGCGCAAATGAAACTTTCATAAGTGTTTATAACAAGGCGATACATAACTCAGGCCTCTACATCAAGTAAGGCCAGCAGGTGACTAGGGGTGAATGAAATTTTTTTTTAAAGAAATTTTTACGTTTTACCTTTGGATTAACTTAAGTTTATTATTTAAGATATTGAGTAAGTATAATTTTTATTTATTTTATCTGAACTTTGCATATTTTATCTTTAAACAAACATTTTCAATGCAAAATTCAAAGTGTCATTAAGAAAAGAATTTATTACATTTAATTTAAATTTAATATTTTTCTCTATTTTTCTTTAACAATGACCATATTAAGCATAAAATTATTTTTTTATGTATAATTTATGTTTTTCTTTAACATAACAGGCATTTTAAAAAAAAGTATGTTGAATTTTTCTGTCCTGCATAAATAAATAGAAAATATTAAAAAATAAAAATGTAATGTTTTTTGTTGCAAAATTAATGAAAAATGACATTTATTAATGAGTTTATCACAAAGTTAATGTCAAAAATTAAATTCAATAATAAATTTAATATTTTACAACTATTCTTAAAAATATACCACAAAAATGTAAAAGAGATGTTATTTTTTTGTCAATATTGTCTTTCTCTTTTTACTTTTTACACAGAAAGTTAATTAATTTTTTTCTTTATGCTATTATTCTTCATAATAAGGAATATTTTGATTATAAAATTCATTTTCTAATGAATAATTTGAGTTTTCTTTATAACAGATGAAGTATGTTAATACGGTCTCGTAAGAAAACAGAAAAAATGAATTAACTTTTTGCACTGCAAATTTTCTTATTTTACTATACAGAAACTTGTCACAAATTAATTTAATATTTTGTCTATGATATTATTCTTCATAAAAACAAATATATTGACTTAAAAATTTAAAGTATAATTATTTATGGGTATTTAAAAAATGTATGTTGAATTTTACTAGCATTGTTGTTAAAATGTAAAACAAAATTAACCAGCTTAATATTTTTATAGTAAAATCTTTAAAAAATATACTGTAAAAATATTAAGCTGGTTAATTTTGTTTAGGTAATCGTATTTTATGGGGGAGGAGGTGATTGAAACACCCCCATCCTACCCTCATAAAATACGATTACCAAAGTTTAATTTTCCGAACTCTAGAATTTCCATGTCTGAATCCAAAATTCCTTCATCCTGGCATTTCTTAATCTATGTTAAAGATTTAAGTTTTAAATTCTGAAACCTAAATTCTGAAGTCCAAACCCTCCAGACCTTAAAATACAAGTTTCATACACTTTTTAGAAGCACCATGTAAATTTTAAAAAATAATAGTTAATATTTTTTAATTTTAGTACTCCAAAACCTTTCTCGAAATGGTCAAAAAGTGCTGTGTAACAAGTTGTTGTGGTAACTATGATGACCAAAATAAGGTTTGTGCATTTTGTCTTCCCCAAGTTCAGAATGAGCTAAAACGATGGTTAAAGGCTATACCTCAAGACAACACTCCTGACAAACCAAACACTGTTGTTTGTGAAAGGCATTTTCCATTTGATTATGAAACAGTGGTTATTAGAGGAAAAGTATGACCCAGGAATTCACCATCAGTATTTGATCATTACCTAGTCCTCAAGCAAAACCAAGAATAACAAATGAAATTTCTGCTTCTGTGCAAAATATGCCAAATGATGAGTTGACACAATTTCTAGAAAAAGACAAAATCCTCACTTTTGAAAATTTGTATCAGAATATTGATCAACAGGATTTTGTGTCAGCAGTTACATGATACAAATCAAATAATCAGTTGTTCATCCAATCTATAGATTTTGGAGGTATTCCAATGTTTTTAATTAAAAAATTTTAAAACTTGAGATATGAATGTTACTATATTGGTATATATATTTTGTCTAGCAAAAAGTTGAATATGAATGTTTCAGCACTGGCCACAATTCAATGAAGCAATTTATCTTAGTAACTGAAAAATTTTAAAAGAACATATTAATGTTGTCACCACAAAGGATTGGGACAAAACATTATGATTCTGATATTCTTATCAGGGCATTTAAATATTTTGCTACATGTCAGTCATAATATAACAGAATTCAGGATGATTTTAAGTTACCCAGTGTGAGGATATTATCAGCTTTGGCATCAAATGTCTCAAAATTAGATGAATTTAATTTTCTTGGTGATATTTTTAGTAAAATTTCTGAAAATCAGAAAAAGTGTATTCTTTTAGTTGATGAAGTGTATGTCAAAGTTGCTCAACAATATCATAGAGGAAATTTATTTGGTTTGGCTGAAAATTCTGAGGGATTAGCAAAAACAGTATTGGGCATTATAGCAAAATGTTTAAATGGTGTACCAAAATTTTTACATAAAATGATCCCAGTTGCAAAATTAGATGCAACTTTTTCATATGAAAATTTTTTTTATATATTGTTGATGCAATCAAACAATTAAATGGTCAAGCAATTGCAATTGTATGTGACAACAAGACCCATCAATCTTTTTTCAAATAATTTTACACTGTTTTTAATAAGCCTTGGATAACTAAAATGGCTTGTACTTACATTTTTGATTATGTCCACCTTTTTAAAAATATTTGGAATAATTGGATCACTGAACCTACTTCTGAATTATTGTTTTATTCTGAATTCAAAAATGTGACAGCAAAATGCAAAATTGTAAAAGGTCTTTTTGAATATGAAAAAACTCACTTTGTTAAGCTGTCAAAACTAACTAATGGAGTAGTTTACCCAAAACTTGTTGAGCGACAAAATATTTCCCATTGTTTAAAAGTTTTTTGTGATCAAACTGTAGCTGCCATTAAAACATACACATAATTAAATGGGGAAGATAGAGCAGAAACAGTTAATTTCATTGAGAAAGCCTTAAAATTTAGGAAAATTGTCTGTGTCAAAGAAATATATGCTGATACTAACAAATTTTTGCAATATTATCTAAAAATGTTTAATTTATGATGAATAAAGTGATTTTTGTGCATTTAGTTGTTTTATGGTATTTTTGTTCTTTCTTTGTACATTTGCATTTATGGAAATAAGTCAATAATTCTAAGATGCTTCCTAATATTAAATATAATTATTGGACATTACTAACAAGTTCCTTACTAAAAATGTTCTCAGTCATTGTTATTTAGTAGTAATTTAGGCCTCCACATGTCTGATCCCCAGTTGCATAGTTGCCATGCCTGGTATAAGGATCAGCTTGGTTTATGGGTATTTAAGAATAATAATAGTGCACTTCTGTAAAGGGTAATTTTCTGCATTAGTATCATTGGAATAGTGCACTTTTTACAAATATCTGACTGATTTAAAAAGATTGTTCATCAGGTAAAAACTCTGTCAAGGTTTTATATTTTTTTTATAACTTGCATTGAAAACATTCAGTATGTATGTTTTTTAGGACAATTTGAAAGAATTACTTGATGTTTTTAAGGAGGAACAAAGTATATATATATATATATATATATATATATATATATATATATATATATATATATATATATTATATATATATATTTCATGATGTAAAATTTTGATAAGGTAAAAAGTTTGACTATGATTTCATTAGCCTAGTCATTTTCATTTTGTTTGGAACTCTTGTAAGAGATCAATTTAAATCTACATAAAACGTATGGAAATCATTTGCCATCATCTAGTTAGTCACCTCAAAAGCCAATTTGTACAGCCATTCTTTAGTAAATACTAGCATTAATTTAGCTGTTATGAAAATTGCTTATAAATTAGATGACATAACCAACTGTTCATAATAGAGAAAATGTGTGTTTACGTGGGATAAATAGAAGTAATTGTTAATCTATGTCTGAAAGTAAACCAAGCCTAATAAAATTTTAGTAACTGGTGGTTATATATTTAGTCAAAAATTTCGCAAAATGAAGAAATAAGTATGAGCTGTGAATTCTATTATTTCAAAGTACCTCTTGGATTGACAGATTCAATTTGCAAAAAGCTAATATAAGTTTTGCAATAAAATATGTCTTACAAAATTTAATAGATGATTTGAAAAATTGTTATACAGATAAATTAGATTTGCCAATAAGCACTTACTGCTTCATTGATGTCTGTGAGATCATCTTGACTTTCAAGTTCTGGCAGGTGGCTGAAGCGACGATCAAAGATGCACTTGTGCAGCTGTTTGTCAAGCATTCTGAAATTTTCATAGCTACGCCGGATATTCCATGTCTTGTCCTTGGACATAACACGCAGCATGAACTGGTACTCGCCCTGCTCGTATTCTTGGTGATGGTAATTCTCTTGATCTTCTTCACACAACTGCAGCTGAAAATCAAAGATTTACCATATGTAAAATAGAAGAACTAAACCAAAGACAGAAGAGTCCAGAAGAAAAAATATCACAGGTTATCAGGATTAGATGATGTTTCAGTCATTTGTCTTGCAAAATATACAACAAGTTTATCAAACTATAAAAGAAAAAGTGTAGGGAATTTATTGAATTCCAAAAGATTGTGCAAAGAACCAATACACACCTAGAAATACATAGATCCTATATCAGTTGTGTTAAAGTATTGATAACTGAAAAAATACACTGTCAACTTTATTGAGATAAAATAAACATGTCATTTTAAACTTCATTTCAATTTGCCAGCATACTGATTGGGATTCACTTTGTGACTTTCTTCACAATGCCCTCTGGATTGATATTCTTAACCTTCCTATTGAGAACTGTGCCAATGAAGTTTCTTTTTGGATTAAAGCTGGCATAGATGCTTTTTTACCTTCTCAGATATACCAGGTGTAACCTCAATCTTCTTCATTGTTCACTCTGGCCTGTTCAGCTGCAATAGATCAGTATTTCTGGCTATACCAGAGTGACAGTTCCCATCACAATAGATGCCTATTCGTGTATGTAATAATAGAATAAGTTACCATATTGCATCTAACAACTTTGGCTCTATAATAGTGTATTAAATAAGAGTATGTTTTCTATTCCTCTTCTTTTCAATCAATTTGAAGTGTTAACATTTTCTGCTGATAAAGCAGAATGTTTCACTCATACATTCTCTTTAAACTCTACTCTCGATTCATCTGGAGAATCCTTTCCTGACTTCTCACTTAGCACTCTGTTGAGTGATATGCATATAATCCCTTCCATGGTTTCTGTAATCATCTGTAATCTAGATCCCCACAAAGCATGTGGACCTGATGGCATCCCTGTTATTGTTCTTAAGAAATGTGCTCCCGACTGGCTCCTGTTCTCTCTTAACTGTATAAGTGCTTCACTGCCTTTTGCTTTCCTGCTTATTGGAAATCCTCATCTGTTATTCCAGTCTTTAAGAACTCTGGTGAACTGTCTACCTTTCCATCTATTGGCCTATTGGTCTTCTACCTATTTTGGTAAACTACTAGAAGCCCTAATCAACACTGAATTGGTTAAGCATCTCACATCACAGAGGCTTTTTTCAGATGAGCAATATGGATTTTGTTTCTCTAGGTCAACTACTGATATATTAATGATTATTGCAGAAAGAGTCTATCAAGCTTAAGATAAGAATGGTAAAGCTCAAGCTGTTGCTTTGGACATCTTGAAAGTGTTCAACATGGTTACCAGTCTTCTTCACAAGTTGAAAAGTTATGGTGTCTCCAGACAAATTTTTGAACTGATTCAATCTTTCTTATCAAATCATGAAATTAAAGTTGTCCTGAACAGTCACTCTTCTAGATCTTTTGTACTAATGCAGGTGTCCCCCAGGGTTCTATCCTTGGTCCTATTTTGTTCTTAATTTTCATCAATTACCATCCTGATGGCATCAGCTCTGAACTTGGTATCTATGCTGATAACACAACCATTTACTCCTGTCTCAATAATAAGTCTGAGCAGAAAGATAAGGTTGAATTGGCAGCTGATCACAAAAATGACTTATAGTCAGTTGTTAACTGAGGTAAAGGATGTCTTGTTAATTTTAGTTTTTAAATTTTCCAAGACAAAACTGTTCTTTATTAATCATCTGAGAGAGCCCTTTCTGCCTTCTGATGCTAACCTCCAGGAGAGTGACTCATTACACCTTCTCAGGCTAACACGAAGTGCAAAGATTATACTGAATTGACTACTAGATCTGCTGTTAAAAAAGTTGGTTCACTTTGTTGTGCTAGATAATTAATCTCGCTTGAATCTATCTTATATATCTATAAGTCTACAATTCACCCATACCTCAAATATTGTTGCTACATAGGGTCTGGTGCTCCTGCTATATATTTAGAGATTCTTGATAAAATCCAAAGAACAATCAGCAATATTATTGGTCCTGACCTGGTCACTATGTCACCATCATAAATTTGCTTCCCTGTGCCTTTTCTGTAAATACTTTCATGGTAATTGTTTGGGTGAGCTCTCAATTTATAGTTGAATTGGCTTGATGTAACTGTAAGTTCTATACTAACAGTTTCTTTTTCACATTTCTCACTTGTGGAACTCTCTTCCAGCTTTACAGTCAAGTATGATCTTCAAAGATTTAAATGCAATGTCAATCGTTATGTACTGTATTGCTGATTACTCTTCTATTATACTTACTCTTCAATAATGCTTGTTTTTTTAATTCATTTCACACCCAGTAAGCCCTTGGGTCTTAGTGGCTTTACTACCTTGCATGGGGAGAATTCAGTAAAAAAATATTATAAATAAATTTATTTAAACTGATCTGTTGCATCCTCAAATCTCAAATGCTAGATAGTTCTCATACCATTGTCTATGCCAGAGGATATCTTGTATCAGTTAATTCTTCCTTATAATGCTGCATTTGCTATTTTCAATGAACCAGAATATACCAATTTCACTGCATGATCCAGAGATTGAACTCATGGATTCTCTGATAACTACTTTTAGACAGACAAGATGTTTGTTATTGAGAAAGTTTTCTGAACCTGTCACAAGCGTATTAAGACCATGTTTATTAATTTTGCACTTTTACGCCCTGTAAATGAATTTCTGACTCCCTTTTATTATGATACTCCCCTGCTTATTGCATATTGAGAAAATTCTAACACGGCTCTGATTATTGAGACCACTCCTTGTATTAGGCACCTAAGAGTATATACACTTAACCAATATTTATAATTTCTAGACCACTGTTTCAGGTAGTGGAATTTTGGAGCTATAAACTTAATTTCTTGGTTCTGGATCAAAGGATTTCTTCTTTTCTATACTAAGTCTTTCAATGAGTTTATGCTGAGCAAGACTGATGATTTTTTATTAACTCAATGAGTGAATCAATGGCATTAGTTAAGTATATGTAGTGAACACTGTGAGTTAAATCCATGAATTAAGTAGTGTAATACAGCAACAATTCTAAGTAGAAGTATATGAAGCTTTGACTAATTCAGCTTTAGTGCTGAAAACAATTATTATAGTGGATGGTTACAAGTGAGAGGGGACATGGGATGTGCTTATTTTATTACCACATTCTCCCCTCAGTATTTTTTATGTATATGGAACAAAATCATACAAATGACTGGGCATCTTGTGGTTCTTTGGGATTGTTAGGATGGCTTGACCTTGTCAGGTCTTTCTTTTGTTTCTTCCTCAGGTTCTGAGTTTAGGTGACAGTCTTTCACCAACTTCAATGCTCTGGCTGTTCACCTTCTGGATTAGAAGAGTTGATAGTAGAGTAAGTCCATTTCTGAGGTACCAACCATTCATCAGAGCTAGAGTTGTACCATGAGGATCCTGGTTTGCTAAACCCATGATGGGAAGGAAGTACCCATAGAGCTTTGTTGTGGGAAGGAGAGGAACCTTTCATGTGGAGTGGCATTAGTTGCCATACACAGCAACATTCTAATAGCATATAGAGCCTCAGAGATGAGTCTTCCCCAGTGGTCCATTGAGACCCCATGGTTGTGGCAGCCAACTGTATTGATTTCCATATTTTTCTATTTTTCTCATTTTTTTTATTTTACTTGCAGTTTTAGGGTTGAACATAAATGCAACCGATTTCTAGTTTGTAATTAGTTTGAAATGGCAAACGATTAGATAATGTTGCCACTTTCTAAGTGACTCGACAATAGTGTATGCCTCTTTTCAACTGCTGAGTGTTGCTGCTCAGACTGTGAGACAGTTCTTGAATGCTACAGATTGTCCAAATTGTCTTACTTAATGAGGCAGCTATGGCAGTTCGACATGTCAGCTTCAACTACAGGATAGAGGGATCAATTGTTATGACAACTTCTGCAATGTTCCTTTTTAGATCTTCGATATTCTCTGCTGGTGTGAGGAGGCAAGGGCAATTTTGAAATCACTGTTAATGGATATACTTTTTCAGAGAACAAAGGTATCCAGTGTGCATAATGTGCAGACATTCCCAGTGCTCATCAAAGAGAGGGTAAATTACTCAGGATTGGAAAATTAAGAAGTGGTCTTAGTCATTCTGGATTTGGCTTCATTTTACCTTTACTAACAATATATCTGAGTAATTACATTTTGCATAAAGAAACATTTATCATAATTTAATGTTAAGTTATATTTTTCTACAGTTGCCATAAACTGCTTAAGATTCCTATCATGGTCAGGCTGGTCATGGCCACATATGGTTACATTATCTATATAGGCGAAGGTACCTTTTAATTTTTCTTTTAAGATTATTTTGTCTATTATTCTTTGAAAGCTGGCCGGACTGTTCATTACACCAAAAATTGGTACAGTCAACCTCCTACCTCGAATGCAGTATAGGCTTTGTCAATTGGTTTTAATGTGGCCTGGTGGTAAGCACTTTGAAGATCTAGAGTACTATATACACTATATTTAGCAATATCTCCGATCATGTGGTAATGGATACACATCCAGCAAGGTGAATTTATTAATGGTCTGTGAATAGTCAATAACAATTCTATTTGTGGTTTTCTGAAGACATTACAAGGAGAGTGGCTTGGTTCTGTCATCCCTTTTCTCAGCATTCTTTTAATCTCTGTATTAATGAAATGTTTGTCTTTATTCGTATGCCATCTTGATTTTATGGTTCCTATGGTTTGCAGTCAGGTGTTAAATTTGCGAAGAGTGCTGGGTAAGGCATGTTCACCCACATAATTTTAATAATGATTTCGTTCCACCAAATGGTATTTTGACATGAGAGTGTTGTTGAAGGAAATTGTGTTCCAGTATTGTACTACAGCAGAGATTCTTCATTATTAAGAATTTTATTTTATTGTATGTGTGCTCTTTTATTTTCAAGTCAACTAAACAGTATCCAGGCACTTCAGACGATACTGCATTAACCATTGCTATTCTGCTAGAGTGTGGAAAACTTTTTTGACTGGTTTTAATTTTCGGTACTACCTGTATCAACCAGCATGTCCAAAGGGAGTCCATTGGCCTTGATATTTATAGTAGTTTTCAATACACAACTAAATGAAGGTGATAAAAATGTGCAGGGCACTGATATGCTTTTTCTTTTTTAAGTTTTTACAGACTTTAGACCAGTGACTATTTTTCCCACATCAAAAACAGTTATCATCTTTTGCTGGGTCTGACAAACAAGAACGCATTCTGACCCCCCCCCCCCCACACCGTGCCTGAAGACAAAATAAGTGCATCTAGCCAAGGCCACAGTTTCTGGTGAATCAAGAGAATCCTGGTGTTGAGGGAGTGCAGAAGTAAGAGGAGGCCCTTCAGTCATTGCAGTCACAGTCTTGTGAAATGTGAGAGTCTGCATTACATTGAACTGGGTTTAAAATTCTTGCTTGGTCGTAAGATTGCTGAAGGGTAAGGTTTTCATTTTTTATTAGGTGCTGCCCAATGTTTACTAACTTTAATCCATTAAAGAATCTGTCATTTACTAGATCTGTATGGTATTGGTCAGCTGTAACAGTTGTGTTCGTTCCCAAAGAAATTCATTGATTGTTTCTGAGGGCTGCTGGCATATCGTAGCAAATAAATGATGAGTGACCATTTGTTTTTCTTTCTGATATACAATTGATACACAGTTTCAAATATGTGGCTGCATCTGATAAATACTCATAGATGCTAGCTGGTACATACTTTGTTAAGTAACATAACTTGTTGGGTGTTCCGTTGCAACATTCCTCCAAGAAGTTTTCAAAAGTTTTTCACCAATGACAGCATTCAGAGAATTTGGATTCATAGTTAGTTTGTCTGGTCATTGTATACATTCCAGCAATGCAAAAGTGTATTAGTCAAATAAATTGCAATATAGCAACAATTCTAAGTAGAAGCTTATGAAGTTTTATTTGACTAATTCAGCTTTAGCACTGAAATCATTTTTTTATTACAGTGGATGGTTACAGGCAAGAGGATAGATGGGATATGCTTATTTTATTACAACAAGCAGTGAAATTTATATATATTGGTTTAATGCATAAACAAAAGACGTATCACAAAAAAGAATTAACTGATACAAGATATCCTCTATCTCATCCATGGATTGAATAAAGGGTTCAGTTAAACATTCCTGAAAGGTTATCAAATACAATAGATATCTGAAATATGCTGGTGTGAACAGCAGCTAAAATGTTGTGATTATGACAATTAAGATGAAGACATCAGTTTGAATAATTCAGTGTATAATAATAATTTCTAATTTTAGATAAATCATTTTTGCATGGTTTAATATGATATGAAAAGCAGGTGAAAACTGACTTTTAAAAATCAATTTCAAATTATAATGAGAGAAACTATAATATTATACACAATATACAGTGGTAAAATAGATTCAATTTAAATCTCAAATGTAATCTTTTAATGGATTTTTATTTTTAGTGGTACACTGAATATTAAGAAAATAAGAAGCAGGAAAAGCAACTAAAATACATGAAATAACATTTATAATAAGAAATGAATGTCAATAGTAGGAAAGGGATCAAGTATTATTTTGGATATGTGTATATAAATACATAAAATATATATGTAATATTAAGTTTTCTGTTTGTACCATTGTGGCTAAAAAGAAAAAGTATACCAAAATAAATTATCTTCAATTTTTAAGAATGTATTACTCAATTATTACATTGGCTATAATCAGATCCACATACATCACTTCAAGTATGCAGTATATAATAAAAACACTTATTTTATACTACTGGTTTTCTTTATGAATATTCACAAAAGAAAAATAATGAATTTTCCATAATGTTATAGAACTAATTAATGTCCACTTATTCAGAAGATAAATATAAAGTAGATTTAGTTTTGAACCTCTTTAAACCATAATAATCCAGAACATATCTGGTAAGATTTAATATAAAAATAATTTATAAAGATTAGCAATAAAGAGCAATTTATAGAAGCAACAATGTTTAAAGATCTGGGCATACCTTATAATATGTACACAGAGTGCTCTATATAATAGCTCCTCTCAAATCTTATAATATAGTTGGTTTCAAGTTTGGTCAGTATAGTTATTTAATATTAATTTGCTATAAAGCTTACTGATAACAGCTAAATATATTTCTTCATCTATATGCACATTTTCATTTTAATATGATTAATATTTATATTCTAAAACCTGACTTGTAAACCAATTAATACAGTCATTTCATATTTGATTTCTTCAAAATTGAAAACATAAACAAAACAAACAAATGTATTAGCAAAGGTTTTTTTTTTTGTTTTTTTTTACTTCTGATCAATTTAAATATTTAAGTGTCATATTTATTTAATTTTTCATTTAAGCTTTTGGCTATCAAACTGTTAGCATTCATTGGAAAACCAATCTTGAATAATGAGAAATTCTCTTCATCATTTTCTCTATTACAAGCTATTCACATTTATGAAACAAGATCTTTCCTTCCTAAGATAGAGGGAATGGGCTCATTTTATCAAACAATATTAAAGCTTGTGTGCCGCCACACCCTGTAACAAAATGTAGCAGCTACAAAATATGACTCAGTGTAGATGGCAAAACCAAAATTGTTGGTGGAGAAGAGTCATTATGTGCACAAAGTGTATGTAAAACAAAGCATCATTCACTTTTATGGTGACAAGGAATTTTTAAGGATACAATAAGAAAATAATTTTAAAGATAGAATAAGAAAATAATGTAAAATATATTGTACTTTTTTATAGTTCTGTGTGGAGTTAGAGATTGTCAATATTTATAATACTGGAAAGATCAGATCATGTTATTTGAGAATAAAGAAATGTTAATAGTTTGTAAAAATATCTTTTGTTAAACTAGTAATCATAAAACAATTTCATTGATTTGAAAATTTAAGAGTTAGATTTGAATTCAGAGTTGAAATAATGTTAATTGTAATATAAATATTAATACTTGAATTATCAGTTGCAGCATGCTATATGTTTATTTACCAATTTATAAACACAGCTATTTTAATATCGTGTGTGTGTATATATATTATAGATAGATATAGATAGATATACACACACACACAACATGTCTGAGAAATCAATAACTGATTACTTTTCAATTTGAAAATTCAATTGTAGTCATTTTTTGGTTGTAAATTTGTATATATTTTCAAGTAGTAATAAATAAAATTATATATCCAGTTGAATTTATTTTCAGAAGTTTCTTAAAATAAATTCAATTTTTACACTCATATCTGAAGAGTGGATGTATTCTCTATGAAACTCTGAATATGGATAAGTGAACATTTAATTCTACTTATTAGTATTAATGCTCTAGTTCTTGATAGTGAGTACTATAATTACATAATTACCAGAAATACACCAGTTGAACATTTAAAAAACAACAAAAAAATAAACAATCCTTGTTACTGTTATATTTTCAAATATATATAATTATATTAATATCTATCTAAATCTAACGACCAAGAAATTCTATTCTAACTTTATTAAGAAAAATATTTGTTACAGAACCACTCAAAATATGGAAGGGTTTAAAGCTGCCTAATTCATTGTTCTTGGTATGTGTATGAATAACAAAAGTATCATATAGAAAAGGATGAAGATCCACATTTCTATTCAGTCTCAACTGATATTTATTTCATACACCTTTTGAATCATTTTTATAACCCCACCTCCAACATTATTTTATGATTTTATTTTTCACAGAGAAAATTTGATTTGGTTAGATATACAATTGTTTTAATTCAAGGCAATCAAAGGATATCAGATGAACCAAATTTGATGCATTGACAAGATTTTCTTATACACAGATAAATCTATCATGATTGAAAGAGAAGTTTCTTTTTTTTACTATTTACTTGCGTGTAGTCAATATAGATTTTTGCCATTGAGTTACGGTAGGAGGGATCTTTATTTTTTGCGTATAGCTATACATAAATCAATTTAGGGGTTGTACTAGTAACAGTCAGCAAAAGGTGTAAGATTAAGGTCTAAAATTAGAGTATAAGATCAGTATTTGGGAACAGCTGCTAATTTTACTATTGGATATTTATTTCCATAAATAATATGCTTTAGACTTTTGACTGAAACCCAATCTGTGAAATACGTTGATAAATTTACTTGCTATAAAAATACATATCAATAAAATTACATATTTTGAGCTTATTTGTATGAACAAGAAAGCAGGTTATCACTAATAATATTGACTGCAGTAAGATGGAAATTATTTCAACAAGGCTTTAAAAGCATTCTTTAAAAAATTATTCATAGAGAAAATTATTTTAAGATTCATAAATCTTTAAAAGGTCATTTACATTGCATAATGTAAAGTTATTTTACCAATAGAATCATAGCATATGATTGCTAATGTCATAATGTTTAACCCATTTATATGTGAAAAATCTCCCATTTGCACATGAATACATAGTCATGTTATAAATCTATTTAAATTAAATAATCAGTGTTCTATTCATTTCATATTTGTTCCCCTTTAGTTTTTTAACCCTGAAATTTTACTCCATGTTTACTTTTATGAACACAGTCCCATCTCACAAGAAACTGACCGTCACTATTGTCATCAGCATATAAATGCTCCATCTCCGATACTGAGCACTCTTCTCATATATATGTGTGTGTCTGTAAATTTTAAACTGTATGTGTGAGAGAGAGAGAGAGTGGGAGTAATTGAGCTGATGAACCAGCATCTAAATGTAAGTATTAGTTTCCAAGCTCTATTTTGAGGCTCAACAAGGAATAAAAAATGGTTAATATTTAGTAACAATGTAAAGATTAGGAAAAGAAGAATAATTAAGAATTTACAGTTTGTCAGAAAACCAGGATCAAAAATTTTCAAAATTAACAAAAAATAAAGAAAATGTACCTTTGAAAATTCAATTTATCAATTCTAATTATTTTTGAAAATAAGTAGAAGAAATTGTTTACTTAAATTTTTACACTCATCTTAGAATATCAGTTGATTCAATACTAAAAAACACTCTTAAAAATCAGATTAAATATTTAACATCTAACATCAAAATTTATAGTACATTTTACATGGAGAATTTTAGCCATTTTGTTTTAAATGTATCGTCATAGGAAAATGAATCTCTTGCCTCTGATTTCATGTACAAATCAAACAATGTTATAAAGCAACCCTTTCTGTTCTCAAAGCAAGTCTACAAACAATATTATGCCTTTCATTTACCAGATAAAAATGTCAAAGCATAGTTCATATTCAACAATTACTTAAAATACATACTTTGAGATAAAATGATTCTTTATCTTGGTGGGGGTGGGGAGATTACTTGAAATGATTTATTGACAATATTGACAATTTCCTATAAACTCATTTTTAAGTTTGTATTTAAATTTTTAAAGCATGTACAGGTATCCCTCGATTAATGTGTTTTCGATTAGTGCGCTAAAATTTTTATATACCAAAATTTGATTAGTGCATACATAATACTCAATTAGTGCAGTAAAACCGTTAACCATAGTAATTGAAAATTGATTTTTTAAAGTTACTGATATACACATTAACCGCATTAATCAAGGGATTCCTGTATATAATTGTGTTATTACAACAGATGTTTTACAGTTGCTTCTTCCTAATTAAAATGGAAAAACCTAATCAATATAGGTTGCAGCATTTGCATTTATGCATTATACTGCATTTTACAAGCACACTCAGATTGATATGATAGGTGAATTGAAAATAATTACTTTTATGCTTACAAAAGGATCCAATATATAACTTATTTGATTACACTAAAATTTGCATGTATTTACAAATTGATATCATTTTGTAGGAAAATAAGACATCAAGAAAAATTGAAAAGCAGTATAAATTGAAAAAACAAAACAAAACAAAAAAAAACAAACAAAAAGAAACAAAAACAAATAATTCTGACCTCTAATGCTAATTGTCGAAACAGCTCAGATACATTGGGAACAGATATTTTTGAACAATCCATGGCTGGAGCTGACACTGAAGTAAAATCCTTCCAAAGAATTTTGTTCACTTCATCATCAAAACAGCCACCACATGGCCTTGTGCTTCCCTCAGCCATTGCTGATGGCCACTGGGTTTATTTTACTAAAGTGGTTATCAGTAGTGAGTTAAGACCAAATTTCTTAGGTAAATAGGAAATCAATGAGATCATTCAAAAATCAACATTTTTAGAAAAGTATGTTGTCAACAAATAAAAGTTTTAATTTAAAATCTACATGGATTAATTAATTTGTACAGAAATTAAATCTATGCAGAAACATTTCATATTTTTGTAAATATAAGAAAAAAAAATTATATATTTTAATAACATTATTTCAATAATTTATATACATATATGCAGAGATCTATAATTATGATTGATCAGATGTATTCAAAATAAAAAAAAATGTTTTAGTGTATTAACATTTTTATTTACTTTTGTTGTTAAAGCAAAATCCATTAATCTGACTTTTGTCTGAATTTTTTTCCAATAAAATTATAATCAACCTTTTACCACATTTTAAAATCATTCTAAGCATATTTCAAAATTGTGTAAATAAGGGGGAATTTACATTAGAAAATCCTCAAAATCAGAATAACTGAAAAAGTGAAGCTAGGTATGATATACTTTTTTCAGAATTCATATGGTGCTTGTTGTTTATAAAAAAAATCTAAGGCAAAAATGATCAAACTTAGCTTAAGTACTATAGTTCATTAGCTAACAAACCAAGTGAAAGTTGGCTGTTACTAATAAAATGAACATTTTTTTAAAAAAATGTTGATTATCTGTTTACTAGGTAAGAAATAAAAATAACAAATATTTACAACTATTTTTGAAATTTATAAGCATTCTAAAAAATTTTTAAAATAAAATGTATTATTTGAATATATGATTCTAATTAATTTTTTTGAGTCTATAAATATCAACATTTTAAAACGAGTTTTAGAAATTTAAAGCAAATGTTGATCTTTGTTTAACAGCAACAGAGAACGAGAGAAAAAGTAAAAAAAAAAAAAAGAAAAAAAAAAAAGAGAATTTTTCATTTTTTTCCTGAGTCATACTTTATGTTTAGTAAATTCATCTATTTCAATGACTGAAGTTTCAACAAAGAATAAAGTAGTGAACAAAACTACAAAAAGAAAACATCGTGTACTGTAGTGTATGTACAATTTTTCCTTTGATAATCCAACCAAATCCATAGAATCCTAGTGAAATAGAAAAACGTAGATTTTCTCTGATAATCCAAATTCAAAAAGGCTTTACTTTTAGTTTTCTGTATTACCAGGATCTTCTGTGTGCGCCTGAGTTTAATTAAAAAATAAGATACTTAGAAAAAGATGGGTGAGGTTTCTTTCTTCAACATTATTGAAAGACAGGTTAATTCTCATTAACAAATTTTATTTTTCAACTAAATTAAGAAGACTAAAGCCACAAATCAACTAATATGGATTGTAATAATGTTATTACTTACTTGCTAATAATTTATTTACTATTCTTTAAAAAAGAAAGAATAGTAAATTAGCAAGTAAGTAATAACATTTTTACACTACTAAAAAAACAATTAGTTATAAAAGTTTACAAATAAATCATATTTTACTCAACTGCAGCATTAAAACGTTACATTGGCCTTTTTTTTTTTTAATCCAGTGTCTAAATCTGGTGACATTTTTAGTTTCATGATGGAAACTATGAAACATTTTTTCCAATTTATCGTAAAATTACCCTCGCCCAAGAAACAGATGAAAGTAAAACTTACAGAAATAAAAAAAAAATCCTATTTATTGAGATAAAGAAAAAAAAAATCACTAATTTCTAGGTAAGGTAACTAAATTCAGTGGCCAATTAAGACATTTCTCAACAACAATACTTCTACAACACGTTAAAACGGTTAAATGTAATCCACGAAATGAAATTTAAGAAAATCTTACTTTAACCTTACTAATTAGTAATTAATAACTACTAAAAATAACCAAAAACATAAGAAGAGTCTTTTTAAGTAAGTTAAAAAAGGAAAATGTTTTAAGCAAATACTGACAGAAAGGTGAACTATTATTGCTGCGAAAATAACAAAAATTAATAAATTTTTAAATGATGAATGTGACACCTTTTAGTTTTAAAAATAAATGTTTTCTTTTTGTATTTCTTTTTAAAACTAACAACATTTAATGGATAATGAATTAAGTAATCCTTCGAAATATTTCCGCCGTTTACAATTAAATTCCAAGACATTTTTTGCATTTCACGTATAACGCGAAATAATAGCTTCCCCCCACACACACACCGATTACTTAATATTTTGTTTAATTTTCATTTTTTTCCCATTAAAATCCAGAGCAAACAATCCGGTGTTTTACAGTTTACTATTTAAAAAGGGTTCCATGTAATTTTAACAGTATCGTCGTCAGGCTTCTTGTCCTTCATTTAACAAACCGATTGGCATTTCTAGGGGTGGGGGGAGAAAAAAGAAAAGCAGGATGCTTGTTGTTCATCAGTAGAAAATATTTCCAAAGACTTTACAGATCCGATGTATAACAAACGATTAGCTCGGCATGTGTGAAAAGTGAATATAAAATTAGCAATTTATTATCAACTTCTCAAAAGGAACCCGAATCAGGCATTTTTAATGGGTTTCGCTGTTATTTCCCCGTAAAAAGCAAAGGAAACACTAACAAAGGTCTTTGTCATAAAGCAAAATGTAAAACACGAGTTGTATCAAGTTTAGGGTGGCAAGTAAGAAGGTAATCTGCAAATCACGTCTTCTTACATAGTTTTTTTTTTTATTTGTTGCTCCCAAAACCTAAAGCAACAACTTTTTTTTTGTATGCAGTTTTGCAGCTTTTGCTTTGTTTAAAAACAGACACATACAGATATAAAAAAAAAAGAAGTTTTTCCAGCTCGCCTATACTGTTTTTTATAATCATCCATTATTTTGTTTTCCTTATTTTTCCCTTCTCTGATGTGCACATAAAATTCTGTGGCTGTGTATGTAAATTTCTTTCCTTCACTACTCTCTTACATTCATCAAGTGATGCTAACCCATTTTTTCCTACTCATCATAACAGCCTCACCCACTCATTTCCTCTCCTTGCCTAGCAGATTTTCTTTCAACCGCACATACGTACACATAGGACATCTATATACATTTACAAATCTTCAGAAATAGTCTAGGACACTGGCAGGTAAAAGAAAATAGGAAGCTATAAGAGTCGAGAGGTAAATCCTTACGTCCACCAATCTACAGTTAAAACGAGGGAATGGGATGTAAAAATGGTTCATGGCAGCTGTCTGCTGTACCAAGGGAATATAAAAAACAAAACAAAAAAAACGTGGTGGACAAAACAAAATAAAACGTCTACTTATTATTTAACATTTTATTTTTCAAGCAATATTTTTTCCTTATGAATTTGAAGATCTTCGTTAAAAAAAACATTAACATTTAAATTTAAAATCTACAAGGCAAGTAAAACTATCCTCACAACTACTATACAACACAACTAAAAACTTGTAAAATAAATGAAATAACTAACAACACAATACACACGAATGAATCATTCTCAGTATACCCAAACAATATTTTTTATTAATTTCTAATTTTTTTTATAAATATCCTTCAAAATAAATAAACTCGTTTATTATCTGACTAGCAATTATTGATTGCTTTTAGTTTTGACTTTTATGCTATGCATGAATATGAATCTAATCCACTGGACCCACCTAATAACAAAAAAATTATGAATCAATTTTTTTAGACATCATTTATCTGTTGAAAAGAAGGAGATACAGCAACAATATAACATTTTCATAAAATTGCCATCTTTATTCCAGTTCTAGTGTTACTGTTACTGTTAACAATCCCAGTTAAGAAATAATTGTATTTAATTTTAGTTCAGTTTAAAACCAGTTACCTACCGTTTATAACATGAAACCCAAACATTTCCTCCATTCCCCTTGGCTGCTGCCATATCTTTATTGGAAAAGTACATACACACTGAATTGGAGAATTTAAAAATAATGATAATGGTTTGTAGATAGAGATTAAGGATGTGATAAACCAGCAGGATGAAAATAAAAATGTGGAAAATATAGAAAATGAGAAATATGCTTGCTAAGAAATAAATGTAATGCTTATTTCATTTGCTTAAAATATGGTGAGCTGAAACTATTTTAAGATTAAGGGGGAAGGGAAAGATAAGTTAACAAATGTCACAGACATATAAAGAAGTGAAAAATAAGAAAAAAGAAAACAGAGATACAGATTGTATATTTGAATACACGAAGAGATGTAAGAAAAAAAAAAGATTTTAAAAAGTGTATGAGAGTTAAAAAAGAAAGACGTATTGAATTGTCAGAATTGAAAACGGAAAAGGTGCATTAGAAAATAAGAGACAATTTTAGGAAAGAAATAATTTGTAAATTTTAGAAAGAAATAATTTGTAAAAGAAAAAGTGTAGAAAAAACAAGATGAAAAGCTTACAAAAAAAAAAAACTAATTCTTTCTTTTATACAATAGAGTATTTGTGCTCGTTTCCATTTGTTTTATGCCCTCATGTATAGAAGTCAGATGTTTTTATCTGGGATGTAGGCGTCAAATGGTATGTCTACAATTTGATACTTTGTCCACCAACTCAGTGGTGAGGTGCATTACAGCTACAAGGAGGCGCTGAAAAGTTCTTGGCTTGATCCACTTCAGAAAATAATGATCATTTTTTTTGTTGTTGTTGTTGAAAGGTTTCTTTAGTTGGGATGAAGAATTGTTTCATGTAACCCCTAAAATTAGGTACCTTCATGAGAACTAGTAAAATAACGTAAAATTTTAGCACGTTTTTTTTTGTTTTTTTTTTTGTATGACAGACATTAATTTGGAAAATCTTGCAAAAATAAAAATAATTGATGTTAATGAAACTTTCAGAAACTATTCACAAATAATGGAAATTATTAAAAATGTTTTCTTTTTTTAAAGTCATGGAAAAAAAATTTTTTTATATATATTTATTATCCCCCACCCAACTAATTTTGAAAACTCTAGAAATTCAGTCGCATTCAGTTTAGTGATTATAGTTAAAAGCACAAGGCTTTGAGGAAAGCAAATCATGTATTATTATTTTTTAATTGGACCCCCCACACACACACACACACCTGAAAATCAGCTCTGAATTGTAACATACAAAACTCAATAAAGCAAAGATATTATTTAATTTCAAATGCTTTTATTTTATTTGCTTTTAGTTGTTTTTATGAATATGGACAATATTTTCTGAAAGCAAAATATTTTTTTGATGAAAAATGAATTTTTAATCCAATTATTTGTTAGTTCTTTAATTATAATAGATTTTTACATTTAAGTTGTTAAAATATTATAAAATTAGTTAAAAGCCACATTCAATTTCGTAAATGTAATTTTTTTGAGATAGATCATTTTTTAGCGTGTTGTAAATTGTATCATTTTGACTAATCAGAAGACCCACAGTAATTAAGAAATGTAATGTTTATAATAGGGCTGTAATTATAAAGTACGGAAGACCAACCAGAATACAATTAAGTTGCGTTATTTGAGTTAAGCATTGTTCGCCACTGTTAAGGCCTTTACTTTTGCGAAACACATAGTGTTGAAGTTAATTTGATTTTTCAATTTCAACTGAGAAGGGTACCTACAAGTATCAGTATCATCTTATGAAATTTACATGATCTTATTTTTTTGTTAATCTCAGTTATGACATTTTTCCATAAATGAAGTATCAAAATTAATAATAAAATGAATGGAAATACAAATAATACAGTAAAATGTAAGAAATGTACATAAAATTATAGTATTTTATGTACACTTCTGATAAAATTTCATAAGAAAGGTACCTATAAATTAATTAGATACCTTTCTTATGAAATTTAATCTCACTCTTAACAGTCTTATTTTAATTTCTTATTAATATATTTTCCATAAAGCATCGTAAACAAAGTAAAAGCTAAGTGCAAAAAAAAAAATTTAGAGCGCTGAAAGTTTTCCTTAAAAATAACAAGGTAAATAATTTGTTCACTTAAATCTAAATAATTTCACTTCTCTCCTTCCGCAGAATAAATTATCCTCATGTACTGTCAATATGTCATTCATCACCTGTCAAGTGACGCGAAATGTTATGACCTGCTTTGTTTTATTTTCAAACTACATCTTTTCGGTGCAGAAACTAAATAATGCTTGTTTCAAAATATTTTAAATAAACATTATAATTTCTGATTTTCTTAAAATAAATTTTGAAAAAATTAGAATTGATTTTTAAAAGAATTTCAAACTGAGATTTTCATTTTTTTTTATAAAATGGAAAGAAAATGGTTGACATGATTGATTACCTGTCAATTTTGCTGACAAAAAAAAAAAGAAAAAAAAAGAAAAAGGTTTTTAGCAAAAATTTTGGACATGCTAGGAACAATTAAAAAATGTAAAAAAAACAAACCCCCAAAATACTTTGATCTTTCCTCTTAATAATAACAAACATTTAGACGATAAAATTTTGTTTTTGGCAAGTTTGGCGTCTTTTTCATCATGCCATGCTCTAATTTAGCAATCTCATGTAGGTACCTCCCAAAAATGTATTAATTTCAAAATCTTTTATTCTTTCGAAATTTTTATTATCCCTACAGTATTAAAAAACAGATTCTACTGTCCTTATATTGTAAAAATTAGAAGTCTGCCATAGATTTCAGTATATTTTTTACAGCAAACAAATATAAATTGTAATTTTAAATTAAAAATCCATCAACAATTATTCAATTTACTGATGACTCTTCATTTAAGTAAATTTGATAAATATCCAGATTTATTTAAGCCACCAACAGTCAATTATGATAAATATGATACACCATATTTTCTACTATACTGAAAATGATATCTGACAAAAACTACAATTCAGTTTAATGCTAAATATTTAATAGAAACTCATAAACCCTTTCCTGTTAACAGCTATATAGCCTTCATGTGCTATTTTGAGATGTAGCTGTCATAATATTTAACCAGTTAATTCTCTATTCTCTTGTTAACTTATCCCTATATTTGCTTACACCAGATCTTTCTAAACTTGTGTGTTGTAGATAAATTTTTCATTATCACTGGACAAATATTGTCAGAAACAATAGGCCTAAATAAAGAAATAAATTTCATCTTGTCAAAATATATTGATTACTTAGGGCTCGTCAGTGAATTTCATATACTGCTAACTCAGAACTATATTCTGTAAAATCAAGCTTGCTTGTGCTATGCTGTTAGTAGTAATAATAGTAATAGTATCATTATTATTATTATTATTATTACTATTTTCAATTCTTTCAGATAAGTCAAACATTATGGATTCCACATGAAAACAAATGCAGAAAATGCTGGCCAAGTTAATATTAACCACTAATATTTTCAAAAAAGCACTGGGATCTTTAAAAATATAAATCATGGACAGCTTAAATTAAAATGATGAGGTGGGTTTGTAAAAGTGGTGAAAAAGAGGAGTGAAGGTGATTGAATGTGTGCTTATGTGAGTTAGGATGATGGCTGAAAAATACACAGGACACAGTTGCTGAGTAAAGAAAGTATTTATTTTATCAGAGAGACTTGTACTAAGTGAAGAATAAGAATTTCAAGAGATCAACAAATGAGAAATGAATTACAAAAAATGAGAAGAAAAATATTTAGGGAAAGTAGAAGTAAATAAATGAAAACCCAATTAAATTGTTACACCCAAATATAAGTGATATCAGATATTATACAAATGTAAACCACAGATTACAAGATATAAAATGTGAATATTTAAAAAGATTTTCGAAAATTCAAACTGTCATAAAGTATATATATAAAATTAAAGTATATAAATAAACTTAAATACATATAATAACTTTAAAATTGCTGGCATATAAAGACAGAGTTTAAGATAAAATATTTAAAATCATATATACATACACACACAAGAGGGTACTGAAAAGTTCTTAGTCTGACTCACTTTCCAAAATATGTGCAAACATTTTTTGGGTGGGGAGGGAATTGATTCTTGATTGAGCCAAAACCTTTCAGCACTACTCATATATGCATGCATTTTATTGAAATGTTTATGATTATTCTGTAATCTGAATGAGTAATAGGAAAATAGATAATTTTTATTTTTGAAGGAGCTGTCTATAAAGTTAAACATACAAGAACATAACAGGGAAAAAAATAAAATAAAATAAAAAAATTTGCTGTTTATAAAAGCAAAGTAACTCCAAGATCTTTCATAGTTCCCAAATAAATAAATTTCTAAATAAATATGAATCAAGATAATAAGATACAAGAAAGAGTTGCAATTATTTTTCAATGTTAGATATCATATTCATCATCATCATCATCATAGATAGAATATAATTCTTTCTAAAAATATAAACAGTCCATGAAGAATAAATTACATTAAAATTGTGTGCATAGTTATGATGAAATACAATTTTTAATAGTGAATTTGATTCAACCTATGTTGTTCACATATACCTACATGCAAATCAATTTCTTGTATTAAGATTTCTATATATATGATAAGCAACTGAAGATTTTTTTTTACCTCATCAAAAATGATTTCCCAAATAAAAATTAAAAAAAGTGGTCATTTGGTCAGATTTAAGAAAATGGGTTAGGTTGAGAACCATTCAGCACTCCCTCATATATAGATGTTTACAGGATTCACATAGTTTTAGAATAGTATGTTTTTGAACAGGAGAGTGTCTAGCCATTGAATCATCTAAAAAAAGAAAAAAAAAGTATTACATTAAATATAAGCATGTGATCTTTTCTTTTAGCATATGAAATGTTTGCTTTTTCAGGGAAAATTGCTGAGAACCCAAATAGACAAACAAATGTTACAGACTGTTGCTTTTATCATATATGCCAACTTTTTAAATTCTATGTTAATTCAGGTTTAGTCCTATATCTACAGGATGTAATTGCTCCTAATTAACAAATAAAACATCACCAATTCAATCATACTGTCAACATTCAGAGCATTTAAACCGAGAGATGTGATGTATTATTTTTGTTTATGCTTAAAAGTTTACTTATATGCAGGCATACAAAGTATTTCTATTCCACTGAATTTTCATTTATTTTAATTGTGCTATAATAATGTGCTTACTGCTTTTCCTGTATGTGCATTCATGTTTCTGCTACTTAAGTCTTCAACCATCTCATTTTCATCTATTTTTTATTCAAATTTAATACTGGAATATAAATTTAAAAGGCAAGATTTTGTCCGAAATCCTGACATGAGTATTTGGCTAAGTATTCTTTGCTAATTCTTTATATTTTATTTAATGAATTCTTTCATCTTTCTCAGGTGATAAATATTAGTGCTTATTTAGATTTGCATAGTACATATCAAACTTATGAATTAGTGTTGTTTGCAGAACTTCTCCTTAGATGTAGAACTATCTATAATCATAATAGGGAAAACTGAAGAATGCATTAGTAATACGTAATAATAAAACTACTTACTTGAATAATTAATGGAATAATAAAATGGATACATAGGTTGGTTTTCAGGCATGCTGCAAGCCCACTTGGAGCGACAGACTCCTAATCTTCAACAAGACATCTCTGAGATTAGATAGTCTCTCTGAACCTTGGATGACTATCCATCTAGAGTTGAAATCATGATAAATTTTAACCAGTGTAAATGAAAAAGCACTAGGGAAAGAAAGATCCTATACCAAGCAACTTATCTGCATTGTGAAGAGACAAATTACAAACTTAACAGATCCAGGAAGCCTTGTATTGTTTATGGGAGGTGTGCAGGTGTCCAAGCCCCTCAGTGCAGGAGTAATATGCAATACTTCTGTAACTGGAACAATCTAGTTCCCAATTTTACAAGAAGTAATAAAAGAGCTGTATGGACAAAAGCAGACAACAGATTTTGTTGTTTGAATGTTATGTCAGGAGTGAACCTGAGAAATGAGCATATAAAAAAAGCAAATGGAAAAGATCTAGAAAGAGTATAGACCAGAGAGTTGCTAAAGGAGGTTAGTGAGTAGCAACTTGCTGATCAGGTTAGACAGATCAAACTGAAGATGTGGTTACCTGGCCTTGAGCAGAATGAGATTGGAGAGAATGCCATGAAAACTTTGTTGAACAAGACAGTGAAGATCTCAGACTGTGTAGAGACTGAAGGTGTTCAGACCTCACCTGAAGATGAAGAAGTAGTACCCCAGGCAGGGAAGATGGAGGTACAAAATGGTCAAAATAGTTTAACAGCAGAATGTGTTGCCACAAATGAAGAAATGATATATATATATATATATATATATATATATATATATATATATATATATATATATATATACATACACACACACACACACACAACAGGTTACTTGAGGCAATAAAAAAGGGTGAACACAAATTTCTGATGTCTCCAAAGTCATGTGATAGAAAAGTTCTTAGAGTAAAAGTTTAGATTGTAAATGAAGCAGTTGAACTGATACCAACTAAGAATGTCTCTGAGACTAATGATTTACTTTATGCTGCTGCTTATATTACTACAGTGTGGTTAGGAAAGTTGAAGGCAGCGGCAAAGAATAGGGATGAACCATTCTGGAAAAGGAGAATTAAGAGTATTATAGAAACCTGGCAAAAGGATTCAAATAAAATCAAGAAGTCAGGCATGAAACATGGAACTGGGAGACAGGGATCAAATGGGAATGGATCACAAATATGAGCTGACTGAAAAGGGAACTCAATTTTTTAGTAATATGCTAAAGTGAAAGATTAGATCAAATGGAGTGAAGATAAAGTGACATGATGAATGTTGCATTCAGTTCCATAACAACTTGTTCAGAATGAACCAAAAATTGTTCTATGATGAACTAGATGGCAAAATTGGTGAGGAAACTCAATCACCTGATCCTACTTAGTTAACAGAGTTTTGGAGCAAATTTTGGTCAGGTGACATCAAACACAATAAGGATACACCATGGTTACCACAGAGTTAGAAAAGGAATTGTAGAAGCTTCTGCTTCTGTGGACAATGTTAAAAGGATAGTTGGTAAGATGACAAAACTGGAAAGTAATTGGACCATATCTTGTGCAAAGTTTGAAAAGTTAACAGACTTGCATGAGAGGTTGCAACAACATCTGCAGGAATGTTTACATCAAAGTATGGTACCAGCATGGATAGTTAAGGGGGAGGACAATCCTTGTAATGAAAGACACAAAAGGTAGACAGGCAGGCAATTACAGATGTATTGCTTGCTTACCCTTGATGTGGAAGTTGCTGACAGGAATTCATAATGATAAGATCTACCTGTACCTGACTGAATACTGATATTCTTCCAATGAGCAGAGGGGATGTCAAAAAGGTTCACGAGGTACTAAAGACCAACTTCTGATTGACAAGGTGATTTTTAAGAATTGCAAGAAGTACATGATAAACTTGTTCATGGCTTGGATAGATTGCAAGGCTTATATGTTACCACACTCATGAATCCTAAAATGCATGGATTATATTTGGCATGGCTAAAAACATTGTAACAATTATATGGAACAGCATGACTACTTTGAAGATGGGAATTAACATTGAGAGGAAAAGAATTTGAAGTACAAATCAAGCATGAACATTTTCAGGGTGATTCCCAGCTATTATTTATGATCATCATACTGACAGTGACTCTGATTCTCAATAATACAAAATCTGGCTACAAGCTTACAAAGAATTACAAACAGCCTATCAAGTTCATGGATGAAGTTAAGTTATATGGTACCAATTATGATCAGTTGGACTCCTTGATAAACACCATATAATTTGTGTTTGATAAGTGCACTGTTGAAAATAAACAGAATAAGATAGGTAGTTAATACAGGAATAGAGCTGTAGATCTCAGCTGAATGGTGAAAATTTGGTTTTATGGCTCAATCCTTGGGTAGTTGAGGTTTAAGTTCTGGTGACGATAATATTGAATGGATAAAAGAGGACCTAGCAAACTTGGACTGAATGAAAAAAAAGATAATGACCATGAACAGATGTTTAAATTCCTAGGAGTAATGTAGTTAGGCTTTACTTCCCCTGAAAAGAGGGTGGAAGAGGTTTGATAGGAGTAAAAGAGTGTGTAACATCAAAATATAGGTCCTTGCATGAGTACTTATAGAATAACCAAGAGTAGATGCTAAAAGGTGTTCAATAAAAAGGTCAGGAAAGTTGGTAGATTTATGATGAGAAAGTTAATGCATGGAAAGAAAAACTCTTACATGGTGCATTTGCACAAGAAACCCAGGTGGTAGCTGGCCCAGAATCATGGAGGTAGCTCTTAAAGGAACGGGTTCTTGAAGAAAACTGAAGGGATGATATGTGCAGTGCAAGAGCAGGTTTTAAGAAAAAAATTTTATTCGTTGAAAGAAAAGCCGATTTATCCTTGTGCAAGTAGTGTAGGAAAGCTATTGAAAGTGTGTAGCTACTGTCAGTGGCTGCACTTAGCTGACACAAAAGAGTACAAATGACACCATGACAAATTAGCCATCAGAATACATGGGAAACCATATAGGAATTATGGCCTTGAGTGTGTACAAGCATTCACAACTGTCAGCAGTTGAGAATGAACAAATGAAGATCATGTGGGGTACAACTATCTTGGCTGACAAGTGCTTGGAGAGCAATTATTCTGACATCACATTTGTGCACATTGGCAGTCATGAATGGATCCTAATAGACATTGTGGGATAAGAATGTTATGAAGGCAGAGTAAGCAAAAATACAGAAGTACCAAAACCTGACAGGGCAAATCACAGAAATATACCAAGCAGAAGCTCAATTTGTTCCTTTTGTTGTTGATGCACTCAAGAATCTTTCTACTATGCAGAATGCCTTGGGGATACCTGACATGATTAGAAGTGTGCAGATGGCAGCATTACTTGGAGTAGCTCATGTGCTGAGGAAAGTATTATGTCTCTAAGCTGTGGGTAGGAGCTGGGATATCATTATCATCACCACCCAGCCAAAATATCTAAAAATTGGAAAGGATATCAAATAAAATAATAATAATAACAACAGGGATATCTTCTTATATGTTGTTGCATATTGTGAAAATGTTCTATTTGTGAAATCTTTAAAAATGGACAATGTATAAACACCAATTTTTTCATTTTTCAAGGTTGGCAGCATTCAATAATAATTTCAAATAAGCTGTCATAGACAAATAGTTACTAAGTTAACCTTGCAAGCTTTCAATAGTCAGTTCAAAATTCATTGAATGTCTCACTATTATAGCCTTGTTTCAGATTAAATTAAGCTTAGTAAATATCTATTATCATATTAACTATGAAATCAGTTATCAATTGTTATACATATACACTCCCAAACAAAACTACAATAACAGAAAGATGAAAATTTTCAACTGACCCTTGTAGTTAGTAAATTGCAAACTTATCAAACAAGAGAAAGAACAATATAAGTTTTATGTAGTGGAATATTAACATATCTTTCTATTTCTGGGTAGAGTTGATGGTTGTTTGGGGTTTTATGGCATATCAACCACTATGGGTTATTTAATGCCAGATCCAGTTTCCACATATTTATTAAATATATATACTTTGTAAATGTAATTTAAGGATAATGTTAGCAACATCATTGTTTCAGAAAAGTATAGCTGGCAACATCATTGTTTCAAAAACGTATAGTTGGCAACATCATTGTTTCAAAAACGTATAGCTGGCAACATCATTCTTTCAAAAACGTATAGTTGGCAACATCATTGTTTCAAAAACGTATAGTTGGCAACATCATTCTTTCAAAAACGTATAGTTAACAACATCATTCTTTCAAAAACGTATTGTTAGCAACATCATTCTTTCAAAAACGTATTGTTAGCAACATCATTCTTTCAAAAATGTATAGTTAGCAACATCATTCTTTCAAAAACGTATAGTTAGCAACATCATTCTTTCAAAAATGTATAGTTAGCAACATCATTCTTTCAAAAACGTATAGTTAGCAACATCATTCTTTCAAAAACGTATAGTTAGCAACATCATTCTTTCAAAAACATATAGCTGGCAACATCATTTTTTAAAAAAGTATAGCTGGCAACATTATTATTTCAGAAACGTGTAGCTGGCAACATTATTGTTTCAAAAACGCACAGTTGGCAACACCACCGCTTCAAATATGCGGATGCAGTTTACCGCCACACCCAGGATGCGCATGTAGTTTGTCGTCATACACAGGACATGGAAATGTGCTGGTAAAGACCCAAAAGTTTGGAAAAGACCTGGAAGTTCACTATTTGCCCATAGCTGGACCCCAACAGGTGCTACCACCCCGGGTCAGGGTGGACCTGGGAACACCAGCAATTAAGAGGTGGTTCCACGCCTCCTCAAAACCTCCTGATCAGAGGCTTTGCTGTTGAATGCAGTTTAACGTCGTACCCAGGACGTTCTGGGTAAGGGTATGTATTATAGTGGTGGTATTTGAGAAGAAGCCTCTGTCCTTGAATATAATCATGTGCCAACCACTCCTAGATTGTCCTTAGTAAAAGCCAACTGAATATTTTAATATATTCTGACCATAAAAGCTGGACAATATACCCATTTTCTCAACAGCAGATTCTTTGTTTCTATTTATTCATTTTGGTTAAATGTCTGACATGTCAAGTGGGAGAAGTAAATGATCAGATATAGTGATAACTAGTGCAATAAATTGTATGACCTGTCAATTAACATCATTTGTAAGCACAGGCTTAGATTAAAAAAATGTCAAATGTATTTTTAGAATGAATTAATAATATAGCATAAAAATCTAAAAAGCATATATAGTGACATGTAAAAGTATAGAACACACAGGATTTAAGAAAATGATAATTTTTTACTAGCTTAAAACTTGAGCTAATATAGTCAATACCTACTCAGCATATAATATGTATAAGGAGAAATAAAGAAAATTCTGATTGCACATAAATTTATAGACAAATACAAGGGAAAGTCACATGCAAACATCTTGGATGATTGCCAAAAAATGAAGCAAGATAAAATGTTGCAGTTTGGTATTGATTTCTATTCAAATTATTAATTTGTAAATTTCTGCTGACCAATCAGAGCACATCACACACCATGATTGACAAGTAACAACATCTGCATGTATTTTGAATGGTCACTGAAGATCTAGCCAGCACATTTTTGAATTGCAACGACAAAGAAACTAGCAAGAATTTCATGAGGTAATAATTGACCATCATAGTCATGGAATGGGATATCAAAACATCATCAAGATTTCCAGCAATATGATCATCATTCAAAAATGGAAGGAACATGACCTGACTCCTGATCTGTCTCAAAAAGGATACCCTCTTAAAGTAAATAAAAGAGCATCTAGATCCATTTGTTGGAAAGTAATGCACAAACCATTCACAACCAGAGGAGAACTTCAGAAGAACCTGCAGGCAACTAATACAGAAATGAGTAAAGATACAATTAAGATACAAGCAAGACGGCATTCTTGGATTGTGAGAAAGACCCCTTAGCTGAAACTCTGGAACATGAAGACTTGTCTATATTTTGCACATCATCATCTTGAGAAGCCGGTTTAATTCTGGGACAAAATACTATGATCTAACAGGAATAAAATCAAAATCTTTAGTGGAAGATATATTATATGATCCCCCAAATTCCACCCAACAGTTAAACATGGTGTTAGAAGTATAATTATTTGAGGTTGTGTTTTCTCCAGTAATACAGGCATATCAATGAAGGGACACTGGTTATTGTTATGTATCATGAAATTCTGGAGAACATTTAGCTTGACTACTGTTTACTGGGCACACAGTCCTAGAGAAAGACAACAACTTGAATAAAACAGTTGAGTAGTTGTTAAATACATTCACAGAGTTGATAATTATGAATTCAAAGAAAATCTAAGAATAAAAACTAACAATTTAAATAAGATAATCTCACATATTATTGTCCTAGGCATGCTTTCAATAAGCAATTATATTCAACCTAATTACAATTAATGGTAGATAAAATAGTAACAATAGTTCAATTATGGTGACTTGATTGTTCAAGGAGGCTTGAGAGGAACTTGTCAGAATATTGTGATGAGATTACATCACTATTTTAGTCAATTAGGCTTATTCCATTTAGTCATTCATTTTATTCAAGTTATCATTCTCCAGGACTGTGTTCCTGAACATTCTTCCATCTGTGAAATTTCTCAAGACTACAAAGAAGTTGGATTTTTCAGCAAGATAATGATCACAAGTATACTACAATTAAAGTAAAGGAGTGGTCCCAGGCAAAGAAAATAATGGTTTTAGAATAGTTTAGTCAGTTGTCTGACCTAAATCCTACAGAAAATCTGTGAAAGTTGCTTAAACTTCAAATTCATCAGAGAACATAAAAAAAAACAAAAAATCTTGAGTGATCTTAAAGCAATTTGTCAACAGGAGTGGAATAAAATTGGTGTTAACTACAGCAAGTAGATTATTTCAAATTATTGTCTAACAAATAGTCATGATCAATAATTCACTGAAAAAACAACATAGCATGATGAAAAAAGGCCCCAAACTTAATAAAAACAAAGTTTTATCATGATAAAGTTTATGTTATTAATAAGAAGAAAGACCAAAGTATTTTTTGATTATTTTTAAAAAATTTTATTCTTTTCTAGCACGTTTTGAAAAATCTTTTTTTTTTCAGGGCAAAGATTGCATTATATTAACATTAGTTTTTTTTGCACTTTTTTTCAGTTGGAAAACCCATTTGGAAATTCTTGCAAAAATCAAATAATTGACAATAATAATAAAACTTTCAAAACTTATTAAAAAAATGAATGAAATTATTTTAGAAAAGTTTTTTTTTAGAAATTCATGGTAAAAACTTTTTTTTTTTACATCTGTTACCCCACCACTTACTTAATTTTCTGTATTTATTTTTATTAAATGCAGAAGACTTTGAAGAATATAAATCATCAATTTTTTTTGTAAATTGATTAACTGTCCTACCCAAACCTTAGCTCTAAATTGTAAAATACAAAACCCAATAAAACTAAGGCATTATTTAATTAAACAAAGCTTTTAATGGCTTTTCTGAATAATATATATTAAGGACATTTTTATCTGAAGCCAAAATATTTTTTTGATGAAAAATGAATTTTTACAAGAATTGTTTTCTTTTTTTAAATTTTAAATGCAAAATGTGATAAAGTTGTTAAATATTTTAAAATTAAATTTGAAGTAGTGTGTTTCAAGAAATGCTCTTAATAAAAGATCTACTTTTTACAGATCTTAAATTTGAAATCTTATTACAATCTCCGAAACTGTATTTTTACTATAATTTTTTAATATACAAAAAATGTATTAAAAATACTCCTAGCAAAACTATGGAAACACAATTCTGAAATAATGTCATGTGTGCTTGAGTTGTTTCTCCTGATAGTGTATCACATTCTCTGACTGACCGAACATCATCATTGCATTTTCAAAATTTTTAATTTTCTTTTTTTTTTTTCTATACATATTTCACTAAATATTTTCTTTTCATTTTTTAAATATTTTTTTGCAATTATTAATTTTTCTTTTTTAGATTCAATTTCAGGGATGAAAACTGCAGGCTTTGGACATATCTTCATTAAAAAAAGTACCTAAAAGAAATCAATAAATACTAGACTTTTGAAAGTATTTAATTTTTAAGAATTACTTTATAGTTAAATAAGCTGGTTCACTTAAAAATTAAAAATACTGTCACTTCTGCCCTTCTGTCCAATAAATTGCCCTAACGTCAGTTGTCAATACATTGATGTAAATGTCAATTCACACCTCCAAAACCAATCATCATGGTGAGACAGGCTTCTCTTAATTCCAACTAAAGTTTTAAAAATAAATATTAACTAAATGTTTGTTTCAAATTACGTTAAGTATACTTTAAATTTTCTAATTTTTAAAAAATAACTTTTGAAAAAAGTATAATTGAATTTTACAAGATTTTTAAACAGAGATATTAACTTTTGTTTATAAAACTGTCAATAATAGCAGACAGGATTGATTTTACATCAAATTTTGATGACCAAAAAAAAAAAATATATTAAAAAAATACTTTGGTCTTTCCTCTTAATAATAACAAACATTTAGACAATAAAAAAATTGTTTAATCAAGTTTGGGGCCTTATTTCATCAGGGTATGCTCTTTTTTAGTGAAGTACTGGACATACCTATAAGAGTTGCACTATTAAATATTGAAAATTGTTTATTATGTATCCAAAGCTTTTGTTACTTTCTGTTGTATTTATCAATAAGTTTATATGTAGGCAAACATTCTTTTATTTCTGCTTTTGCACCCTTACTATTTACTATATTCAGCTTAAGTTTTAAGCAATAATGGAAAATATTATTTTATTAAAAGATCCTGTGTATCCAGAACTTATTTGCTTAGAGATAATTCACTCGTGAAACTCATGTGGTGGTTTGGTACCAAAATCTAAGACATCATGAATACTATATTACTTTCAAAGAAATTTCATGCTATCACACCCTGTACTAAAATATTTTTTAGTTATTTTCTCGAAACAGCACCTGTATTTTTAATTTGTTGTCTTCTCCTGTCCAATATACCTGTGTTATAGGATTAAACATGCAGCCGGTGGCACTTGTGATAACCCTTTAAGTAAGTAAGCTCATAGTTGTGGTTGGGGAGAGTACCAAATAAGCTGGTGTATGGTATCAGTTTTGTTCTGAAATTTTAATAAGTATCTGGGTAATAAAAAGTTGGTATCAAATAGTGTTCCACTATTTTAAGTACCTGTGCGTCAGTTTCTTGCTAACTACTTAAATTATATTTTTATCAAATTCTTGGATCAAGAAAATCTTGAATTTTTAAATTTATTTTTTATTTTGATGGATAAAGAACAAATATTAAAAACATGGAAAATTTGGTATTTTAGTCCACATGTACCAAAATACTCTCAAAATTTTAATAGACACTGCCATGAATTAATTATATTGCTTCATTAAATATTAAAATATTATTTGTTATATACATCACTAGAAGTTCATTTATAATCTTCTAAAAAATTTAACATGATTTCAGTATAATTTCCTCTACTGAAACTGAAAATTACAGGTTTTGAAAATGGTCCCAGAAGATAGAACAGAATAGGCAATTAACTTTGAAGATTGTAATAGTGTTTTTTTTTGTTTTTTTTTAATAATTAACAATTATATGATCTTTATATGCATATTGTCAAAAGAAATTGTTTGTCTAATTTTTGCTTATCTCATTTATGCTCATTGTCCCATTTTTGGGACAGTGAGCATAAATGGGTTATAATACTAGATTTATTTTTTAAACCTATGATTAATAATGTATTTTTATAATTCATACTGGATTTTATGGCAGACATTAATTCTGTGATTTTGCTATGTATATGATCTAGAGACATATCATTCTTAACTTGGTTGGCTGATTTTGTTTAGAAATACAATAGAAAAAATGCTAACATACACACAAATGGAAGAGATTTAAATAAAGGAAAAATATAATCAAACTGATATTGCTGCAGACAACTTTTCTTAATTCATATACATAATCTGAAAACAGATGAGTTTTCTACTTAATTCCAGCCAGTTAATATTATTGAACATGATTTGACAGGTTTTTCTATTGAGGTTGCATCCATTTATTAGCCTACAGCTGTTGAAGTCATGTCTAGAAAATGAAAAGAAAATAACCCTACACTTAAATTGTGGGAATTAAAAAAGATAAAGCTACAACAAACTTGAGAAATCATAAGTAATGTTATATGAAAATTGATAAGGATAAAATAAAGTGCTAGTGAAAACTGAATCCAATCCTTCAAGTTTTCAAAACAACACAACTTCAAGCTTCCAACTTAGTTGTTGACTAATTGGTAGTCAAAAGCAGACTTTGTAAATAAACAGAACAATGTTTATCAGGCAATTGCAAAGAGCACACTTGAGTTGTCAAGTGCGCCAGCTGATACAAAACCATTTCAACAGGATGCTGCTTACAGCATGTCCAAACCAGATAGGGATGAAAGTCACGAATATAGCCTGAAAAAGTTTTAACTTTGCAAAGACTGTAACGAGCATGCGTGGAAGCGACCTCGAACTGCGTGTGTTTGTTTGCGCTGGGCACACCTTGGAGTACCATAATGGACTCGACCGAGGACTACAAGAAGACGCACGAGTCGTTTGCAGTTTTTTGGGCGTCAAAACCCGTTGCGGTCGGTCATCCATTTGTCGGCAGCAGTCGTGGGTGCCGTTTGCTCGTTCGCTGTCGTAAAGTGTTCGTTTGGAAAAGTATTGCGTTGTCATGGGTGCCGTTTGCTCGTTCGCTGTCATAAAGTGTTTGTTTGGAAGAGTCTTGCATTGTCATGGGTGCCATTTGCTCGTTTGCTGTCGTAAAGTGTTCGTTTGGAAGAGTCGTGCATTTGTTTCACGTTCACAAGAAGGCATTTGATCGGGTGTAGCATCGCCATGTGCAATAGTTTTGTTATTTTCCCTAATTCCTGTTCTTCCAACAAGCTATTTCGGCATTATGGCCTTCGACCTGAAGCTGCTACCACTGTTCGATGGAAGCGATTCTGGACAGTTGGTAGTAGAATGGTTGGAGAAGGTGGAACTGATATGTCAGTTGAGCTGTGTGAAGCGAATTGAGTGTGTTATCCCGATGCGTTTGTCAGGTGGTGCATATGCTGTATACCAGCAATTGAGTGAGGAGAAGCGCGCAGACTTCAATTGCGTTAAGAAAGCGTTATACACGGCCTTCTCCTTAGACCCCTTCTCCGCATGGAAGCAGTTTGCAGCACGTCGCCTTCAGCCAGGAGAAACAGTCAATGTCTTTTTGGCAGAACTGCGCAGACTCGCGGTCCTGTTTGGTGGCGTATCAGAAAAGTGTTTGCAGTCTGCATTCGTTGCCGGATTGACTGAGCATGTAGAGGAGCTCTTAAGAGCGTCATTCCAGATGGAAGACCTGGATTTGTCACACATGCTGGCACGAGCTCGCGCTATCTTGAAGAAATGCACTGGTTCTACAGAGCAGGCCGCAGTGGCTGCACACTTGAAGGAAACATATGTGCACACGAGGTGCTATAAATGTGATGGACCCAATCATAGGGCGAGCGATTGTCTCCTGGGTCGTGAACCATCCAAGGGTGCTGGTACCAAGCACCAACGGACCATCACTTGCTATCGATGTCATCGGCAAGGGCACATTGCTCGGTGTTGTCTGGGAAACGAGCAAGGGGCGAGAATTCAGCGCCAATCTCCTCCCAAAAGCCTTGTAAATGGCGCATTGCCTGTAGTGACAGTTCGTATCGATGGAATACCGCGTACAGCTCTGGTGGATACAGGATGCACACCATCACTAGTCCATAAGCCATGCTGTCGAGCATGGACAAGAAAATCAACACGCGTCCTTACAGTAGACGGAGGCGCACTTGACTGTTGCAGAATCAGAGTGGTACAAGTTAGCGTTGGTGCAAAGCCGTCCATCGCTATGGAAGTCCTAGTCGTGGACGGAGACCTGCTTGGATTCGACTTGCTGCTTGGACTAGACGCCATGAAACAGTTGGGAGGAATATCTATAACTGGCACCAGTGAGGTAAAGTTTCCACAGTGTGTCAAACCAGTCGTTGCTGCCATCACCATTACCAAGCCCGACTTTAAAGTAGGATACGATAAGACCACTCGGAGGTGGACCACATCTTAGAAATGGGTTGGCAACAAACTCCGGGTATGTTAAGAAATAGATTGGCAGAATATCCAATTCCTGCACAATTTCGGGAGTAGTATGATCGGGAACTCCAGATGTGGATAGATAATGGCTGGCTGCTTCCTTACCCGGAGGAGGAGCTTGGACCCCCAAAGGGTTTAATCCCCCTCATGGCCATTCTGCAGGAAAACAAACAGAAGGTTCGGCCTGTTATGGACTATCAGGAACTCAGTGAGTACGTTGACGCGTACGGGGCCAACGCAGATGTTTGTTCTCAAAAATTACGGGAATGGCGACAACAAGGGCCAAATGCTGCAGTGCTGGACCTATGCCGAGCCTATCTGCAGGTACACATCGACAAGTTGCTTTGGCCATTCCAAACAATGGAGATAAAGGGACAAAAGTATTGTCTCACCCGCTTAGGATTTGGGCTCTATGTTGCCCCTTTAATCGTGCAGGCCATTGTTAATACCGTCTTGAGCCAGGACGAGATCGTCGGTGCAGCCTCCACCTCTTATATTGATGACGTTTTTATAAATGAGAGTGTGTATTCTGTGGTCCGCGTCAAGGAATATTTGGAGCAGTTTCGGGTTCACAAGAAGGCGTTCGATTGGGTGTAGCATCGCTGTGTGCGACAGTTTTGTTTTTTTCCCCTAATTCCCGTTCTTCCCACAAAGACTACTACACTATTTACTTGGAAAAGAATCAAAAAGTAAATAATTATATTTTTATTGAAAGATATTTTAAATTGTTCATATAAAAGAATTATAAGTTGGAATTTCAATGTTTTTAAGAACAAATGTTGGTTAAAATGAAAACTAATGTAACTGAATTATATTCTGTAATAATGTTTAACTTTCCAGGAAAGATTCTGTTACTAACCAGGGTAAAGAAACAACTATTAAATTTTTCCAACTATTTTCTTAAATTTACACAAAGCTCAATAGAATTTTAAGAGGAGATTACTTTCTACATGAACAAATGTTCAGCAAAACATCAGCCTAATTTACATGAAAATATTCTAACTTTTAATAATAAGGTATTGGTTTTCCATGTACTCACAAAACAGCTCTTACTCTACAAGACTTTGTGATCTGGTATTGGGATGTACAGAGAAGGATTTTTAGCTGCTGCAAAATACATAGTGGAAGTTCTGCAGAGCAAACATTTGGTTCAACATATCCTATAAATGTATAATGGGGTTGTGATACAAAAAGTGATGGTCAGGGCTTCAGTAAAATCTTCAGTCATGAAACCATTCCCATATGACTCATGCAATAAGGCAAGAAGCATTACCCTGCTGAAAGATGCCATTACTATTATAGATGACTGTTGCTGTGAATATACCTAGTTTTCAATGATGTTGAGGTAAGTACTAAATAACAAAATACCTTCAACATAAATGATAAGATGCAGTGTTTTCCAGCCATTCACCTTATCCAGAAGAAAGTGAAGCACTGAACCAAGCAACCTTGTCATTAATAAAAAGTTTAAATATGATGTTTAAATGTTCATTGAAAATGCCAACAATGGACACTGGTTATGAGCACTATGAATAGCCTGTGGTTATGCAGCCCTATATACAAAAAGAATTGAAATATTTGGTTTCTCATTGAGAATATTAACAATATAGGCTTAATCCCTTTGTTCACTACTGATTAGACATAAAATTACATGAGTTTCAAAACAGAATAATGAAAGAATAACTGACAAAGAGTAAATTTATAACAATTGCTTTTTTGAATACTGAATTGTTAAAAGTTGATACAAAAGTTGAGAGGGAGAGACAAAGAGCACCAAAAGGAAGATATTTTTAATACAGAAAATGTAAAAAGAAAATAGTTGAATTTGCAAGAACCAAGAAAGTGATATATAAAGAAACTATTTAATACATTCTTGAAATAGAGTGAAATCCTCTTATTCCCAAATTATTTGAACAATGTCCAAACTCACCTGTAAATTAAGAGAAAAATAAAAGAAATATTAATATTTAAGTGACAAACTAAAGATGTAACTGACTTTATAGTAGAAGCTGAATAAAAGAACAAATAGTGCAATCCACAAGTTGAAACACTGGTAATAATTTAGTGATATGAGTTAAAATAACTCACTTGAAAAGAATGACTTAATATTGGCAAATGCTTACAAAAAGAATTGAGTAGATTTTTTTTTTTATATTGATAAAAATAAATTTCAATAAGGGAGAAAAAATTGCATTATTTGTAAAAGTGTTGGAAAATATATCACCACATGGAATAAAGAGTGAGAGACATTGATTGCCAGATATTCTGAATTATTTGTGACTTTTGACCAGTTTTTAAAATGATAGCATAGACAAAAAAGTTTAAGACTATTTATTAAAACAGTATTTAAATACTGTTTAATAAATAAACTGAGCATCTAGTGAGATCTGAATGTACATCCTTGGGAGTCTGTCTATTCATTATATTGACTGCTTCTCAAATGCTGTAGACCTTATGTTGTGTTTAAGTTTTTGATATGATCTGACAAAGCCTTAGGCAAATCTGACAAAATGCTCTCAGGAGCAAACAGGGGTGAGTAACAAGTAAAAAGAAAAAAAAGAAGCAACTTTCAGAACAGACAACTTTTGCTTATAGAAACAATAATGTAAAATTTATTCATCGAGGTTACATTATTTGTTTCTTTTTACAAACAAAGAATGGGTAAAAGATTTTTTTTATTTGTTTTCATTTGCAATGCGGGAAAGCGGAAAGTCGTAGGAAAGCAGATCTCAGGTCTGTCAACATTAATTAATATCCTGATAAGAACAACGGTTTTGACCACACGTATGGCTGGCACTCGAGATTTCGAATGTCGGTCAACTGTGTGTGGAAAAAGGGGGTCAACGGAATTCGGTTAACAAGAAAGATGGAATTAAGTGAAACAAAAACATTGATATGGACAGAAACTGTGTATACGACGAAGGATTTCTGTCGCCAGAAATGGTCACCTGAACAGTTGAAACGAGAAAAGGAAAAGGGATTTTGTTCATCAAATGAAAACCACCCAGTTAAAGGTTGATTACAATAGTTAAAAAGTCAGCAATAAATGTGCTGGATAATTACCAGATGTCTAAAGTAAGATAAAAGAATTCTACGAGCACACTCTGTGGGGTCTAAAAGAATTCTGTTGATAACAGAAAGGAATTTTTTTTTAATTATGGCAATGTGGCGTTCATAAAGATTTTGAATGACATGAGAAAAGAATAATTCTTTTTCTTTTCCCTTGGAGTGTCAATGTAAGCTAACACCAGCCTAGCCACACCAGGGTAGTATGAAGTGATAGGCAGAGGTGAAAAATATGGTAAAGAAGGAGAAACTTGTTGACGCCCACGAAGAGGTTAGTGTGAGGTACCAATGTGAGAAAGGATAAGCCTAAGGGGATAATTCTCCTCCGACCTCTCCTCACAGAAGGTGAGGATATGAGAAGGAGGGGAATTATTGTTGACGCCCCTCAAAGGGTTTGGTATGAGGTACCGGTATGAAGAGGAAGAGTCTTAGGAGGGTAATTCTCCTCCGACCTCTCCTCACAAAAGGGGGTGAACCCCTCTAAACAAAGAGCGATAGATTTCCAAAAATGGAAAGTAATAAATTTTCCTGTCTGAAAACAAAGAAAATCCTTATTGGAGATTTGAAATTATTAAAGAACCCAGACCACATCTGGCCCCACACCGGGTTTTGGTCAACGTCCATATAAACGAACGTCCCTGGGTGTTCATTCAGAGTTAGAGTTCTTCGGACACAGTTCGACAGTTGCAGTTGGAGTTGCAGCTACAAGTTGAGAGTTTGAGAATAAGCCTCGCAGCAGGTGACCGCACAAATTCCACGCCTTTCGACTTAGACTTCTAGCCAAGAACAGTTCAGTGAAAACCAACTTAGATTTTTTTTCCACCAAAGCCAGTTAAACATCAATTGAAGATACCAAGGCCAGTTAACAAACATCGATTGAAGATACCAAGGCCAATTTTAACAGACATCGATTGAAGATACCAAAAGCCGTTTACTGAAACACAACTTAAGATACCAAAACTCACTAAGAAACGCAAAAGTGTCACAATCCATAGACGTGGGCTGGGAGAGAGAGACGTACCACTGTATCCAACAAACAGATAGAAAGTAAATTGTTATTCCTTAACAACATTTGAACTCCTTGAATTGTTCCTTTATTTTTCTTCTACATTCATTTGTGCAGCATCACCCTTGACCCGGATTCGGCTCACACTAGAGCCCGACGCCTGATTGATCTCGTCAACCTAAGATCAAATCACAACGTGGGTAGGTTGGACCGAGATGAAAGTAGTTGCTTTGGTAACCAGATGTTGGAGGCGAACTGGGGACGACAAGGCTGATGCCGTATCTAACCAGACATCAATCGTGACCAAGATAAGAGTTAGAATCTCACATCCGATGCCGTGGTAACCAGCAGGGTTAGAGTATCACATCTGTCATCACGATCAGGACTTCAGCGGATGCCCCAGGGTTAGACTGACTCACATACGGTGTCGTGATTGCAGAATCACACCACCCACTCGGGGTCAGCGTCTCAAGTGGCACCGCTACCAGGACAAGACCCTGGATCAGCAGCTGCCACATGTGTAGGACGTCACAAAGGTCACGTCTTCTGCATGACATACTGAAGACGGAATATTAAAAAAAAAAAAAAAGTCTGTTGCAGGAGTTGCAATAAAAGTATTTTGATATGCAAAATACTGAACATCCTCTCCCAGCTGTCGACAAATAGAAAAAAATGTTCGGCCGATAAAAGCAGTTGGTGTTCTCGAATCTGGGAATTTGGCTATTTTGGCTACCGTGTTTGGTGGAGAATAAGTTATTTTTCTGACTGGTGGCGTGCATTTTGATTAGTGAGATAGTACCTGCGAATCAGGTTTTCGGCATTTCTTTCTGCCCCGATGTTCAAGTTGGAACTTAGTGATTTATTCTGTGACGTGGAAATAATTTGCAACAAATATTTCCTTTGCAATCCCAGTTTACTTACAGGTACTGTGGTCTACTTAACTATGGACAGTTTATGAGTTAATAGGTATCACTCTTATTCACAATATATTACAGCAGCAACAGCAATGCTCCTGACTGGTGAATGGTACTGGGTTCAACAATTCAAGCAGGGGGCTTCAATTTCAGGCTTGCTGACAAAGTCAATCTCCAAAACAAGGTCTCCAGGTCTTTTACTAGTTGAAGAAATTCTTCTCAGGTAGTATATGACAAGGGGTGGTGATGTCCTTTGCTGCATTTTGTTGGCAGCTTGCATCCTTCATCTCTGATTACCTTAGATTGACTCTCTGTTTCACTCAATTTTACTTGTTAAAACTCAGTTAATTTATGAGTTCAAATCCAGATACTAATCTATTTTAACAAAATGAGTTTCATTTTCCCAAATGTCCACTAGAAATATCAGACTCCAAGGTACTTCTGATATGGTAATAAAATCAAAATTGCCTATCTAGGGTTTTTTCATCAACTTCTTAAGTTAATTCCCATTCCATCTGACACTAGGTAGATATTTACTCATTTGTAAAATTTACACCAGTAACAACGTTACATTTCTCCTTTAGCCACTTGTAATTTATCTTACTTGGTAAATTACAACAAAAATTCTTATTCCAATAAACCACCAATTATAGATTCATCTGCTATAAAAAAAATCAACACCATGACAGTGAAAAAAAATGTGTTAACACAATGTGGTTAATTGACCTAAGTTAGCTCAGAAGAAAACCAAATATAGGCTGTTAAGCAAAATAAATTGAAAAGCTGATTGAAAAATGATTTATTTAATCAAAATATTTTTCCTCAACATTTAAACATTTTTCTAGCTTAGCTGCAGTCATGAATCCCCCCCCCAACAAATTCTTCAATTTAATTGATTTTAAAAGAATGATATTCCATAGGAGAGATGTTGGCTAAACAGACTTCAAATGATTCAGTAATATAATTGCAATAAGAGGACAGGTATAATGATCTATCAGAATATCTTTTCTAGTCACCAAACTGGACACTGAGTTTTGAATGCAATATTTTAAAGGTGGCCTCCATATTTGAGCACTGTTTGCTCATTTCCAAAGAAGTTCTGATGAGTCAAACCATTCCTGTTCCACTATAAACTTAAAGTTCTTTAATCAAGGTTTTTGAAAAATTTTCATCATAATCTTCAAAATAATCATGGTTCTGATTAACTGCTTTCCTGGCTTTTTAAATTTAAACCTATATTTTTTAAACTAAAGATTTATTGTTCCAACATAAAGGAACAGGCCTTGAAAATGAACTAGGAAGGGATGAGATTAAACATAAATAGAATATTTAAAGCATCTATAATTTGCTTACAGTTGATGCCATCATTTTATTGCTATCAAAATCATTGGATGATATACAATAAATGCTCAATGATCAAAATGGGGAAAGTTTCAAGTTTAAAAATAAACAGAAATAAAACAAAAGTAATGCTCACTGCCAAAAAAAGTGATGCAATGGAATAACCTGTCACCCTCATTAGTGACTTACAGGTAGTAGCTACCTATAAGTATCTGTAAGGGAACAGACTACAGAGTCTAGCTGGGATCTGCTGAGTACGACTCAGACTTACACGAGAACTACTGACCTTCCAATAGTAGCACTCACTACTGGAATGACTTGTGATGACCTTGTGCATAACTGTTACCTTTATTCTTATTGTACTGGTTTGTACAATAAATCTTTACTTATTTTATCCACCGTGTTTGTCAAGTATATATTCCTATTAGCATGGAATATAACAAAAAATATCAAAATAGAAGAATTTGAAGTCCAAGAGTACATATAGTTAGGATAGGTGATAACATCAAAGAAAAACCATGGAAAATAAATAGCTTATAACAATGGAAAACATTTTTGAAAAAAGATATAATGAAAATTACTTAACCAATATATTTAAAATATAAAGTGTGCAAAACAGAAATTAATGAAATTGTTTAAAAGCAAAATCAAAAACACAGATCAATGGAAAAAGTAATGCTTGGAATAACTCTAAGAGATAGAAGACGTCAAAGGTGTGCATCAGCCAGAAAACAGATAAAATATGATCTATCAATTTCAGATACAGTACAGAACAATTTTGTGACATTTATTTATATATATGATCTACACCAGTTAGCACGCATGCCATTTCACCCACATTAGCATGTGACTTCTTAAGTATGCATCATTGATTGTCTTTCTCCAATACAGCTCAGTTTTCATGTCTTTGGCTTTGATTATCAATGCAAATGTAACTGATCTTTTTTTCTGTTATGATATTTTAGATCTGTAGTTTTACATTTTCTATAATGGCATGCATTCTTGTGGTTTATGCAATATGACATGTCCCCCACCCAATAATGGTGTCCCCATCACAACGTTTTGAGAACATACTCTCTCTCCCTGTCTCTCTCTTATCGATATATATATTAGAGATATGTGGTTTAACTGAAAAACTGACTTTTTTGGTTTCATCTTCACACTGTGAAACTGCATTGAAATTTTTTACAAAACTGAACGATTTCAGTTTCATTTTTATATCACTACTGAGTGACCATATCCAAAGAAACACTATTGAAAAAGACTTTCAGATGTTGATAAAATTAAATTTTATCAACATTTATACCATTGTAAGAAAAAAATGATTGAACAAAAATATGTTAAAAACATTTAATTGACTAGTTTTAGAAAATAAATGTGAAATCTATTTGTTTACAAAAGAAATGAAGAAGAAAAAAAAGGAAATACATGATGTCTGAAATCTATTTGTTTCAGTTTTCAAAAAAATACTTTTTGTGGTAAAATTAAGTTAACAAAATAGCAAGTAAAAATTCAAAAAAAATAAATAGTTGCCAGTTTCATCTTAATGTTAAATTTTCTGAAGTCTGATTTTTGTAAGGGTTTTCTAGTCAGCCATTACGCCAATCACGAAATAAAGTCGTTCTAAACAAGAAAAATGAATGAAGATTTTTTTTTATAAATAAATTTGTTTTTTATCTAGGGAATGCACCTAAATTAGAAATTAAAATAGTTCTTAATTTCACTTTTAAGATGTGTATATTTCCAGATATGCGTGTCCCTGTTTTCTACAAATAGATTTCTTATTTCTTTCCTAGCAAGATGCAAGATATAGGACTCTAAAGCATTGTGTATATTCATACTTGTTTGCAAAGATGTTTTATAACACAATGCACAATCTGTTACTTCAATGACTCATATATGCCTTTAGAGGGTGAGGTGTGTGCGTTGAAAAACAAAAACTCAAATACATTATCTCTTCCCTTATTTACCTACTGTTTGCTGGTATCAATCAAACCTTGAATCATAAGGACATTTCATTTCATAGAGAAAAATGTGAAGTAAAGAGAATTATTTTTTGATGTTTTCTGTTTACAAAATTGAAAGAGTAACATTTCTGGCTTAATTAGGAACCATAAAAATGCATTTCTTTAATCTTTAATCAGTGGTAACATTAAACGTCTACATTTGAGATATTGTCATTATGATGCATATACTAAGATTAATATGATAAATACTGAATATCATGAGAAAATATTTCTTCAGTGACCATATCCATGACATTTCTTTTATACAGCAAGTATTAGATCATACAATAAACAAACAAGTACAGTAGTACAAACCTATCTGCAAGTGATATGTTCCAAGACACCCAGCAGAGATCTGAAACTACAGAGAGTACTGAACCCTATATATATATATATATATCTCTCAATGCCTCAAGGAGTCTTGTTTTCCTGACTGCTGGAAGTCCTCAACCATTGTTCCTGTCTTTAAGAACTCTGGTGACCCCTCCGACCCTTCCAATTACCATCCTATCAGTCTCCTACCCCTCTTCGGCAAAGTCTTCGAAGCCATTATCAACACCGAAGTGATTAATCACCTGATATCCCATGATCTGCTCTCAGACAAGCAGTATGGTTTCCGCTTTGCCCGATCTACAGCCGATGTGCTTACGGCCATCACTGAATTTGTCTACCAAACTATTCATAATAACGGTGAAGCTCGTGCCATGGCCCTAGACCTCTCCAAAGCGTTTGATAGAGTTTGGCATGCCGGCCTTCTTCGCAAGCTCTAGGATTATGGTATCACAGGTCGATTGTTTGACCTAATACAATCATTCCTGTCAAACTGTGAATTGACGGTCGTTCTCAATGGATTCATCTCCAGCTCCTATCCCACTAACGCAGTTGTTCCTCAAGGCTCCATCCTAGGCCCTACTCTGTTCCTCATATTCATAAACGACCTTCCTGACGCCATAGACTCCCAAGTCGGCATCTATGCGGATGACACCATAATTTACTCCTGCCTCAAACATAAATCTAGTGATGATGACAAAGTTAACCTGGCAGTTCGAATAGAAAAGGACCTCCAATAGGTTGTGAACTGGGGCAAGAAATGGAGGGTTAACTTTAACGCCTCTAAAACAAAACTGCTCTCTATTAACCACCACAAGGATCCATCCCTGCATCCCATTAGAATGGCTGAAGACCAACTTCTCGAGAGCTCCTCTCTGCGGCTGCTCTTCTCACGCTGTCCGCTGATCTGAGATGGAACAAATACATCGAGTCAATTGCATCATCCACCGCAAGGAAAGTTGGCTCCTTGTGCCGAGCCAGGAAATTTTTCTCCCCGGAATCGATCCTCCAAGTCTATAAATCGACCATTTGCCCTTGCATGGAGTATTGCTGCCATATATGGTCTGGAGCCCCTGCTGTTTGCCTCAGGGTTCTTGATAAGATCCAGAGACGGATATGCAATGTAATTGGCCCTGATCTGTCATCTCGTCTGCAGTCGCTCTCTCACAGATGCGACGTTAACTCGCTCTGTCTTTTTTACAAATACTTTCATGGTAATTGCTCCGAGGAGCTGCTTTCGCTTGTCCCTAGGCCTCATGAATTTAAACGTCCTACGAGGCTGGCATCCATTCCCACCCCTTCACCGTTGAAACTGTTAGATGTAGAGGTCTCTTCTACTCCAATAGCTTCATGTCTCACACATCTCGCCTGTGGAACTCCCTTCCTTATTCCTGTTTCCCTGACAAATACAATCTCCAACTATTTAAGTGTAATGTCAATCGACATCTCCAATTGCCTTGATCTATCCACTTCCCATCTCCACATCCTTTCACCTTTCATTCCTATCGGCTCTCGCTCCAAATCTTCTGTAACCCCCTTGCCTTGATCGATCCACTATCTTTCTCCACATCCTCTCCTTTACCACTCCTATCTGCTCTTCCTCCAAACCTTCTGTAACCCCCTGCGTGCTAGTGGCTTCCAGCCTTGCTTGAGGTGATATGCTTAAAAAAAAAAAAAAAGAAGATATATTAACTTAAAATCTTCCTAGGATAATTAATTGAATTAATACTATTTAGAGGGCATAAAAAAGTGAAGATATTTGTTAAATATCAAAGTGATACTTGACACCAGTGCTAACAGGTGTCTGTAGTTTCCTACCTCAACTTTCAGAGAAAAAATATTCTATTGTAATAAATTTAACAACTGAAAATAAGAAATAATGATAAAAGACAATGAAAGGATAAATTTGCTAAAATCACTATGTACCCATTGTCAAGAGGGTTTTATCAAGCAGATGAAATGAAAATGAAAATTTGAAATATTTTATTGTCTGTTCACAAATTAACTATTGTGGGATAATAAGATGAATAATCTTAACAGTGATATATAGTTTGTATGACTTACAGAAGTTACAGTGATTTAAATGAAAATATAATTCCAAAACAAATGGTCAGAATTTTTCTCTTACGGGTTTTTAGTATAACAATGGAAAGTTTATCAGCGTCCATTTACATGAAGAACTAATCAAATACTTTTTCAAGCTTTGAACAAATGTTATATAGATAGTTTTGCTCTTAACTAGAATCTATAGGTATTGATCACACATACAAGATGATATAGGAAGCAAAAATAACTTGTTAATTTCTCAACATGAAGACAGGCTGGAAAGTTCTCAGCCAAAATCTTCTTAAATGACAAACATCAGACTTTTTTTAATCTCTTCTTGTTTGGGCCGAAAGCTTTTCAGCAATCCCTTGTACTGCAATATAACCACAATTCACTTTTTTCCTGTCTTAGGATTGATTTTTCCTTAACAGGTAAAATTCTCAGTAGTACTTACAGATATAGATCAATAGTAGTTATATTCATTTTACAGAAAGAATAGATAGAATATAGGATAAACCATTGTCAGCAAACAGTATAATCAGAAAGCATTTCTGATTCATCTGAAAGCCAAACCTTGTGTAGATTGAACATTAAGTGAATCATTACTATCTTAAAATCAATAAATATCTTACAAATGCAACACTGATTATAAGAGGGTGCAATCTGAAACAACAACTCCAAGCATAAATCCTTGTTTATAAACATGCAATCTAGTGAGATAGCTGAATACTGAACTGGAATTTCCAAAATGTAGGCTTAATCTTCAAAGTGTAGTACAGAGAATAGAGACTATGTCTGCAGTTTAGAAACAGACTTTACATTACAAACAGAATTTATTTTTTATTTTATTGTCTCTAACAATAAGAATTTCAATTCAAGGCAGAAGAAATGGGATAAAAATGTAAATGTTAAGTAAATCTAACTGCATAAAATACTGTAATTCTAGACAACTGAATACAAAAGTGTAAACTTTGTTATTTGACTTGGATGTACTATTCAGACTTCATAATTTGTGATTACTTCTAGGAGTTTTTCATACTTTGGAATACTTTTAATTATTTTTTTAAAAATAGGTTATAAAAATATTTTCATAATAGATTTCATAATAAATAACAAAGATTTAATTAAATTAAATGCAATATATTTTCAGCCAGCTTTTTATTTATTTTTTTATATTTATTTTTACCTCAATTTGGGATTTGCATTTGAGGGGTTGGTTTATGAGCTAATTTTCAATGATTTGAAAGGAAAAATTAAATTTAATTAAATATTAATATTGAATTTAAATACTAAAACAAAACACCCCTTTATACAAGAATTATCCCTCTAATGAATTGTCGATTAAGCAATAATAAGGCTATAACTATTTGAGAAATGACAAAAGATAATGAAAGAAAGAAAATTAGTGATTAATTAAAGAATAAATAAATGTAAAAAAAAAGGATAGAAAAGGAGAAACAAGAAAAAGAAAAGAAAAAATAGCTTGTTTATTTTTCTTAGTAAAACAGAACAGCAGAACAAATGAAGTAAGTATTGAAAATTTCATATAAAAATGAAAAAAAAAATATTAAAAACTATTTCAAAACTGAAGTTGCTGAAGTTGATTTTAAAAAAATATTTATTAGTGGCACTTTCCTGGAGATAATTTCACTGAAATTAATGAGTTAATCTCCTCTCATAGCAATCCTCTTTGTTTCTTCAACTTTTCACAATTATTCTTGTGGGTTAGCTGTCAATTCTGATACAAAAGCTCTAGCAACAACAGGTTTCTCTTGTTTGAATATTTTCATAACACCTTCATGGGAATGGAGTGTGTTGTCACTCTCTTCCTCCATCGTGAACTGTATCGAAGGTCTTATTGAGTTCACATGGTCTAGTAGAACCTGAACATCTTCCTGGTGTGGCCAGAGTACGAAGGTGTCATCTAAGTACCTTAACCATAGAGATGGCTTTAGAGATATAGATTCTAATGCCATTTCCTCAAAGTATTCCATGTATATATTTGCCATTGCTTGTGATAAAGGCGAGCCTATTGCTAAGCCCTCATCCTGTCGATATATGTGTGATCCCATTCTGAAGTGTGTTGTTTGTGTACAGAAAGTCAACATCTCCATCAGATTATCTTTGGAATACTGGTTCGTTCTTCTAGGGATGAGTCAGAGGCCAATCTGTCTCTGACTACTGAGAGTGCCTCCTCTGTGGGTACCTTGGTGAACAAACACGTCCAAGCTCACCGTCTGGTTGGATAGGATGGGAGCATCTTTGATTATTTCCACAAAGTGGGCAGAGTTCCAGACATATGAAGGAGACTTTCCGATCAGTGGGTCAATTATATCTACAAGGAAGAAACTCAGAGGGTGGCACACAGAGCCTTGGCAACTACCAATCGGCCTGAGTGGAATACTGTCTTTATGAATCTTAGGGAGACCATATATATGAGGTAGCTTGGTCTAACGCTGTGATAACTGCCTATACATCTTATGTGCGAAGTGATACTTGTTCTTGATCAGTATCTGTGACAGTTTGCGTTCCGTTTTCATTTTTTACTTTGCTGTAGCTACCATTGCTAATGAGGTCTTCCAGCTTTCTTGTATAATCTGATCTATCCATCAGTCACATTGCCTTTGTCAGCCGGTAGTATGATGATGTTTTCATTCCTCTGTAGGGATCCGATCGCCAGCCTCTCCAGTTTCGTGATGTTTGATCTGGGCGGTTTGGCCTTCTCCAAGGTCTGTCTCACCTTCCATCTCAGTTCATCCGCCTGATCCTGAGGGAAGTTCAAGGAAAACCTCCTCAACTCTGGCAATGATGTCCAAGTATGGCACTCGCCTGATGGTTGTGGCAAAGTTGAGACCCTTATTCAATACTGACTCTTGAGGACATCTGTGTATGAATTTCTGGGTATTATCAATATTTTTTTTACCAGTGCTCATATTGCAAATTTTTGCTGTTATCATTGCTTGTTTTTAAAAATGGTTGCTGAAGACATTAGGTTTATAATACCCAGATGTCCTCAAGAACACATGGCACAGTGGATAAAGGCGTTAGTTAGATCCAGTGACAGGACCCAAAGTGTGTGAGTTCAATACCCGGTTAAGGCAGTGGAGAACATGGAGAGGGGAATTAACAGGCGATAACTGATAACTGACATCCATTAAAACATGGCATGTGGAACTAGAACAGTCTACCCCGCGAAATAAAGGGTTCAGTTCAACATTCCAACCACCTAAAGAAGGCTGGAATGTACAACAGCTGAAACATTGTAATAAATATGGCAACAAAGATGAGGACAATAGTCTGAATAATAGTGTACATAATACCTCATCTCAGAAATATAGACAGATATTGTTCCTTTTTCTTTTGTGTATGAAGGGTATAAAATGTTATTAGCTTTTTTCTTTGTTTGAAATCAGTTTACCTTCAAGAAAAAGTTATAATCTTTGGTTCTATCATCTACCATTCAATTGAACTGATTGCTTCAACTGATATAACAATTAATCACAGTTATTGTATTTACTTCACTGATAATCAGTTTTATTTGTCTGCCTATCTAACGTCCTCTTAATTTTAATCAATTTTTAATTTGTCATCTGTGATATAATACAGCATATGTGACAGAAGGATACATAGAATCATATTTTAGACACAAAAGCAGCATATAAAGTATCTTACCACCTGATAATAAAAAGGGTTTAAATCTAAAAAGGATTACTTTTATATCTGTGTATACAAAACAGTTAAACAGTTAAAACAATGAATCTAAGTATGAAAGAACAATATAGTTATAAAATTCTTTATTGACAGATAATAGGCATAGGAACACTGAAATATTATAAACCCTAGTTTATATTAACTGTATGTATGTATTTATTTATAGATACAGTAAGGTATTTGATGAAAGGCAAATATTTTCAAAGATCTTTATTATGCAGTTAATTTTATTAGATTCAATATATTTTGTCTTTTAGAACTTAAAATATCATGTGAAAAGTTCATATTAAAATTATACTCTTGAGAATAGCCCTTTTCCATCTCTTATTTTTATGGATCTTTATTACGAAATAAACTTCCTGCCACAAATTCCAAATAAGAATATTTCAATGGTTTGAAAGGCAAATTTAAAAGTGCCAAAGAAGTTTATTTGTGTGTTCTTTGAAAATGTTCACGTACACTTTTAAAACATGAATTGATTAAAAAAGAATGATGTTTGAATAACAGAAATTAGTCATGTGCCTTTTTATTACAAAATCACAATATGCCATCGAATCTAGAAATTTAAACTCTTTTGAGAAAAATAAATCTCAGTTGTCAATATCATTGTAGAAATAAACAATTTAATCACTAGAAAGAAAGTATAAAAATTATGCTGCTTTGTATGAAAAATAATTTTTCTGAAAACTATTTTTATAAAATATATTTAATTATTTTAAAATAGAAATTTCTTTCAATGAGAAATTTTATTACCTATAAAAGAATTATAATAATATCTGAGAAAATATTAAATTTTAAGTATTAATGAAATTGCAACATTTTTCGTTACACTAATACACTTGGATGCTGAAACTAACAAGTGTCATTGCCTAAGTGATAAAGTGTAGAATATTCAACAGGAACTTCTATAAATCTAGCAGAATTCTGTCACCCAAACTATAATCATATCTTAATTTGAATGTAAAATATCTCCCTTATAATTCTTCACTCAGAGGGAATCTTGGGTTTGAAATCTGGGAATAACTGCATCTACCTGAAGCACAAAGAAATATAATAGTGGTTATAATTCAAGGATACAACAAGGCAGAAACAGGCATAATATCTGATATATACAAAGCAAAGATAACAAAGATGATCTCATTTCAGTAGGGAATATTCAGGAAATAATAACAAGAAATGGCCTTATCCATGATCTTGACATATCTATCAGGGGATTTTTTCAGTAAGTTGATTGGAAAAAGTACAAATAATATATCATCAAATATAGATTTTATAATAGACATGACTAAAGAAAATGAAGAATAAAATATAGTCAACTTTATGAAAACAAAATAACAATTACTTAATTTGCTATTATTTCGTAACAACTTCACTTCAATAGAACAATCAAATTTCAAATTTATCAGCTAAAATTTAAACCTTTTAAGTATGGATTTTAATAAAAAATTCACCTAAGAGAATAAAATATTAAAAGCAAAATAATGAGAAAATACTGTATATTGGTAAGTAGAAAACAAAGTAAAGGAAACAAAATACATAGTTTGATCATTTTTGTCAAACTCTGTAATTCTTGCAAGGCTTGTCAGCAATGAACAGTAGAAAATTTTAATATACTGAGAAGTAAAAAATGGTTTCAAAATATTTATAGTCATAAATTTGTTAATAACCCATCATTAGAAATAGAATAGTAACAAAAATATAATTTTTAAATTAAGAAAAATTCTGACATTGTAAACTTTCATGAAAAAATTGTTTATTGTAAATTTTAGAAGTATAGGAATGTACTGAGGCAGTGGATATAAATTATCTAATCTTCATATGGCTTTTCTAACAGATAAAGTTAACTACTATTTAACCAGAATTGAAGTTGAACATTAAATGAATCAAAACACTTAATCCTGCTGTCAAATTTTTCCATTCATAAATTTTTCAGTAATACATGTGTCTATCTGCATTTGCTAATACTACTTCATCATAGAAGTGCTTTAAAAATTGTGCTGTAACCAATTTTTATTAATCTACTACATTTATTTGATCAAAATTTTCACATCTATCTTGTAAATTAGCATTTAAGATAATCATTAAATTTATTTTGTCAGATTCAATTAAATAAAACACAGTAACTACACAATAAATATAAGAATGGAAAAAGAAGAGACATGTTCATTTGGTTCTCTATAATTTATTTTTAAAGCATTACAAAACCCTTTAACTTTCTGTTTAAGATGGAAGTGTTTGTAAAGATACAAAATAACTTTGTCTCAATTAAAATTAAGCTATATTGAAAATATTTTAGGAAGTCAGCAAACAAAATATTTCCAAAATTGATTTGTTATTTTAATTTTTTAAGTGTTAGGCAAACTAACAATAGAAAATGAGTTTTATAATGAATTTTATAAATCTGAAAGTGAATAGTTTTAAGAGATTTAATTAAAAAAATTTTTTTAAATGAAAAGAAATAATTCATAGTACTTAGGTTACATAATTTATCAAACAACCTGTATTCTTTTATGCATCTATGGAAAATGCGCAGATATTAGGACTATCAAAATTAAAAGACAATCATGGCACAGACAAAAGTGCCTGATAATGCCAATATAGTTGCAATATATAAAATGTTAAGAAAAATCCTATTGAAAAGGTAGTCATCAAAAGAAAAAGAAAGGCCAAACAAAAAAAGTATAATACACAGCTGATTACCTTACAGCCATTCCAATCTGGGTAATACCAAGGGTAGGTACTCCTATAGGAAGCATGTGTTCCAAGCCCCATCACTTGTAATATTCCACTTGCTCCCTCTCAGCCAAAAAGAGGAGAAAATAATGCATATACTGCTATAGAGATGAGAACTGTATGTTCCTTGCAATGATGCACACCAGAATAAGATATCTGCTCAAAGAAGCTTTTTGCACTATATTTTACAGTCTTATATCTGTATCAAACCAATTTCTTCTTCATCTTAATCATCTTTTTTTCTTTCATTCACTCAACAGTCCTGATGTACAGTGTATCTATTTCTCTGAGCACTTCTCCATCTTTCTTAATCGGAGACAAAGAGAGTGCAAGTAGTAGAGGGAGACAAAAAGAATAAGCATGTAATTATTGATCTTTACATAGAAAGCTCTTACTCATTTGCACAGTCATCTTCATTTACTACTGTTCTCTTCCTTTTGTCACTGCACTCCCCAACTTCTATACATTTACTGAGCAATCCATAGTTTACTCATTCATATCCATGGGTTAGTCACATTCAAATCTAGCCATTTAATATAACACACACTGAAATTAAGTAGAAGTCAGTCTCACACCTGGAGAGTAGGACTGAGGATTTGGATGGTGCTATGACTGTTACACACACACACACACACACACACACACACACACACACACACACACACACACACACCTCAAGTTCTTATACAGCACAATCCATCACTTGAAAGTCATTCAACATCCAATTAAAATAAGAAAAAAAAAAGGGGGTGTCATTAAACAATGAAAATTGAATAATGAAGCCAACAGAAAAGATTTTGATGGCTGATCCCTAACTGAAATTGATTTTTTTAAATTTTGCATAATTTAAATAATACAAATAAACAGAAGAGGGGAAAATATTATAAAATCTGTCAAAGAACTTTATCTGTATTACAGATATAGATCTTTATATACAAGCAGGTTGTTGAAGCAGTAGTGATGATTTGCTAGCTGTATTGCTTCATAATGAATAATGACCTTGTGATGTTCCCATTACCTCTTCTAGACATTTTTACCATTATACTTCAAGGGCATATTACAGTAGTAGTTGGCTTTGATGTGAGTACTCTAACTACAGAGCAAAGGTTTTAAACTTAATGTTTTCTTTCTTTAGAATAAGTTACAGCAAAAATATTAAGTTTTAAAGATTAAATTATAGTAATAAGCACTTATATAAATAATAGAATTAATTCTGAAATTATTATTTGCCTCTAGACATGTACATATGTATGTATACACACTAATTATATACATCTGGTTCCTAATTAACTTTACAATTAAACTCTAAGATGAAAATTTATGATCAACACTCACATAAAAAGGTAATTTCATAGGTTAAATTATGCTAAATATTTTAAAGTAAATTTGTTATCATCTGCAAATGTACAAATTCAGCTTTAAAAAGTCTATATAAATATACCCATTTCAATCTGAAAGAAAATTAGTTTGGAAAGTTGAAAACATGAATTGGTAATTTTTGTTTGAATTTCTGGGATAAGGCGTTATTACATTTGGGCTAATATCATCATCTTTGTTGTTATCACAATAACAACAGTGATAATAACAAAAATTAGAACATTAGGCTAAATGTAAATAATAAATTGGTAACACAAAAACATTGACAAAAATATTCTCTGTATATAAGAGGCACTAAAAAGTTCTTGACCCCCTTCTCAGAATTAGTATTCTGTTTTGTCATTGAAATATTGATTTTAGGAAATGGATTGAGCAGAGAACTTTTTATCATCCTGAACTTATAACATATTCTATTTTAACAGAATGCATCAATTGGTCAGTGTAGAATCAGGGATGTAAGAGTTTTACTGAAAAATATACTAAAGAAACATAAGAGTGTATAACATTTTATGGTAGGCAACATTTCTGGTTTCTCTAATTTGACAAAAATAGTGTTAACAGTAGTGGCAGCTGCATAAATGGGTGCAAAAAACAGTAACTAGCTACAAGTTTCCACTTTATAAAATAAGGACTTTTTAAAATCTTATAATTATAGTTTTTTCTTTTTTTTCATTTTTAAACAATTCAATTGTCATCGCTAAATGAAGCTCATAAAAAGTGAAGAGTAAATTCTTTATATTATTTTACTATGTGGATGTAGAACAAAAAAAGCATTTAGAAATGTAATAAAATCAATTATCACAAAGAGAAATGTAGCTGATTAGTTTTGGTTATTTAATTAAAAGTAATCACTTATGAATAAAATAATTCACAGTTTAAATTATGAAACTTTCTAAAATAACCATCCTGACAATGTAAGCACTAAAGAAGTTGCACATGTCAGCAATGAAAACATTTTAAATAACTTTTCTGCACAAATGATTAGGTTAATAAAAATATTCAGTTATTTTTTTGTTTAAAAAAATGCAAACACTACTACTACTATATATAAAAGATAAAGTGCTTTTTTTCTTTTTCACCAATATAGTTTTCATATTGGACAAAAATATGTTAATAATGAAATTTAAATCAAGAGTTTCTGAACTACTTTTATTTACTTACATCTACTATTTCTAATTTAAAACAATGTATACTGTTGTTCATTCTGCTTTCCCATGAAAAGAAATTAATGAAGAGACAATAATGTATGTTATTAGCATACAAAGTTAACTAGCATAGATAGAAATCATTTTTGCCTTTATTAGAAAATTTATTATTTTCAATTCTATCTGAGGTCAAATCATGTCAGTGGTCTTGGTGCTTATACAGTCAGCTCATAATTCTTATTTTGAATATTTTAACAGCTATGTGGAACATTTTCTCTAATCAAGGTGAAAAATCTCTTCTCCTACCATATTCGTAATTCTTTCTAGTTTCTTTAGGCCTCCACCATTGTGAATGGAAACTAATTCCTGTCCTGACAAATGCCAAAACATTAAGTATTTCTTTCATTTTAAGAAAAGAATATTGCATTGTTTATAACATCTTTGGTATTTCAATTTAATTCATTTTTTTTAGTAGACAATGACACACAATTAAACAGTCATATTTTCCTTTGTTAATGATAGTTTTTATGTTCAGGCAACTGGTAACTCTAATTGGTGAGGCAATGGTTAGCAAGCTTGTTGGGTTGAAAATGACCACTGAGTAGTGAATTTGACCCTCACTGGGCATCTCATACTTGTAGCCTTGTGCCAAACTAAGTTAAGCTTAGTAAGCAGTAACTTGTACTTCCAGTCATTTTTTCAGATATATACAGATTAAACATTCCATTGTTTCAGTTTCTTTTAATAATAATATGAAAAATTCTTAGCCTAAGAAGGAATTTTAAAAAAGTGATATTTTGTCATTTAATCAAATTTTAGGAAGTGGGTTATACTAAGAACTTTTCAGTGACTCCTTATACCTGTAGAGGACAAAACAATTTGGGCATTAAACCAAATATATATAGACCACAATTTATCTTTAGTAATGAGATAACAACCATAAACAGAATATAATTCTATAATTGTTGCATTACTTCCTTTCAGTGACAGCAATCTGCTATAGACAAAGAATAACACTAAGGCTTTGAACATATTTTTCATGTTCACTGAGAATCTGACTTCTCCCCATGTGTTCCTTTAAAAACTGACTGCAGTGTTTATTCATTAAGTTTTCCTCCTCTTGCCCCAAGTAGAATTTTTGTTTTAAATATTGTGGTGAACACACATCAATACAGATACAAAAGAGGCCCCAGATTGTGTGAATTGCATCCAGGTTTTCCGTTAAGAGCAGAAGAGCTTGTTCAGATATGGGCTTCTCTGCAATTTGCTTAGATTTTGGTTTCTGTCAACGGTATACTGTCAATAAAAGCAATGGGTAAACCAGCAGTCAACAGTAGGCATTTGGCAAGATTCAGTGTCCTGTGAAGTAATTCCCTTGTACAGTTTCTTCCTTAAATTGCATGCCACAATTTCTGAGACAGTGTCATTTTTATTTTCTTCCATCTCTTTCCCTTTTCTGCCTGTTACTCCATAGTTCTTGGAAGAGCAATTGGTTAGGTGTTTCCCCTAACCTCAACACACCATTGCCATATTTTACAACAAATAGCTCATGAAAACTGATATGTCATTCATAAAAGCCTTCATTGGAAAAACAACTTTTATCCCATTGTTTGTTGCTATACAGTCTAATATTCTATTACTTATATAAAAATTAAATGAAGTGGGAATGGTGATCTAACCAATATGCAATAATTTGAATTTGAAAATCTAATAATACACAATAGATATATAAGTATCATACACATACATACATATTTATATAAAGAAGAGACTAGGATTTATAAAATACATTAATGAAAAATAAAACTGCAACACCCAGAATATGTGATTTCATTTACTGAATATTATTTGTACAAGTAATATAATTGGATTACAGTAAATAATCAAATATACAAATCAATATATGTAAAGGTTCCAAAATAAAAGGTATATTAACAGGGCTCAAGCCTCATATTAATATATTGTATATCCTCCTTGGCCATTAATACAGGCATGTACTCTCACATGCATATAATTGCACTGATGGCAAATACCATTCTGCAATACATTATCCATGCCTCTTGCATTTGTTGACACAATATAGTCAATGGTGTATTGCTGCAGGTGGGCTAACTGAATGAGTTAGGCATTTTCTATACTTGTTCAATGGAGAACAGGTCTAGTGAAGTTTATTGAATATCTACATGCACTTTTTAATAGAAATCCTAATAATGTATATCAATACATAAAGAATGATCAGGAAGAAAATTAAAAAAGCCAATTTGTCAGAAATATATATTTGAATGGATAAACAGACAAACAATATTTTAACTGATACTGTGACATGTAAAATTTAAGATTAAAAAATCTCAAAGCTAACTTATTAAAAAATGTAGATAAATATGAAAATGTAATCAGTCACTTAGAGAAAGAAAAGCAAAATATAAGAACACAATCCATGATCACATACAATAGGGGTGAGAAAAGTGAGGACAAGATGACTAATAAATATACAGCTAAAACAACACTTTGATATCAGGCATCTTATAATGCTCGTAAGAAGTTGGATCAAATCCTGTCAAAAAATTTTATTTCTCAGCCATCTAGAAAAATAACTCTATATCATATTTATTGCATTGTAAATGATTTATGCTCTACATATGTGAATCTGCTAATGTGGACAGATAGAAAAGTATACAGGTAGCTGAAAGCAATTGTTTCATAGAGGTTGATGTGCAAGATGAAAATGGACATGCCAATGCAAATCTTTTACATCTAGTAACCTATTGGGAGAAAATCTTAAGATGTAACATTTAAAGTCCTAAGTAACATACATACATAGGAAAAGGAAATAAAAGAAAGAATCTTTCCTTTTAATCATATTAATGCTCTGAAATACAAATTGAATTGGAATTGTTGAATCAATTCTATTTTGTCTACATCATTGAATCATAGAAAAATTCCAGTCTATTTTATGGTATATTCTTTAATTCTCAACCACTGATTAAGTTAGATCAGTAGTTCCCAAACAGTGTGGCATACCTCATAGTTACAGTGAAAGAGGATGACAAGTGAAGTGGAATGATTGAAAGACAATCAAAGATTTAGAAACAGTTTCAAAAAATTCATATGCCAAAAATAAATGATTTCAAAATTTGAAATAATATTATGGATTACTTGCAATTGCATGCATCCCAGTATAGATAATTATTGACCAATTTTATCATTGTGATATTTTAGCATTATATCAAGTATAAGATATTAACTAGGGTCGGCAAATTGGAGGAGAGAGTTATTAATGATAATTTTCTGACTTTGAATCTGCAGTTATCTCCCTTTGACTCTGTTTTTTTATTTTTCAATGTACTTTTTATCACATAAAATTTGGTGAGGTGTGAGCAAATTTTCAGTCTGAAAATGCAGCCCAGAGGAAAAAAAAAACACTAAACTAGATACATATTTTATCTAATTTCAGAAAAGATAGTGTTTAAGAAAGTGTTTTTGAATCTTTCTTTGTTTGTAATGATGCAGTTGAAACTTACTTGCAGTTGTCCCAATTCAACAAAATCATAATGAAAGTGAGCACATTCTTCTAGCTTTGGAAACCGTGTTGCTCCATCTGTCAGACTGTAACAAGAAAGAAAAGAGATTAAATTGTTAAAATGATTACATGTTTACATTGTGCACAACTTGTATCAAATTCATTTAGGATGTTCGAGATATAATTTCAAGAAACAAGTATTTTGTTGATATTTTTCTTCTTTATATCATCCTTGGAATATGTTTTGAAAATGATGTGAAAAATACTGAAATAAATCAATCATAATAGTTGCTTCTTTTTATTTTTTGGTTTTGTTTTAAAATTTTTAAAATCATGAAATGCAAATTGAAACAATTTTATTCCAAACAATGATGTTCTATATAATGAATGCAGACGGCAGTGTGTCATTGTATCACACTTTTTCAACTTTAAGCCCAACATATCATACCATTTTGGAATCAGGCCGACTCTGTGAGCAAATTAAAAACATTCCAGGCCAGACCCGTAATCCTGAAATTTTGGATTCCCAAGTTTTCATTGCTGCGATTGATTTCAGTGATTTTTTTTTTGCAACAAATTTTTTTGTGCAATAACAATTTTTATAACTTAAATTTTGGAATAATTAAAATTAATTGTGAAATCCAGCAAAAGTCAACCATGAAATAAAAATAATTTGAAATCAATAGCAAATAGGTAAGAATATAACTTCAAAGTAATCAAAATATATGTATTGAGAGAAATCAGATGATACAATCATTTCAGAGCAAGAAAGAAACAAAAAGATCTATCTCTACTGATGATGGATTGACAAATCTTTCACAGAAGTGTATAAAACTCCTAGTCAGAGACTTCAAGTAGCCATTCCAAGTAGTCTCATTTACATATCACAATCATGCAACATTCATCAGACTTTTGCTAAATTCTGATAAAGCCAGCTTCCCTTCAATGTATGTCTTGGTTGCATGCTAGTCTGTGAATGATCTTCCATTGTCAGCCCATTTATGATCATATGACATGGCATACCATTTATAATTTTTTTCTCCTAGTAGTGCATATGACATTTTCTAATGTGCCTGTTTCTTCAGTATCTGTCTATATTTCTGAGATGAAGTATTATGTACACTACTTACATTATTCGGACTATTGTCCTCATCTTTGTTGCCATATTTATTACGTTTCAGTGTACGCTCCGGCCTTCTACAGGTTGTTGGAATGTCGAACTAAACCCTTTACTGGGGTAGACTGTTCTAGTTCCACATGCCATGTTTAAAAGATGTCAGTTATCAGTTATCTCCTGTTAATTTCCCTCTCCAAGTTCTCCACTGCCTTAACCGGGTATTGAACTCACACTCTTTGGGTCCTGTCACTGGATTTAACCAACACCTTTAACTGTGCATTTGTCCTTGAGGACATCTGTGTATAGAGGAAAACATGACTAAAGACTGTGTGTACGCTATCCCGTGCAGCAGCGGAAAGAAATATAATGGGGAGACAGGCCACCCACTTAAGGTAAGGCTTCAAGAACACCAGAAAGATGTAATATGTGGGGAAGTGGAAAAATCAGGCGTCGCTGACCACATATGGAGAGAAAAGAGAGATGATCCCCTCTGTGGGATCAGGTTGAGATCATAGACAAAGAACACCATTGGAAAATTCATAAACTTAAGGAATCAGCACATATGCTAGGCCACAAAAATCTCCTGAGCCGACCAAGCATTGAAATGAATTCAATATGGGAACCAGTAATAAGGAGTGCTAGAGAAAAGCAATAATAACAGCAAAAATTGCAATATGAGCTCTGGTAAAAACATGAATGATAAAAGCAAAAATGGCAAAATGAGTACTGGTAAAAAATGGTTACTGAAAACATTAGGTTTATAATATCCAGAAATTCATACACAGATGTCCTCAAGGACACATGGTACAGTGGATAAAGGCGTTGGTTAGATCCAGTGACAGGACCCAAACAGTTCAATACCTGGTTAAGGCAGTGGAGAACATGGTGATGGGAATTAACAGGAGATAACTGATAACTGACATCCATTAAACATGGCACGTGGTCTACCCCAGGGTTCAGTTCGATATTCCAACCACCTGAAGAAGGCCAGAGCATACAACGGCCGAAAAGTTGTAATAAATATGGCAACAAAGATGAGGACAATAGTCCAAATAATGTAAATAGTGCCCTGTTTTTTGTTTGGCATCTTGCACTGTGTCCAGAATGCCATATCTAGAAGATGTTTCATCCAGGTTCTTCACCAGACATGAATTCTTAGTCTAACTAGACTAGCAAATGAAAGGTTTATGATGTTGCAACTTCCAATATTGACTGTTCCCTGGTGTTCCTCAAGGAATTCACTCATGCTATATTCAAGGAAGATGTTAAGGAGTATAGAGGACAGAAGACAGCATTGGTGTATGCCAACTGACATGTGGAACCACTTTCCTATGGAACTTGGAGCATTACTGTGATGCTTGCCATATCATACAGCTGCTGGATAGTATGGATAAACTTTTTAATCACATTGTTAACAGACAGAACTAGCTTCCTATGACCATGCGGTGAAAGAAAATGTGCTCAATGGACTCTTTCATATCACTGCAATTAATGCATTCTGGAATAATTTCACCAGTTTCATTAGATGAGCCATTGTTGAAACTTTCATTATAGCTTCACATCCAGCAGTGGCCAAAAAAAAAAATCCGTACCTAATTCCCAACCCCCTTTCACCCATTCTTTGTCTTTTAGTTTCTTGGTTCTAACTCTTGCTACAAAGTCAGGGTCTTCAAGGGATAATGTATATCCTCTCAGTGACAACATTAAGAAATGTGATTTCCTTTGTATTTTCTCAGCCCAGCAGTAGTTGTTTATATCACATATAATATTCAGCAGCAGCATCCATCAGTGGGCAAGTGAAGTATAAGACTCAAGTTTTCTATTCAGAATTGTACCACATGAATTTGATGACAGAATAATTGCAAGTTCAATCCCTGCTCTGAGTAAACAGGGTGAGCACAATAACTGAGCAGTACTAAACTAGACAAGATAGCCCTTATGACACTATTTAGCTATGGTAATTGATGAACTAATTAGCCATAAAAATTAAACAAGAAAATACTGAAAACAGAAAAGAAGATATCCCAAAATTTTATTTTTACTTTAAAATAAAAGTTACTTTTCTCAAGAAACCAGGAATTTGCATCAACGATAAATTCACAGAAGGGCAATGTGGTAAGCTTTTGACAATTGATTAATGATGATTGTAAAAGTACTGGTTAAGAAAGCACGAGAACCAAAAAGTGTCGAAGATATCATTTGAGATGGCAAAGATTTTAGAAGTTGACCAAGCGACAAAGCTATGTGTCAATTGTAAGAATTTTTGACATAGGAAGATTTCCCGAGAGATATGCCGTTCAATAGGGAAAGATTTTATTTTTACTTTTCTCAAGAACCTGAGGATTTGCGTAAATGGTAAATTCACAAAAAGGTCATGTGGCGAGCTTTTGACAATTGATTAATGATAATTGTAAAAGTACTGGTTAAGAAAACACAAAGTAGCCAGAAAGTGTCAAAGATATCATTTGAAATCGCAAAGATTTTACGAGTTGGCCAAGTGACAGGGCCATGTGTTATTTGTAAGAAGAAAAAGGGAATTTCATAAACAAAGTTGATCATTCTAAACTCAGAAATCCTGAATAAACAGGGATGTCAAAGAGTTAATTAATGAAGCAAGCTTAGCCACACCCGAGACGCCATTGGTCGGGTGGTAGAAATAGTGATAGGCGGAGGTAAATTGGTAAGAAAGACAGGGAAATTATTAACGCCCACCGTAAGGATTTGGTATGAGGTACCAATGTGAGAAGGAGGGAGTTTAGGAGGATGGCTATCCTGCAACCTCTCCTCACAGATTAAGGGATCCTCCCAAAAATGGAAAGTAATTAATTTTCTAAAAATGGGAAGTAATTAATTTTCCTAACCAGACAACAAAGGGACCCTTGTAGGAATCAGGGAATTACCGAAAACCCCATGCTGCGTCTAACCCCGAACCGGTTTTTGGTTGAAGTCCATATAAGAGAGCGCCCTTGAGCAGTTTGCCAACTGATTTTTTTCAGTTCACTAGCAGGAACCAGAGAGTTGCCTCGCAGAAGCTGGCTGAGAGATTCCACGAATTCCAGCTTCCGACCTCAACTTTCTACAAAACAGCAAGTTATACTGACGAACAAAGCTAAGCCAGAACCTAAAAACTAAACCAGTTGACTTAGAAGACCAGAACTTGCCTAGAAGTATAATAGTGTCACTCTCAGATGAAATGGATTGGGAAAAACACATACCCCTGTATAGAACAGACTGATAAAAGTTGATTTATATAAAGAATTCAGTTTGAAATTCACTGAAGGTTACCTGGATCAACAAACATCTGATGAAGGACAAACATTGTGATAACAACAAAGATGAGGAAAATAGTTCACATGTAAATAATAATTCCCCATCCCAGAAATTCAAACAGAAATTAGAAATATGCTACTTTTAAGCTGAAACAAGTTTTTTTATATGCACATTTCTAAAAAGCAATAAAAGAGTATACAGATAATTTTCAAATGCTTTACACTATTATTGAAAAAGATTTAAATATATGTTTAATGATCACACAAGTATTTACTGAAACACAACTTTATATGCTTGCTTTTAAACAATAGTAATTGTATATACATACATTTATCTGTGTGAGTGCATCTCTATTTTTCCCTATTAAAAACATTGTATTTTTAAAAGGAATTATACTTGATAATCTTGTTGTGTCATGTAATGTTCTCACAAGTACACAGTCAAGGAAAGATAACTCCACTCCTGAGTGTAGAAACCTTCCCACTTATGTACAATCTAATTTGCATATCATATCTCCTGGAAACTTAGAGGCTTTATGCTCTTAGTAGATCTGCTACTTCTATGAACCACTCCAGGAGGTGTACCGCTTGTCTCATGGTGATTGCCTAGATTCCACTTTATGGGGGATCTTGGTCTTACTGGATTTACTTCATTTGAATTTTCCTCATAATCCTTATTATCATTAGACACACTCATTCTCTCCTCCCCTTCACTCTTCAATTCTTGCTTATAATCCTAATCTCTCTCTCTTCTACACCAGGCTCTTCATCCATTTAAATGTCTTCTGGCTCTCTTTGCAATCTAAACTGGTCTTCATGAGCTAACACACCTTGTCCATTTTTTGTTAACATTTCTGTATTAAATCCTTTTTGCACTACAAATTGTCCTTTCTCAAGATCCAAATCCTTATTCCTTTTGTACCATACATTCTCATTTGTTGCAAAGGACATGATTATTGGGGCTTTAATTTGCCCTCCCATCAATGCTGAGGGGCTTTGTGTCCTGCCCACATGGGGGGGTGGTCCTGTAAATTAAAAGCAATCTTGGTAGATAACTTTCTAGGCTGCAATTCCCTGGAGAGAATGCTTTCAATCCAATTTTTATCGTCTGGACCATCCTCTCTGCAATTTCATTTGACTGAAGATGGTATGGGAGTGTTTTGCATGGCCTACATCCAATTTGTATTAACCATGTACACAAGCTTTCCTCAGCAAACTTTGGTGCATTATCCGACACCAATATCTTAGGTACCTCATTCCTCAAAAATACTACTCTTAACACCTGTTGTACAGTACTTGTTTTCTGTCCAAAATATGCATCTACTTGTATGAGGAATAGGCCTACATCTTTAATGTATGCATGATCCATGTGTACTCTTATCCATGTCTCCTCCTCTTTTGGCCATGAATGAATCTTGATTTGCCTAAAGCTCCTTATCTTTGAACACTTAGGGCATTTTCTGATATAACCCTCCAGCTCTCTTGTATACCCTGGCCACCAGGCTTGTAGTTTCAACCTTAGTTGTGTGTTCAATACACCACCATGTAAATTGTCATGTACTGCTTTAATAATATCTTTTAATTTCGGTTGTACAATAAGATCTCCACTACATATAACTCCTCTTTCAATTGTTGATCTGTGCCCTGCAGGATCCTATATTAAAAAGAGTACTGAATAGAATAAGGAATAATGTATGGAGTATTACCTCTATGTTGGAAAGGCCTTTTAAGGAAGTAAGGCACATATTAACAAAATTGAGCTGCCTGAAGGATAACACATCTGTCTTTACCCAGTGCAAAATTCTGTCCTCACAACTGTCCTTTGTTTCACCATTCTGGGTATTAAAATTCAATCTTGACAATGTGTCCATGTGTGGAATGGAATTTCCTTTATTATACATAATGTCAAAATCGAATGTCATAAGCTTAATCGCCCACTTCAAAATTCTGAATGATGTGACTTGAGGCAACTCTTTCCTCAGGTTGAAAATGAACTCTAAGGGCTTGTGGCCCAACTTTAGTAGAAATTTTTTACCCAATAATAAATTGTGCATTCTTTCAGTACTCCAGACAATTGCCAGTACTTCTTTTTCAATGTAAAAATAATTCCTCTCTGTTGTCATCAACTTTCTGGACAAATACATAACAGGATGTCCCTTTTGTGATAAGATCACTGCTATGGCACGATCACTAGCATTAGTAGTTAGTGTGAGTTTTTTTGTCAAGTCAACTACTGGCTTGTTTCTAAGTACTTCCTTTAGCTTTTTGAAGGCCACCTCCTGTCTTTAAGTCCACTGAAATTCATTATTCTTCTTTCTCAAGTTTTCAAAAGGTTCAATCATGTTGCTATGTTGAGGTATATATTTATTATAAAAGTTAGTCAAACTCAAGAAAGATTATAACTCTTTCTTATTTTTTGGCATACTTATTTCTGATATTTTGCTAATAAGTCTGTCATCTGGTGAGATCCTATCTTTAGATATTTGATATCTTAAATATGAAATTTTCTGGCAATTAAACTCACATTTATTTCTATTAATTGCTATAATGACATTACTCAATCTGCTTAGAACCTGTTCTGTTTTATTCTTTAGTTCCTCCTTAGTATTAGTGTCAATATCTGTCATCCTGATAAAAAAAGATGTTTTTTTTTTAATCTTTCCAGAACTTTCTCAGAATTGCCTTTTGGAAGATGTTTTAATTCCAAACAGTAGACAAGTCCACCTTAGGAAACCTATAAGTGTGTTTATCGTGGTAACTTCTTGAAAATGGTTGTCAATTTTCATCTGATTAATACACAGATTCCAGATCAATCTTGGCAAAAGATGTCATGCCCACAAACTCATGACACACTGTTTCAATATTTGGCAATGGGAAAGAGTCTGAACATACGTGGTGATTTACGCCAACTTTGTAGTCACCACAAATTCTTAAATCTACATCTGTTTTGTGTATGGCCACGATTGGAGAATCAGCGGTGAAAATTTTTGAGTCCAGAAAAGAAAATATGTTGACTAAAGATGCCAGTAAAAATTCAATATCTGGAATATTACCACAAGCACACCCAATAATGTACATCTCAAGAATGTTGACAAATGCCTAATTTAATTTTCAAACATCAAAAAGAGACCCTAGCTATTGTGTGGATGATTACTAGAGCTCAACAATTTTTGATTAGAAAAAAAAATCATATTGAGGTCTGACTATAGACCATTATAATTTATATTTAATCCAAGAAAAGAATTACCCAAAAGTTTCAACATCGAGAATATTGAGGTGGGCAATAAGAACTTTGACTTTGATATATGTCAAAGGAAATTCAATTCCATATGCATACACATTTTGAGGTTGCGATTTTACACAAATCCAAAAGAGAATATAAAGGAGACTTTTGAAGGTGATAAAAAAGGGTGCTGATAATCAAACTCATTTAAAAATGTTATTGTTGAATGGTTATGTTTCTTTTTTCATAATAGATATTGTTTAAAAACGCCTGATAATTATACCCCAACCCAATAATATTAGTAGACTTTTTTTCAGGATGGGCTGACAAAAAGAAGTTATAAACAAATTTTAAAAGTCATATTCTCTAGAAATGGAGTACCATAAATCCAGGTATCTGACAACATACTTGAATTTTGCAACAAGGGACTTAACTTGTGACTAAAAAAAATAGGATGTACTCCTTACACTTCCATATCACCCCCCACCGATCAGATGGGATAGTAGAATGGTGCAAACTATAAAGGTGGGCCTAAAGACATATTCATAACAAAAAAAGTAGAAATCTTCCTACCAAGACTGCTTTTAAGTTACCACACTAACACATGCTGGAAGGTTAGGGAACCCATCTGTCTTAATGGGAAGGCAAATCAGAGCTCCTTTAACTATATCATATTCTACTGATGAAAGAATGTGGTATAAAAAAAAAGGAATCAGTTCCCAAAAAAGCAAATTTCATAAGGCAAAAAAGGAAATAACAGCTGTAATAAGAAGAAATGGAGATAGTAAACTTGCCCATGCAGATCAAATAAAGTCACAAGACAAATATGAGGAGGAGAAAAGTAACAAAGAAATGTCTATTGATATTTCAAATTTTGTTGAACTGAAACAAAACCCACCTTTACTGGATGAAATGTCTGAAGTTGAGTGTATATATTATAAGGATAGCTAAAATGAATACACTGAAACTTCAGAAGTGTCGATGAATGAAGAAAACTGTTCTGAATATGAAACAAGACAATACATATCAAGATACACTATTTACATTGCTCAAACTATCATCCTCATCTTTGTTGACATATTTATCACAACGTTTTGGCCGTTGTACGCACCGGCCTTCTTCAGGTGGCTGGAATGTCGAACTGAACCCTTTATTTTGCTCGCTGGGGTAGACTGTTCTAGTTCCACATGCCATGTCTAATGGATGTCAGTTATCAGTTATCTCCTGTTAATTCCCCTCTCCAAGTTCTCCACTGCCTTAACCAGGTATTGAACTCACACTCTCTGGATCCTGTCACTGGATGTAACTAACGCCTTTATCCACTATGCCATGAGGACACCATTGTATGAAATTCTGGGTATTATAAACCTAATGTCTTCAGCATCATTTTTTTTACCAGTGCTCATATTGTAATTTTTGCTGTTACCATTATATATTTTTTACCAGACCTCATATTGCAATTTTTGTTGTTCATACACAGATGTCCTCAAGGACACATGGCACAGTGGATAAAGGCGTTAGTTAGATCCAGTGACAGGGCACAAAGAGTGTGAGTTCAATACCTGGTTAAGGTGGTGGAGAACTTGGAGAGGGGTATTAACAGGAGATAACTGATATCCATTAGACATGGCATGTGGAACTAGAACAGTCTACCCCAGCGAGCAAAATAAAGGGTTCAGTTCGACATTCTAACCACCTAAAGAAGGCCAGAGCATACAACGGCTGAAATGTTGTGATAAGTATGGCAACAAAAATGAGGATGATAGTCCAAGCAATGTAAATAGTGTACATAATACCTCATCTCAGAAATATAGACAGATGCATATCAAGATCTCTATTAATATCTCAGGAGATAGATTGAATAGCAAAGAAACCCTGAAAATGAGCTAATTTTTGTGAAATGTAGAATCACAAAGAGAAAAGTGAGAATTTAAAGTTTAAAGAGTGAGAGTTTAAATTCTTTACGAATGGTACTGAAATTAACAAAAGGCAAAGCATAAGAACAATATACTCTATACCTCCAATCCACTCAAGACAAAAGAGTTGCTTACAACATTCTTTGAAAGTTACTGGATGTAGCAGATAACTGAGGAATGCCCAATTATGACAGCAGCAAAAATAAGGATGCAAGACCCCTGAAATATTTCTAACATTTATTCTGCGTTTTTGGCCTTTCGATTAAAACAAAATAAATAACAAAATATATGTATTTTTTCTTCAGTTTCTTCTTTAAATAATTTTATAATATTTTAAACTTAATATGGATTAAATTTAAAATTGGTAATTTTTGATTTTCAATTTTATAGTAAAATTTAATATTAATTAGTTAGAATGATTTCTATTTCAGTTTAACCCTAACATTAAGGCATTAATTATTATAACCAAGGTTCATTGTCAAGTTTTTTGAATTCTCATATACTTGTATTTTGATTGGTCATTGCAGCTTATGTAACAGCGTTTCCCCTATCGAGGGATGTTTGGTTGATTTGAACCTTTTAAAACCCTTTATTCTACATTCAACACCATCACCTGATAAGACACCAAAAGTGTTGAAACAAAATGGGTATTTTTGTAGTGATTTTATAACATATTTATGTTATAATTTTCGAATATATATATATATATATATATATATATATATATATATATATATATTAATAAATATACATATATCTACATTCGTAGTGCAACCTAAAGTTTCATGGTTCTACCAACTCATCAGGCATAAACTATTTTGGTTGTTTGTTTTTTTTTGTTTTTTTTTTAATTTTATTACTTTTTTTCTCTTATTTTTGAATTTTTTTTAATAAGTGTAGATAGGTTTGCCTATCATCCAGTTCACATTCCTTCCCTGTCTATTGAACAGGAGTAGAGGTTTATCCTATGTTTCCTGTTTAGAATTCAGTTTCTGGTTCCTTCTAAAGTCTTCCTGTTCACTTTCACTCCCAGTAACCTCTTACTTCTTAGTGGCATTATCACCTTGCTCGGAGTTAAATGAAAAAACAAACATTTTGATTTACTAAGTTGTCTATGACTGAAGCAAAGAGACATCTATTCAAGTTGTTGCATGTAACATTTAAAATCCTCCACACTTTCTTTATAGAAAAACTGCCTGTTATTTTTGATAATATAATGGAGTACTGAAAGGTTCTTGACCTATTTCCCTAAATTTGACCAAATGACCTCATTTTTTTTTCAGGCTTTCTTGATTGGGTTGAAACTTTACAGCACACCTCTCATATTTTACTTTATGTAGTCTTTTGTACAGCGTGCAATGGATACAATGTCATGTAAATTACACAAAAAATGAAAATAACACTGATATCCCATTTTAAATATATTTACTAAAATTACACAAAAATATTTTGAAATACTAAAGAGTAAATTTATTCAATAAACTTTCCATTGGCTTCAACCACAGCTTCCAGATGACTTTGGAATCTCTTGCAACTCTTCTGGACACTCTACTTGTTTAAGTTGGTGAATGCTGCCAAATCCTTGCCTTCAGTTCATCTTTGGTTTTACAAGGAGTTTTGTTGGCCTTTTGCTCAACTGCACCCCACACATAATAATCACAGGAGTAGCAATCTTGGGAGTTATGTGGCCTGATGTAAGGGGTGATATGGTCGCAGAAATTGTCTGACGGCAATGACTGGTCTCTCTTGCTCAGAGTCCTGTTGCCAGACATAAGTTCTTCCAGCAGCCACCCTTTTGGCCCAGGGCAGCACTACCTCCTCAATGCACTAAATATAGGCCTCTGTGTTGAGTCTGAGACCCTGTGGGAAGATGAATGGAAGCATAATGTTGTCATCACTAGCGATCACTCCAAACACCTTCATAATCACCATTAGACTCATTCAACCCTTTCTGAATACTCTGCACTGAAATGTTTGTATTGGAGCTTCCAGTGCAAATGACAAACAGTACAACATGCTGTTTCCAAATTTCTGGCAGAGTGAATTGTGTCATGGTGCTCTTTCTCACAGATGGTGCCCAACTGAGCCTACCATACTGTGCAGTTGACAAAATAAAAAACAAACAATGCACATGCGCAAAATTAAAAATATGAAATGGCAACAATTTACCAATCACACCCTTATTGGCTGAGAACTTTTAAAAATCAAATATTAACCATATATAGATATATTTACATACAGGTCTTGTTTAGCTCAATAGTAAAATAGCAAACTGGTAACAAATAAGTTCTACTTTATATTCCACCAGTTTCTTTATTTCATATTAACACTGTGTTATTATAACTCACTCCTAGCAGTTATAATAATATGTCCTGCTTAAGCTACTTGCCATGAAATCATTAGAGTTCTTCCTGACTGACGCCAACAGACTGGTATTTACCAACCTCCCTACAAGGCAGAATATGGCACAAGGCCGATTTTTATGTTGGGCAATTCTGAGTCTGTAGGCTTGGACTAAATTCCCCATAGACCTGCATACACAGGGTCGGGTTTGCCTATCACTACAGATGAGATTCTGCCTGTGGGCATGGCCTCGGCTGGTTTCCTCTCTGCAGGCAGAGAGTTTGACAAGTTAGTCACGAGCCTGGCAGCTACTGCCTGACTGCAATGGATTTCTCCTAATTCACTTTGAGTTCTTTATTTAAGGCTTCTTGCCTAGTTAATAAGTGTTGGTGGGGGGTCGTATTTACTCCACAACACAATGTATAATGGAAACTGATTTATAGCTGCTTAGTCAATCTGTGTAATGAAATATATACTATACAAGAGGAAAGGGAAATATGGTGTTCAGAGAGGATAGGAAATTAGTTGAAGTTATAGTAGCTTCAAGTGATTTTCTATCCTCTAAGAACAGCTGCCTGAAACTATAAACAGAACTTTACTAATTATATGGCATCAACAGCAACAGATGAGTCTTATCTAACTTTGAAATGAATTTTAATAAACAGCAAGAGTTTAAGGAAATATATTCATATATTTATATTCACTGATCATATAGTTTCACTAGCCTAACTGTAAAGATACTTTAAGAATTCACCTATTGAACACAAAACTAGTAAAAAAAATATAAGCACCAACTCAAAAGAAATCTTTGCATGAAACCTTTTCAAATATGATCAATTATCTTCTTAAAATGTAAAAATCTCCCATTCTATCTGGCCAAACTACAAAAGAATAAAATATTTGTTTTGAGAAAAAAAGAGTGCTCAATAAATTTATTCATTTGTTGTATTAAGTAAAAACAAACAAATGATAAAAGTTCTTTCATCTGAAAGTGTGAGTACCATTAGTTTTATACACAAAAGTTAATCTCTTTGAAAACTTTCAATTACCTTTTATACAATGTAAACATTTCTACAAAGCCAAATTTTCATATATTTTTTCTTTCACAATTTGCTAAAAATGAAGACTATACTGATGATCATTACACCAGTTAAGGTTTATAAACTTTATACAGTAAGATTTGTATTCTTTATTTTGAAGGTGATAGCACAAAATAGTTTCTTATGTACTATCCTGTTATCAATACATTTATGATGCATATATGATTTCTGATCTTATAATTGTTTACAAAAGAAATCAGGGTGCTCAGATGAGAAAAGTTATCCCATACATAAGACTTATGAAGAGAATGGTATGTCATCATTAGATTTATCAGATAAAATACTTGTAGCAGTAATGGCTACCATGAGAGGAGCAAATATTGCAGTCAGGAAGCTAGTTGTTCAGAAGTACCAATCTGTAGATTTGGCACCAGAAGGAAAAACTGAAGTATGCAAGACATAGCACAGACAGGACATCACTCACTGCAGCCATGACCTTCACTTGAACTAGATTGACTGCAGCCCAATACATTTTTGGGTTTGATAACCATCCCTCAGGATCCTGCAAGTGTCATACAGCAACTAGAGTTAATGTTTTACAAAAGAAACCCACTACATGAGTTCATGACTGATAATGACTGTATTCTGCAATAGGGCATTCCCCTATGTTTTTGATGTGCGCATGTTCCATCAGGAAATGGAATCATAGTAAGGTATGGAATAAAGGAGTATAAAATAACTGGGGTTCATAAAAAACGCTAGTGGTCTTTCTCTCTCTATGTGTGTATATGTGTGTGTCACTTCTTTACTGACACGTTTTGTCCAGTGAGGGACTTTATCAAGGTAAAAGTAATGATTTTTATTTTGTAACATTTATTGATAAACAGAAGTAAAAATATTGAAAAGTTTTCAAAATTTTACAATTTAAGAACATTCTAATATATCCTTAAGACTAACAGTGAACATAAAGGTAAACTATAGAGGATGCTAAATGATGTAATTTAATGCCTAATAAACAAAAGTGGGTACAAGTTATTAATGTTGTTGTGGAATGAATATATATATATATATATATATATATATATATATATATATATATTATACTAGCAGTATAATCAATATTAGTAACAACAATTAGGTGCAACTGAGGTGGGGGTGTAACAATTTGAATAGGGGGTGGCCCTGAAAAGGGCCGTTTTTGCATTCTCGATCTTGCAAGGAAGGAACCTCTTCCATGGACCGTCATAATAATAATATATACAATAATTTTTATTTATAATATTTTTATTTTATAATTCTAACAATCTTTTGCTTTAGATTTCAACTCTCTAGTCTAAATTGATTGTAAAATGATTAAATTTTGACTTTGATTTTTGTGCAAAGTGTAAAAAAAAGTCAGTTTTTTCGATTTTTCACCTTCAAGTTTAATTTTTTTCAGCCAATTTACACTCAAAACCGGCACTGAAGAATTATCTATCAAACAAAAACAAATTTCATCGAAGTTGGACAAAAACTGGAAACTCATAAACAACATCCGATCACACACACATACATACACACATTTTGAGAATCATAGATTATTTCAACTTTTTTCAAATTGTTATGGTCATGTATGTTGACTTGGGAAAGAAGTATTTCTTTTAAGAAAGAAGATATTTGAAAAAATTCAAGGCCTAAGTTAACACGTTGGGAAACGTAATGAGGTAATGGATTTAAATCGTTTTCTTATATATTTATTATTATTATTATTATGCCTCTTGATTCCTTGGGGAACACAGGCCGCAACAATACCTCTCCAATGGACGCAGTTCCAGGTGATCCTCTTCAGCTTGGCCCATTTCTTATGTCTAAGAGGAAATAACTATTTTCTGTTCAAGAAAAGAGTTGTTTCCCCTTCGAAAAAAATTCGGTAAGTTAAGAAATGATTGACAGATTTTTTTTTACATAAACATTTCATATTGCATGTTGTTTTACTAAATAATAATAATAATCACGCCTTCTAAGAAAAGTTTTTCAAGTGAAAATATGAAAAAAAAAAACTCATTTTCACTTCACAAAATAATGTGGAAAATATCTTCTACTGATAAAAGTAAAAATACAAACTGAACCAACAATATTATATACTATCAATTACAAATATATGGAAATTTATTACATTTCTAAATTGAATCTGCAAAAGAATTTTACTTCAGTAAAATTCTTTTGCAGTTAGGACTCCATAAATATTGTTTAATAATTTTATATAAAGTTTTATATAATAAGTACAAACGGTCCTTAAAAATCCATTTGGTTATAATTTATTTTGTGAATATCCAAATATTCATCTCTTCAGACCGAAGTTTTTTTAATAAACTGAATCCATTTGTCCAGACAAAAAGAAAAGGGAGAAAAAAAAAGAAGAAAATGCAAAAACGGAATATTTTTATATTAAAAGAGGAAAGAAAGAAAAAGAAATATTTCAATATAAGGTTTAAAAAATTGGGGGGAGGGGGGGGAGAAGGAGAGAGGAAGGGAAAGAAAAGAAAGGAAAGAAGAATTAAACATGAGCCAATAGGGTGACCTAGAAATGATTTTTTCTTTAAGGTCTGAATAAGTTAAAATACAAGGTAAGAGAAGGGTAGATCAGACTAGAAATAGATACAGTCAGGCCATTTTTGACAGCAAAGGAATCATCATTGCATTATAATCATCACAATTACAAATTAATAATAATAATAAAATTTTACATCAATAAAATTAAGTTAAATAAAAATTTAAAATAGATATCTAAAATATTAAATAATAAATTAAGAGATAAAGAGATAAATAAAGAATAAATTAAAAGAACTTAATATCATTACACCTTAAAGTTAAAATAATTCTAACATCAAACAAGTGGATTTCTTAGATGTAACCTTAAACTTAGCCCTTAATAATTTCCAACTTTTCTTGAAAAATAATGCTGACCCCATTTACATAAATCCTAATTCCAATCACCCAACACTGGTTATTAAGCATATCCCATCATCCATTGAACGTCGTATCAACCAGTACTTTTCTACCAAAGAAATATTTGATAAACATAAAATTGTTTGTAACAAAATCATTACCGACAGTGGCTACAGATCTTCCGAAATTAAATATAGGAAAAATTATAGTTACTCTAAAAAGAACAATAGAGGAAGGAAAATAATTTGGTATACACCTCCCTTCAACAAATTAGTCTGTGCCAAATTGGGACACAAATTTTTAAATCTAATTAAACACTTTCCTACAATTAGTAAATTAAGTCAAATCTTCAACCGCAATACCCCAAAAATTAGTTATAGCTGTTCTAGAAACCTAGATAAAATTATTAAATCACACAACAATAAAATATTGAAACTTTATAATGAGAATAAATGCAATCCAAACACAAATTCTAATACACCCCAGGTAACCAAACTATGTAATTGCAGAATCCCTGATCAATGTCCATTATCAAACAGGTGCCTAACAAAATCCATTGTATGTATGTGCTATATCTCATCAAATGAGAACCCCAAGGATATTAAATTGTATGTGGGATCCATTAGAAGACCTTTTAAGGATTGATATTACAATCACATATCCTCTTTTACTAATACAAGCAAACGCAACATGACATCACTTTTTAAATACTTTTGGAGGAAGGCAAACACCTATGGTAAAATGGAAAATCCTAAAACAAGCCAAAACCTTAAGCAAACCTTGTTTTTTATGTTTGCAGGAAAAAATATTATTAAACGTTTGAACAACAGCCAATTATTAAATCAAAGATTTGAAACCACCATTTCTTGTAGGCATATTAAAGATCTAACATTACAATCTTGCTAAACTTTCAAATCCATAACCCTAAATGTTTAAAATGATAACTCACCTCCTTTGATATACTTTCTACCATCTTATATACCTTTCTACTAATCTCTTAGATTATGATTTTTAAAATGTTTTTTGCACATATATAATACTAGTAATAGTATCAGATAAACTGATATATATCCATACTTATTCTACAAGTTATACAGCCCGACAATAGATCAAAATCTGCTTATAAAATTTATATTAATATCCCATACTTTTATATACCTTTCAACTTATATCTTAAATTCTGCAGTAAAACTTACTGTTAAAAAAAACCTGAATAACATGTATTCAACATACCAAGAAAAAATCTCCACCTCTTAATTTATTAATTTACAAAATACATTCATTGATTACAAAATGAGTAGCAATGATTCCAGCCTAAATATACGCAATTCAGCTCTGGCTTTGTTTTAAAGTTACCAAAAACCTTCCAATTACTATTATGGCTATCATTTGAACTTATCCCTGCATCCTCTTTCATCGTCTTACTCTCTCCTATTCCCAATTTTCCTCACTCTTAGAAGGCTTGGAAATGGTGTGCCTAAACCCTTGACCATTGCTGTTGATTTTAAATGTTTTGGATTGAGCCATCATTTTAACACCTCAACAATCCTTCACAAAACTGCTATCAACAAACACTATTGCTTTATTGTCACCCTTTTGCCTTATCTTTTCTTTATATGTCCTCTCTTAAAATTTACCTTTTTTCAAACAAATACAAAAAAAGGAAGTGATGTTCCATGTGCAGCCTGCTTACAAACAAAATTGTTCATAACCATTTTGGTTCTCACCAGTCAAGGTGCAACTAAATGCACCAAAACAAAGTTGCATCTTTTTAGCGAGTAAATTGTTTTTGCCTATATGAAAAAATTATAATAAATAATTATTGCTCTACTATTGTTACTGAGCCCTCTTTTGAATTAATGCTGTGAACATTAGAATTTATATATTATTTTCATTCTCATTACATTTGTATTATATATATATAAAAAACTTCAGTCTAAAGAGATGAATATTTGGATATTCATGAAATAAATTATAACTGAATGGATTTTTAAAGATTGTCTGTACTTATTATATTGCGCTGCTTTACATTGAGCTCTCTTTGGATTAATGTCCTCCTTGGAATTATCGCTACCAATTATCAATTGATATTATATATATATATATATATATATGAGAAAGAGAGAAAGGTGGGTGTACATGTGTAAAATCAGATAAAAATGACCTTGAATTTTAAAATGAGGAACCAATTAAAGAAAACACTAAGCTTTGCAAAGTTATAATAAATTAACAGTGTATGGAGGTTGTATTAACCATCTATTTTAAGCTGTAACTTAAATTATACATTAGTACAGATATTTCAAGATCAATACTGTTGAAGATTTCATGCTGAAATATTAAAAATTTATTAAGTGTATAAAAGAAAACAGTTTCATTTTATGTTGAGTGTGACCTCAGGAGAAATAGATTCCTTCATCTGCAAGTATCCAGGAATCAATAGAGAAATATATTTGTACTACACAATGATACCAAACATAGGAAACATATTTTTCATTTTATAATACTGATAGGAACCAATTTCAATTATTGCCCGGTTGTTTAAATTTAAAAAAAAAAAAGAAAATTTGTATTTAATTGTTTAATCTTAACTGCTTCACTTCTGGCGTGAACTCATCACATCAAATTAGTTGCAAATGTAAATTAAAATCATAATTTACTGCCTTCTTCATAAGTTGTAAAAAAGAATTTTTTTAAAGAGACAATATTTAGATTCAAATCCTACTGTCCTAAGAACATAGTTATTAAATAAAATTAATTATCTGTCTGTATCAGTAGTCTAAAATTGCTTACTTTTTATTAAGTTAATTTGCAAATACACTTTCAAAGATATTTTATTGGATGTAAAGGAAAAGTTGTGTAAGTGTCAGCATCATTGTACACTGCAGTTACATTTTTTGGCAAAATAAAGTTACCTAACTTGGTATAATAAATGTGGAAGTTATTTTATCATATTAATACTAGTTTGATTTATTTGTCATAGATATAAACTTGTTTCATTAGTGACTAGGAAAAAGTCAATGAAAAAAAATAGTCATAGATGGTATGCCTTGTTAGGACAAGAAGATAATTCATATGACTTCCAGACAGGAAAAAAATCATAGGGAAAATAGGTAATATTTTAAATAAATAATTTATTAAAATAGTATTTCATTACTATATTTTAAATATGACCTTTATTTTATTAAGATATATTAAATAAAATATAATTGATTTCTATTTAGCTTCAAATCAAATAATTAGTGACACAAAATATATTTTTAATTTCCATTCAATAATCATGGAATTCATTTTAATAAGCTCTTTTAATTAAATATATACAATAGATATTTGCTTGTCCAAGATCATAACATAAATAAATGTTGGACTGATAATAGAATTGAAAATGCATAGTAATTAAAAATTACTATGCATTTTCAATTCTATTATGATAAAAAAAAATAAACTTCATCAGTCCATGTTTGTTTTATTAATTACTTGCAATATTTTGTTCAACATTTTCCTTTTCCATTTTCCTCTTTCATATTCATTTGAACTCTTTCATTGAAAACCCAGAAGTCAAGCATATATCTGTCCTACTGCCAAGATGGCAACTCTATTTGCCACTGCTGCAGAATGCTAAGCATACTATATTTATGTATGTACATAAGTTCAAATATATAGGTTAAAAAATTTCCCCTTATGTTACTGATTCAGAAAATATATATAGATTTTAGAGGTTTAATTCTTATAGCTTTTTAGAAAATCCAGAATACATATAAAAAACTCACAACTTAGAGATGACTAAAATTCTGAACATCGTGTTTTTCTTGTTATATAATAGCAACAATATTAAGATGAATTTGTATGCCTGTGTATTTTCATCCCAATATCTGGACTTAGTTTTAAACATTGTTTATTATGCTTAACCAAACTAAAGAAACTTAATTATTCTGAAGAAAAATAAAATATACCAACAAGATTTGAACCATAAATCTATACAAGACAAAACTCTTCTCAGTGATAATTGAGTGTAAGTTTTTGCTTTATATGGTCAATAATTATGCATATATAAATAATGCTGATTGTTCTAGCTATCCATACTAATTCTATGTCTACTGCTCTATATAGATATTTTATCATTAGTCTTTGGTTATGTTATAGAAAGGCTAGTTATAAAGGGTTGATGAAACATTTTCAATTTGACCCACTTACAAAAATCAATATTTTAATGACCAAATATCAGAATAGTGACTTGGGGAAGTGTGTTGGATAGAGAATTTTTCAGCATCTCTCTGTATTTATCATTTAAATTATTTTTCATAGAATTTTATAGATAGTTTATAGATAGTTATATGAAATAAAAAAGATTATAGACAACAGTTATAATTGAGAAAGGATGGTCATTTCAGTTGTGCAAATGCCATTATCATTTTTATCCTGAATATAAGACAGTTTGTAGTTAAAAGAACTGAATAAGGGAAGAGATTTATATATAGTTACTTCTAAAGATTCACTAAAAAAAATGAGCATATGTGATGAAATAATGTCCCAAACGTAATGTAACGAGCATGTGCGGAAGCGAACTTGAACTGCGTGTGTGTGCTTTTGACGGGCACACCTTGGAGTGCCATAATGGACTCGGCCGAGGGCTACAAGAAGAAGACGCGCAAGCTGTTTGGAGTTTTTTGGGCGGCAAAAGCCGTTGCGGTCAGTCAGCCGTTTGTCGGCAGCAATCGATGGTGCCGTTTGCTGTCGTAAAGTGTTTGTTTGGAAGAGTCTTGCATTGTCGTGGGTACCGTTTACTTGTTCGCTGTCGTAAAGTGTTCGTTTGGAAGAGTCTTGCATTGTCGTGGGTACCGTTTACTTGTTCGCTGTCGTAAAGTGTTCGTTTGGAAGAGTCGTGTATTCGCAAGAAGGTGTTTGATCAGGTGTAGCATCGCCATGTGCGACAGTTTTGTTTTTTTTCCCCTAATTCCCGTTCTTCCCACAAGCTATTTCGGCATTATGGCCTTCGACCCGAAGCTGATACCACTGTGTGGCGATTCTGGACAGTCGGTAGTGGAATGGTAAATGGCGGAACTGATATGTCAGTTGAGTGGTGTGAAGCGAATTGAGTGTGTTTTCTCGATGCGTTTGTCAGGTGGCGCATATTCTGTATACCAGCAATTGAGTGAGGAGAAGCGTGGAGACTTCAATTGCGTTATGAAGCGTTATACATGGCCTTCACCTTAGACCCCTTCTCCGCGTGGAAGCAGTTTGCAGCACGTCGCCTTCAGCCAGGAGAAACAGTCAATGTCTTTTTGGCAGAACTGCGCAGACTAGCGGTCCTGTTTGGTGGCGTATCAGAAAAGTGTTTGCAGTCTGCATTCGTTGCTGGATTGCCTGAGCATGTAGAGGAGATCTTAAGAGCGTCATCCCAGATGGAAGACCTGGATTTGTCGCACATGCTGGCACGAGCTCGCGCTATCTTGAAGAAATGCACTGGTTCTACAGAGCAGGCCGCAGTGGCTGCACACTTGAAGGAAACATATGTGCATACGTGGTGCTATAAATGTGATGGACACAATCATAGGGCGATTGTCTCCTGGGTCGTGAACCATCCAAGGGTGCTGGTACCAAGCACCAACGGACCATCACTTGCTATCGATGTCATTGGCAAGGGCACATTGCTCGGTGTTGTCTGGGAAACGAGCAAGGGGCGAGAATTCAGTGCCAATCTCCTCCCAAAACCCTTGTAAATGGCACATTGCCTGTAGTGACAGTTCGTATCGATGGAATACCGCGTACAGCTCTGGTGGATACAGGATGCACACCGTCACTAGTCCATAAGCCATGCTGTCGAGCATGGACAAGAAAATCAACACGCGTCCTTACAGTAGACGGAGGCGCACTTGACTGTTGCAGAATCGGAGTGGTACAAGTTAGCGTTGGTGCAAAGCCGTCCATCGCTATGGAAGTCCTAGTCATGGATGGAGACCTGCTTGGATTCGACTTGCTGCTTGGACTAGACGCCATGAAACAGTTGGGAGGAATATCTATAACTGGCGCCAGTGAGGTAAAGTTTCTGCAGTGTGTCGAACCAGTCGTTGCTGCCATCACCATTACCAACCCCAACTTTAAAGTAGAATATGATGAGACCACTCGGCGGTGGACCACATCTTGGAAATGGGTTGGCAACAAACTCCGGGTATGTTAAGAAATAGATTGGCAGAATATCCAACTCCTGCACAAATTTGGGAGGAGTATGATCAGGAACTCCAGATGTGGATAGATAATGGCTGGCTGATTCCTTACCCGGAGGAGGAGCTCGGACCCCCAAAGGGTTTAATCCCCTTCATGGCCATTCTGCAGGAAAACAAACAGAAGGTTCGGCCTGTTATGGACTATCGGGAACTCAATGAGTACGTTGACACATACGCGGCCAATGCGGATGTTTGTTCTCAAAAATTATGGGAATGGCGACAGCAAGGACCAAATGCTGCAGTGCTGGACCTACGCCGGGCCTATCTGTAGGTACACATCAACAAGTCCCTTTGGCCATTCCAAACTGGTGATTGAGGGACAAAGGTATTGTCTCACCCGCTTAGGATTTGGGCTCAATGTTGCCCCTTTAATCATGTGGGCCATTGTTAATACCGTCTTGAGCCAGGACGAGATCATCGGTGCAGCCTCCACCTCTTATATTGATGACGTTTTTGTAAATGAGAGTGTGTATTCTGTGGTCCGCATCAAGGAACATTTGGAGCAGTTTGGTCTGTCAAGTAAGACCCCGGAACGGCTAAGCATTGGCACACGTGTGTTAGGATTGTATGTCTGGGAGGAGCAAGGAAAACTGCGATGAAGTCGTGGATGTGAACTTCCGGTAGTCCCCAATAAACTTACCTGCTGAATTGTCTTCTCGCTATGCGGGAAGTTGACTGGCCATTTTCCAGTATGCGGCTGGTTATGTGTCGCCACAGCATTTGTGAAGCGGAGGGCAAACACTGTTACCAATGGATGGGACGATGAAGTGCAGGACCCTTTTCTCGCCCAGATGATCGACGACATTTTTAAGAGACTAGCCCAGGACGATCCAGTGAAAGGTGACTGGCGCATCAGTGAGCAAAATGTAACCGTGTGGGTGGATGCAAGCTCCTTATCCACCGATGTGGTTGTGGAGAGCAATGGCGCTGTGGCAGAAGATGCAAGCTGACTCCGACCGGTGCACGAAGACAAGCACATCAACTTGGCTGTGCTCGATGCTGTGTTACGGGGTGTCAACCTTGCATTAGAATGGAAGGCTAAAACCATTCATTTACGGACAGACTCGGCATGTGTGCATCGCTGGGTAGCTGACACCCTGTCCAGACGGACAAGAGTGTGCACCAAGGCAGCTTCCAAGATGTTAATCAGACGTCAGCTAGCCACATTCCAAGAGTTGGCCTTGGAATACGAGCTGGACATTGATGTAGAGCTTGTCAAGTCTTACAATAATCGAGCTGACGAACTTACTATAGTAACGCAGCGAAGGTTACATGAAATGCGCAAAATGACGGAACACAGAGAACCTATGTGCACTGTGGCTGAAGAGTGAGATGTTGCTGAAGTACGAGCCATTCATCAATCCAGCAGACATCCTGGTGTGAAGAGAACACTCTATTTTGTGAAGTTGATCAACCCAAGAGTAACAAAAGCCGAGGTGCGAGCGGTGGTTAGGGGATGCAGGGAATTGCAGTGTGTTGGAAGCTGGGCAGGCTTGATGTCGCGGAAAATTGGCACAGGGTTGCGATGGATGTAACCTATTTCGGACCTCAACTATACCTGACACTGATAGACTGCGGCCCCAGTCGTTTTGCCATATGGAAGCCCTTGCACCACATCATCAAGCAGTTGGAAGTAGTGTTTTGTGAAAGAGGGCTGCCAATTGAGCTGCTTACGGATAATGGTGCAGCGTTTTGTGGAGAAAAGTTTTCCGCTTTTGCAAAGATGTGGAATGTACAAGTACGATTTTGCTGGTGCTCACGTACCATCGGGGAATGGAATAGTTGAGAGATTCCATCGTACAATAAAGTGCATTGCGACGAGAACACAGTGTTCAGTTTTGGAAGCCGTATATTGGCACAACATTACTCCAAAGGACAATAAAACAGCTTCAACTGCAGATGTGCGTCCAGCATGTGGGAAGGATTATTCCGTCAGTGACCACGTTACTTCTTCAGATAATGATGAAGCCCCATTGGTATATATAAAATCACAGGAAGAGCACACCTCAGAGTAGTGTGCCTGATGAACCTATGCGGGATGAGCTCAGTGAGACGTCTGAAGAGAGCACCACTGAGGAAGCACCTCAGACCATACCACTGAGATGGAGCACCAGGCAGAAATGGCCTGCCCCACATTACCATTTGTGTGATCTCGAGATCAAGAAGGAGTGTGATGAGCATGCGCGGAAGCGACCTCGAACTGTGTGTGTTTGTGTTTTCGCCGGGCACACCTTGGAGTACCATAATGGACCCGGCCAAGGACTACAAGAAGAAGACGTGCAAGTTGTTTGGAGTTTTTTGGGCGGCAAAAGCCGTTGCGGTCGGTCGTCCGTTTGTCGGCAGCAGTCATGGATGCCATTTGCTCGTTCGCCGTCGTAAAGTGTTCATTTGGAAGAGTCTTGCGTTGTCGTGGGTGCCATTTGCTCAATTGCTGTTGTAAAGTGTTCATTTAGAAGAGTCATGTGTTCGTTTCGGGTTCGCAAGAAGGCATTCGATCGGATGTAGCATTACCGTGTGCGACAGTTTTGTTTTTTTCCCCCTAATTCCCGTTCTTCCCACACTTAATAAAAACAAAGTTTCATCATCAAAAAGATTTATTAATATTTATTAATATTATATTTTTTTATCATTTTTAGAACCTTCAAATTTTTTTCTTCCTGCATCAGCAGGTGACCATAAATTAATATAGGAAATTTTAGCAATTTTTGCAGTGAAAAACATTGATTTGAAAAGTCTTGCAAAAATCAAATAATTGATTTAAATTAAACTTTCACGGCTTATTCACAAATTAAGCACAAGAGGCACATGTCTTTGAAGAAATTAAATTATCAATTTTTTTGTAAAATAGGACACCCCACCCCAGATTTTTGTTTTTTAATCAAATTTACTCCAAGCAAAGTAGTAAAGAATTAGAAAACAGAAAAAATGAAGGAGAGAGAACAATAGAAGTGTAATCAGAAAGACAGTAGATAACAATTGACATTGAATTTAAATTTTTGAAAAGCAAAGTTGGCTGGAAAGCATGGGGCTGGAAGAGAGTTCCACAAGCGAGAAGAAACTGTTAGCATAGAACTGTGACGAGGTGTCATAGAAGGCAAGAGGGGGCGACACCCCCACCCTCTCTTTGCAACCCATAGGCCACGGACAGCAGAGGTCAGTCGTGCGGCAGCCGTTGAAGGAGGGGAAAGGAAGTGGTAAAAGTTATGTCCTCTCCATACAAACCCTGGGTGAACGAGGAGAGAGAAACAAATCCCTACTCGCTCTTCGCGAATAGTGGGCAGCCAGTTGGGTTAGGGTGTATGATGGTCAGCTGAGAAGAAGAATAATGTTGGCGCCAAAAAGCGACCCACGTGGGGCAAATTGTTGAAGTTAAAAATTAGTTATGAGCTGATGTTCGCCAAGGCAGGGTCGAAGTTATCATAACTCCGAGGCACATCCAGGGCCCCATAAGAAGACTCGCCGAAAAGAAGACAAATCCCCTTCAGAAAAGGGAATAAGATAAGTACTGCCATTTCCGAAATTATATCCTATGCAAAGGTTAACGGGCCTTAGAAAAGAAAAAGAGAAGGAAAAATAGAACAAACGAAAACCTAGTGACTCAATTTATTTTCCAAGAAAAAGAAAAGAAAAAGAAAAGATCTGTAAATGCACATGTGTTAAAGAAAGAAAAAAGAAAGGATCCTATATATATATATATATATATATATATATATATATATATATATATATATATATATAAAAATAAAAGAAAAGAGGAACTGTGTGAGGATGTTAGCCTTGGCCAGGCTCTATAGATATAAACTTTATGACAGAAAAAGACAAAGACATTTTTTTTATTATAGTTACGATTGTGTTGCTCTTTTATTCATGTTGTATGTTGTGTTGATAAATGTTTGTCATTATGTAAATATATGTATGAATACGTACATGCATTGTTTTGCTTTGATTATTTGATGTCCATCAGTGTTGTCCCCCACCCCCGAGCCAACCAGGATCGAGAAAATCCCGTCATCCAACTTTGGATAATTACCAACCTATAAATTCACATCCGGATAGACAAAAAACGGGAGACGGAGAAGAGTTTGGTGGTATATGAACCAACGTAGTGGCCCTCCCTGCCACTTCACTGATTTGCAAGAAGCCCTCCTCGCTTAGTAAACTCAGTGCAACGTCACAGAACACATGGCATGGTCACATCTAGCCAATTCAATTGTAAATTGATGAGACCTTGTTGTCAATCTAGTACTGCACTTAAATTCATAAAGTGTAGGTACCATAGCAAAGAGATCATCCAAACAATTACCATAAAAGTATTTATAGAAAGGCACAGGGAAGCAAATTTATGGCAGTGAGAAAAGTGACTGAAGCTGAGACAGCTGGACAGGACCAATAATATTGCTTTGGATTTCATCATCTCTAAATAAATAGCAGGAGCACCAGACCATATATAGCAGCAATATTCTAAGCATGGCAAATGATAGACTTATAGATATGCAAGATAGAAAAATTATCTAGCAGTGAAACAACTTTCTTAGCAGCTGACCTAGCAATGGATTCAATATAGTCTTTCCACTTCAGCCAAGAAAGTTAATCCAAGAAGGCACGGGTCACTCTCCTGGAGGTTAGCATCAGCCATGCTGATAGAAAGCAGAAATGGATCTCTCAAATGATTAACAGAGAGGAGTTTAGTTTTATAGGCATTAAAATTAATAGGCCCTTATTTGCCCCCAGTTAACAGACTGTAGGTCATTTTTTAGATCAGCCACTAATTTGTACCTTAACAAACTGACCAGACTCAGAATAGAGACAAGAGTAAATAGTTGTGTCATCAGAATAGATATCAAGTTGAGAGCTGATATCATCAGGAAGGTCAATGAAAATTAAAAAGAAATTGGGACCAAGGATAGAAGAATCTAGAAGTGTGGCTGTTCAAGACAACTTTCATTTCACGATTTGATAAGAAAGACTGAATCAGTTCAAAAATTCATCCAGAGACACCATGACTTTCACACTAGCAAAAAGTTGAAATTTTCTTTTTTACAGAGACATTTTTTTCACAATATTTTATTTTAAATGACTTGAATGTAATTAACTTGAAGCCTATCAATTAAACCCAAAATTGGGAAGAATCCTGTAAAAGTAATTATCTTTGAGAATTATTAGTAGTGATGGGATGATACCAATATTTTTACCAATTCTGATACAATTCCAGATAATATTCAAAATTTCTGATTCCGATATGATTCACAATTCCAATACCATTAGGATGATTGTCTTTAATAATAATCTTTCTCTGAAATCCTGCAGATACATAGGAAAAAACTCTAAACTTGGCAGGGTTATATCTTCTAAAGTAGACATAAAACCCTCACAAGATTTTTTGGCGAACTTGAGCAGGCATTGTAGATGTTAAGCAAAAAATATGAAAATTGAAGCAGACGTATTTTTGATAGACTGACCGTAAGCTACATAGGTGAAAAGTTGTTGATTTAGATGTCATGTATTTGGGTGAGTAAAATAAAATTTTCTATCAAGTGTAGGCTTAAACTAGTTAAATATTTGGATTCTACACTTCTTATTTGCCCTACATACCAAATTTCAGAAATATTGAAGGCATGGAAGTATTGTTCTTTAATTTTAAAAAAACACTGAAATTCGGCGACGTTGTGCAGCCTTAATTTAGAGGCAAAATAGGAAAATTATACCCCCACCTAAAATTGGAACGGTAAAGTCTAGCACAAAATAATTTGTCACACTTTCCTAACTCATGAAGGGGAACATTTGTGCCAAATTTCAAGTAATTTGGAGTCGGTGGGTGTAATGCCCTGGTGAATTGACATGGAATGACCCAATAACAAGATGTTTATGAATATGTGCATCAAGATAGGTGTGTAAGTCAGTAAATATACATGCATAAATGTATTGAGAAATATATGTAAATATTTAGGTGTTAATGTATCTATAAGATGTAAAAATATAAATAGATATTGACAGATGTAAGTAGAAAAATTATATCATTAACAAGAATCTCATTAAACATGAATTAACTGCTATATTTAGTAGCTTTGTAGTTTTGACAAAAATAGATGTCAGTACTAACACATTAGGATGTAAATGTGTATGGATAAAACTAATTGTGTGAATACAATTAAATATAAACTAAAAATTAGGTTAAATAATTATGCAAATATCAGAAATATGAATTCACAAATTATTTATATTGTAAGCAATCAAATTTAATAGATTCTTTAAGTTAGTTAATAGACAATACTGGAATATATTGTTTAATTATTTGTCAATTATAAGAAATCCAATTTGTTCCACAATCATACTAACTTTCCAAAGAAATATTTTTCATTGTTTTATTTGTAATTAAAAAACTTATCAGAAAATGATATGAGCTACATCATAATTTATATGTTTGAGTTTACAATAAAAAAATTACCAATAAAATGTCTGAAACTTTGGGTTACCTTTATTTCATTTAATTACTTACTACAGTCCTTCCTTTTTCTCATAGTTTCCATTTTTTCTCTTTCCAATCAAACAAAGTCTCACCAGCTTTCTAAATTAAATTCATGTACACATATCAGGTTTTATGATGCAAATGTTTTCACAATAAAATTAGTATTAACCAACTGATGTTAGTAAAATTTTCAGGATGCAAATATATTTATATGAGAAATATTTAAAATGAATTTTAGCTTATATTTGATCTTAGAAATATTTACAATAACTTATTTCATGGTATGAGATTTTATTATGTAAATTGGAGGTGATCAAGGCCATTATGGCCTTGGAGGTGATTCATCCATATTGTGTGCATGCATGTGTGCATGTGTGCGTGCACGTGTGTATTGGGGCAACAATCCCTCTTTTATACAAATTTCATTAAAGATACCGTGATTAAGCTTTTTATTCAAGTTTTCTTGCGTTCTTAAGTGTTTTCTTTTCAGAATGTAGAGTGTGCAAAATCTGTCCGAATGTTCTATATATCTGAATACTTTCGGCTATTCTATTATCCATTATCAAGGATTTTTTTAAATTTTTATTTTTAACTGAATATGTAGATTTTTAGATATATGTATCTATAGTGATGGAATGATTTTTTTATTTTCCAAACACTGCAAGCACATTGTAGCCATGTTCATAGTTGATGTTGGCTATTAACTATGTAGTGGAATGTTTTGTTTTTTGGGGCTTTTTTAACTAATGTTTACCCAATACAAGGCCCAAGAGCCAGTCAAGTTAGAGGGTTAATGTGTGAATTTATACTAGCATAAGAAAGAACAAGTGTTATGGGTATAGAGCTGAAACAGACTTTAGAAGGAACCAGAAACCCAATCCAAAACAGGAAACAAGGGATAAACATTTACTCCTGTTCAAAAGACCAGGGAAGAATGTGAAACAGACAATATCCAATATAGTTAATCATGAATTTGGCTTGATCATTCACATATATATATATATATTTTTTTTTTTTTAATCATATCACGCCAAGCAAGGCCGGAGGCCACTATCACGCAAGGAGTTAAAGAGGGGGTTAGAGGAAGAGCAGATAGGAGTGGCAAGGGAGGGGATGTGGAGAAAGAGAAAGACAGTGGGTTGATCAAGGCAACAGGGCCACAAAAGATCCGGAGCAAGAGCAGATAGGAATGAGAAATGAAAGGATGTATAATATATATATATATATATATAAGGATGTGGTGGGTAAATTGTCACCATTTTATATTTTTAATTTTGCACATATGCGTTGTTTGTTTTTGATTTTGTTGACAGCAGGGTATAGTTGGCCACTGTCTGTAAGAAAATGAGCACCATGATGCAATTCACTCCACCAGAAATTTGGAAATGGCATGCTGTGCTGCTTGACATTTGTGCCAGGAACTCCAATATTAACATTTCAGAGTGTCTGAGTGTCAATCTGAGGACAGTGCAGAGGATTTGGAAAGAGATGAGTCTAATGGTGATTCCGAAGGTATGGCAACTCAGAAAACTTACTCTGATTGTTCTTATTAGGAAAAAAGCTCCCAAATTTGTTGTAGAGGGCCTCAGACTCAACACTGAGGCCTACATCAAGTGTTTGAGGAGGTAGTGCTGCTCTGGGTCAAGAGGGTGCCTGCTGGAAGACCCTATGTCTGTCAAGAGGACTCTGCACTATACCACACAAGCAGAAGACTCCAGTGATGGCTGTCAGACAATTTCTGCAACCACATCTACCCTTACATCAGTCCACCTAACTCCCAAAACTGCAACCCCCTTATTATTATGTTGGGACACAGTCAAGCAAGAGACCAGCAAAACTCCTTGTAACATCAAAGACTAACTGAAGGCAAGGATTATGGCAGCATTCACCAACTTAAACAAGGAGACCATCCAAAAGAGATGCTGAAGACTCCAAAGTCATCTGGAGGCTGTGGTTGAAGTCAAAGGCGATTTTATTGAATAAATTTACTCTTTAATATTTCAAGATATTTTTGTGTAATTTTTGTAAATATATCTGTTAAAATGAGATGTCATTGTTATTTTCATTTTTGTGTAATTTAGATGACAATTTATTCATCGTACCCTGTATGTGTATGTGTGTGGAATATATATATGTGTATTGTTGTGTGGTGAAATAGGACCAAGGAATTCTAAACTACCTGTGGCTAAGAGGCCACAATATCCTGCCTGCCCAGTTAGAGCCATCATTTGTAATTTAGGTAAAATGCATATGTGGTTCTAGTGCTTTTAACACTATTGCTAATTTGACCTGTGCTATTTCTATGTGTTGTGTACAAACTAATTCAGCAGATTGAATTTCTTCCATTTCATTATGGACAAAATATTTGACTATTGAATAATTCTGGAGTTTGGTGGTACCACTATGGATGAACCAGCTATACAATGGATTCAATGCATCAAGATGCAACCTTTGCAAGAGAACTGATGTCAACCAAATATTGCTGCTGTGCCTGCAAGATAGCACTCTTATTGTATATCAGAAACTAGACAGAAAGGAGGTGAGAATGCAGTGCATCAAATGGGACCTCAGGCCCTCATAGCTGCCTACGTTCCAAACTCATTTGCCACATATGACCAATTTGTAGTGTGACAACTTTGCCTAGAAGATATGGTGGATGAGTATCTACCAGATTTGCAATGACTTGATCTACTTGTTGGATGTTGGCAGATGGCATGTGCATTTGTGTTGAGACTGCCACAGCATGTCAGGTGGCTTCTCTGGGCATTGTTAAGAATGGATACTATACCATTGGAACAATTAGTAATCCGGGCATAGGCCATTATTAACAAGGAACCCAACGAGATCGCCAATGCTGCTTGGATATGGATTGACCGCATCAGTCAACTTGAAGGATGAGATGTTTTAATGTGATAAGGCTGGGCTTGTTGCATCAGAGTGCCATGGAAGCACCTCAGAAGTTGTCAACTTGATCTTCAAGGAAGTGAAGAATGAGACAGTGTCAACAACTGACAATTTGGAATGAAAGGAAGTGCACAGACTTGATGGACACTAGTTGTACACAGACACTGGTTATCAGGTTTATGTGCCACTCCTGGAGGCCTAGGGAGGTGAATGTGCTAACAGAAAAACCCTGAAATGTTGCCAAGTCAAGTTGGGCCCAGGTGGTAACTGTTGGGGTTTTACTTGAGATCAACGCCATAAGGACAGTGGGTGGCATCACCATCACATCAGCTGGAGTAGTAAGATTTACTGAAGGAAGATGTACATGGCAATCCAACTTAATGAGCCAGATTTCTGCACAGAGTTTAACCAAACCAAGAGTTGCTGGACTACAAAGTGAAAGTGTTCAGGAGAACAAGTGCCAGAGGCCCTGTACAGCAATATATTGGAGTACTGCATTCCCAAACATCTCAGGAAGAGCGCTATGAAATTGAACTTCAGAGTTGGATACAAAATGGATAGCTGCTGCCCTAAAAAAAAAATTGGTTCCTCTAAAGGACTGGTTCCCCTAAGGGCCATGATCCAACACAACAAACAAAAAGTATGCCCAGTTATGGACTACAGAGAGCTCAATCAACACGTCAACACATTTACAGCTAATGCCGACATCTGCACAGCCAAGTTGAGGGAATGGTGTAAAAAAGTGTGAATGTACCACTACTAGATTTGAGGAAAGCCTATCTTCAGGTTCACATCAACAAGTCATTGTGGCCATACCAAACAGTAGTGATATGAGGTAAAAGATATTGCCTGGGATTTGGTCTCAACACAGCTCTGATGATAATGAAAGCAACATCCACCTACACTAACAACATCTTTGTTTATGATAGTGTTGCATTGGTGATGTATGTCAAAGGGCATTTGTCAAAATTTGGGTTTGACAGCAGGGATACAGAGCACCTGAATGAAGAAATAAGATATTAGCTTGGGGGGAGGGGACAACACCCTGAAATGGAAGTGAGGGAATGCGGTTCCTGATATTTCTAACCCAATCACACAACAGAATGTATTTTTTCTATATGGAAAACTTCTTGGACATTTCCCTGCCTGTGGTTGGCTCAGGGTGGCCACTGGATTCATTAAACGGTGAATGCGATTTCCTGTGGCTGGGATGAAGAGCTGACTGATGCTCTGTTGAAGACAATGATACAAGAAACAATTGCCAGACTGAAACAGAATGATCCCACAAAGGAAGAATGGTGTGCTTCCAGCCAAGAAATGGACTTGTGGGTCGAGACAAGCTCCCATACAACTGGGATATTGCTGGAAGCAAAAAAAGCAGTGATTGAGAATGCATGCTGGCTGTGTCCAGACAATGGCTGCCAGCATATCAATTTGGCTGAGCTCAATGCAGTATTAAAAGGCTAAAATCTGGCTCTTCAATGGCAAGTGAAAGTGCTCCATCTGAAAACTGATGCCTTGTGCATGTATCATTGTCTTAAAAACAGCTTGAGTGGCAAGGCAAAAGTGTGCACCAAGGCAACAAGAAAAATGTTGGCAAAAAGGAGGCTTCAAACATTCTCACAGTGACTTGAGAAATATCAGCTTTCAATTGATGAGACATTAGTGAGGTCAAAACAGAGTCAGCAAACTAACAAGGGTGCCACAAAAATGGTTCAAGGCTATGAAGAAAGGGGAAGAAATATCATTGAAGGTCTGTGCTGCTGCCTTGAGTGAGAGCAAGATATTGAACATTCACTGGCATAGCTGGCATCCTAGGATAAGGTGATCAGCCTACTTTGTAAGACAAATTAGTCCATCTACATCCAAAGCAGCTATAAGATCTGTAATAAAATCTTGTATGGAGTGTCAATCAATAGATCTAGTGCCAGTGCACTGGAGGAGGGGGAACTGAATGTTAATTGGAGTCAATTGGGAATGGATATTACCCACTACAAAGGTAATCACTTCTTAACCCTCATTGACTGTGAATCCTCTTGATTCATGATATGGCAGCCCATTCAATACCAGACAGTGTGATTCATCATTTGAAAGCTTTTTTTTGTGAGCAAGGTCCACCAAACAAAATTCTAACTGACAATGACACTGCCTTCACTTGTAGGAGCTTCAGGAACTTCCTGAAAGATTGGGGTGTACAACTCCAGCTCTGATGTGCCTATGCCCCAGCTGGAAATGGAATTGCAGAAAGATGCCACAGGACAAGAAAGACCATTGTGACCAGGAAGCAGTGCACTATACAGAAAACTGTGTACTGGCACAATGTGACACCCAAAGACAGTGTTTCATCTTCCTCAGCCCCGGCAGACACGATACATAAATACCATATCAGAATCAGGGGAATTGATGCTATTCTCCCACTCGAACTGCAGGATAAATAATGGGCATACAAGGGGCGAGATCTTGTCTGGGTCAAGGTGCCAAAAGGTAGATGCACTACAAGATTCAAAGTGGGCTGTGTGACTAGAGTCAAAAGTCAGTGGAAGTTGACAGAGTTCCACATCACTTAAAAGATGTGCATTCCTTCCCAGAATCATACTCATCAGGAAATGAACACAGCACTGAGGAAAATGTAAGGTTGATACAGGTGGGAACAAGCTACTTGAATCTGATGGAGATTCACCTGTGGACAAATCACCTACAAATAAACCAACTTTACCAAGTAGTCTACTTGTCACTAGGGATTGATACAAGAGCGCCTCACAAATTCATAGACAACCAAGCCAGAGCTATTCACCTCATAAGGAGTATGTGTCACAAGCGACCTGCACTTGGCTGCACTTTTTGTGATCACAAAATCAAGGTGGAGTCTGGTGAAATAGGATCAGGGAAAATTAAAGTACCTTTGGCTAAGAGGCCACAATGTCCCACTTGCCTGGTTGGAGCTGCCATTTGCAATTTAGGTAAAGTGCATGTGTGGTTCTAGTGCTTTTAAAACTATTGCTAATTTGCATACATGGTGAAAAACCTGAATAAAAGGTGAGACACACAAACAAGCAGGTAGAAGGATCTGCAGAACTTGACCTGTGCTGGAGTGAGCTTGTTGTGACTATCAACTATTACACACACACACACACATATATATATATATATATATATATATATATATATATATATATATATATATATGTGTGTGTGTGTGTGTGTGTGTGTGTGTGTGTGTGTGTGTGTGTGTACACACACACACACACTTCTTAATATTTATTTTTTAATTTCATACATATAAAGATTGTCTTGAGTCATAAGAATGATATAAATTCAAAAAGAAAGAAGATATTTTAAAGTTATTTAGCCATGGGGAGAAAATGTTGGAAATTACAGAACATACCACAATCAAAAAAAAAATTGTTTGTTTGTTTGTTTGGGTTTTATGGCATATCAACCACTGTGGGTTATTTAATGCCAAATCCAGTTTATATTTATATGAATTTTAAATGCCTATTTTGTATGGAACATTTAGAGCTTATTTGCTTGCACACTGCAAAATAATCCTAGGTATTTTGTTTAAATCAAGAATTTCCATTTGATAAGGACAATTTATTTGAAAAATGATAAAAGGTAGGATATGTTGTTTATACATCAGTCTATATCTTTGATAAGAGACCAATTCTTTTTAGAAAATCCAATATATTTTTGGTTCAGTTTTTGCAAATAATTTCTTCATGTCTTCGCGTTATAGAATTTTCTACGAAAGAAACATAATATTAAGAATATTGCCTTAATAAATGAAAACAACTAAACTCCCACCTTTAATTAATCACAAAGAGAGAGAGAATCTAATTTGATTGAAGCAGTACATGAAAACTGATTTCTCATTAGTAATTTTTAGTGATTAATATATAGTTAAATTAGATTAACCTGATAACTGGGCTGTTTCTTCATGGAATTAGTCAACCAATAGTCAACAGTGATATAGACCACAATGCTAAAAAGTATATTTAGTTTAAAGCTGATTAGGTTTCAAAGATACCAAATTGTCCTCAGCCTCTCTAGATATTACTCTAATAGAAAATTTGTGGTCCATCATTAAAAGAAATATAGATGAAAATAGAAAATGATATTCAAGTAGTAAAAACTACTGCAAGTAATGTTAAAGTTGAACAGTACAAAAGTTAACAAAATCAATTAAGACTGATAAAAGGTATATTGAATGTCAAGGAGTCTATATTATGTAAAATAATGAAATACTAATTTATACAGGTATATGAGATACTGTGTTAATCAAATCTATGTTTAAGTGACCTTTATCATTTAGCTTTTATTTATAAATAAAAATTTATGTTACTTTGCTTCAAAACAAGTTATCAACATTTTTATGAAGGATAAACATTATATGCTGAAACTCATGATATATTGCTCATATTTCTTTTTACAGTAAGGTCTACCCTGTACAAGGCCAGGGGGCCACTCAAGGTAGAGGGTTATGTTAAGGAGTAGTTTTTATAGACAGGAGGGGAAGATAACAGCTAACTCTAGACTTGAACAGGTTAAGATTGTAGTGATCAGGGAATCATCCTCTTGGGAGTCTGTTCCACAGAGCAGTGGTTTGTGAGAAGAAGCTGTTTGAGTGGAATACTTCTCACTGATGGAATATGGAGAGAATGTGAGCAGTTTACTAAAATGTAAGTGGCATGACATGTCCTAGCCATGAAGGTTACACTTGGTGGAACCAAGAGATGTAGTTTGTTCATGGTAATAGCAATAGAGCCATGAGACACTCACCACATCCCACCTGTGAAAGAGAGTTTGGAGGGTAAAAAATATTTCTTCTCTAACAAGCACTTGGAGATGATTTTGATCTCCATCAAGACTGGAAAGTGAGGACTGAGCAGCTCCTGTCCAAATATGGCAACAGTACTCCATTTTGAGCCTGATCTGGCTCTTATAAAGGAAAATATATGTTGATAATGTTTAGCAATATCAGTTGGTTAATATAAATTTTATTACAAAAACATTGACTTAATTAAAAAAATCTGAAAATATATGTTAATAAGTTGTTTAGATAATTTCTTTATGAAATGGAAAACTAACTTCAAAGAACAAAAACTTTCCCTGATTACAATATTTAAATTTAAAAATCAGTAATAGTCAAAGATTACATACTTATCATGCATGTGTACACATATAGTGAGTGTTGCTAAATTTAACTTAGCACCACACAAGACTAAAAGGAGAGTAAGAAGAGTCTCTTGTGTCATGTCTTCAAAATAAGTAATTAACAACCCAACTTGTAGATATTATAAAATTGTATAACATAAGAAAATTGAACTTGACCTGATAAAAGTCAATATTGGATAAGCAAGGTTTTCTATTGAAATTCATTTGTACTCTAGAAACAAAAATGTTAACTAAAACCTTATATAGTCCAAGTGTAGGTGTTGGTTTCTGAGAAAAATATAGTAAGATAAATGTAGTAAGAATTAACATAAATTTATTCAAAGAGGTCGTCAAACCAGAATCTCTATTTGGTTACCAAAACAAAATGTATGATACAGCAAATTACTTGTGAGCTCAGTGGCTGAATAAGTAATGTGAAAAGGGAAGAAAAGGAATGTTAAGTGTCAACATTTATGATTCTGGTTTTATTTATTTTTATAGGATTTATGAACAGAGAGCATACATGCTAGAAAATGTAAAATTTATTTGATTGATTTATGAACAGATAGCAAATATGCTAGAAAATGATGCAAAATTTACTTGATTGATACAGAAAATTACTTACAGATTTCAAATCTAAAAAGGTTTTTAACAAAGCTATTTTTATTTATAAAGTAATGAATATTTGCAAACTAGAAAACATTTCAAGTGAGAGCAGTTAATAATATTGTAAGATACTAAATGTCATTTGGTGTTATCAAAGGATCACCCAGATAAAGTAGCTCAAATTTCACAATTCTGTACTACTAATATTTGTTTTCATTCAATCATAAATAAGATTCAGAACCGAACAATCAGAAAATTAGCAAAAAGTGTACTATCTGAATCAGTTCATACAGAGGAAACTTCTAGTCATGAATATTACACATATACAAAATGTGATATTAAAAATTGTTTCTTTTAGTACAATGTAACTAATTTCCATTAGTCGTAAATAGTTTGGCTTTTGCATATCAACAGAATAATGACATTTCCTCTTCTTAATTAGTCATCTTTGACAGCTTGTTTTAAATGTCTCTAAGATTGTAGTGTAGTGGATGAGAAAAATCTAAAGATTGTCTAGACGGCAAAACTACTGAATTTTGACCTCCACATGCTTTTAATCTGAGGAGAGTGACAAGCATATTCTTGTTACTGAAAGAAGTTGTTACTTAAAAGAAAAATATATCTGTTATAATAATATCCAAGTTACTCATTTTCTTACTTGCTATGATTTAAATAAATAACAGCCCATGTTTTGCTTAATTTTCTTTCAAATTTTGCCAAGAATATCTGATTTTCTTATATGAACATTCATATTAAATAGTATTTAAATGCTTTCATTTTCCAACAAAATTAATTCTCACTCAAGTGAAGAGCATGCAAACTATCTATTGTACATGGATAACAAATTTATTTACAAAAACAAAAGTTAGAAGTTGATATTTTTATAGTCTACAGTTTTTAGAGATGGAAAATATTTAGAAAATTTTGTTAAATGGGAAGCTTAATCAATGTGTGTAGTTTTCATTGCTAATTCCTTTGTATCTATGTTTTTTTGTTTTTTTTTTCAGCTGTGTATACTCCAGCCTCCTTGGGTATTTGTTATTCTAGACTATTGTCAAATCTTATTCTGGGAAAGTATGCACATATTTTATGCACATAACTTTTGGTTTTTACATCTGTTTTTTGGTCTTACCCAACATCTGCACTGACCTTGTGACCTCCCATTAAGCTTTGCACACATTCAGATCACTCAGGCTATGCCTGTAGTATCCAAATTTCATTGCTTGCTCCCTCTTGATTATCAGTTTCCATAACCTATTAATGTCAATACTTGGTGTGTTTGAGTATAGTATGTGGGTAGATTCATTTAATCTTTGTATTTGCTACTGCTTCTCAGTGTTTCTCATGGACTCCACAAATCTTATGGAATGAGGTCAAAATAATAAACAGAGAAAAGCAGCAATTAGTAAGAAGACAGAAGGAACTTGCCCACAAACTCAGCTCAGATAACTCAATAAGCAAACTGAGTATCTGTCAGAATAAAATTCAATAACATTACAGAACACAACAGGCACCCAAGGAGGGCTGAAGGATACATGTGGAAAAAAACAAAACAAAAAAAAAACAAGGAAATTGTTTCTACTATAATAGTTTCATTTTTTAAATACTTCAACAAAATGTGTACTTAATTTTTATATTTATTGTGCTTTTATAAAATATTTCACACTTGAATCTACTATGGATGATAGACATTAGGTTTTTGGAAAAATCTCAGCAAATCAAGAATAAATTAATTTTATTTATAAATTATAAAAACAAAAAAAAAAAAAATCAAATAATAGTCACACTCTACCCTCCTGTACCAATCCTTCATCTAAATTTTCAACCAATTTTTATTTTTTTTATTCATAAAGCTAAGCTCTTTTGAATGGAAATTCTCTATCAGCCAACCATATATTTTCTTGCAATGGGATCAGTGACACTCCTGCTGAAACCATCAGTTCCAGCAAATAAGAAATCATCCACATGCATTACAAATATGCCTTGTAATTTCCCATTGTTATACCCGCTAGACATGGTTTTATCCAACTCAAATTGCTTACAACCCTGTCTAGTATGGTCATCATTTACAATGAAGTACCAATTTCGAGATGTGTCACCAAGTTCGAATGCTGCTTTGTTTAGCTTCCATATCATGCCATCTTCCTTTACTTCTATAGGTGGCATGACAAATATACCTCTATCAAGCTGCCTGCCTTGTAAAAATGCAGCTTTAATGTCAATTGTCTTACATTTCCATCTTTCATTTGCAGCTAGTGTGGACATTATAAGCAGTTGGAGAATCTGATTGAGTCTTCTCTTCAAAACCTTTTACAACCAATTGCAATCAGATTTTACTAACTTCTTTCATTCAAATAAGGGTTTTTATGTCACTACCCAGCATATTGATAGTGTCTTTTGACCATTGTTTTGTATTTCCTTATATACATCAAAACTATTCCAATTCTCTAACTCCTACTCTTGGCTTTGATGATTTCAGGTTTTTAATGACTGCTCATTGCTACAAAGACCATATTTGCTTCTTTATTATTATTCTCTTTCTCCAATTCCATTATAATCTGTTTTCTTCAATTCCATTCTCAATGTCTTCTGTTGCATCCTTTTTTATAACTTCATACTCAAGTTTATCCATATGCACTCCCAACTTTTGCTTATCTGCATCATTTATCACATTTACATAGTACTTATTTCTTCCAGTAGATTTTCCTCCTCTATTTATTAATTTTGTGTGAATCCACTCCTCACTTTTTGGTAAGAGGAATTTGATTCTTTCATTCACTTTAGGAATTTTTTGTCATACCCTGTTTTCATTTTGACTTTGTGACATGGATTCTCTCACTTCTAACCCTTGTTTTTCCTGTCTCTGATCATCCTCTTTAATAGTGTATTCTTCCAAACTGATTTCCTCCTCAACATCTTCATGCATGCTGTTACTAATACTTTCTATATCCTATTTTTCTCTGAGATAATCAATATCTTTGTATTCATTAACTTTCTTTTGGTTCATTTCTAATTCTTTACATTCTGTCTCATCTTATCACCCTACTCGGACTAACTGGCTCCCATACCTGATGAAAACTACATTACCATCCTGGCTGCTGATTCTACCTAGACTACGCCACCTGCAGTTGTCATCTCTCTCTTGTAAAACACACAATCCTCTGACAGAAATTGCTCTTTTGAGGCTCTGACATTGTGGTGCAATGCTCTTTTGATTCTTTCTGAAGCTTCCACTTTGATGAAAGCTCTCCTGGCTGCATACAATACATTAAGATGCTTGATCACTGTCTCCTTCATTTCTGCTTGTTCCAAGGCTGAAAGTTGATTCACCATAAGTGATAGTAAATTGGGGTGGTAGCGTAGCACAAGACAAATTGGGCTATATCCAAAATGATTTTGCAAACAATTGACTGCCCATGCAAAAGCAACATTTTGGGATCTTCCATCATCATTTTCTGCATACACACTTCTATAATATAATGGTTTCTCTTAGATATAATATTTGACCATGATGAGTAGGCAGCAGTGGCACAAACCTCCACATTGAATTGTTCAACTAGTTCTCTGTGGTTTTCATTGTTGAACTCACTCCCATTGTCAATTAGAAATTTCTTCAGAGGCCCAAACCAGTGGCTATCCACTGTCACAACATAATCTATTATTACTTTAGGGATTTTTCTTCTAATGACTGTTTTTGCTGAATCGTGTGAAGAGATCAGTTAAATACAGAAAGTACACATCCCTATATTGCTTTAAATCTATTGCTACTACATCACTGAATTGCTTAGCCAAAGGAAGTAACATCACTGGTTGTACATGAGTCTTTTGAATCTCCTACAGACTTCACATTTTTGCTATCTTCAATCAGCTTATCAAAGTCCTCATCAAGTGCTGCATCTGCATTTTTCATGATTGCTTTCAGGCTCTGAGCGCCTTTTCTTTTACATGTTTTCTGTTTAGCCATAATCTCAAACTACCTTACATTCTTTCTGTAGAAAGTAATGTCCAGATGATGTATTTTTTCAAAGCTATTTACTTGGGAGGAGGTTTAACCTTGGAAGACTGTTTTGCTTTGGTCTCAGCGAGGCAAAGCTACCATCCCTTTTAACTCATAGTCTAACAGAGCCTATCACACAATGGGGGTGAGAATGGGAATTCACAATATTTTTGGGTGAACTCAGTATGTACTTCAAACACAATGACAAAAATGATAAGAGAGATAGTTTACACAACTTGACACAAAAATTTGCTGAATTTTTATCTAAATACCTATCAACACACTGTCCCCATGGTTTTATGCACTGAATTGCAAGTAATATGATTCCCTAATAATGATCCTGTCTCACTACTATTATCATAAGTGTAAAAGTTATTCCTATTGTTTTAGCTGAGTTTAGTAATGTTACTCTTCTGGTCAAAACCAAAAGAAAATATAATTAAACCAAATCCCAATTAGAAAAGAAATATGTAAAACTCTGTTAAATAACACATATGTAATTACAGTTTGAAATGATGTTAGCCGTAGAGAAGACAAGAATCAATGACACAGCTGCTAAGTAGAGTTCAAAGTTTCACTTATTAAAAACAAAATGTATTCCAAGCTGTTGTCTACAATGGGCATTCATCTGAAAAAATATTCTTAGATTTATGAATATATACCATTACTGTCTGATAGCCTATTAAAATTTTATACATCTATCAGTGCAATATTGCAATGTATTTACCAAGAGAAATTAGTTTGAAAATGCCAAAAACTAACCTTGTGTGCTGAATCTTCATATTGCTTCCGTTCTTTTTAGCTTCCAGACTGTCGCTGCTATCAAATATTGGTACAATCCCATGCTGAAAATAAAAAAGACCCAAATTATTACAGTGCATCATCTATAGTAACATTTGAAAACACAGAACCGAAAAAGAATCAACTCCAGAAAGACACTTAACTCATTTTGCAATGCATTGTTCCAAAGTAATTACAAGCAAACTACTTTGCAGACCTTTACTTCTTTAGTGAGTTTAATCTTTTCTAAGTGCCTTCACACTTGTGGCATATTATTGATATTTAAAACCATTTTCCATGGCCAACACTGGAGGATGTTCATTATAAGCTATGTCAAATGCTGAAAATATTCTTTTCAACATAGCCAAATATTAAAATAGTTCTTAAATATTGTCTATTGTTTAGCTCATACATAATGTATTTTAAATCAAATAATATTACTAAGAAAAGAAAATTCTCATTCAATGTTTATGACTGACTGGCAGACAAAAAAAACAATTACTTTCTACCTTACCACAGTTTAAAAAATAACTTTAAGGCTTTATTCCATAAACTAGTATCCTCATTTTTATCTCAATCTTTTTGGCTCATATATTCTTTGGTCGTTATCAGGTATATGTTGAATGTAAGTAGTTAGTACATTTTAGTTTCTGAAATAGGAACACATTTTTTTAATTATTGTTATTCACAGAAAATACAAAAGAAAAATTCATTTGGAATAAAAATGTAAATAAGTTCAAATAAATTTGAGAAATAAATTTTCATGCTAAATTAAACAATATTTGAAAATGGTTTTTAATCATTTGTGTTCCACTCCTGCTAGTTACTGTCAACATAACTTCCAAATCATTAAGTTAGTATAAATGGAAAAATTATTGAATTATTAGACTACTTGTTCAAATATAGTAGGGAGATAACTGGGATGTGCAGGAAGCATAATGGTTACTAGTGCTGAAAATGGAATCTCAAGTCAAGTTCAAATTCCATTTTAGTTTGTTGTATTTACTTTCACACTAATGCCCTTGTGAAAAGCATGAATCTGTCTCTTCTCTCTCCCCAACTATGGGTAAATAGCTGAACAGACTAGGTTCTTAAGCCATGAATAAAAATCACTCTAGGAGAATAATTACTCTCAATTCCAAACCCTGGAAAAGTACTCCTATATCTTTCCTAAGAAGTCACAGCAATTCATAGATAATAGAGAAGGAGGATGTAGAGAGCCATGATTACCTATATCCTGAAGAAACATAGCATTAAAAGAATTACAGAGAATTATTCTCTTTGATTAAAACTACATTTTTAATGAAAGAGAGTTTAAATTATTTAGATATTTATTGCCGAATTTGTACATTTTGACATAAACATTAAAAATTCTAAAGCAGTGGATTATGTATTTTCTATTCTCAGCTGATTGTATGTGAGGGAATAAATGTTTGACAAAAACTGAATTTAAGCATAATGAAAACTGCAAGAACCATCAATTTAAACATTAAATGAAATAACAATATCACATTCATATATGTTAGTAAATCTAAATAAATAAAAACTGTAACAAGTAAATGGCAAAGATTAACAGGTGTCTTCCTTGGGAAAATGTTCAAAGAAAAACATACCTAATTCAGTTGTGTATAATGTATTTTACAAATGACAACTGAAAGAGACAAGCTCCTTTGTCAAACCGTGAAAGTTTTATGGTAATGAATACAACTGATTTGAAGAGAGAATCTGAGGCATCTATGGTCATAAGTAATATTAGACCTTGTTTTAAATTATTAAATACACAAAATAATAATCAGACAATTGCATTAACTTTCATCAAGAACAATGAACAAAGACCAGGACAAATGCAAAGACAAATCAATTAGGTGAATATCAATTGTAATTTTAAGAGTTCTTCACAAGATATATGTTAGATCAAGCAAGAGGATATTGTAAAGATACAACAAAAGATGGTGTTAATGGTGGCAGGATGGCATGCAACATTGATTTTATTCACCTTTTGAATCTCTAGAGTTAAATATAGTAAATATATAACTGTACACACTTTTTAATGTAAAGTATTGCAATCATTTAAATACCTTCTTTGAAGCTTGGTTTCAATTACATGACAGTATAAAATTAGTAATAAAAAATAAAAATGCTTAAGACTGCTTTTCAATGTCATTTTAAAATTTTCTTTATTTCACAAACTAGAAACCTAATGTAAAAACTTTCCAAACAAATAAAATTTTAATTTTATTGTAGTTTTTACTTTCTGACTCCAAGCAGAAATTTTTAATAAAATTTCAGCTGATTTAATTTCTTCAGGATCTTTACAAAAATGTAAATATTTCTAATATCCACATGACATTGAAATTTCATCAAAATAAGTAGATATGTAAGGTGATTAACTTAAATAATTTCCACAAATTCTTACGATATTCCCTTTTCATAAATAAATTCCAAAATACCGAAACCAAATATTTAGCTGATAGCTTACCTACAAATGTTCTATGGTGTTTCTATGTTTTAAAATGTAAACAAATATTTAAAGACAAATCTCCTGTTTACAAATTTGGGGCATTTTTATTGAGACATATTGCCTAATGCCTTGTCTTTAAAAATTCAGAGATGTACCTATTAGTAATGAAGTAAAAAAAATATTAAGCAAGCCATTGCTTATTTGCTTGAATTATGAAATTCAATAAAATTAGGTATGTCCAATTTTGACCTTTTTAGCGTTTTTTTTTAGTTGTTTTTTTGTCAGTTGAAAGACACATTAATTTCGAAATTCTTGTAAAAATTAACTACTTGTTGGATTTTAATGAAAACTTCAGAACTTATTCAGAAATGAATGAACTTAATTTAGAAATGTTTGTCTCTTTGAAAGTCATGGTATAAATATTTTTTTTTTATATCTGTTACCCCCCTCGAACTTAATTTTATGAAAACACAAAAAAAAATTTATTTGCAACCTCAATTTTTTTTTTAATTAAATGCACAAAACTCTGAAAAATCTAAATCATCGATTTTTTTGTTAAAAAAATGCCCGAAATTGTCCAAACTTTTACCTCAATTGTAAAAATACAAAACCCAATAAAACTAAGACAATATTTAATTAAGAAAGTTTTTAATGGCTTTTCTGAATAATATATACGAAGGTAATTATTATCTGAAAGAAAAAAAATTTTTTGATGAACAATAAATTTTTACATTAATTTTCTTTTTTTTTTCAATTTTAAATACACAATATGACAAAAGGTTGTTATATATTTATACATTAAGTTCTTTCTGCAACCTTATGGAAATGATATATTATGTTCTCTACTTTTTAAAGATCATAAATTTGAAAGCTTATTAAAATCTGACAACCATAATTATTTTAAAAATAATTTTTAATATTCCAAAATTGTATTTAAAATCGTCTACAACGAAAGTACGAATGCACATTGTTGAAATAATGTCACATGAGTAGTTTCCTTTGATAGAAGCAAGTTTTTTTTTTACTTCAGAAATGGCTTTGTAACAAGAAAACAACGCTTGTCAAGTTTTCTGAATATCGTCGTATTATTTTCAATTTTTTTCTTTTTCTATTCAAATATAATCGAATAGTGGGATAAAAACGCCCTTGGAAGTCCACCCAAATTTTCAAGTTTGAAATCGAATGCATAAATTCATTGTACATTACTTTGGAATTATTATCCACACGACAAATTATCAATTAAAACGATTTTTGGAGTTTAAATTTTCTGGAGTTAGCTCGCTACTACTCAAACTAAAAAATACTTGTCGAGTCAAAACAAAACCAACATAGCTGCTATTAGCATGTTAATTTTATTAATAAATAAAATAAAACTCATATTACTGCCATATAATTATTAATAAATAGAAAAAATCTGCCTTAATAAAAAAGAAATAAAATCTCATTTCATTAAGTTAACCCGTTTCAATTAATGGTGTTTCATGTAATTTTTATATTCTCAGAAAAATATTTCATGACTGAAATAATAAACCTCAATTTAAAAAAATGTATTTTTTTTACGGTTTCATTTTTACTTGTAAAATTTGATTTTCTTTCATAATTTAAATGTTATTTTCAGTGCAGAATTCTTCCTCAAACGTAAGGTAAAAAAAAAAAAAAAAAATTTGAAAGTGAATTTTTAAAAAAAAAATCTACTAACCAGATTCACTTAAAATTAGAACGAATTATATCACTTTGGCGGTACCGTACAATAAATTTCAGTACCGTAAGTTGTGAATATATTGACGTACATCAATCAACGCCTGTGAAAATAGACTACCCTGGTGGGAAATATCTCTCTTAAAAAATTTTCTGCTAAAAATGTAAGTAATGTTTCTTTCAAATTACATTAAGTATACTTTAATCATTCTAAATTTCCTAAGATAACAAAAGAAAAAGGTGTAATTTATTTTTCATGATTTTTTAACTAACAAACTATGATCTTTCCGACAGAAATGTCGATAAGTTCGATTTTACGAAATTTTTTGACTCGAAAAAAAACAAGATTTTTAATAAAATTTTTAACATTTATAGGAAGGATTAAAAAATCTGAAAAAATATTCAGAAAATACTTTGGTCTTTCCTCTTTAATAACAACATAAATATTTAAACCTTAAAAATTGTTTTATCAATTTGGGGACCTTTTGTCGTCAAGGTATACCACTTTTTAGCGAAATATTGGACATACCTAAATAAAATCAGTTAACAATTGCAAACAAATGATGTGAAATCAGTTGTCTTCACATGGAAGTGCAATATTGACAGTCAATAACCCTTTCAGTTCCTGAATTAGAGAAAGAAAACAAATTAGCACATTGCACTCTTCAAGCATATTAAGTGGGGAGATTTAGGGAACTGACACATAAATAGATTATTAATAAACTCAAAATCTGGAACACAAGTTAGAAGCAAAGTTAATGAGAAACAGTGTTTTTTTATTTTGTGACACTATATAAAGAAATAATTAGTGCAAGCGCAAATAACAAAAGAAAATGTCAAGTCAAAAAGAAAATTTAATAAAAAGGAATCTGAAGAGAAATTGAAAATAATCTCTAAGAACATAGTACAAGTAGACAACACAGAGAGAATTGTGAAAGACATTCAAAGAGGAGATGAAAAGTATGTCATTTACATTCCAATATTAAACTGAGGGAGTCAAATTTGTCAGGCAGGATCGTTATTTGGAGAATGTGATCATTTTTTAGATGAATGAAAGAGAGAAATATATTCTCTGCATAAGCTGGAGATGTGTACATAAATGGGATAAAAACAGAGTACATATACAGGAACAAAGGTAGATTAATAATACAAATCCTTTTTATTTTTTTGCTTTGTGACAAGAGTCATACAATGATGATTTTTTGTTACACTGCAAAATATAAACGAATACAACTGTCTTGAAAAGACAAAACGATAGAATGTTGCTTACATTTATCAAAGACAAAGAGAGATATATTCAAGTGGACACAGATCAATAGATTGAATAAATTAATTATATTTACTAAGGGACAGATTGTAAAAGTGAATAAAAATGTACAGGTGCAACAAATGATATGCATATGGATGAACTAACAAATAAGAAATATAACATTAACAACCAAGAGATGCTGTTATACACATGTTTAATATTTGCAGATGTAGTAACTAACGATGCAGTAGAAAATAATAAAAATGAAAATCCAAATATACTTGACATTTTTTAATTTAAAAGATTCCTACTTTTCAATACACAGCAAAGCAAAGAGTAATGATCTGTTTCTGGCCTTTTTAAGAATCCTAACAGACAAGCAAATTGCAAATATTATGATCACAATATAAAATAGTGATAATTACTTAAAGTTAAAAGTTAAAAACTTACTAACTGGGATCAAGACATCTGTTTTAAATGAAACAACAAATACATTCATTACCTGTATGATAATTCAATCAAAGCATGGTAAATAGTGACAGTTATATTTTAAACAGACATTAAACACAGTAAGAATGAAGTCTGAAAAAACGGCAGAATAAACCATTTTTGGCTAATATTAACATTTTTACATACACATATGAGTATGATGAAACATATACACCACTTCAATGATTTTTTTTAGTACAAGACTAAGAGTAACAAGACTGATCATAGTAGTAGATGAAACTGACCTAAGATGTAAATGAATTCAATATTAACATACTATGTTCACAGTGGAGCAATTTTGAACAAAAATCAATATTTTACGAGATGGAGAGCAAATACTTGGTTTGGCGATCGCTTGTTGGGAAAAAAAGTAAAACGTAACAATGTGTGAATTAAATTTGAAGATCTATGACAAAGTCTTTAAAACTCAATCGATAATTGTACCAATAAAATTTTAATATCATTGCTACTTGGGTCAAGTTTACTACTTTCGTAATGATAGATGAACTACTAAATATTGCAAAAAAAAAAAAAAAAAAAAAAGAGGGGAGACACTGAACAGCTGATCAACACATTCCAACAAATAGTGGCGTAACTAAGGCGGGACAAGTGGGACGCGCGCCCAAGACATCATTTAACCTTTAAGATTACGTACGTCTCAAAATAGATGCAACAAAATAAAAAAGTATACTATACCACTTGGGGGAGAAGAGATACTGTCTTGTTTATAGAGATCATATGTGTCAACAAGAGCAGGAAGAGTTTGTTTTGTTTTTGTTTTTTTCTTAAATATAACGAAGATTGCTAATAAACTGGAGATAGAATCGAAATGTCTCAGCCGTAAATAAAATGAAATGGGAGTAGTGACGCATAGTAGTTAACCAGGCCTATTTCTCCTTTCGTCCGTTTTCTACGAGATGCGCGCTGATTTTTAAAGAAACTGCGCGCATTTGCTCTGCATAGTAGTAAAAGTAGCGGCATAGTGTTAGCTTCTTTTTCGCTTTCTTTTTTTCATTCTCCTCATTCTGCTTGTTCTTAAAGATTTTTTTAAAATCTCTTTATAAAATAAGAACTAAATAACTTAAAATTTTCGACATTTTTGTTTAGCAGACATTGAACAAACATTTCACTTTTCTCTCAACAAATCTGACAATGTTGTTGGTGCTACTTACTACTTAGTTACTACTTCTACTTAACTTCTAAGATATGCGGTGCTCAAGCCGTCCACAATTGTCAATCCACTTCAAAGAGAAAGTAAGAAACGTTAGGGAAAAAAACACGGGATGAGAAGAAAAGAGAAGAGTGAAAAGAAGGAAGCTAAAAAATAATCTTTCTTTATTAATATACTCTTTTTTAACTTTTTCTAAGATTCTTCCTACTACTCCCTACTTTCTCTCTATGATTTCTTTCTTTTATTTTTTTTTAACCCATTATCACTTTGCTTCACTACAATTCGCTTTCTCTTTTCTACCTCTATATTCTATCTTCAACTTCCTTCCTTCGCCTCAAAGGCACAAAAGAAGCTTCCAATATCATTGCAATTGAATCAACAAAAAACCCAATTGATGCTATGCTACTGCTACGATATCGGCAAGACATGAAAAGCATCACAACCTGATGGCACGATAATATCCCCCCCTCACCTCCATCTCTATTTCATACAAAATTCAAAGTTCAATATGAACACCATATTAGGAAATCGGAACAGAAGAAATGTATTCTTTCAAGCATATCGTTTCTTTCTTCGGCATTATTAGCCCTCTTCATACTTTTTTTTTTTTTGCAATCACGAGACCTATGCATTTTTCTGCACTGTCTTCCGCATCCCTATTTTTTTTTTTTTTTCCTCTGGCTTGATAATATTTGTCAACACTTTTCCCTATTATTCATGATGTACCGAGCTTTGTTTTATAGATTCACATGAGTAAACTTGACAAACCAGATTTAAAGAAAAAAAATGTGAGTGGAAATGTGTAGTGTACAGTACACACAGAGACGGAAGTTATTTCTGTCAGAAGGAAAAGAAAGTTATTTCTGTCTAAAAGAAAAAGAACAAAAAGGTTAGCATGTAAGTCATTCACATCAAGAGCCAATGTAAATAATGAATACGAGTCAATATGGTATGGTACAATGAAATAAAACTAAAATTAATTTCTCGCCTCATCCATTTGAAAGTGTACATAAAACTTCTATGAATAAACTTGATGAAGAATAATGAATGATAATAATACCAATCACATTCAAAATAATCTTATCTTATTCTTACTTTAATCCACAGTCCAAACATTCTAAGAAAATGACAAATTATCATCCCTTAATTTCAGAGATAAAAATTTTAAAAATAATCAAGACAAAAATTATTTTTTCAAGGTCATGAAAACTACTTGAACATTAAGTTTGCTTGTGTAATTGTTTAAACAAATTACATAAATCAATTTATTTTTGTACGGTCAAACTTTAGCAATGTGTCAGTTTTTAAAAGAATATTACATTTAAAAAGAAGGAAATATTCTATATACAGATTGTAAATGTAATATTAATAATTTGTGTATAAATAGAAAATTGATTTGTGTTATTAATAGTTTAACTTTAATTATTTAAAAGTACTGCCACAGAAATGTGATACCTAAGGTGTAAAAATAAAATGAATTTTAAAAATGAAAAATCTTTCTTGAAACTTTAATTTTAGTTTTAATTTCAAGCAAATAGATTAAATTTAACATTTTCAATAAGTCGAATAATTTGCAGTATTTCAAAAGTAATTTAAATTAACCTGGAAGGAGTTGTTTTGAAATTGCTAAAAATCGCTGATTTTAGTGCCATTTTTAGCCATCTGTCAGTGAAAAAAAAAAATCATTCAAAAATAAAATATACTTTTCTGAAAAAGGTTTAATTAATCTGATTTGAAACACATATTACTTACTTTTATTTTAAAATATCGAAGAAATGCATGTTTTAACAGAGATAGGTATTTAAGGTGTTGATAGGTTGATTGAAAAAGCTTAGTACAATTCAGTGACCCCCAATATTTTAAAAAGAATTTTTTATTTTTTTGTGTGTATATAAGCATGCTGATTCTTGCAAATATGAACATCCATAGACATTATAAAAAAATAAGAGTGATAGCTATAATAAATTTAAAGTCAAAATACCTAAAATTAAATTAGGTATGTCCAATATTTCGCTAAAAAGTGGTATACCTTGACGACAAAAGGTCCCCAAATTGATAAAACAATTTTTAACGTTTAAATATGGAACTTATCGACATTTCTGTCGGAAAGATCATAGTTTGTTAGTTAAAAAATCATGAAAAATCAATTACACCTTTTTCTTTTGTTATCTTAGGAAATTTAGAATGATTAAAGTATACTTAATGTAATTTGAAAGAAACATTACTTACATTTTTAGCAGAAATTTTTTTAAGAGAGATATTTCCAACCGTAGTCGTTCCTTTTTTAAGGAATTGACAGGCGTTAATTGATGTACGTCAATATATTCACAAGTTACGGCACGGAAATTTATTGGATGGTAGCGCCAAAGTGATATAATTCGTTCTAATTTTAAGTGAATCTGGTTAGTAGATTTTTTTTTTTTAAATTCACTTTCAAATTTTTTTTTTTTTTTTAACTTTACGTTTGAGGAAGAATTCTGCACTGAAAATAACATTTAAATTATGGAAGAAAATCAAATTTTACAAGTAAAAATGAAACCGTAAAAAAAATACATTTTTTTAAATTGAGGTTTATTATTTCAGTCATGAAATATTTTTCTGAGAATATAAAAATTACATGAAACACCATTAATTGAAACGGGTTAACTTAATGAAATGAGATTTTATTTCTTTTTTATTAAGGCAGATTTTTTTCTATTTATTAATAATTATATGGCAGTAATATGAGTTTTATTTTATTTATTAATAAAATTAACATGCTATGTTGGTTTTGTTTTGACTCAATAAGTATTTTTTAGTTTGAGTAGTAGCGAGCTAACTCCAGAAAATTTAAACTCCAAAAATCGTTTTAATTGATAATTTGTCGTGTGGATAATAATTCCAAAGTAATGTACAATGAATTTATGCATTCGATTTCAAACTTGAAAATTTGGGTGGACTTCCAAGGGCGGTTTTTTTTTTGTAATTGTAAATAGTCGATATTTTCTTTTATCCCACTATTCGATTATATTTGAATAGAAAAAGAAAAAAATTGAAAATAATACGACGATATTCAGAAAACTTGACAAGCGTTGTTTTCTTGTTACTGAACGAATCAAAGCCATTTCTGAAGTAAAAAAAAAACTTGCTTCTATCAAAGGAAACTACTCATGTGACATTATTTCAACAATGTGCATCCGTACTTTCGTTGTAGACGATTTTAAATATAATTTTGGAATATTAAAAATTATTTTTAAAATAATTATGGTTGTCAAATTTTAATAAGCTTTCAAATTTATGATCTTTAAAAAGTAGAGAACATAATATATCATTTCCATAAGGTTGCAGAAAGAACTTAATGTATAAATATATAACAACCTTTTGTCATATTGTGTACTTAAAATAGAAAAAAAAAAGAAAATTAATGTAAAAATTCATTGTTCATCAAAAAATTTTTTTTCTTTCAGATAATAATTACCTTCGTATATATTATTCAGAAAAGCCATTAAAAACTTTCTTGATTAAATATTGTCTTAGTTTTATTGGGTTTTGTATTTTTACAATTGAGGTAAAAGTTTGGACAATTTCGGATATTTTTTTAACAAAAAACTCGATGATTTAGATTTTTCAGAGTTTTGTGCATATAATTTTAAAAAAAAATTCAGGTTGCAAATAAATTTTTTTTTGTGTTTTCATAAAATTAAGTTCGAGGGGAGTAACAGATATAAAAAACAAATATTTATACCATGACTTTCAAAGAGACAAACATTTCTAAAATAAGTTCATTCATTTCTGAATAAGTTCTGAAGTTTTCATTAAAATCCAACAAGTAGTTAATTTTTACAAGAATTTCGAAATTAATGTGTCTTTCAACTGACAAAAAAACAACTAAAAAAAAACGCTAAAAAGGTCAAAATTGGACATACCTAAATTAAATAAAACAGATTATGGAGAATATTTGCCTAAATTTTTAAGATTACTGGATAGTTAAACATTATATAAAAAAGGCACTCATATTCCTCATGTAATTTTTAAAGATATGTTCACTGTAGAAAAAAAGAGATAAACTTCTATCTGTTAGTGAAGTTGTCAACACCTTAAATAAATACCTATTTCATATAAAAAATAAAATATTTTGAGTAAAATGTATAAGTGTAAAAATTTTAAAATCATTAATAATAATTTCTAACAAGGGAGGAGATTAGTTAGGATTACTGTACAGAAATATTATAAATAGTTATGTTGTAGAATTCAGTCTATTAGAATAAACATTAAGTTTCTTATATTCAGCACCAATAACAAGTGATTATTAATGCTGGATATGGAAACTTATTAATTTCTGACTAGTCTTCTTCCATCATGTTTCCATTATAAAAACAAGAATAGAAATATGATAAATGAAAGACTAGTCACAAATTGCAACTTGAATTGAATCATTATTATATGACCATTAAGTATGCAATATAAATCACAAATTAAGTATAAGTATCTGTCAAGAAATTCTTATTCTTGAGAGTTTATCTTACTATGACACTATTAATGATTGGAATACAAAGATTTTATAAGCATTAAAATATGATAAAAAAACAACAGAAATAAGATGACAAAACCATTCAAAACTTAATAGTGGTAAAGTTTCATAAACTGCTCCAGACCGAATCCCACTAATCTGAAATATATTAACCCAGCAGTTTGGGTTGGGAATAGTGATTTGAATATGGCAGTTTCTATGTATGAACAAAAAATTTGGGATGATACCTGAAGATAAGAAATTAACAAATAATAATATTATATATATTATTATATAAAATAATTTGCAGAAAAGTTAATTCTATCTACAGAATTTTTATAGAATTTGGTAAGAAGACTGGAGAAAATTCTGATATAATTTTTTTTTGTTCATATTATAGAATCAGAATTATTAGAAGAAGTAGAAGAGATTGTATTCCAAATTTTGTAGAAAAATGTTTTTAAATGATTACCTCCCCCCAATTAATTTGAACTAAGTTTAGGTTTATATAAGGTTGTATCTGTTTTATAATAAATTGTGTGGGTTCATAATGGCTTCAGTAATAAAGGCAACAACAACATGTGTGACTCATTTAAAGTATTTTATTATTTGAACTCTTTAAAAAAAAAAGAAAGGGAAACAACAATAACAACAAAACAAGAGGCACAACACAATACCCTTATATAATACAGTATCAGTATTGGTAATACAATGTATTATTTTCCTTTTTTATTCTATGCTTCACAGATTCAGAAAATTTGCTATTCTGGCATCTGTTTGATCCCAAGTTTGCTGGATTAATGAGGTTCAACCTGCCATGTACATAAACAAGAAATGAGGAATCTGATTTATTTGAGCAACACTTGCCAATAACATTTTTGTAACTAAACTGATACATTATCAGTGGTCATGAAAGATTTGCTATCAAGTACTTCATTTCTGATAACTTTTTGACAAACAGCTTCACTTACTGTTGTAACCTAGGAAGGGTTATTGAATGAGGAATAACCAACACAGAGGTTGGAAATGAAATGGTAATCTTTATAACATCAACAAAATACAATATTTGTCAGCGGCATGAAGTAGGTAAACCACTGCTAGTGGTGGACTACTTATACAGCATATTACCCCACTTACAATAGTGTCCAACATATTTATGAGGATCAGGATATACCCATTAGTGTTCATATGATATATAACACTTACACAAAGAATAATAAAAAGGACTTTAATTTACAAACCAACAAATCAATAGTGATTCAAAAAGATTCAAATACAAAGAATTTATCATTTATTTCTTACCAAAAAAAAAAAAGATTTTTTCAGAAAAAGTTCAAAGAAGTGTTTTCTTTTTTATACTTCTGTTATATTCTGCAACAAATTAGATCTCTTTCTGAGTCACTCTACCTATCAGCTGGATGTGAATGCTAAGAGAGCTAAACCCAAAATAAAAATGTTGCCTTCTGCTCATCACATCCGGTTCATGTAACAAATCCCCACAAAAATACAATAGACAATCATAAACATAAATAAAGATTAGCCTGGGAGTTACTCAACAAAAAGACACACTGTTTTCCATCCTTGAGCTAGTCGCCATCTTAGCAGAAACATAAACCAGATCATCAGCCTGTTTTGATATATCGATTTTCATAATCGTAACCTTTGCCCTTGCAGCAGGTTCATTCTCCGTTTTCATTTTCATTTCTCAATTCATTTTAAAACGAAAATATAATTCATCTTCCTCTCTTTTTGTAAATGATATGTTTTTCTAATTTCCCAATTTACTTTACCCACATGCCAGATTTTCAATAGATAAAAAAAAAAATCTCTTGGTGCATTGTTCCAATTTTTAGAGGTGGGGCAACCCAGATCGCCCTTTCTTCACTTTCACAATAATCAGGGAAAATGTCTTACATTCTCTCTTTTTATCTCTCTATCTCCCAGTTTATATTTCGTTTGGAGCTTAACATGTTTCCTGCTTAGAATTAATGTTTAACCACCTCACAGCCTCAGTGTCACAGTGAGTTCAATCAGACTAGGTACTACATACTTTCGGCTTTGTGTCACATCTAAGCTATGCTTAGTAAATCTATCAGCAATCAATTGTAAATGTGCTGACATAACAGTAAAGAAAAAATTAAAGATTTCTTTTTTCCAGAATTCAAGATTGTGAAACAGCAAGAATGAATTCTAGACCTTGTGACCTTTGATTAACTACTCTTGACATACAACTGGCTCCTGTCAAGATTGATAATGGGTGTCATCTTTTTTACTGTTAATGCTGCCTGAGTAGTAAGATAGTTCTATTGCCTTGCCTAAGTGTTTTTCAATCACTGTTCTCTCTGCCAACCATTGTGACATACCAGTAAAGAAACATTTTTCAAGATAACAGGTGATAACACCAAACACAAGTGAAATCATTCCTTTTCCAAATGGCATTAATACTAATAGGATACAAACTTCAGCCTAAAATGGAATGCTGCTGATTCAGTTTTCTCTATTGTCATGATTGCATCACAGATCAACTCTTGACATACAATTCAATAAAGAACATGTTACAACAGTAAAAACACTTGTCTAGGGTATACAAAAAAAATCAGTTCACAAGCTCCAACCATGTGACTAAATTGTGCTGGTTTTCACAGACTTCCTGGCCCAGTTCTATACAATGCATGTCCTCTCCTTCCAAAAGTGTTGACAGTTATTTCCCTGTACAATAACAGAGGCTGTATGAGTGCAGTTAAACTCTATAATGTGATGTAAAACACCAGCAAGATAATACTAAAATTAAAACCTTGTTTAGACATGAAAAAAATTACAGCTTAAATGAAAACTTTTATAATTTGCCCCAAACTATTGTGCATATTTTTATTGTTTTTGTATCTACAACTTTTCAAGTGTTTTCTACTTATCATCAGGAAACATGATAGAAATGATAAATTTTTTCACATTTATTCAGTAAATTGTGTTTAAATGGATTTAAAATTTACATTTACAAAAACAATCTTCAAATTCGAGTCAATGAAAGTCAATAAATTATTAGATAATTGCAGAAAAAGTTCACATTAGATAATTGTGGAGTTGAAAAGTTCATAACACAACCAACTTCCTAAAATCTAACCATGATCAAGCTGAGAACTTTTAAAATGTGTATATTTTTAGATATACAAATGTGAAGGTGATATATTTCCTGTTGAGTTTCATACTAACTTCAAGTTGGTTTACAAATTTCAAAGCAGAAAATATATCTATTGATGACTGGTGGTAATTATATTTGAAGGCGGAAAACAGTATAGTGTGATGAAAAAGGCCACAAACTTAATATCAAAATGTTTAAGATGAAAGACCAAAGTATTTTTTGATTATTTTTTGAAATTTTTTAATCATTTCTATCATGTTCAAAATTTTGGTTAAAATCTTGTTATGTTTACGTCAACGGGGTGGCATAATAATTACACTGACTTTTTTGTGTTTTTTTCTGTTGAAAACACATTGTTTTGGAAATTCTTGTAAAAATCAAATGTCTGATTTTAATGAAATTTCCAGGACTTATTTACAAATGAATGAAATTATTTTTTAAATGTTTTTGTTTTTTTTAGAAAATTTTGGTAAAAAATATTTTTTTCTTTTACACGCTACCCCCCCACTCACACAAAAAATAAATAAATGTAGTCACACACATATTCATGAAATTTCACAAAAAACCTTTCTACTTTCTATTTCCTGAATTTTTTTTATTCATTAGGACTCTTTGAAGAATCTAAATTGCCTAATTTTTTTTTTTTAAACTTGCACCATTCTAATATTCTAACTGAAAATCTGCTTTGAATTGAAAAATAATGAATGCAATAAAACTGACATTAATTAAAAAAAAAAAATTTATATTAAGGACAATAAGTCTGAAGAAATAAAACCTTTCTGATGAATAATGAATTTTTACAAGAATTTAAAAAAATTTTTTTTTTTAATTTAAATTATAATAATTTATAATAATTTAAAATCATGTAAAATTCTGTATTGGACTATTTCCTGGATGTGATACAGTAATTAAGTAGAAACGAAATTTACGAATCCGAAATGGAAAAGATTAATAAACGTAGTCACACTATTCTATTTTTTAAATAATTTTTATTTTTTCACTTAATTTGTTCCCTTTTTTTATCTATGAAAGGCTAAACATGACATTATTATGAAACGGTCACATGATCTAAGAGTTTTGTCTCTACAGAAAAATTAATTTAAGAAAATTTTATAGTATTTTTAATTATTTTTATTTTTGCATAAAGCATCTTCGAGTCAATATATAATTGCATATTTTATCTTTCTTCATTGCATCATAACAATCCCATAGAATATTTTTGGTTTCTATGTAGAGTATAGCAGCAGTCCATCACAGTTTTATGTATCATTCCATATGTGTTGCAGAGAAAGATCATGAAATCAAGTGTGTCAGTCACTTCCTGGCAAGTTGAGGTCCACCTTAAAAAAATTCATGTCATCAGCACTTTCTTCTACTCTGATTTTCTTTCACCTCCAACCAACTCTTGCAAAGCCAAACAGCGACAGGGAAGTTTTTGGTGAAACTGGAAGTTTCTAGTTTTGAACCTGAATGTTGACAATGTTGACAGTCATCAATGCCATCATGATAAAGGAAGTGATCAGCAAAGGAGTTATTAAATTCTTGGATACAAGAAAGAAACAAAATACACAAAATTAAATTAAAATGATTAAAGTTGCATAGAACTTGCAATATTTTGAATTACACATTCTTGGTTTGGGAAATATTTTCATTTACATGCACGAGGATGAAACCATACCACAGTGGGCCGAGAACTGCAATATTTGGTAATTTTGGAATAATTTGAGAAATATTCGTGGTATGACATTGTATGAGGGCTCATTGGAAGTGTATAGGCAACACAAATTCAATGAAATCAAGAAAGTCAAGTTGTTTCATATTTTGGGGAGTCTGGGACCGGATTTCCATATTTAGGCATAGTAGTCCCAAAACATGGAAATTGCTCTAATTTCAGTTTGACTGAAGATAGAAAGGCCATCAAGGGCTTTCTAGAAAGGTAGGAGCAACACGATATCAGTGAAATCAACAAAATTGTATTTTTTCATATTTTGGTGGGTTTGGGACTGGATTTCTGTCTTTGGGCATTACAGCCACAAAACACGAAAATTGCTCTAATTTTGGTTTTGTTGATGATAAAAAGGCCATTCAGGGCTTTTCAGATAAGTATGAGCAAGTCAAATTGGATGAAATAAAGAGAATTGAAAAATTTCATATTGAAAAATTGCAGACTACATATTTCAGTATGTATCATTCTTCTGAAACTTACACAGAATGTTGTTTATGGCAGAACAAAGTACCCAATTCTACACGATCATTGAGACCTGTGTATTTGATTAGAGAAGTAGAAAGTAATCTTGACCTCCTCAACTTCATGGTCAAAGAAACTGATCATGCTCGGAATGATTTAAATACTAATGGTTTATCAATTAATGTTGGTGATGATGATTTTAGTGTCATGTGTAATCAAAGACTCTATGAAAGACCTTAAGTTCAAGAAAATGATTTCTGGCTTAGGAGGTGTGGTTTGCATACTGTGTAAGTCCAATGTCAAAGATTGGATGGACCCAAACAAAATACAAGATAGTTTCAAAATTAAGAGGTCAGCCTAAGATATGCAGAACATATTCAATGAAGTCCTCGATGTCAATAGAAACATTCATATTAAACCAGGAGACTTTGAAACCAGAGCTGGTGTTACTCAACAACCACTTTCTGATTCTGACCAGCATTGCATAACTGTCACCCACTCCTACATAAATGGAACAATGTGGTATTTGAAAATGCTGTATCATTGTCATACAGACTACAAGAAATGGGCTGAGAAGGTTGGTTTATGCAATCACCTTGACAAATCCAAAGATAAGGTGAGGGACTTCATCAAACAAAAAACTGGTCTGCGCTTAGATTACATCAATTCTGCAAGAGGTAAAGGTGCTATGTCAAATGATGGGAAACAAGGTTGTTGATTCTATTCTGATGAATTGATTATGATGAATGAATATGTTCGTTGAACTGCTCAATAAGAAGTACAACAAAAACCCCAAAGAATCAATGTTAAAACTACACAAACAATTGAGCATCATTCTCCAGATAGTTTCATGTAACAGAAAGATAGATTTTGTTAAATTTCATCAGCACTGCAAGGAAACAATGCTTAACATCGCCAACAACTTGTCACGAGCTTTGCTGAACCACACATTGCATGGGATCATACAGCATAGTGCCAAATTGATTGAAATTAATAGTGGGGAAAGTTTGGGATGGCTTGAGGAAAGCGTAAAGGTGAACATTATAAGGATATTCGTAACTACCTGGAATGTCTCAGGAGAAAATGTGACAACAACAATCAAATTGAAGATGTTCACCATAGATTGTTGGAGAGATTCATGTTACATCAAAATACAGTGAGACAAAATTGTGTATGATTTGCAAAGCAACAGATCACACAGTTCAAACTCATGATGCTTATTACTTTATGATAGATGAACTTGAGGATTTTTCCTTGCATAGCAATTTGATGATATATGTTGTGATTTGATAAGTGCAATGTTCAGTCATATTTTCTCTAAAATATTGAGATTTTTTGACACTTGGAAAGTCCTTCTAGGGCTCATAGATCAGCAAGGGGCTGAAATGTGTCCAAATAAGTTTTTTTGTGTCTATATGATAGATATAGGGTCATTCCATGTCAATTCACCAGGGCATTACACTCACCGACTCCGAATTACTTGAAATTTGGCACAAATGTTCCCCTTCATGAGTTAGGAAAGTGTGACAAATTATTTTGTGCTAGACTTTACCATTCCAATTTTAGGTGGGGGTATAATTTTCCTATTTTGCCTCTAAATTAAGGCTGCACAACGTCGCCGAATTTCAGTTTTTTTTTTTAAATTAAAGAAAAATACTTCCAGGCCTTCAATATTTCTGAAATTTGGGATGTAGGGCAAATAAGAAGTGTAGAATCCAAATATTTAACTAGTTTAAGCCTACACTTGATAGAAAATTTTATTTTACTCACCCAAATACATAACGTCAAAATCAACAACTTTTCACATATGTAGCTTACGGTCAGTCTATCAAAAATACGTCCTCTTCAATTTTCATAATATTTTTTGCCTAACATCTACAATGCCTGCTCAAGTTCACCAAAAAAGGGTTTTATGTCTACTTAAGAAGATATGACCCTGTCAAGTTTAGAGCTTTTTCCTATGTATGTGCATGATTTCTGAGAAAGATTATAATTAAAGACCTAATGATCCATGACCTCTAAAATGTTGATATTGTGCTAAGTAACTTCTTAAACTATTCAATAAGATTATTTTTATTAATTAAAAAATTAAATATATTTTGCAGATATTACTTTTTGTACAGATAGATTGTCTTTAAAAAGCGGTAAACATTGCCTCATGTAGGATAATCAACAGTGCATAGAAAATTTGTAAATGGCACTTAACAAATGAAGTTAAAAGAAATTCTTTCTGTGTTTCTTTTAATTTTATTTTGGTCAATTATTTTCATGAAACAAAAAAACACATTGGATTTGTTTCATTCACAAAAAAGTCATAAGATAAACGTGAATCTTTAAAAAATAATATTTGTAGTTGGCACTTAACATATTTATATAGTTGAAGGAAATGCTTTCATTACTTTCTTAAATTTTTATTTTTTAAATAATTTTTCAAAATTATTTTCATGAAACAAAATATTTGATTCTGTTTTAATCAGAAGACTGTCATAATAAAAATGAATATAAAAGAGTTTTTAAAAGATTACATTTTAAACTACGCTATGCACTGTCTGGTCCTGAAACATCAGTCACTTACCATCCAGTATCCAAGGAGAAGGTGGTATTTTTCTAATTACTTGGAATTCTTACTTGCACACTGAATTTGAAGTACAGTAGTTTCTTTTTTTCAGTTAGATATGAATTGTTCTATTTATACTGAACTAACAGTTGAAACATGTCATGGTTTATTCAATGATAAACAGGTTGGATTGATTTCAGTTGATCAGTTGGATGCAATGGATGTAAAGCTTATTGCCTATAGAACAGGACTTGATGAGGATAAAATAAAGGCTATCTGTTACCATCACAAACAGACCTTGTTGACTAACTATGAATGTCTTGAAAAGAGATGTTGTAATCCATTTAAAACTCATAAAAAGCAAATCAAAGCTGGTTTGAAACCAATTTCATTGGAGATGGCAGACAAGGCAAAGGCTAAGTTGGTATTAATCCCAGGCAAGAAACTCTGCCCTAATTGTCGAATACAAATCCACAAACTACTTCCCAATGAAGAACCAAGACATGTATCAGATGAGGAAATGAAAGAGCTTGATACAAGTACTTCTGCAGAAACACAGAAGAGAAATATCAATGAATGTTTCTCTGCTATTGGAATTTCTCCACCAAAAACAATAAAGCTTCATTACTCAGGAAAAGCTACTTTAGGTAAGAGAAAATTTTTTTCTGCTATGCAATGTATAAAGACCAAAGTAGCCAGGTCATTAAGCGTCGACTATGAGCTGTCGAATGATGAGGCTTTAAAAATCAAAAAGGAGAGGATTTAGATAAAGCTAAGTGCTTTGATAAAATGATAGAGCTTCTTGTAGCAAAAGTGAAGGCACTGGAATCAACTAAAATCAAAATACAGATCTTGACACTTGCTCCTACTGACTGGTCACACAAAAAATGTGGATGTGTTTGGTGTTTCAGAACACATTGTACTTGCAAATTGTGTTTGGAAAGAGCTATTTTAGCTGTGCCGGAGCCAAAAAGGGGAAAATCTTTGTTGCTGATATTGCACAGTTAGTGGAAGCATTTTACCAAGATGATGAATATACTCAACTGATGCCAGACAGGAAAGACTATGTTAGTATTAAATGTAATATTCATCAGCAGAAAAGACTCATCTAGGGCAACCTACTTAAGCTCTTCAGAGCATTCAAGGAACAGAACCCAACAGTACCTTTGAGATTTTCAAAATTTTGTAGTCTAAGGCTGAAATGGTGTGTCCTTGCTGGTAGTGCAGGTATGCATGTTGTATGTGTATGCACTATCAACCAAAATATGAATTACTGGAACCACTGAATGTATCATATAAAGATCTTTGGAAATATATTGTCTGTAATACCAGTAGCAGAGAGTGTATGATTCATAGGTTCCCAAATTGTCCTAATTCATCAGGGCAACTTGAATAATTTATGATTTATGACACCATGGAAGGATATATATATCAATAGAGTTCTTCCAATGGACAACAAATTACTGATCGACTTTGACAACACAAAAGGAATCCTGTCACGCTTACATTGAATTAGTTGTTTTGCAACTGAATAAATTAGCACCTCATTCTTACTTGGCTAAATCACAATCAAGGTACTTAAAGCAAAGAAAAGAGGAGATTAGTGATAGTAAAATTTTGTTCTTGGGAAATTTTGCCGAGAACTACAAATTTATAGTTCAAGATGAGATCCAGAGTTATCATTGGAATATTTCACAATGTACTTTACATCCAGTGGTACTCTACTTTAAACTTGAAAATGCAATGCAAAGTGAATGTTTCTGCATTATGTCAAGTGACAACTCACATGATGTAGCATTTGTTTATATGGTAAAGAAAAAGATTACTGCGGTAATCAAAGCTACCTTGCCAAACAAAAAATATTGAGTATTTTACTGATGGTTGTGCAGCACAATACAAGAACTTTGCCAATTTGTGAAACCATCAGAAAGATTTTAGGCTCAATACAAAATGGAATTTCTTTGCAACAAGTCATGGTAAACAACCTTATGATGGCATAAGTGGCACAGTGAAAAGGACAGTGTAAAAAGAAAGTCTCCGAAGACCAACTACATCCTTTCCACAGAATCTATGTTTGAATATTGTAAATCTGCAATTGAAGATATCGAATTCATTCTGGTTGAAAAGGAAGAAGTTGAGGAAGTGAGGAGGAGTCTCACGATGAGATTCAAAAATGCATCCACAGTCCCAGGAACAAGAAGTTTTCATCAATTTATTCAAATAGCTATGAAACAATGTAGTGAAGATGAAAACTTCTGACTTTTCTATTGGGGCTGAAGAAAAACCAGTAAATTCTTTTGTTTCAGGATATGTTTGTTGCAAGTGCAACAATAAAATTTGGATTGGCATCGTCCTGGAAATTGATATGGAGAATAAGGACTTGCTGATTAAGTTCATGCACCCAGCTCTTCCATCACATACATTTTACTGGAAAGAAGATTTTAAGGATATATGTTTTGTACTATTAATAAATATTCTGTGCACTGTTGATGTTCCTACAACAGCAAATGCTAGAGTTTATCATTCGTCCAAGATGGATAAATTATCTTTGCAAAAAATTATATCCAAAACAAGTTAGTCTATATGCACAACAAAATTTAGTGCATAGTGTAGTTTAAAATATAATCTTTTAAAGACTCTTTGTATATTCATTTTTATTGGGATTTTCTCTTGAAGGAAACAAAATTCAAATATTTGTTTCATGAAAATAATTTGGAAAAATTATTTAAAAAATAAAAATAAAAATTTAAAAAAAGTAATGGAAGTATTTCCTTTAACTATATAAATATGTTAAGAAACATTGAAATTCGGCGACGTTGTGAAGCCTTAATTTAGAGGCAATTATACACACCCCCTTAAAATTGGAACAGTAAAGTCTAGCACAAAATAATTTGTCACACTTTCCTAACTCATAAAGGGGAACATTTTTGCCAAATTCCAAGTAATTTGGAGTCGGTGAGTGCAGATTTCAACTTTTTGCTGGTGTTTTGACATGCAATGACCCTATAACTAATTAAACTTACTTCATGGAAGTTTTGACTACCTTGAAAAGATCATTGATCGAAATCGGGAAATGTTTAAAATTCCGAAAATTTTGAAATCAAACCCCTATTGTTTGTCTTTCCAATTCCAGATTTGTTGGCACTATTTCAATTGTTGTTTCAAGTAGGAAATATGTTCAGGAATCAGAAAATATATACTTTATTCATGTCTGGAAGCCATCTTTCTGGTGTCATTTGAAGAAGTGCAATTTTCAACCGAATTTTCCTTAAAATATTACCATTTTGACCCCTGGATGGTCCTTCTAGGGCCCAGTATGGGTCAGTGAAGGAGTAAAATATGTTCAAATAAGGTTTTTTATGTGTCTTTATGATATATATGATACAGAAATAGGATTTAAGTACAAGGATTTGAGTAAACATTGCATTTTATTGACCATTTCCCCAAAATACGGATTTTCATTAAATTCTATAGAAAATGACGTATCATCTAATTTTTCATAAATCCACAACATTGAAATTGCCATAACTTTAGTTCTAGACAAGATATTGAGTTGATTTTTTTGCACTGATTCAGAAATTTTATCTAGTTTCCATAAAATATAACTTTGTATGTTTTTTTATAGTCATTTTAGCCCAAATTACTACCACTGGGCCATGACATATTACTCTGTTGATGACTGTAACTAACTATATAGGTACTTTTTTCTAGGAAAAATACTGAATTTTCATAAGCTTTCACTGCAAATGGATTTTACATACGTCTTGATAAAATTTCATTATGTTGAACATGGGGAGATAGAGAAAGAATGAAGTTGTAATGGAGGAACAATTCTCGGCTTCATACTATATTGGCATGCTAATCAAAATATTGACTCTGGGGAATTTGAATAAACAAAGCATTGCTTATTAATCTTCTTTTTTTTTATAATTGCAAAATAGAGTGATATGCTCTTTAGGGAAAAAATTCCACATCAAATATGACATTGAAAAAGATTCAGTGATGGGTGTGGTGGCCAATTTTGGTCCAGATATGTGGTGGCAAACATGATAAAAATGCAAAGAAAACTGAATCTTGACATAATTTCCTATGATTGATTTGAAGCAAATGAAGAGAAAAGTGTAAATGATACTTTAGGATTGATAACCAAATGTGTGTTTAAGATAGGTATTCTTAAACATGATAAGAGAATCACTTCATTTGCAGAGATTGTAGAATTGATCAGCTCAGAAATCAAGCAGACAGCAACATTTGGCTTCTCCATAGTTGAGGAATTTGGATTCATGATTCAAGAAGAAAGACTCACTCAAGCAATATCACAGATTTCGTAACTTCATATGACAAAGACAATCTGATCAACAAAATATGGACATGCACAGAATGCAATGTGCAACAAGTTTGTGAGAAATGTCAGAAGGAGTCTGTTGAAGAAACTGCAGATTTTTACAATGAGAACGATGAAGAACAAACAGATCAAAGCAATAGTCATGCAAGTGAAGATGATGATGAAGATGAATTTCAGCCAAAAGTTATTTCTGGAGATTGCTTGGATGAATTTAGTATCTTGAACAACTATGTTCTTATACTGAACAACCAGAAAATATAAAACAAAGCTTTAAAAATATTCCCAACAAATAGTACAATGGTACAGTGATGGGAGTAGTTTTGTTGTGAAGGTGGTGAAATTGGAAGAGACACAAATAGATGGTATGTGAGACGGAAGTTCTGGTGACATGTAGAAATTATATAATGCTGCTTTAACTGACTTCTCTACTTTTGCATTGATTTTACATTAAATCATTTGTATTATTTTTTTACACCTGATCCAGTGTATCTTTTCTTAGTAAAAAATACAATCCTGCAATTGCATTTCTAGAAGTCTTATAGAGTTTTTAATGTTTAAATCTTAAACTAATTGTTCTATTAACATGTGAAACTCTCATCAAGTCAAAACTACACATCTAGACTTCCTGTGAATATCTGCTTTTTTTACACATCACGTACAAAAAAATTAAAATTTTGAGATTTAATGACAAAATAAAAACATCAAATTGTTTTATATACTTTCAGGCTCAAATTGATATTTTTTCTTTTCCCTGTTAAACCATGGTTTAAAGAGATTATATGTTTTTTCTTTTTTTACAGAGACATTTTTTTCACAATATTTTATTTTAAATGACTTGAATGTAATTAACTTGAAGCCTATCAATTAAACCCAAAATTGGGAAGAATCCTGTAAAAGTAATTATCTTTGAGAATTATTAGTAGTGATGGGATGATACCAATATTTTTACCAATTCTGATACAATTCCAGATAATATTCAAAATTTCTGATTCCGATATGATTCCCAATTCCAATACCTACAATGATTAAAATTCATTATTTTCAGGCCCTGCAGTTGGTTTGGGAAACTTAATGAACAAAGTACATTTATTAATAAAAAATTTAGTAAAAAAATGAATACAAAAGCTTATAAACTAAAGTTAGATATTCTTTTTATTTAAAAAATTGGGTAAAAGTTTAAACAATAAAGAGAACAATTTTTTATGTAAATCACTGATTCTAGGTACTAGCTACTCATAGTTAAGTCCTAAAATTCTTAAATTATAAAGTAAGAACATTATTCTCTCTACTGTTTTGCCTTTCAGACAATTTCTTTCTGGTAAATAAATGTCACCTCCAATACTAAATAACTGTTCACCTTCAACAGAAGAGGGAGGTCCTGATAGATATTTCCTGGCTAAAAGCACCATGATGGGAAATACATTTTTCCACTACTGAAAAAAATTATCACTTTTTATATTTTTTTAATGCAATATATTTTGTCATTTAAAGTTTTAATAAATATATTTCTTTACTGACTGCTTTATCCTGTATTCTTGTACATATTGGCTCTCCTTTTCCTTCATAAAACTGAAATTAAAGTCACTATCATTATCACTTTTCTCTTCTGACAAGTCATTCTCCATGCCTTGTAATATTTTGGATGAGGTATCTGTTTTTCCTTGGTTATAGATGTCTTGAGTGAACCATTCTGTGATAACCTTGTCATTAAGCAGGAAACCAGTCTTGAACCTGGGTTCAAGATATGTTGCTAGAATAAGGTTTTTGCCTTCCAAGTAGCTTCTAAATCTAGCATTAAAAGAAGCTTTCCATGCTAAAAGGGTTGAGCCTAACCCATCAGTCCCTTTTCTTCTCTACTTTTAAAAAAGTGAAATGACTAATGTGTAGTATAAGAGGAAGTTGCTTCTCTATTACTTAATAAATTTGTACAATCAATGAATTGCTTAAGTATTTTCAGTAATTTCTCTAAAAATCTTCCATTGGGCATATTCTAAACAAGGTGGTTTTGCTTGATCACTGCAATATGAGATAATAGCATTTTTTGTTCAAATACTCTGGACTTCATATAATACTGATTGTTCCATCTTGTCTGGACATCCTGAATAAATTTATGATCTGGTAAATTACATTTTTTTTCTGTTATTCCTGGTACTTTGCAAAAGCTGCAGGTGAGTGATTGAAGTGACCAACTATTTGTTTACAAATAGAAAGCATATCCTTCACATACCTTTATGCAAAGATGGCATCATTAATGGTCAACTGCAAGGTATGTAGAAAACGAAATAATGACTTATAGTGGGTACAGCTGCTACTGCCATATTAGATTCATTATCTCTTATGAGAACATGAATTTTACTATGAGAAATATTAAATTGCTGTACTGTCTCCATGATACTTGTCTTGAAAGCTATAAAATTTTAAAAAATACATAAATTTTGTTGAAACAAAAATTTCATAAAAAGAATGTTTATTTTTGTTTAAATAAACAAAAATAAATAATTCTGTCAGATTTAATCAACACACCATTTTCAGGACATTATGGAATCTTATTTTTAATTTCTACTGAAGAATAATTTAAAATTTGAATTTTAAAATAAAATTTTATATAATAAGATTCTAAATATTTTTCTAGGTTTTTAAATACAGATGCTTATTTTTCTTTTTTTATAAATTAAAAAAAAAAAAATTGTCTTAAAAGAGAATCCAGCAGAACAACATGAATTCATTTTGTGTTTATATTACATAATTTTTATTATAATTATTAAATTAATAATTTAAAATTTTAAGTGGGTGCATTAACAATGTTTAAAAAGAAATTAAAAATAAAAATTTTATTTTGAACTGAAATAGACTTTAAACTAGTGAACTTTATGCAAAGTTTGAGAACTGAGTAGAAACATCCACATTTAATTTTTTTTTTTATACAAGTAAAATAAATTTACATCATACTTAACTTAGGTGTTATGATCTATAGATTATACCTATATTTTTTATCATTAGTACCAGGAATGAAAAATTATGTTATGTTTTAAACCCCAGCCCCCAAATCCAAAGAGCCATTTTGGAATCAGAAATTAGGTTAAAAATTCTGATTCCAATGCCAATTCTGATACCCAAAAAAGTTCCAATATTTCTGATTCTCAATTCTGATTAATTATCACTATCACTAATTATTAGCAGTTGTTGGGTTTATGGAAATGACTGAAGTTTTGTTGACCAAGAAATCCAAATTTAAAAAAGAAAAATTGCTAAATTTCACTGAACTTCAAACACAGAAATTTCATATTTAACCCTCCACCTCCAAATAACTCATGCAAATAGGCTGACAGTTACTCCAAAAAAGCTAGTTTCTGTTTGAGAGTGATAAAAGCAGTGAATTAAAACATGATTTAACCAAAAAATGAGTTTGCTAGGAATTTGAAGTTCATTTTGCTGGTATTGCAAAATTATTTACATGATAGGCTTAGTGAAATACAGTTAATTTTTTGCATGCTTTATTAATTTTCATTGTTATATTCAGATGTACCTAAAAGTATATATTTTTAAAAGTATACATTTTATTTCTGTTGATATATACTATATGTGCTCATGGAGAAAACTGTAGCCTCAATAGTTTTTTCACAAAAATTATGCCAATATCCAGTGTAATACATGCTGTTTCATAAAATGAGAAAAGGAGCAATAAATAATACAGGGAGAACTTCAACTTTGTTGTCCTTGCTTCATTCATTCTATGGTAACATCATTAACTTCTACGCCTTAAATTAAAGATATCCCAAAATATTCTAGAGAATAAATATTTTCCTTAAATTACTCTAAGAAACATTATGATTTTTAGTTAGCTTTTCTTTGATCTTATTTTTGTTGCTTTTTTTTTTTTAATGTTATTGAAATAATAAAATAACAGTACTTTATGTAAAAACATTTTAAGATTATCAAGATTTTTCCTTTTACATCATGACACAAGTAGTTAAAAAGAGAGAATTGTGATAATTCAAATATATTTTTTAATTTACATATTTAATAAGAAAAAAAGTCATATTCCAATTATGTCCTTTGTGACTGAAATAATTACTTTTAAAGTAAAAAACAAAACAAGAAACAGAATGCTTGACTTTTAGTCTTTGCTTGCTACAAAATTTATTTCGTAGTCTAAAATAAGGAAGAAATACAAAAAGTTATAATTTGTTTCATTGCTATATCTGTTACAACCAAGATATAAAAGCTGGTATCAGATTAAAACTGATCTACACATTACAAAACCACAAGATTAAAAAAGAAATTAAATTTAAATAAATAGGCACTTTTTAGTGAGTCAATTTTCTTAGTACAGTAAGCTAAATATTTGAATAATTTATAAAAAATGTACATTGGCATTCATACTGGGGTGGAGGATATGTTTCCAAGAATAATGAATATCAATCAACAACAGATTGAAAAAGTACACCTGGAAATGAATTTCTGATAAAAAAAAAAAATAAATACTATGAGTATGAATATTAAAATGTTACAAAAAAAAAAAAAAAAAAAAAAAAGGTTTACTTAGACTATTCAGCCTTTAAATTCAGCTAAAGAGAATATAAGATTGTCCTACTAATGTCTGTAAATAGAAAGAATTTAAACTTGTTACCTTATAAGGCAATGCTTATTAAACTATTACTAATATATAGGAAATTCAATCATCAACAGTGCTCTACACTTACAGCCTCGGGCCAGACTAGCTAAACTCAGTATACAATCTATATATATAAAACAATAAAGCTGTTTTTTTTTTTTTTAAAGTATAAAATTCATACATGTACATACAAGAAACTAATAAAGTTGAAATCATTTCTTTCTGGGTTTTGAGAACTTTAATGGAAGTAAAGCATAGCATTTTGTCTCATTCATTATTATTATTAATTATTATGAAATGTCAATGGCAAAATATGAAAAGGACCGATAATGAAAGAGTGCAAGCAGAATGCCTTTTACATAAAAGTAACATCTGTAACTACGACCAAAGTTTGAACTGACAAACTATTCAAGCTGCATCAAAGTTAAAAATATTATCTCAATGATATATGTTAGTGATGGAACGATTAATCAGAATTAAAAATAAAAATTTTAAAGTGTTTCAATTCAAAATAAAATTTTTATTTTTAATTTCTTTTTAAACATTGTTAATTCACCCATTTAATATAATAAAGTATTAATTTAGTAATTATAATAAAAATTATGTAAACACAAAATGAATTCATGTTCTGTCTAGCTCTCTTTTAAGACAAAAAAAATTTTTAAAATAGGATGTATGAAATTCCCGCCAATGTCATATTTGATTTCTTCACATAAAAAATTGACCTTAAGAAACAAATGGTTTCCATGGTGAGGCAGTTAAATTACAACAATTTGTTTTATAATAGTTTTAATCCATAAAATCATTTCTTAATCTTGGTTATTGAAAAGATTTATTTTTGTTTACATAGCATACTACATAAACAAAAATAAATCTTCTTTTCAATTACTGAGACTTAAAAAAGTAAACATTCTTTTCATGGAACTTAAATTTGGTTGTATGAAATTCATGTATATCTTAAATTTTATAACTTTTGAAACAGATTTTCATTTTTATTCACTTAAAAAATAAACAAACTTTTATTTGAAGTTTCCTGAAAAAAGCTTTTCCACACAAAGTTTGTATTAAAATACCTAAAATTTAATTTCCATCAAAAATTGTATTTAATTTTATTTTACTAATATTTTTCTTTGGCATAATCGAAGTGTGTTAAATTATTATGACATTTAAAATATTTTTTGGAGCCAAATGAGATGCAAATTTTATAAGTAGTAGTGTATAAAAAAAGTTAAAAACAAGTATTTTTATCCCATTTTTATCTGGTGTGATTAAACTGTAGTTTGTTCCTCTTTTAACATGATTTAAAAAAAAAAAAAATAACATGATTTAAAAAAAAAAAAAACAAGTAAAATTAGTAAAATTTCATCTAATAATCTAATAAATAACAGAAAAAAAAGTGATCCCATGCAAAAAAATACACATTTACAGTTCTCATCCTTATGAAGATTTTAATCATTTTTATTTTAATGCTTTGTAACAGTTGAATCTCATACCTTATAAAATGATGGAGTTGGAAATCAGTGTTATTTAGCTTTCAACTTCCTAAAATTTGTAAAAATTTACTGTAAAGTCTGCTAAAATTGCTTAAAAAAAATTGCTTAAAAAAACAAAAAAAAAAAAAAAATCAAAAGATATGTTTTTTACGGTGTTTTTGGACTTTTTCTCTTTTCTTTTAACAAAAATAAAACACTTTTTAATTCTTTTTAAAATTATTAAATTTTTTAGTTGTGAGAAATTTATTTTAAACAGAAAATTTTTTTAGATAAGATTAAAGACCCTTTATTATTTACTAACTTAAAAGCCGCCCTATTGGGCAGCATTTAAGGGCTCTTGATTGGGCCTTCATCACAATAGGTAGGGAGGATTAGATGCTATAGGCAAAAATAAACTACAGAAGAACTCAAAACTGATGGCTGCATTTAAGTATTAAATTAATATTTAAACTTGCCTTTTAAAAGTTCAACGATAATTCTTCTGCTGCAAATTAATTTAAAGATAATTTGATGTACATAGGTCCTTACTTTCCATACAAACAATTATTTTTATTTCATGGGTTACTTTTGCTGGGTTTTACAATTAATTTCAATTATTCCCAAATTTATAAAAATTGTTATTGTACAAAAAAATTTACCAAAAAAAAAAAAAAAAAAAAAAATTGCCAAAAACAATTGAAAACTTGGAAATCCAAAATTTCAGGATTGCAGGTCCAGATTTGACCCAGAAAGTTTTTAATTTGCACATGGAGTTGGCCTGATTTCAAAATGGTATGATATATATTGGATATTCTAGGAGTAAATTTGAAAACCCTGACAATTTTATTTTGAAACACTGTCATTTGAGAACAGTAATTTTTCATTTGAACACATAAACTATTGAAAGTTAAAGAGTTGTGTCCCTTTAATTGTTTTATCAAAGCAAAGATGGCAGAATCTGAAAACAATTGTAGTAATGAAAACTTGGGAATCCAAAATATCAGTATTGCATGTCCAGATCTGTCTCGGAATGAATTTAACTTGCTCACCTAGTTGGCCTGATTCCAAAATGGCATAATATGTTGGGCTACAGCTTCTATGAGTAAAGCTGAAAAGCATGACACAGTGTCACACTGACATTCACATTTATTATATACATTTATTAAGTAGCTTTGATAATTCATATTTAAATCTTATTAAACATCTGTAAGTAAATTTAAAATTTGCATTTACTTTTTATTTACTGTCCTGCAGGATTAGGAACTCCTTGTACTTTATCAAAATACATACACGAGTTAAACCCCAATATATAGGATGATGTCTTTCTGCTTAGAGTATTATTGTTGCAACATTATATATATATATATATATATATATATATATATATATATATATGAAGAAATATAGTCTTAAAGTGTGCTATATTTATGGGATAAAGTGCTCAATATCAGAGAGAGCATGTGTAAATATAAAAGTGGACATGGAAGTCAGCACTTAGAGGCGACAGTCTGTTTCATGCTAGTGCAATCGTCAGGCGCCTGACGATTGCACTAGCATGCACCCTAATATATATATATATTAGGGTGTGTCTTACTTTTGAAGTGCATGCTGAAATTGAATTGTCACCCGTAAATTTGTTCTATCCATTGAAAAATGCCACATATAAAATTAAGGAGATTGCATAATATTTAGGGGGCACCTAAGTTTGTTAAAACTTAAAATATATAAGGTAGACAAAAGAATAGACCCTTTGTTTTTATTTTACAATTAATAGCAAACCATTTAGTTGAATCTTTACAAATTATACACATTATAAAACTAGAAACATTTTTTATCTAACAGTGAAAATTTAAAATTTTAACCAATGTTTATTATTTTCAGATTCCAATTATGGCAAGTGCATCCAATGCAAAGCAGAAAAGTGTAGTTTGAAAGTTCTTTTTAAGATTTCTGATGATAACCAAAATAAAGCAATTATGTCAACTGTAGGTAACTTAAGTGATTTATATAAAGAAATTGTCTCTTTATGATTTAAACTCTTATCCAATTTTTTTAAATAAATAGGATATCTATTTCATAAGCTTTTGTATTCATTTTTCTACTAAATATTTTTATTAATAAATGCACTTTGTTTATTAAGTTTCCCAAACCAACTGTAGGGCCTGAAAATAATGAATTTTAATCATTGTAAGTATTGGAATTGTGTAACAGAGAGAGAGTTTGGGAAACACACCAATATATATATTTTCTTTATTGAAATCGGAGTAGATTTGAACAGCGAAATTAGATCAGAACAATTTTGTTTACTGATGGGAATCTGATCTAGGCCATTTGGAATTGAGTCATTAGGAAGACAATGATGATCGGTTAAAATTTGAAATAGAGCTTACTCAAGCTATGAGAACTTTGAAACTCACATGGTTTTGGGTTGACAGTGACACTCATGTAATCGCATGCGGACCAAGGGTCGATTTATGATCAGTCAGATTTATCTATATAAATGTGTAGTTATGCTGAAAAAGTGGCAGTCGGGAGAGAATTCTCGAAGAGACTGGAGAGGCCGCAATGGGTCGGCGCATCGTCATCACCTGCATGCCATCACGTGCATAAGCATGAGCACCTGTAGGCAACCGTTACGGGTCACGGCGTTACAAGGCTGACGAGAAAGGACAGACAGAAGAGGACAAACGGAAGAGGCAGAGAGTGGTTCGCTGGTCTGCAGTCGAGCAGGAGAAAGAGGTCGGAGATTGGGAGTGACGTCAGAGGTTGGAGCCAGGCGCCTGCTTACATATTTTGTTGATATACGTACAAAGAAGTGAATTACTTCTCCAACATCTAAGACTACTACTGCTACTATTATTACTACCACTGGAAATGGAATCGTCAAACAAGCTACAATAATCAAGAGTCGCATATCGTTCAGAGACGATTTCACAACAAGCTAATCATAACCCACTCTCCGTCTAGTATCCAGTGCACGAGTTTATACGTCAATTATTTTCTTTACTGTAACTCGTTTCTTTTCTGCTATATAAAAGACATTAACAATTCAACCATTGAATAGTTGTTTGTTCAGCTTACTGCAGATATATATTTTTTTTGGTGCATTCTAAATTTCTATGCACAGACTCTCCAGCCGTGTCTACATCTTCAGTCGACCGTGAATGGATGAACATCACTTCTGCTTTCTGGATCAAACCAAACATAACGTGGGTAGGAAGCAGGATTAAACCAGTGGACCAGCCGAATGATCTACGGATGCTCAGTGAGCCTACAGTCACTCCCTTAAGTTCGGTTAAGACCGAGTAGACACCTGAACCCAGAGAGTAAGACGTCGGAGGTTGAAGGGCTGTTGAGAAAGTGGTTAGACTGGTAGCCATGACCAGGATAGACCCGTGGGACTTACCACTGCCATCGGAAAGAGGAGAGAAGGTTGCATTTGTGTTGTCCAGTCGAGACCAAGTAAGACGAGAAAGGACTCTAGTCTTCGGACTATATTGGTCTTAAAGGGACATAAGGAGGAAAAGAGAAGGAAGCAAAAGAAGGAGGAAAAAGAAACAAAACACGGAACGGCAGACCTCAGGCAAGTCACTTTTTGGTTTCCTTTGTTCGCTCATTGCACTTAGATCTGCCAGTAATATTGTTGATCTTATTTTTGTCGATGTTGTACACAGTTGAAGCGCCACCACTGTGTTAAGAATTTTTCCTTTAGTTCTGTCATTGAAAGTGGTAGTTGAGAAGACGCTAGGATGAGCGTAGCAGGATCAGACGCCACAGATGACCTTGGGGATGTGGGAGTCCCCGAAATATCGATGGGTTTCAGGAGGCTGATAGGTAGCATGAAGCTACCTACTTATAAAGGAAACCCTGCGGAACTGCATGAATGGATTCTGTCCATTCAGAAGTGATACATGTTCTCTCAGACTAAGAAATGGTGCTCCAAGCTTACGACATCGCAGCAGGGCAGGTGTCCAAGTTTATAGTGGGGTGGTACAGAGAAAACCCAGCCCTGATGTGGACCGAGCTTAAATCCGCTCTGGTGCGGCAATACGCAATTGAGCATACAGCCATTGAGGCAGTCAGGAAATTATTCCGGCTGCAGCAACAAGAAGGAGAGACTAATGAGGAATTGGAGGAAAGAATCACAGGGCTAGCGGTGTTAGCTTTTCCGAAGTTGGCAACTCGGGACAGTGGTCCTATTCAGGCCTTGTTGGCCGATATGTATGTGGACGCGCTGAGTGACAGGGACCTGAGGGGGTGATGTTCTGAAGGGAGGACCGGTCAGCCTGGCCGCAGCCATAGAGGCGGCTCGGACCAGTGAATGACTCTGTTCAAAGTAGTGATGAAAAAGAAGGACTGGGAGCAGATCCAGATACGGGACCCGAAAGGAGAGGTGGAAGAGGACTGGGAAACTGAGGCAGTTCCCAATAGGAGAGCCTGGGATCTACGTTATGGGTTTCACAAGCCCACACCGGGCCAATATGGGCTGGTGTGCTGGACTTGCAAGTATGTTGGGCATCGGGCTTGTGACTGTCTGACAAACTATGGAGGCGACCCAAGGTTTTTGGGGCTGAACTGCACAACTTGTGGAGAGTTCGGGCACAAGGCTCGGTGGTGTACAACAGGAAGACCGTAAACTGGGGATAAAGCAAGTTAATACGCTGGTGCTCCCTACCGAGAAGGAAAAGGGTCTGGGAAATGCTGATGAGTCACCCGTGAAAAAGTAAGTGGCAGGGTGGCCCCAGTGTAAATAAGACCTCTAAGATGCTGGACATGTGATGTGGTTGGGCACTTTTCGGCCAGTTGTAAAGAGTGAAGGTGTTGGCACTGTGGAGGAGCAGGTCAGCTGAGACAAACCTGTCCTCGAACCTGACCACACCGAACGGAACAACCCTAACTCGAATAGAGGGGAGAAATAGGTTGCTAGTCTGAGAAAAGAGAGTCATCCGAGCTCTACCCCACCCAGGAGGGCTCCTAGACAGAAATGGGAGCCACTAGAAAAAGTTGAACTCCTGTCACTGACTCCTGCATCTCGGTTGTCGAGAAAGCAAGAGGAAAGGAGAGAACATATGGGAAGGAGAAAGGCACAGGTATACCGTTTGCTGAAGGAAGGGCCAGACTTCACTTGTAGTGTGTTGCTTGGAGACAAGAAGGTGAAGGCCCTTGTCAATACTGGAGCTTCAGTGTCACTGGTTAGCTCCAAGGTTTTTAGACAGTTGGGAGTGAAAACAAAGCTTAGTCCCATCGATCTACTATCAGGCTGATAGTAGCAGGATGAGGATAGAGGGTATGACGTGGCTACCCTTCCAGTTGGCAAGAACCAGAGGTAAACTTAAGGTTTATGTGGCACCTGACATGTGGTGAGCTAATTTTGGGGAGTGACTGGCTTAGGCAGAATAAGACACAGATCCGTTTCGACCCCGAAACATTGGACGAGGTAGGGATATTGTTGAGAGAAGATAATTATGAACAATTGCCAGTGGTGGCTCAGACAGATATAAAGCTTCCCCCTAGGACTACTGTATCTGGGAAGGGCAAGATTATAACAGAAGACGTGCTGAACAGTGTCCTATACCAAGTGGTCCCTACTGATAGGTATGATAATAGTGAAGGGGAAATAACCGTGTGTGATTCATTGGTGAAGAGGTCGGGGACCGTTCCCTTATTGTTAACCAAAACTGCCAATAAAACTATTAAAATAAAGCAGGGAGAGGAGCTGGCACAGGCGTGCCCAGTGAGAGAAGTCGAACAAGTGAGAGTATGGAATGGGAATAGGCTTTGGAATAAGACGGGTAGCGAGAAAATAAGGGATGAAGATATAACAGCCCCTGAGTGTTATAGGAGGAAATTGAGGGGGTTGCTGAACGGTAATCAGGAGGTAATAGCCATTACCGATTAGGAACTGGGACAGTTGAAATGAAGATAGACATGGGTAATCACCCATCTATTAAGTTAAGACCGTATAGAACCCCAATCCACAAAAGAAAATTAGTAGAGGACACAATGAATAAAATGATAGAATCAGGGATGATCGAAAGATCCAAATCTCCCTGGAGTTTTCCAGTAGTGATTGTTGAAAAGAAGGGTGGAGGGCATAGGTTTTGTGTGGATTTTCGTCAATTAAATGCCATTACGAAACCACTGGCAGTGCCCCTCACCTTAATTGATGATATTCTAGCTCTTTTAGGAAAGTCTAAATGTTTTTCCACCTTGGATTTGAGGTCAGGATTTTGGCAGGTAGCACTTAGCAAAAAGGATCAGGAAAAGACCGCTTTATTTTTTTCTTCAATTTTAGAGTTATGCCGTTTGGGTTTGCAAATGCACCGGGTGTATTTACTCAGTTAATGTCCATCATATTGAATGGCACTGAGGCATTTGCCATGGTGTCTCTAGATGACATCATGGTGTTTTCAAAATCACCAGAGGAGCATTTTGAACATCTGCAGAAGGTGTTCGATAGGTTAAGAGAACATGGATTAAAGTTAAAATTAACGAAGTGTCAGTTTATGAAAGAAGAGACAAAGTACTTAGGGTTTATCATAAACAAAGAAGGAATGAAAATGGATTTAGACAAAGTTGAGGTTATAAGAGCCATGCCCACACCAAAGACCGTAAGAGAGATTAGGGGATTTATTGGAGCCATCGGATATTACCGGAGGTTCATACCAGCATTTAGTTGGCTAGCAGGCCCTCTAATAGCTTCAACTAAGAAGCATGCTAGGTTTAAGTGGACCAAGGATTGTCAACGTGCATTCGAGGTCCTAAACGACCAGCTGACAGCTGTACCCCTGTTGGCCTACCCAGACCTGATCCCATGGAGCTGCACACCAATGCTAGTGATAAGTGCATTGGGGTGGTTCTTACACAACCATGTCCCGATAAGGATGGGCCAGTACCGGGTGTGCCGATCTATTTTCTGTCTCATTGGCTCTCCGAGACTCAGGAAAGGTGGCCAGCAATAGAAAAAGAGGCGTTCACCATTCTGTATGCTGTGCAGAAATCAGATTATTATCTGAGCGGGGCTGTGTTTACCATTAAAACAGACCACCAACCCCTCAAATATTTGTTAGAGGCAGAGTGGACCAATTATTAGCTCTAATGAGTAAGGTAAGTCAAGCAAGTCACTCTTTAGCGATGTTGTTAGAGCATGTGAGAGCACAATTAGACATGCTGTCGCTGGGACACCTGTCTCGGAGTACAATAACTCTGAAACGATTAAGAGAAGTTTGACGAGAATGAGGCTTTGTTAGAGCTGGTAGGAACGAATGCCAGTGGATGAACGGGATAGTGGGAATCCATTGTAAGAGAGATTCCTAAGATGTCGCTAGGAAAAATGCCGGTGTTGTTAAAGCCAATCGATAAGATTGATCTTGAACGGTTGAAGTCGGAGTTAGATAAGATAGGTACGCCGAATTCAGGCTGGAAAGAGAATTTAGTTGCTATAATAACCTGGCCGACTGTTGTGGGAATGATACTAAGGACTCTACTTCTGCATGCTGGAAGAGACATATTTTTAAGTAGACCCTAGTCAGAAGCATGTTGGACTGGGTTTTCTCATATTTTGTTGATAGGAAAGCACGTGTGTCATTTACTAGTAAATGACAGATGGGTAGGGGAGGAAATGTAACACAGAGAGAGAGAGAGAGAGAGAGTTTGGGAAACACACACCCCTATATTTTTTCTTTATTGAAATCGGAGTAGATTTGAACAGCGAAATTAGATCAGAACAATTTTGTTTACTGATAGGAATCTGATCTAGGCCATTTGGAATTGGGTCATTAGGAAGACAATGATGATCGGTTAAGATTTGAAATAGAGCTTACTCAAGCTACGAGAACTTTGAAACTCACATGGTTTTAGGTTGACAGCGACACTCATGATAATTGCATGCGGACCAAGGGTCGATTTATGATCAGTCAGATTTATCTATATAAACACGTAGTTATGCTGAAAAAGTGGCAGTCAGGAGAGAATTCTCGAAGAGGCTGGAGAGGCCGCGATCGGTCGGCGTATCATCGTTGCCTGTGTGCCGTCATGTGCACGAGATATTTTTTTGATGACATGTATCAATTATAGTCTACATAAGTATGTATAATCGTAGACAGTCTTAAATGTACACAAACATTTCCATCTAATCATGAAGATAAATGTCCTTTAAACTTCATCTCAGCATAATATATTATTTTGTCTTGCAAGCCATAATGTGACTGTGTTGCAAAGTTCAGGCCACAAATATCACATACATACTACAAAAAAGTAAATATATTAAAACATGCAGTTTACCATGGCTATTTTTTAAAATACAAAAAAACACATAAATGTAACTAAAGAAAAAAATTTGTAGGTGATTGATATTTGACTAAATATGTATCTCTTTAAATTTTGCTTTATCTATACTTTGTATCTTCCACTGATTCACTGGAATATTTGTCCAAATTAATTCTGTGTTTTAGTTATTTACTTTATTTTGGTTATATATATATATATATATATATCTGTCTACATTTCTGAGATGAGGTATTATGTATGCTATTTACATTATTCAGACTATTCTCTTCATCTTTGTTGCCATATTTATCACATTTCAGCCGTTGTATGCTCCAGCCTTCTTCAGGTGGTTGGAATGTCGAACTGAACCCTTTATTTTGCTCTGTTCTAGTTCTAATTGATATTGTAGCGATAACCTATTTAAAAGTCAAAGATAATGATTTAAAACATAACGATTGAATTTATTAAGTATTGAATATACATGCATGTGATATGAACTGAAAAGTCAGACTGAGTTACGCCTCTTTGATTAGGTAATATTTGTACCTAGACTCATAACGAATAAGTTGATTATTAAAATGCAGTTTAGAAGATTGAGTATGTTTTGATTGTTTTGAATTGTGTAAGTTGAATAAAAGATTCTGGAATTATACTTGCATGAATTGTTGTAAAGTTCTTTTACGTCTGACTGCCTTTTTTAAAAACCCGAAATAAAAAAAAATTCAAATGGTATTTCGCTATAGATGGAAAAAACAAACACACTTGAACACACTCAAGAATTAAATTAGTATGAATAATTTTGAATTAACACCCATGCCCTTTTAACTTTAGAGTTACTTATGAAAAAACACTTGTTGAAAAAGACAGCTTTTCTCAGATAGCAACTTTCTGGGTATAATTTAACATTCTGTGAAAGATAAGAAATTTTTAACATCTGAAATGAGTTATCGACAAAAGAGAATTGCAATCTTGAATATAACGTTGTTGCCAGAATAATGCTAAAAAAAGAAAACAAAAATTAGTTTAAAGTTGTTTAAAGAATTATGAAGCAAAAAACAAAACAGTGAGCTTTGGGTTAAGAAAAACTAAATAATATGGACTTTAACAAGTTACTGACAGCATAAGGGCAGTTTAACACATTCAAAAATTCAGTTTTCTCTTTGATAATGACTGATGTCTTATTCTAAACAGATTTACAACAAATAAGAAATAAAGGACAAAGTAGGCACAAAGACATACTATGCAAGTACTATAGTAAGGTAGTTTAATTATTAGAGGACGTAATGAAAGGCAACCCTTGTTGCCTTGGTTTAATTTTAGGATTTACTTCTAACAGTTTTATAAGGAATGGAAACTTTTATTCTTATCTCAGACTTGGAGATATTCTTACAAGTTATCATGAGAAACATGATAAACAAGAAAAAAGGAATAAAATTAGGTACCTTCATGAGAACTAGTAAAATAAATTTTTAGCACTTTTTTTTTGTATGACAGACATTAATTTGGAAAATCTTGCAAAAATAAAAATAATTATTGGATGTTAATAAAACTTTCAGAAACTATTCACAAATGATGGAAATTATTATAAATATGTTTTTTTTTATTAAAGTCATGGCAGAAATTTTTTTTTTTATATTTATTACCCTTCACCATCTAATTTTATGAAAAGTCTAGAAATTCGATCGCATTCAGTTTAGTGATTATATTAGTTAAAAGCACAAGGCTTTGAGGAAAACAAATCATGTTTTCTTTTTCTTTTCTTTTTTTAATTGGACCCCTTCTCTCTGAAAATCAGCCCTGAATTATAACATACAAAAAAACAAAAAATTATTATATAATTTCAATTGCTTTTCATTTGCTTTTAGTTGTTTTTATGAATATGGACAATATTTTCTGAAAGCAAAAATTTTTTTTGATGAAAAATGAATTTTTAATATAATTATTTGTTATTTCTTTAATTATTTTAGATTTTTACATTTAAGTCGTTAAAATATAATAGTTGAAAGCCGCATTCACTTTTGTAAATGTCCTTATGAGATAGATCATTTTTTTAGCGCTTTGTAAATTGTATCACTTCATCCAATCAGAAGACTAGCAGTAATTAAGAAATGTAATTTTGTGTTCATAAAAGTCGTTAAAATGGCTGTAATTAAAAAGTACAGAAGGCCACAAGCAATAAAACGTCACGTGGCTTCAGTGTAAGCATTTTCCCGCTGAACATTCATCTCATTATTGAAAATTTTTTGTGCGAAAAACATGTTGGGCATTTTGAATTAGCGTTTTTACTAATTAAAAAAATTTGAACACCATCCTAAGCCATTTTCAGCAGCAACATTACTACATTCTTAAAAATACCATTTATTTCATTTACAGATTTCATTGCAATTTCAATTTTGTGAAATTGTTTTACAGTTTTCAGTGAGTCATTTTATTTCAATTTTATGAAATTTAATCTCACTTGCAACAGTCTTATTTTAATTTCTTTATAATATTTTCCATAAAGCATCATAAACGTAAAGGTGAAAGCTAAGTACAAAAAAAAAAAAATAGAGCACTGAAATTTTTCCTTAAAAATAACGAGGTAAATAATTTGTCACTTAAATCTAAATAATTTCACTTCTCTCCTTCCGTAGAATAAATTATCCTCACATAAGCTATCAATATGTCATGAAAATGTCTTTCGTTACCTGTCAAGTGACACGAAATGTTATGACCTGCTTTGTTTTATTTTCAAACTACATCTTTTTGGCACAGAAACTAAGTTAAGCTTGTTTCAAAATATTTTAAATAAACATTATAATTTCTGATTTTCTTAAAATAAGTTTTGAAAAAAATGGTTGACATGATTATCTGTCAATTTTTCTGACTCAAAAAAAAGAGTTTTAACGAAAATTTTCGACGTGCTACGAACGATTAAAAAATGTAAAAAAATACCCCCAAAATACTTTGATCATTCCTCTTAATAATACCATAAACATTTAGACGATACAGTTTTGTTTGCATCAAGTTTGGCGTCTTTTTCGTCAAGCTATGCTCTTTTTTAGCGATCTCAAGGAGGTACCTATAAAATGGAATCCAATTTTTGTTGATAAAAACGGGAGAAATAATATCCAGGTTAAGTAAACAATTCCAGGTATTTCTGTAAGCACAGAAGCTTGTAACTCTCTCTCTCTCTGACTTCTTTAAACTCCCTTAGAATAGAGCCACAGTCTCACCATGTTGCTGCTCAAGGTTTCTGAAGCAAGTAGGTTTTTAAGTCGAGTTGCTAATTCCTCACCCAACCAGTTTCGAATTCGGAGACGCCCTTCTGAACTGGTTGCCAACCAAAACCAGCCTGCTCTGCTATTTAACCCATAGCTGTGCGGGGTAGAAGAAATGGATTCATACTGTTCTCAAGGGTATTTGTGTGAAAGTGACTGCAACAAACTCGGTATGTCATTTCCCCTTTCTGCACCAATAACCACTACACAACATGCACATCAGAAGCTTTGTGACATAATAATATTTATGTGAAAATCCTGAAATATAAATTTATAGAACTTGAGTGCAATAAATTTTAAAAAGACTTCACAAAAATGGAGAATAAAAAGTAAAAAGTTTTACTAAAAAAAAAAACATATCCAATTTGCTACAGACAAGAAGAGCCTATATATGCAAAGGTAGTCAGTGAGAATAAACTTAGGAATTATCCATCATTGAAAGTATTCTATTAAATTTTAAAAGAATGTACATTTTCTAAATGTTACATAAGAGTTACAGGACATTTTATAAAAATAATTATTACATCTCATTACGAAAGTTAGTAAAGTTGCCTTATTTTTTTTAAATATTTACTATCATTGTTTTACCGTACGTTACTATTTTCATATGGAGAATCAATGTTAGTTTTTACAGCATCTTATTCTTACATAGCAAAAAAATAAAAATAAAATAATCACCCGAAAGAAATGTTAATGAAATGAAAACGTTAATGATAGAAAAAGAAAATCAAAAATACTTAAAAGTTTTATGACTTGGTTACTGGCCAATTAAAATGCCTTCAAAAGCTGCTACCTTTTTTTTTCTCGCTAAAAAATCAAAACTTGACTAGAATAAAAAAAACTGTTCATCACCTGTTTTAAAAATAGAATTGATGTTTTATTTAAATCGATTAAAAATACTTTAATAATTTATACAAGAAAAAAAATTCCGATAAAAATCCTTTTCGCTAAAAAGTGTGGAAATTTAATAAGCACATCTTAATTAATATTTCGCAATAATAACTTTAATTAAACCAAGAACCTTAAAGATGCAAGAAAAAATTGTTCATTTTTTATTTACACAGTAATACACCTTTTTTAGTTGTATTGAAGAAATTAAAATTATTCACAAGAAATATGTCAATATTGACTAATGTTTACTTACTTTAAAAAACATCACTATCAACTGCTGATAAGTAACCATTTAAAGTAAGATTTAATTTCTTGGGGATAAAGCAAATAGCATCTTTCATTTAAAATTATATTTTTAAAAAAAAACCCTAATGGTTGTTCTGTGAACAACTAAGAGAAGGTAAGTCAACTGACATTTTCCCCATTGTCAGGGATAATGTATTTTTTTTAATTTCAACACATTTTTACACTGATTGATTTTTCTTGGAATATTAATATTTTCCCCTAAATTGTAAAAAATCAATTATGTTAAAACTCAAACTAATCTTTAAAATTTAAACATTCTACAATTTAAAAATTTTCATAAAAGTAATTAGTAATTATTTTTAATCGGTTTCTCAATCTCTTAGTTAAAATGTAAAGTACGGATTTTCTTTGCGTGTGGACTGTGGAGATCCATTTTGTTTGACAATTAGAGGCAGATTTAATGTTGAAGAAAATAAGAATAAGTAAGTAGTAGCATCATAATGTTTCTCTGACTTTTTTTTTGTTTTTTACATTTTTCATATAACTCGCAAAAAGTAAGCAGCTTAACAACTTAGGATTAATAATGAACTAGCCACTAAAACAAAAGAACTTATTTTTAAAACAAAAATATTTTAATAAAATAAGAAAGCATTGGGTGGAAAGCAAACTCATTCATTCCACAAAATGTTGATTTTTGATTGTGGATATCATGTAACTGTGAGAATGATGGAAAGACCTCAACGAAAAAAAATATTTTCCATTTGATAGACATATGAAACATGTACTTCACATTTTTTTTCTTATGGGCAAACTTTAGCTTTGTCCGTCAGAATTACAAAATTTATTTTGGGACGACAGTTTATTTATTTGAAGAAGCGACGATTCTATTCTTATGAGAAACAAATTTAACTTGATTTTAAAAAAAATATATACTCATACACTGTTACAATTCCCCAAAAAAAGTAATGATTGTGTGCTATCTGGCGTGCGTGCGTACTGTGTGTTCCCTGGAATCATTTTTAATTTTATTTTATTATTTACATTGAAAAAACACAACAAACTTAGTTGTAAAGTGCAGGTGAAATTTTATACGGAAAAAAAATAATCCTTTACTAGAAAATTACATACAGAAATCGTTTTCACAACCAGGATGATGAATCTGAGATAAATCATGAAAAGGTTGTTATTTTGGGATGTGTGCTCATCCTAAAAAATATTGTCACATTAGATTCTAATGATTAGAAGCGCTATCAGTTGAGGAAGAGTGAAAAGTTGTCAACTACTCAAAAAGTACTAATAATGACTTCTCACTTAACACACAATCTTAAACTGTTTTTAAACGAATTTGTTTAGCTCGTATTTTGAAGAAAACAGCAAACGTGTGTCAGTTCGACCAGTAAACTTAAAATCGCTACTGTGTAGGGTTTGACAACAAAACCTACAAAAGAAAAGTTTGACTGAAAACAGAAATGATAACTACTTCTATACCAAGTTAAAAATCGTACCTGTGTATATAATCCCAAACTGCTCACATTAATGTTGTCCTCTTGCATTGCCTCGGTTACAAATCCACGGGGTTCAGTCTCATAAGCCGAAGCGGAAGAACCTCCGTCAGCCATACTGTGTAGAAACTACCGAAGCCTACCAACCTGATAACCTGCAGCAGCAGCAACAACACATCATGGGTGTTTGTTTGTTTGTTTGTTTGTTTTTGTTTTGTTGTTTTTTTGTCTATTTCAGATTAAGTTGACTGCCGAAAGAGAGAAAAAGGGATTTGTATGCTAATGAAAGCTACCAACCTCCATGATGAACCGATAGTCACTCAGGCATTTTATTATGGAAATATCACAAAGTAAAAGCTTACTTCGTAATAGAGAATTTTTCAAGTTAAAAATATATTTGCAGTTTTTTTTTGTTTGTACGTAATGATCTGAAAATGCATAAATTATGCTTCAATGTTTGTATGTATAATTTGTTTAATAGTTATGAATACAATCAGAAAAAATACACATTTTATGTTCTTATTTGTGCCAGAGTGAGAAGCGGGTACGTGCATGCGCACAAATCTATGAATTCATTTCTGGTGGTGTCAACCAATTCAATAGCTGTTCCAATCTAACAAAATGTATTATTTATTTAAGTTTTTTAAGTTTTCTTTTCATTCTAGAGAGTGTATTTTTACTAGATAAATAGCTAAGAAAAAAACAACAACTCTACATCTTTGCTTATTTGTTGCCATCGGAAACGCGTAAAAATGCAAGTTGCAAGTGTTCTTTGACAGGAACAATAGTAATGATGGTATGACGTATATTTAACATTTATTAATCTCTCTCTCTCTCTTTTTGTTTCACAAGGTGGAACAAAAAACATGACGAATGGGAACACAGTACAACAACGATTATTAGTCTGTGGCATGGCATTTTTTATTAAAGGCCAAGTCATAGTGCAACTTTCGTCCAGAACTAGAGGCCTACTCAAATCTAGGAGTGAAGATTTCTAGTTTGGGTTTTTGTGGTAGTTCACTGCAGTAGTTGGTTTAATAAATTTTTGATTATTACATTTGAAATAACTAGCTTATTTAATTGCAGTAAGTATTATTTTATTTCCTTCAGACTTGCTATGTTTCATTGCAAAAATAAACTTTTGTGTGCGTGAAATTCACTAAAACATAGGAAACTTGGTCTTGCTTGTTACTTCAAAGTTAATTTTTAACATTTTTCACTTAAAGAAAAAAATTAATGTATGCTTATGAAATTTGTATTTATAATAAAAGCAAATGTACGAATGATCAGCTTTATTTTTTGTAATATAATCTGTATTTCTAACAAATAAAAAAAAAGTATGTTGAATTTCTTTTACCGAAATGTTACATTATTTTTAAAATTCAATTTTCCTTGATTGTAAGGAAATGATTTCCTATTTCTTCTTTGTAGTCTTTATTAAAAGTTAGTTAATTTTAAAATGTTTCCGAAGACCTTTTTTCTTCGATCTATTTTTACTTTTTACCCCGCGAAATTCATTTGAAAATGCTATGGTTTGTTAATATTTTTCTCTATGATATTGTTAAACAACAAATTCAAATATATTGATAAAATTCAATTTTCTTATGAGTGATTTGTGATTTCTTTCTAAAATTAAAAGCATTAAAAAAAAATGTTGAATTTTTATTTAGTTTACCCGACTGTTAAAAAAATAAAAAGACCAAACGTGATATTTTATACTAGAAAATTAATGAAAAATAATTCATTAAAAACGTAATAAATTCAATAAATAATTTAATAATCCGATATTTTTTAAAATCCAAATCCTTCTGCTAATCCACACAGTCAATTTTTTTCTACTTAAACTTAACCATCATAAAAGTATATTTATGATAAATATGTATTGAATACTGTTACTTTCATGCTTATTTTCGAAAACTGTTTTAGTGGGTTATAGCGAAGTGTATGAGTGTTGAAACAGAGTTTGATTTGGCCTTGTTAGTTAGATAGCCCACCATAAGAGGGGTATAAAAAAAGAAAATCAAATTGTAAAGTGAAACAACAAATTTATATACATAAATCAATTAAGGTCTCTACAAATAAAATTAATGTATTTTGGTTGATACAAGGTCGTCAAAATGTTCGTAGTAGTCCTTGCAAGAATGAGTTTATGTGTACGTAGGCAGGAACGTATGTGTGAATGTATGTATGAGCGTTATCGTAGGGTAGGAATGTCTTTGAAGTAATCGTTCAGTCTTAAAATGTTCCGTTCAAACGAACAGAACATTTTAAGACTGAACGATTACTTCAAGTATAAAAGAGGTGAGGGAGAAAGGTAGAGATAATAATAATAACAATCGCTTGACGTTTGTCAAGGGACGTGTGTTAATACGCTCGTCTCCTTCTCTCTGGTGACAGGCGAACTTGCCCGTCTTTTATTTTGTTTGTGGGGCATGAAAATGTCATTTCACTCCCGGATATGATTCGGGCCTTTCCATTGGACGACGAACAAACTTTACGTCGGCTCGCGAAAAGGTCCGTACAAGAATTTGTTTCTGAGAATTGAAGATTATTTGAATTTTGTTTTTAAATGTTTCCTAGTTTTTTATTGGCCGAAAGATATTTCGCATCAAGGTGTGAAATTTCACAAGTTTTGTTTTGTGTGTGTGTTAAGCAAAGTTTGTAAATTAGAGTCTTTTTAATTTCTAACAAAATCAATGAGTCAGTGCTTAGCATTTGAATTTTAAATCTAGATCTTGTTTTGTTCACTACATAACATAGATAAGTGAGATTTAAAAACATGCATATAGTTCGTACACATTTGGAGTGGCTGTGGAAGTGATGGATCAAAACTCCACCAAATTATATATTTAAAGAAAAAATATACTAAGATAAAGTATCCATTTTTCAAGTCAAATTAATTATGCCTTACTTAATCATTTTTTTTTGTTGTTGTTGTTAAATAACCATCTACCAACAGCAGCAAACTATTTGGTTCGCATCTTGCTAAAAACAATTAAAAAAATATTTCTTGGTGCTTGATAATTTAATAAAACTAAGAAAACATTATTTTCTTTCAGATTCGACAGAAAAAAATATTGACTCTAAACTTAATATTTATATTCAAAAAATTATTTTTTAGTGCAATTCTGAAATTCCGTTGCTGTTCGCCACACGAGTTTATTTTATTAAATAAAGAAAGACATGTTTGAAGATTTTAAAAAATGTAATGTCATTTTCAAGTGTAAACTTTTAAAAAAAGAATTTTATTTTATCTCTTAGCAACTGTTAGATTATTTTTGGTATGGATGTACAAAAAGGAAAATAATTCTGATATCTCATGTTGACTATCAGAGGAGTACTATCTCCCGTTCAGTCAGTATAAAAAATATAATTATTCATAGAATAAAAAATTATTACCTTACAAATAGAATGGAAATTTAAGTTCAAAGAAAGCATTTAAAATGGGTACCATGACATAAAATGTGATACCGAAGGTTTAAAATGAATTTTTAATTTCAAACTAATTGATTAAATTTAAGATTTCATGTAAGCAAAATACTTTGCTGCATTTCAAAAATTAATTTAAATTGACTAGGAGTATTTTGGGTTTTTTTGCTAAAAGAGCTGATTTTTTTAGTTGTTTTTCATCTTTATTAAAATATTTTCCAAAAATAAAATACACTTTTCTGAAATTTATTTGAGGAATATTAGCTGATTTAAAGTATAATTAATCTGATTTGAAACAACTATTTACTTGAAGTTTAAAATATTGCAGAAATGCATTTTTAACACAGCAGTAGCTGTTTATTTAAGCTGTTGATGTGTTTGACAGATGGTTGTTTGTTGATTATGGGAGCTTTAGCTGTAAAAAATAATTGAATATAACATGAGTGCCTTTTATATAGGTATGTCCAATTTTGACCTTTTTAGCGTTTTTTTTTAGTTGTTTTTTTGTCAGTTGAAAGACACATTAATTTCGAAATTCTTGTAAAAATTAACTACTTGTTGGATTTTAATGAAAACTTCAGAACTTATTCAGAAATGAATGAACTTATTTTAGAAATGTTTGTCTCTTTGAAAGTCATGGTATAAATATTTTTTTTTTATATCTGTTACCCACCTCGAACTTAATTTTATGAAAACACAAAAAAAAATTTATTTGCAACCTCAATTTTTTTTTTTTAATTAAATGCACAAAACTCTGAAAAATCTAAATCATGGATTTTTTTGTTAAAAAAATGTCCGAAATTGTCCAAACTTTTACCTCAATTGTAAAAATACAAAACCCAATAAAACTAAGACAATATTTAATTAAGAAAGTTTTTAATGGCTTTTCTGAATAATATATACGAAGGTAATTATTATCTGAAAGAAAAAAAATTTTTTGATGAACAATAAGTTTTTACATTAATTTTCTTTTTTTTTTCAATTTTAAATACACAATATGACAAAAGGTTGTTATATATTTATACATTAAGTTCTTTCTGCAACCTTATGGAAATGATATATTATGTTCTCTACTTTTTAAAGATCATAAATTTGAAAGCTTATTAAAATCTGACAACCATAATTATTTTAAAAATAATTTTTAATATTCCAAAATTGTATTTAAAATCGTCTACAACGAAAGTACGGATGCACATTGTTGAAATAATGTCACATGAGTAGTTTCCTTTGATAGAAGCAAGTTTTTTTTTTACTTCAGAAATGGCTTTGTAACAAGAAAACAACGCTTGTCAAGTTTTCTGAATATCGTCGTATTATTTTCAATTTTTTTCTTTTTCTATTCAAATATAATCGAATAGTGGGATAAAAGAAAATATCGACTATTTACAATTACAAAAAAAAAAAACGCCCTTGGAAGTCCACCCAAATTTTTAAGTTTGAAATCGAATGCATAAATTCATTGTACATTACTTTGGAATTATTATCCACACGACAAATTATCAATTAAAACGATTTTTGGAGTTTAAATTTTCTGGAGTTAGCTCGCTACTACTCAAACTAAAAAATACTTGTCGAGTCAAAACAAAACCAACATAGCTGCTATTAGCATGTTAATTTTATTAATAAATAAAATAAAACTCATATTACTGCCATATAATTATTAATAAATAGAAAAAAATCTGCCTTAATAAAAAAGAAATAAAATCTCATTTCATTAAGTTAACCCGTTTCAATTAATGGTGTTTCATGTAATTTTTATATTCTCAGAAAAATATTTCATGACTGAAATAATAAACCTCAATTTAAAAAAATGTATTTTTTTTACTTGTAAAATTTGATTTTCTTTCATAATTTAAATGTTATTTTCAGTGCAGAATTCTTCCTCAAACGTAAGGTAAAAAAAAAAAAAAAAATTTGAAAGTGAATTTTTAAAAAAAAAATCTACTAACCAGATTCACTTAAAATTAGAACGAATTATATCACTTTGGCGGTACCGTACAATAAATTTCAGTACCGTAAGTTGTGAATATATTGACGTACATCAATCAACGCCTGTCAAAATAGACTACCCTGGTGGGAAATATCTCTCTTAAAAAATTTTCTGCTAAAAATGAAAGTAATGTTTCTTTCAAATTACATTAAGTATACTTTAATCATTCTAAATTTCCTAAGATAACAAAAGAAAAAGGTGTAATTTATTTTTCATGATTTTTTAACTAACAAACTATGATCTTTCCGACAGAAATGTCGATAAGTTCGATTTTACGAAATTTTTTGACTCGAAAAAAAACAAGATTTTTAATAAAATTTTTAACATTTATAGGAAGGATTAAAAAATCTGAAAAAATATTCAGAAAATACTTTGGTCTTTCCTCTTTAATAACAACATAAATATTTAAACCTTAAAAATTGTTTTATCAATTTGGGGACCTTTTGTCGTCAAGGTATACCACTTTTTAGCGAAATATTGGACATACCTACTTTTATATATATAACTTTTACACAATAATCTTAAAAATTTAGGAAAATATTTTCTGTAATGTTTTATTGAATTTTAGAAATTTTACCTTTAAATTTACTATAGTTATCACTCTTATTTTTTGATAATGTCATGTATGGGCAGCTGTATTTACAAAAATCAGCACGTTTATGCACACAAAAAAGAATTCTTTTAAAAATATTGATGTTTGATGATTTGCACAAAGCTTTTCCATTTATGATTAGTAAATATAGTTTTTACAATATCATAAAAGTGTGGAATTAATACAGAATTTTAAGATTTAAAATTACTCTAAATAAAATTTTGAAAAAATATTTGGTTAAAATTCATTGAAAAAAATTTTCTTAAGACTTTAATATATCTTATATAACCTTTTCTAATGTCATTGCATTTTTGATTTTATGATTCAGAGCAGATTTTTGGTAAATGGTGTTTCAATTGGCAAAAACAAATTGATGATTAAAATTCTGTAAGGAATCCTGCTTTTAACTAATTTATTAATAAATATAAAGAGAGTGGAATTTTAATTTCTCAAATTTTTTTACCAAGAATTTGTTTTTATTAAGTTTGTGGCATTCTTTTCTTTGAATTTTTGGAGGTACCTAAGTTAAAATATTTAAAAATGTGTCTTTCTTACTTTTTTTTAAGAAAGTACCTTATTAAAATAAAATGTGAGAAAATGTTTATTCAATTTGACCAAGAAAAAGAGCAAAAATTAAAAAACTTTCTTTAACCCCCCCCCCCACACAATAGAAAAGATTATTAATATTATTCTCCCTTCATAGATTTCAGCTTCATAAGGTCTCTCAACAGGTTTTTTATAATAATTTTTTCATGCTATTTACAAATTGTCACATTAAATATGGTTATGACAACAGTACTCAAAAATTTAGGCAGATAAATCTCCTTTTAATTATGGAATGGTATCAATATAAATAGGCCACAAATCTGCTTTTTTATAAGAGTCTGGATGACAAAAGAAAAGATAAACAAACATGACTTCTGGTCAAGAGCCATGACTTATCTTAATAAAGAAACAAAAAAAATTGAGGTAAGTCATTTGGAATGTTAATGTGTAAGTAAATTAAAATGTTATTTTTATGTGTATTAAAAATCTCTTAAAACTATTTAAAAGAGAGCAGACTTATATAAGAAAAGGAAGTGTTTGTGGTGTATCAGAAAGTTTAGGATAGTCACTAACAAATAAACATTATTAAAAAAGTTATAATGACTTGTCAAAATTAGGAAAATCATATTTAGTAAACCTATGGGTTATCTGGAGAGAAATAAAAAAGTAAATTTTGAGAAGGTATTTTGTATTGACTTCTCTAATTACTTCTGCCCCAGTGTGTGTGTGTATTTGTACATTACACCAGGTAATTGACAACATTATAATACAAAGAAAAACCAAGATTCATTAAAAACAAATTGTTATATTTTCAAAATAAAATTAGCTTATTCAATAAAACTGCCTTCAGACTTGATGCAGCCTCAAAAGTGCCTGCATGTTCAAATCAGCTGGTTCTCATTCATTGTTGGCCAATGATTCCTTAATATTGGAAGGTAATTGGTTGGTCAGAAGAGAAAAGTCACATGTTATTTTCTCATGAAAATTCTTGGCTATCCATTCCTAGATTAAAGGGCCATATGGGAGGGAACAGGCTTGCTGGAACATATATAGCCACTCCTTGATTGAGCATGGCAATAGAGGTAATGTCATTGACTCTAAGGTCTTGGTAATAAAAAGTGAAGTAGATACAGCCCTCATTGTTCATAACCCAAAAGACCATCACAGACGACAAACTTAGTTTTCATCACTTTGGGAACTTTTATGATGCTTTCACAGAGCTACCCGTCATTTCTCCTGTTCACCTTCTGGTACTGGTTGAAATTATTAGATCATAACAGGTTCCTCAGGGTGCTTGAGCTTGTTCAGAGAGCATCTCAGTCACACATGAACTGCTCTCTCCTCATTATATAGGAGTGTTCTCACGCATCATCTATTTGCTTCAGTTGTGGTTTATGATGTCCTGGACCTATTGAATGAATATAACTGGTTTTACAACAACTGAACTGCTTAGAATGTTAATCTTTTCCATGGATAGTCAAGATAAAGAAACACTCTAAGTAATTCAGATGGCATGACCACTTTCAAGAAGCTAGTCATCTCAGACTTGTGGTTGCAGCATGATGTGCATAGTGTGCCTTTTCATTTTCTGTGTCATATTGAAAGCTATATTAATGTTCTCAATAGGCTTGAAGGAGTAACAGAGAATGTTAAAATTTGGCACATGCTGTGTAGATTGTTTTCCACATATGGTCTGCTAAATACTTGGCATACTATGTGCATTTTGATATATATCGAAACATTTACACACAAGGAGGTGTGGAAATGTTTTTGTCCCAACCTACTTCCCAAAATCTGAACAAATGATCAAACATGTTCAGTTTGTCTTATGTACTTTTATAAAGACCTGAAAATGGAAAAAGATGCTGTCCAGTTTGAGAGATTCTTATTTACAAAGTATGTGAAATCCAGCATCCAAATTAGTTTTCCTGTCATTTATGACCTAACAGATTATTTCTATAATATTCATTCCTGTTATAGCAGGAGGCTGTGTTCAAGTATGAAACAGACTGTTGCTGCTCAGTGTTAACCTCATTGTCCACTTTTATATTTACATGCTCTATCCCTGATATTGAGCACTTTTGCCCATAAATATAGTGTAGCGAGAGAATACACTTACCTTGCTGGGCAAAGTGGGCACATACCTGTTTGGTGTGTAAATCCAACATGGCCAATGTCACGAGGGAATGCTGATATCATGTGTGGTCATAATGAGTGGCTATTTGCAATCATCCCACTACGCATATGTGATGATACTCTTTTTAATGCTATCAGTCACTTGTATGCGCAATTGGAAATAGTAATAAATGGTGGATTGCACAGTCAGATGGTGAGCGAACTCGTAGTGTATGGAGTGTTTGGATCAGAATGTGTAAAAGTTTCGCTATGAGAGTTGAATTCTGCTGATTTGTTGTTCAACCTGTGCATTTACATCCCTGACTTTTGACCACTGAAACCCTCCAACCCCACCCTTATTGTGATTTAACCACAAATTATTTCGGCCATTTACATATAATAGACAGATTTGACATACAGTTGATTTTGATGGCTCTCCTGATGGGCTGTCTTTTGTGTTTCTGAGTGTGTTTTCAAATTATACAAACTAAAGGAGCCAGCAACCATTATTCCCTTGAGGTTAACTGGAGAAGCATACGTGATGTGCCAGCAGCTCTGAGATGAGACAGACTTAGATGAGATAAAGCACACCTTGTATAAGGCAATCAGAACGGATGCCTTTGTTGCATGGCAACAGTTTGTTGAGCAGCGACTTTGCCCTTGGGAAACAACATCTACCTAGCTGATTTACACAAAATCACAGTGTCGTTTGGCAGCATGAATAACCAGATACTGGGATGTCAGTAGGCTTTTGTGACTGTCGTCTAGGATTAACAAATTACTGACTGACCAGCTGTTGGCTCAAGTTTGAAACATACTCAAGGAAACAGAACCAGTTGTAGCAACAAGCACAAGTCACATGGTTATTCCGGCATGATAGAACCAATGCAGATCCTCCCCAATGGGCAATGGGCGTGAAGCTCCCATATGTTATAAATTTGGTGGTCCCAACCATTTTTCTAGGGAGTGCCAGAGTCTAAGTGGTAATGATCACAGGGAACCCTGTGGTGCTATCACTGTAATGAGTTGAGCCACATTTCACGCAACTGTTCAGGAAATGTATCCAGGGGGCAAGGTATCGTCACCACCCTTGCCTCACAAGAGACAATGAATGAAGCATTGCCAGTAGTTGGCGTCCAAGTAGAGTGTGCAGAGTGTTCAGCACTCATTAACATGGGATGTTCCTGGTCAAAAATTATAGTGAATTGCTTTCAGGTGTTGAGAAAACAATGTGTAGATGTCATGAACATCAACGGCACATCCTGAGTATGTTGTGATGTAGAAACTGTCACCATTCACACAGAGAGTGGTGACTTTACTGAAGTTGACATACTAGTGTTGCAGGTAAAACCTGTGGCTACAAACTATTGATTGGCATCGACACAATAATAGCCTTGGGAGTGTTAAGAACACGCCAACTGGGAATTTACTGCTTGTTGAAGGGCAAGAATCATGCACAGCTATCTCTATTGAGAAACAAGACTTTTGCACCACACTTGACCACAAGGAGAGAGTCTGGACTGTGAGGTGAAAGTGGACCATGAATGAAGCACCAGATCAACTGCGTAATATAATTCCAGAGTATGCAGTGTTCAATAAGAACAGGGCCACATATGAGGAGCTGCAGTTGTGGATTAATGGTTGGCTGATATCACATCCACAGGAATGGCTAGGGCCCCCACCCCAAGAGATTGATCCCACTGATGGTCGTTGTGCAGCCCACCGAAGATAAAATGTGATCGGTAATGGATTAGAGAGAATTTAACCAACATGTGGATGCCTTTACCATGAATGCAGATGCATGTGCTGCCAAATTGAGGGAGTGGTGCCAGCTGGGGGTTAATGTAGCCCTGCTGGACTTGTGGAAGGCTCATCTGCAGATAAGAGTTCATGAGTCACTGTGGCCATTTCAGACAGTATTAATTAAAGGAACAAAATATTGTCTGACACACTTTGGGTATGGCCTCAATGTGGCGCTCCTAATAATGAAAGCTATTGTCAAGGTGGTGTTGACAAAAGATGAGTCAGTGATGAAAGCCACATCAGCCTACATCGACAATATATATTTCAACAAGGACATAATGTCTGCAGATGAGGTCTGGCCAAGGCTAGAATCCTTTGATTTGATCAATAAGGATCCCAAGCGCCTGAAGGATGGGACTCTTGGATTAGTTCTTGAAGTCTGGGGGGAGTGCAACACTCGACAGTGGGAGCAAGGGTACACAATTCCAGAACTCCTCGGTGTACTGACGCAACACACTGTATTTTCCCTTTGTGGTAAGCTGGTAAGACATTTTTCTAGCAAGATAATGAAGGGGTGGGAAGACACAGCTAATGACAATTTCCTAAAGCAAATTATGGCCAATGTAGTGTTGATCCCCTGCCTAAGGCAATTGGTGTGTGCCCAGACATGAATTAAATGCATGGGTTGACGCAAGCTCCTTGGCAATGGGTGTGGTGTTGGAAAGATGTGATGCTATTCTAGATGATGCATGCTGACTTCATCCAACAAACGATGTGCAGGATATTAATTTGGCAGGGCTTGACGCCACACTGAAGGGCCTTAATATCATGCTACAATGGAGAGCCAAGGTGGTGCATCTCTACACAAACTATGTGTCTACCACTGGCTGACTGACACTTTGACAGGCAAGGCGAGAATCAGGACCAAAGCCGCAAGTGAGATGTTGGTGCAGAAGAGAATGGTGATTGTAAAGCAACTAGTTCATGAATACAGCTTATGGGTTGACATGATGCTGATTGCATCAGAGCAGAACCTAGCAGATAAGCTGACCTGAGTGCGAAAGAGGTGGCTTGATATGATGAGACAATGATCCAACCCCTCACTGCTGATGTGTGCTGTTCTGACAGATCAATTAATACTGGAGCAGATGTGCTATACACCGACAAAGTGGACATCCTGGTGTTCAGCGCACCACCTACTTTGTCCAAAAAGTGTGTCCCTCAACTACAAAGGTGATCACCAAATCAGCCATATGAACTTGTGAAGAGTGTCAAACATTGGGCCCAACCCCAGTCAGTTGGTGAAAAGGAAAGCTCAGTGTGGACAGCAACTGGTGTCGGTTGGTTATGGACATAACGCATTACGATAGCAGTCACATTTTAACATTGACAGATTGTGGCTCGACGCATTTCACAATATGACAACAAATGGTATGTCAGTTGTTGTATAATCATCTATGCATCCTAAGATCTTTTATGAATGTGGTCCACTGGTTGAAATATTAACCGATAATGCTCAAACCTTTCAGGCCAAAAATTTCAGACCGTTGAAGACAAATGGGGAGTGAGAATGCAATACCGGTATGTCTACATCCCAGAGGATAATGGTATAGCAGAGTGGTGCCACAGCACTGTCAAATGAGTGTTCTATTCAAAAGGCTGCATATTGGTCCAATGGAACTCCCTACGATGACACAACACTCTTGAACTGCACCAGCCAACGGAATCTGCCGGTATGAGCAACGGATAAAAGGGATAGATGTGGCACCATCACCTATTGAAAGTGTAGATGCTCCATATTAAGTGGAAAACTGTGTCTGGGTTAAAAGTAAAACCCTGAACAGCCGATGCACTAGCAGATTTGGTAGGGGACGAATTGATAAAATAGTCAGCCCTCAAACAGTATTAATTAATGGTGTACCACGCCATGTGAAAGATCTTTGCCCTCATTATGGATCAACCAACCCAGAGGAAGATGAAGGGAGTAGTGTGTTGTCTGAGAGTGACTTTGAGACTGTTGCCTCTTAGAACAGGATCAGGCAATTTGCCTACAGACCCAGAAATGACCATAACAGAGTCATCAGATAATGATGACGATGATAGTGATGAGATCAGGAATATTCTATCAGCACTGACATGTGAGGAATGCAGACAGAAGAACCCTCAACTACGAAAAAGCACTCAGAGAAGGCAGTCAGTCGCCTTGCCACTTATGTGATAGTGCTAGCAGGGTGGAGTGTGGCAAAAGAATACACTTACCTTGCTGGGCAAAGCAGACATGTACCTGTTTGGTGTGTAAATCTAACATGGCTGACATTGTGAGGTAGTGAGCAGTGGCCATTTGCAATTGTCCCACTATGCATGTGTGACGATACTCTTTTTTAATACTATCGGTCATTTGCATGCATGATTGGAAATAATAATAAATAGTGGATTGCACAGTCAGATGGTTGAGTGAACTTGTAAAGTACTCTTGACTAGTTGTTAGCACCTGACTTGTTTTTGCTACACTTCAGAACTTTTTTGAAAACATTTTTGCATTATGTTAAGTCCCATTTTCTTAATTTTTTTATGTTCCTATCTGTTTTGGAAAAATGTTTTGAATTTTCTTTTTCAGTTTTTGCCCTCACCTGTTCTTTATTTATCTTTTTACACCTTATTTTATTAGGTCTTAGTTTTATAAGTTGATTTGATTTATTTTTTGTTTTTCCCTTCAGTTTTTATTCTTGGTTTTGCTGTCAGCTTTGGCTGCAAGCCTTTATTTTTATTTATCTGGTTTGACTAAAATCAAAGCAAACTTCTGTATTTTTGTTTTGTTTTGTATTTAATTTATAGTATCTTAATTTCTGATGAATTTTTTGAAGACTTGTAAAACTTTAAAAAAGTAATCCATTTTTGAATTTTGAACAGTTTATTTTTTAGTCTTGTCAAACATTTTTTTTTCACTTTCTAGACGGCTTTTGGATGACATCTTGATTTTACTTTCTTTTTAGTAAAGTCTTACCAGACTATTTATTGTCTTTCTTTTATTTTTTTACCGTTTATTTATTAGCTACTTATTTGAGCAGGTTTATTAAGAATATTTAAACTAAATTCTATTTTGTTGAAACTTGAAAAATTATAAAATAAACTGATTAAGTTAATCGTTAATTTCTCAGTTTACCCTCCTTGGTTTTGGCTGACTTATATATATTGTTTTTTCTTTGGGGGGGGGGGGGTAACATTTAGTTTTCCCAGACTTCTGTTCTTACTAGGTTTTATTTCTTAAAACTTTATTGCTTTTAGTTTAATCCCTTTTTTAAATCAAAGTTTTTTTGGATTAATTCTTTTTTTTTTTTCAATTATAAAGTATTTTATTTACGTAATTAATTTAATTTTTTTTGTTTATACTGGCATAACCATTTTTTTTAGTGTATTCTTTCTTTAATTTTCTCCCTGTCTCCTGTTTGTACTGTTTCCTTTTATTTAACTTCTTCTATTTCATAGAAGATATATACATTTTATTTGCAGTTTTAATTATTTATCTGTTGGTGTTTTATTTTTTCCCTCCTCCCCTTTCCCCTACTCCAATTATTTCTCTTCACAAAATTTAAAAAATAATTAATTTGCCTGCTTAGTGAGGCAGATTATTTTAACTCAAGATGGCTAACGAAACTAGTCAATCAATTAAACAGGTACAAGCAACCCTGAAATCCCCAGTTCAGGAAACAATTGTGCAATCTACAAATACTAGAAGCACAGAAATTGAAAAGACCAAAATTATTGCAAGTAAAAGAATGTGCCAAAAAATATGGAGGCACCATTGAATATGACAGCCAGGGAATCACCCATATGCTGGAAGTCCCCAACAAGTTGCATAATAAACATCGCAGAATTTTGGGAAAAGGCTAAAAGTTACATACATCTTTTAAAAGAAGATGGACTCTTAGAAGACGTCCAAGAATTGAAGGCATTAAAAAAAAAAATAGTGTCGGTCTTCATGGTGGACAAGTGTACGCACAAAATTTGTTGCTCCATGAAAGACAACAATTAAATCACTCATGTCCCTGGGGATCAAACCCCAGAGAGTAATTAAAGGTACGGGTTTTTTCATGTGGGACGTGCTGCTGCCCACAGCCAAAGATTGCCTGGAAATGGCCAGAAGAGAGCTAATTACAAAAGACCCCATTCTATGGACCAAGTATGAGGGTTGGTGAAGGATCACTGTGGCAGTATTTGAGGTCCCTCAGGGTTAAGAGAGCACCAAGATGCATTCTACATGCAGTATGGCCAAATTTTAGGTGCAACTGAATTGCGTGCAGAAGTTAGGAATGCATCTTGTTGACATGTTGTATGCATCACATTGCCAGAGAATTGTACCATGACTAGGCTTTTCATGGATATTCTCAGGATCTGTTCACCAGGGAGCCTGGTCACTGCTCAGTTTGATGCCTATTTGGCCGACTTTCCCCACCTCAATGCAGCTGGGTGCAAGGATCCCATCACAGAGTCAGAAATTTGGGAAGCGATGAAGCTGGTTGGCCATGACAAATCTCTGGGATTAGATGGCCTACCCTACAAAGTGTACTTGAGGCAGTCACCTGTTTTTATTTCTTTGATGGCATTGATTTTCAACAACTGGATGAAGCAGGGGTCTATACCTCAACTCTTCACCAGGCATGTGATCAAGTTGCTACACAAGGACAAGAACGGTTAGATGGGATAGGTAACTTTCAGCATTTAATAATGTTAAATATAGAGTTAAAGATTTTAGCCAACGTCTTAGTGAACCATTTGCAGGCTGTCTTCTCTAGTCTGAATGGTTCCAAACAGACATGTTGTGAATGGCAGAACTATTCAGGACAACCTTCATCTGGTACGCTTGATCATCGAGCAAGTCGACAGTACTGATCAATTTAGATCAGTCTAAGGTCTTCGATGGGGTGGACCATTGATTTCTGGAGAGTATGCGGAATTTCTTTACCTGGTGATACCACCTTGGCTAAGTATTCTGCCTATGATGATGACGTTTCGGTTCTTGTGACAAGCAGGGCTGAGATTAATTTAGTCAGCAAAGAAATCAGAGGCTACGAGACAGTGACAGGGGCCAAGATCAACCATAATAAGTCTGTTGGCTTACAGTTGGATGCATGAAAGGTAGTTTCTCTTCCCAAACCTTTCCTCTGTCTCTGGTTCAATCCCGATATCTTGCTGGAAATGAATTGGTCAGAGGTGCAAGAGAAGGCTGCAGCTCGTCTGTCGTCATGAAGGAATCATTCCTTAAAGAGGGGTGCAGAAGTATATGCCTCACACATCTACCCGATTCTTCTTACTGATTTTCTGTGTTTTCACTTCCGTATGCCATACTAATGTCATTAGTAAGGAATCTTGTTCTCTTTCTTGTGGGGAGGCAAGTCCACTAAGACACCTCAAGAGATCTGTTACTTTCACCTTTCTCAAGGCAGTCTGGGTATGCCTAGTGTTGAGACTTGTCAACATACGCTTCGCATCACGTTCCTAGATCAAATGTGTTGCCATTCAAATGAGGAGGGCATATTCTGGAAGGAAGATGTCCATAAGAAATTCCCATCCCTGAGAAGTGTGCACTCATGCAAGGAGGAGCCCTACCCGCCGTTTACCCCAAAGCGAGTATTCCTATCATGAATCTCGTATTACTCTGAAATGCCTTTTATGGGTGTTGAATGGCCTCTCCAACATCCAAGCATTGTCCTGAAGGGCATTATGTGTTAGGTGGGTCTTTATGAGATGATCTGATTGATGAGCTCGGTCTTACAAAGCAGGAGGCTCGCTCAATATGGCCTTGGGTGCCCGGGTTGAAATGCTTCAATAACGATGAGGCAACACTCAACTGGCTGGTGATATGTAGGGCCCTCTGGGTCAGCAAAAGACTTTGTTCAGTGGGTTTGGAGAAATCTACAAACTGTGTTTGCTGTGATGGGGAGGTGGAGACCATGGGTCACACCTTCTTTCATTGCTGGGTTTGTAGTCCTGTTGTGCAAGTTTATTGAAAGCATGGGATGAATGACTGTTTTATATTAATTAAAGTCCTGCATTGATTTCATCCAGTTAACTGAAAACCTCATTTTCCTCATCATAGTCAATGACTCAATGAATATGTATGTATAGCAGATGTGAGTGTGAATGTAAATTTTTAGATAAAAATAAAATAGATATCAAAGTTCTCGGAATTTTTGGTTTATGAAAACAAAAGTTTTCAATTGTAGATTCAAGATTAAAACTTGTTTTTGTTTAATTATGTCAAATTATAAATGCAGTGCTAAATCAAAAGCAAAATTAATGTCTTTTTGTGTTAAATTAAACCAGAGTGACTATTGAACTATTTATTTTGAAATTATTTTTTTTGATTAAAAAATGTTAATAAAAAAGTTTTTGTTTTGCTTTTTGTTTTAGCAAGTTCCACTGGATTCGGTTTTAAGGGCTTGCCGCTTGAGTCAAGTGATTGAGATAATTTTTCTTATCATTTTTTTTTTGCATTTAGCTTAGGCTTAAACAAAAATTAAATTTGGATTAAGATTTTTAAATCTATTGTCTCATAGTCTAGTGAAAGATATTTCCAAAATAATGTCAACAATTTCTGTTGTTAAATACAAATTATAAATTAAAATCATTAAATAGACCAAAACGCTATTTAAAAGAATGTTAATGAAATTAAATTTCTAATGTAACAAAGCAAAGTTTTTCTTCATGTTGAAAGATCCTACTTAGTTCACATTGTTAATAATTAGTAAATTAGTAACCTAAAATAAAAACTTAACTTTTTCATTTTATTCCTCCAACCAGATATTCTTTTAACATGAAATTTGAAAAATTTATTTTCGATTTCTTTTTTTACTTTTTCAAGCAGAGCAAAAGTTTTTGAAGTTTTAAATAACACTCATTTGTGTAATTTATTTTAGGATAATCATAAAGAAGAAAATAATATTAAAAATGGGGTGGTTGGAATCAGGATGTTCTGGGTGGATTTTTCTCCAAGAAAGAATAATCATCCCAGCCCATCTATTTGAAACCCAAAAAGTAGCAGTTATTTTAACAATTCAATTTTATGTACACACACACACACGTGATTAGTAGACAAACTTGAGTTTACTAAAATTCGACTCTTATCAATTTTTACCAGTGAGAAATTTTATGTCACATCTTTTGAAGCTAAAAGTTCTTATCAACATATTCTCACCTTTCCAGAATTCTCTCACTCAATTCATCTCAACCGATGTCCTACGGCAAAGAAATTTGAACGGCAAATTATTTCAATTTATTTACGCTAAATTTTATTCAGAAGTTTAAAAACTAAGTTACATTTTTAGTACCAAACACATTTTTTTCTTGATATTGCAAGTGAAGACTACAATTTCCTTTCTTCACTAAAAACAAGTTTCATTGAACTCTTCTCATAAGAAACTTTCCAGTCTAACACTTTTTATCGAAGAACATTTCTTTCATTGAGACTGAACTTTATTTCATGAACTGAAATCTTTTCTGTGAGTTCAGATAAAAAATATTTACTCTTTAAAAAGGCTTTAAAGTTAAAGGTAAATAACTCCTGCTATTAATTACAACCCTTACTATATAAAAATCAGATACTTGATTGTTTTGTAATGTGATACAGTGAAATGAAGATTGTTATAAAAACAGTTTTTGTGTTCTTTGCTTTTTGTTTACCGACACATTTGTAAAGTAAAAAAAAAAGTACGGATTGAATTGAGGCCGTCCAAACCGCTACAGATTTTTCTCAAAGAAAGAATAATCATCCTCCCATCTATTTGAAACTCAAAAAGTAGCAGTTATATTTTGACAACTCAGTTTTATGTACAGAGACACACACGTGATTATTTACTTCTATTCCTTATTCATGCTTCTCATTAAATGAAAAAGTGAAAAGGCAGTGATAAGAAATAGAAGCAAATTATTTTTAAAATTATAATTTTTCAATTTTTTTTTTTTCACTACGTGTTTAGTTTAGTTTGCCAATTTCAATTCTATGAGTTAGACTGGAATATGAACATGAAATTAAAAATGAAAAGTAGCTTAGTAGCAAAGTTCGATGAGACAATTATTCTATAGAATAAAGTTAAAACCACTTGATTAGGATTTTTGCAATTGTAGAACTAATCCTGTCTTAAACAGTGCTTCTTAAGCCTTAAAGTATTTTAATTTTCATTTAACAATGAAATTCTTCAAACATACCACAGCGGTGAGTGCATCAATCAATCCTTTTGGTTTGGATAAAAAAAAATTATTTGCATTTTTTAATGTATACCGAACATAGATTTTTGGTCATTGTTGAGTCTGAACAATGAAGACACACAGATACTGGCTAGAAAATTTGCAGTTTATTCACGGTATCTATTATTATGCGACCAACCAACAAAGAAAACGTTCTAGTCCTAGCACTTGCAATGCAAAAACTCGAGGATGGACAAATAACCTAAAAAATGCCATGAAAACTGGTCTGAGTGGATTTTTTTTTTAATCATCACATAACGTTCATAGAAAACAAACAATACTTACGAAGAGTGCTGAAAATTCTCGGCACGATCCATTCCAAAAATAAACTAAAAACAATAAATTTTTTTAAAAATCCCTTCTGGGACCTTTTTTGTGAACGGAGAAAGAGTCAACTCAAATTTATTTTTCAAACTGCAAGCTAACAATGTTAAGTTATAGTAAGCCAGGAAAAATCATTTGGTATTTTTAAAACATTTTTTTATTATTTTAAAACTAAAAGTGACATATTTTAATATTTTTCCCATGAAAACATTTTTTGTGTGGTTACAGTTACAGTACACACTACTCATCATAAATCTGAACAAGTGAGTAGATTGAATCTTTAAAGTTTAACAAATTTTTTAAACCAAGACTATCAATATTTTTTTGTTTTTTTTAAATGACACTCACTTGAAATTTTTAAAAAATTTCAAGTGAGTGTCATTTAAAAATTTGACTTTAACCAAAGTTTAAAAAATTATTTTTTAAACTTTGGTTGAAGTCAAATTCAAAGTATACACTGAAATTTCGGTTTCTTTTAGTTTTCAACATCCTGTATTTATTAAATACCGAACATTTTTTTTAGCTATATAAAATAAAATTAAGGGAAAAATTTTAAAAGATTGTTTGGTATTTAATTTGCTTCACACTAGAATTTTTGGGCCTTCCTCTTCTTTTCTCAATCTGTTTTACAAGGTAAATTTTTAAAAAAATTAAAGATTACCGAATGTTTTTGTCAAACAAAAATACTTATCTACATAGGAATGAGTCTGAAAAGAAGGCCAACATTTTTAGAAAAATTAATTTATTATAAAAAAAAAACAAAAAAACATTTAAAACATTTTTTAAATGTCATACTTGGACTCGTATCAAAAATTTAAATTTAAAACTTATTTTTTATCTCATAAGTTTTTCAAAGTTTGTAGTAATGAAAAAATAAAAATATATTTATTTTCATGTGTTCTCTATTCAACAACCTTTTTAAATAAAAGTAGTCTGTTGAATAGAAAATACATGAACATTTGAAATAATGAAGCCTAAAACTCCACCTTCCCCTTTCTTTCTTTTTCAACAGTCCATTGAGTCCCCCTGCGATAGTCGATTACATCACAAAATAAGGCTCGGGGGTCATAAAGGTAACAAATAAAAGAAAATAGGACTGAGTTTTCAATTGGAATAGCCAATTGTCGCGATAATTCAACAAAAAATTTTATTCTTGTCTTACTCTTATCAAATACTTTTTGACTCCAATGATCCATTAAAAAATTATAGCCATATTTAAAACAACAGGATTGTATCGATTGATTAAGTATTGCATAAGTGATTTTAAAACATAATTGAATTTTATGTTAGATTGAAATAAACGAAAATTTTAAAAACTATTTTCACCGAAATGAATCCGGGTAATTTGCTTTTTAATACCCGCGTTAAATATCTATTAAAAATTTCCCAAATCGTTATATTTCCGTGTAAATTTACATGCTGAACTTGAAAATAACAATTAAATTTTGATCTAAAGGAAATTTTTTATTTGCAAGACGATTTTTTCTTTGTTTTGATGATTATTTCTAAAAATCAAAATAAATGTATAAAAAAATGTTGAGCAGGAAAGTAGGTACTGGGACAAAACAAGTATAAAATTCATGAACTTAGCATTATCACATTTTTTCGAAAGTTCACGTGAAAATAAAAAATAAAACAACTTAAAAATCAACACTGTCAAGAAGCGCATATGAGAAATTGAGAACTGAGAAATGAACAAAAAAACTTTTTGTTATTGTCATTAGTGAGGACAAAAGAAAAGATGAAAAAAGATTTACAAAAACAAAAATGATGTCTCTTACCATGCCCCTAACATTGAATTGCAGACATAATGGAACTTGGAGACATGCCATGGAGGGTAAAAATCCAATTATTATTATTATATTTTTTTAAGTGACCATCAACAAAAAGAAGACAGTCGATATTCCGTATTTTGCTGAATAACAATAGTCGTAACAACCACTGACTTCCATTCCAAATTTTTAATAAATCCTTATTTACAAACACATTATTTTACGAAATGTACGATGCTTTCGTGATAAGATTAAAAAAAGTATGATGAATTTTTGTTAAGTGGTGTGAAGAATGAAATATGAGGAAACAACAAAGAAGTTTTTTCCCCCACTTCCTGTAAGAAAGGGGTAGAAAACCCTTCTCCTATTTACGATGGCTAATGACACACATCATCATCATCATCATCATCAGATTAAGAAAAGGAGGCACATTGTGCTTTATGAGTAGGGGTGGACGGAAAAATCAGAAGACTACGTTGACAGCACACAAAGAGAGTTTGAGCTGGATAGGATCTGATTGAAGACTAAAGAAAATAATATTCTAAAGTTTAGCAGCTAAACTCTTTCTTTGACGATGTTAAACTTGTTAAGCAGAGCGTTAATTTTAGAGATTAAGAAGATTTCTAACAGTTCAGTTCAGTTTAATAAACAATCAGCATTGTTACCTGTGGTAGATTAAATAAAAAACAAGGTTTAAAGTTTAGTAGTTTAAAATTCAATTTGTATACCAAAAAAACAATTTTAGGTTAAAAAAATGAACTTAGTAAAAAAAAAAAAAATACAATTTTTAACTTTAAGAAAACCCTTAGTGAACTTAAGTATTTTTTTAACACAATTTTTTCATGTAGCGTGGAAAAGAAGAAAAACTGGCATATTTATTAATTTGTCACAACTATTTGCACACCATTACAAATTTAAAAACACAAGAAGATACATCTTTATTTTTGGAGATAGCGATATATTTCAAAAACAATTTTAGCCTAGGTGAAAGAAAAGTACGACTTTTTCTACTTTGTCATATTTCATTTCCCTTTTTTACATAAATAATTTTAAGAATATTAAATTAACCATAACCAACTTATGAACATGTAACAAAAAAAAGAAGCAATTCAATATGTACAAAATAAAAAGTTTTAATTGTAGTTTTTCATACGTATCACTCAACCTTCCATACATTTCAATTCATGAGCAATGAAAGCCAATTTCTGAATTGCATATAAATCCGGTATCTAAAAAATAAAAATTATTTTGAAAAATTGCAATTGAATCTTATTTAATTATTACACTTTATAACTATTTTTTTTAAAAATTATACTGTGAAAAACAGTGAAATTGTTAAAAAGTTTTTAGTTATGCAGAAAAAACAAGTTAATGGAAAAAAACAACACATTTTAAAATATATTGAGTGCAATTTAAATATACCTTAATAGCTTTTACTTACAAAAAATGAAACTAGTATCAGTTTTTACATCTTTTCTTACATTTACTTTTTAAGTGTTGTGAATTAGGATTAGATGCAGTCTCTTTTTCTGTCAAGTTAGATATGAATATCATCTCTAATAAAACAATACAAACAGCATTATTAAATCAAAAGCTTATTCTCTTTATTATTTCAAGAACAATCAAAACCTTTCTATCACTTTCTGACAAAACCATAACATAGCTCTATCTGTTATGGTTTGGGGAATACAGTTGTCAAATTATTAGTAAAAAATGTTCCAATAGATAACCTTATGGAGATGTTGATGTTCTGTATAGAATCTATTTTCAAATGGGTTTGGACATATATTGGCAAGTAGGCTTATTACTAGTCATGGCAAACATATTCATAGAATACTTCAATAAATGATTTTAAAAACAACAGCAGTAAAGCCAACTGTGTGGCTGAGATATGCAGATGATAGCTTCATAGTCTGACTTTAACAAGAAGATATGCACGTGCTGCTGAACCATGTGAACTCAATAAGGTTTTCAGTACAGTCAACATAGAAAAGGAAAAGAAGATACAGTGTCCTTCCTGGATGTACTAATAACTCACAGAGTATCGATTCAAGACATCCATATGTCATAAACCAACACTGAACACTGTTTCCTACAATCTGTACAGTGTGAAGAAAAGTATTATCTATTGATTATGACAGTAAACAAAACTCATAAGTGGCAATCCAGACATATACCAACAGGAGATGATCAGCATTAGAAACACCATTGAGAGTAACAATTATCTTGCAAGCATAACATTAGCTTCTATGATCTGGAATATAATGGTTGTGGACAATAGTTGGAAAACTGCCATAGTCTGTTTAACTTACACCAGAGAGATGCTAAAAAAATGCAGAAAATCTATGATCTGTATAATATCAGCAGTATTCAAAAAGTATTCAGAGATATCTCTCATAAATCAAGCCTTCATCAGAATAGAACATGACTAAGAATTGCATGTGACAAGGAATGCAAAAGAGAAATAAGCTGCTTCCTAAATATAAGATTGGAGGGACATTCACCAGCCCCTGTAGAATGAAACCAGAATATTAGAGTGAGATCAACATTGGAAGATAAGCTGATAAGACTGAGCACACATGATAGGCTCTAATAACCTTGGTAAGCTTAGCATAAAAATGAACACCTTTAAGAAAGAAACATTAGGTCTAAGACTCTAACATTTCACTACTTAATTATACTTCATACTTTAGTTCATTTGAATAGACAGATAAACAGTATTAGGTTAAAAACTCAAATTTTACATGAGTGAATTGTCCTGCAGGATACATTACCTAGTAGATAAGTTAACTGGTGGTCCTGAATTTTATCCTTGGGTTGGGTAGCAATTAATATTTTCTGATTCATTGGAAGAAACAAGCAATATTATAAGATCCTTATGAGATAAGGAGGTACAACAGCCAAACCAGTGAGATGATAACAAAGATGAGGACACTATTCCAAGTAAATTTGTATATAATAGTGACAATTTATCATCTCAAACATTGAGAAAAAACTATCCTTTTGTTTCATTTACATAACAAGTAGATATTACAAAAGTATAATTATATCTCCCTAAGCAAAATAATTTAAGCTATAAAGTATATTTAAAATGCTTTTCAGTCAGATATCCCTACCAAGTCTATTCTAAAAATTACCAAAAATAGTTTCATCTTTCATAAAAAAAAAAGATTACAAATTGTGACATTAATCTATTGCTTTTTGTGAGTATAAATAAAGTAAATATGTTAAACTTCTCAGTGAGTGTGTCACACACTTCATCCAGCAAGGGGTAGCTATTGTTTACTTTGCCTCAGGTATTTACAAAATTTAGATTAGTCTGACACAAAGCCACAATAATGGAGCAACCAGTCTGCAAAACTAGGTTTGTTAACCACTGCCATAAAACATATGTACATGTTAGGTAAAAGGAGGTCAAATCAAATTGATTATTAAGTTAAAAGGTAGTTAGAGATGACAGAAAAGAGAAAAAAAGGAGTGGAAGCTGACTTATAAAACTATGGGAATTGTTAAGTATAGAACAAATAATGTTCAAAAACAGTCATGTACTTTTTAATAGAATTTAACTGTTTTTTGTTTTAAAAGAATACATACTTTCAACTTTAAATTACCAGAGAAAATATAACAAAAAGTATTTCAAGTAAAAAAATTTCCTCTCTTTATCATTTTTATTCAAATTATTTATACACAGACAATGATCTTTACCATTGTTGTTGTTGATGAGTATAATAAGTCTGCTTGTAAATAATAATAACACCTCATCCCAGAAATTCAAACAGGAATTTATAAATTTTGTCAATTCTTTGGATCAGATAATTTCCTCTGATTTCTAAATTTCAAAATGCTTTGTCATGTACATATAAATATTTCTATCATTGTGTATACAAAAATTTATATGTAATTTATAACAGAAGCAAACCTCTTAATGAAATGAAAAAGTTGTTACTGGAAAATAAATAAATATTCTGCATTCCTGAAAATGAAGTTAAGGATGCTGAAGACTGATTTCACAGTTTAATGCATGTGCGGACTAATTTTTAAATTAAAATGTTTGGATCTCTTTATACAATAAGTTCCATATTCTTTTATGAACTGCTACTGAGAATTCCAGAAATAAAATAAATAAGAGAAAAATTTACTATCTACCAAGACAAACTATTTCTAGAAAACGCATCTGGCCATAAGTCAAGAATTTTCTAGTTTAATTCACAATGAATGACAGCTGTTTAGGTTATTTATTGCTTATTTAGTTAAACATAAACGATTAACTTTTGGCAAGAAATAAATTCATATATATATATTTTTTTTAAATTACAGAAAATACTCTTAATATTAAGATAACCGGGAAGATAACTCAGAGTTGCCTCCCATATTCAAAGCAAGAAGACTAACTCTAATGCTAGATTGAGTTAAAAGTAATAAAATAAATTGCTGTTTTTTTCTAAATTTGTATTTGGTGGAATTAAGTAGCATTTCTTTTATTATAAATTTAATGATAGTTTTATGTCATGGTTACTAACTGAACCAAAATACGAGTAAAAATTAAAATTGTTGATAGTTAAGCAAAATCTGAGGTTAACTTAAATTTAAGCTTGAGATATTTGGCATTTTTATACAATAAATCAGTATAAATTAGAAGTATACTTATATTGTCCACTTATCCTAACAATAGTAGTTTTTTATTTTATTCATCATAATCTAAGTGAAAAAGTAAATGTTTCCTTTATATATTGTTTTTCCATTTGATAAAAATCACTGATTATTCATGGAAACTCAGAGAAATTATTATCAAAAGTATGGTATGCTACTAAGAATAATACTGAAGTTTTAAATTAATCTACTGTATTCAATAAGTGGTTTAACATCAAAATTATATAAAATAAGTAATCATTTTTATTGTATTTTATAACAACAGAAGTATAAATAATCCAAACAAGCTTATCTCTTTTATTGCTTGAGAGAGAGAGTTTAGGACATTACAACCCAGAAGAAATTTCCTACAAAACTTTTGTCAGATTTTTAGAAGTAGGTTGGGTTAAAAAGTTTTCAGCATCATCATGTACTTTGTAATATAACTGATGTCATTAGTGTGACACATGTATGTATCTAGCTATTTTGAATATTCTGAGAACTAATTGTGTGATCTTGATATAACTTGGCAACTAATCAGAGGGAACATTACTGCACATGCATGGACAAACACTCTGACATGGGATGATTCAGCCAACAATGAAACTTGTTGGGATGATCTGATGAATGAAGCCTAGATAGAAGTTTAGTACTAGCACTTCAATTTTGACTTAGAAGTCATTAAAAGTGATCTAGATCTGCATTCTTCAACAAACAGAAGAGTTGTAAATGTCGAATGTACAAAGGAAATTGACAATTGACAGTAGGAAAAAAGCAAAGAAAAGAAAAAGAAAATATGAGGATTCCATGTCCAGAAAGTATCTAGAAATTTTTAATGTCTTGACTTTGAGGGCACTCAAGCTGATTTAAAAAGATAACACTGCAGACTGTTTTGAAATGTTGAAGAGATGCAAGGGAGTAATCTGAAGAAGATTGAAGCACCATTGTCCTAGGTAAGCTATACCTTTGTTAATAACTAGTCAAACCTTGGTCAGAAAAGGTTTCAACTACACATAAGATTAAAAGTCTATTAACTTTAATGACTACATTTTTTTTAATGTAGCATGTCTCTTAAGAGTACTACTTGATAGTTTATATGAATAAATATAACTATATGCCAGGTACAAAAGATTAGCAATTACTGTATTTTATCATTTTTCCTTAATTTCCTATGATGTCATATCTGCTGTTGATGACTTTTTGATCAACGGAATGAAAGCTTCTTCACTAATAGGATCAAAGCACTGCAACACCAATGTAGGAAGTGTGTGGACCACAAGGGGACTATGTTGAAAAATGAACCTCATTTGGTCACATTCCATGAGAGTATCTTGTCCGTGAACTTATGAACTTTTCAGCTGATCTTCATAAGACATATCTGGTTCACTTCTAGTCTTTACACTTGCTTGGTAGGTTATACACTAATATAATCTACCAGGCAAGTGTAAAGTTAAGCATTTTCTCCCCAAGGAGGAACTATCTCTATTTTTGCAGTTACAAGAGATGGTAGGATGTGCACATGTGCAGCAATAGATGTTTTTAATCATGTGCACCTATCATATGTTTTATGGAGCTTACTAGTAGCAGGAAATATTTTATCAATAAACTTAAAAAACATGCTTACCACTTTTGAAACCTAAATCAGAAATATATCCACATTTTCATAATGCCATTTCATATTCAGGCCTTACATGACCCCAAACTTCTGTATTATTAGAATTTGCAGACTGTATATCACACACAAATTTTAGGACTTGTTTGAAAATGTTGATGAGTGGTTTGATGATATGTTGATAAAAGTAGGGGTACTGTTATAAATATACAGTAAAAAAAATTGCAACTGCAATGAATTTTCATCATAGTTGGCTCTACTTGATTATAGTATATTTACAGGGTTGAAGCTGATTGGCTTATTTTTACTTCAGCTACCAGAAATAATTCCTCTGACAAATCTTTGGTCAATTTTAAATGAAGAGAATCAGCAAGAGAATTTCAAGTGAATTGTTTTTTTGTTTTTTGAGATGAGGAATTATCATTATTGCATAATTTGCTATTTGGACCAGCTTGGTTGTTGTACTTGGTTGTGAGTATAACAACTAAGATGAACATTCTAGTCTGAATAGCAAAGTACAGTTTAGACAAAATGATTAATAAAACAATTATGTTTTTTTAATCATTTTGTCCAAAATGTAAAAAGATAGATTTCAGCTTTAATACAAGCCAATACGTACAATAGTTTCATTGTTGATAATTGTTTAATAATTTATGATTTGACATTGAAAGCAAAATAAAACAATATAATTTAATCAGGGTAATAAATGACTTTACTATATGAGAATGATTTATTATTGTAATGTTGTTATAATTAAGTTTGAGTATATTTAGCATCTTCACCCAAGTGCAAATACAAAATACAATATCAATACCTGATAAAAATACTATTCTTTTATTTATAAGAGATGATTGTTGACATCTTAGTAACTATGTGTAGTATCATATCACTCATGCATTCAATTCCTGTAAACTGTAACAGTCTCATTACAATAGGTGTTGCTGCTGTAGCGAGTAGGTTTTCACAAAATGGAGTTGCTAGCCCCATACCCACTTGGTTTTGAAATCAGGGTTGGCCTTCTCCTAGACTAGTTGCCAACCAAAGCTGAAGAGCCCAGTCTCTCTTCCTATTTAACTCATAGCCGGGGAGAGAAAAGATGGATTCATGCCTTTCTCAAAAGTATTTCAATTTAGCTTACCAATTTCTTATCTGAAGCCACTAACCATTACACCGTCTGTATATCCATTATAGTATCATATACTGTTATCATATAAAATGACATTTTCTTGAAAAAAAAAAAGAAGAAATAATTAAAAATAACCCTTTATAGGTTCAGCCACCAATAATTACAGATCATCTCACTTTCTAGTGTTCTATTAAGAAAAACAAAGATAAGAATTTGAAGACTATTCATAAACATATTTACACATGTAGAGGCACATTTATGACATTTATGAATTCACTATCTTCATAATGTTCACAGTAGCCAAAAGGCATTTACAGTTAGAAAATTTTAAAAATGTATGTAATTGCACAGATAGATATTTAAAGTAAAAATAGTATCTATTTAATCTTCTCTGTATATACTGTGCATTTATATGGCTATGTAGTTTATATAGTATCTATTTAATCTTCTTTGCATGTACATGTGCATTTATATGGCTATGATATTGCATTCACTTCAACCATTGAACAAATAAATCTATTTACCAGCTGAATAAAAATGTATCATTAAAATATACAACATTCATCAAAATTACAACTTTTTTTTAGTGCAATCCAATAGAGCTGCTAGAATTTTCTAAATCCTCTTTTTAATAAAATGTGGAGTTCTCAAATGATGCCATTATTTTGTTACAAGCCCAATCCAATAAGTAACTAAGGTGCACCCTTCAACAGTCAAAATAATTCTTAGTAGTCACTTCACAAAATAAAATGTTTTTATTAGTAGCTTATTAATTAGCTATAAATTAAAAAAAATCTGAGAATTCTAGTGTGATTCAATTCTTATGAATGCTTTATATAGAGCTACTATATAAACACTTCATAATGACCAGTAAAAATTTTGGTGTATCATTTTAGATATTCTTATGCATATAAAAAGCAGTATAATAGTTATGCAAGTGACAATAATAATTTAAGTCGATAATAAAGAAAATGTATTGCAATATAACAAATATAATGGATCACAGAATGATTCAAAAATAAAATAAATACAATACCTGTAATACAGGGTGCAGTAAAAGTAACACCCTGTTATTTATTTTTGTTCAGTAAAAGTTAATATATAAATATTAACTTTTACTGAACAAAAATAAATAACAGTAGTTTAAGAAAATTCATAAGTAGCAACACTTCTACAAATGATTTGACATATTTCTATATTCATTTCAGAAAATTTATCAGAAATTGTTCGTTTTAATTCACAAATTGTTTTTGGTTTGAGCCTGCAAACAAGATCTTTCACTACATCCATAAGAAAAAGTCTGGTAGTGTTATGTCTGGTAATAGTAACGGCCATTCAATTGCACCACAATATTCACCTCAGCTCAAAAAAAAAGGGCGTTACTTTTGCCACACTCTGTATTACTAAACTGCTTTCCTTAAATTGCATTTATACATATAAAGTACAGATACCTACTATAAAGAAAAACTAATAAATACGAGTTGATTATGTAACCAGTTACTTATCTGTAGCTAAAACAACCAATTTTTTTCCAAGTCCAAGGATAGAAATAAGTCATAAAATAACTTAATGGCTTAATTTAAATTCATTATATCAGCCAAAATATTAAATTACACTGGATTTGTTCCATTCACGTTTTCAGCAATCCTAAGAATACAACTCAAGTTACTTGACAAGATGCAGAACTAATTGCTAAGCATTATCATCAGCAGTGGAAGGGATTATTATATCTCATTCATCAACTATTTCCTATCTCAAGCTGGGTATTGATATTGATCTGCCACAGTCTGCTTACTTTAGTGGCTATATTGAGCTTAGAGCTTCTCCCTTAGCAAGTCAATCATTATCTACACAAGTAGGAAAACAACAAACTGAAGGCTCTAGCTCATCACATTGCAAATTGGATGGGTGAACCATGCATAATGAACTGTCTTCAAGAAATAGATAATGATTGTAAGACTGCAATTGTGAACTGTAAAAAGCGGACATTGCAACACAACTTCCAGAAAATGAATACCTGAAAATATATCTTCTGGCAGGAGAAAGGTATTAAGAAAACCAGGAAACACAGAATAAGATTTGCTATCAGAAGTACGCAGCTCTACATGATTGAATCTCTAATATGCGGTACAGAGAGAATCCTCATTTTCTAAATTGGAAGGCTTTGCAAACATTGTATGCATATATGCACCAATACTTCAAACTATATCTGAAGTTAAACCTACCCTATGAACAACTATCTAGCACTTTCAACAGAATCCGAACCTCAGAGCATATTTATCTTCTAGGAGACTTCAATGCTAAGGTGGGTGCAGTTCACTATGTCATAGAGAAAATGAACAAGAATTGTATGACTCTTCTAGAGTTGCTATCACAGCTTGTTCATGACAAACACACTTATAGAACAAGGCATGTCATAAAGCATCCTGATAGCAATCAAGGTCAACCAACTGGCATCACGGGCACTTGGTCATCATCAGATATGACTCCCTAAACAACATCTGCAGCACCAAAGCTTACCACAGTGTCAACAGCAACACTGGTATCTCCCTAACCTGACTCCAAGTCCTTGTTAACTACATCTACCAGAATTCCAGTGCAGATTTATAGCTGAGAGATCCATAGGACAAGATATTTTTTATATATTGCTCCATCTTATATTCCAAGTAAATTAACATTGAAACACACTTATTTGACATGTTAATTTTCTGATGACTCTAGAATTTTATATATATACAATGTTGTTCAATAAAAGTGACTTTTTTTCACCTATTGTTTTGGGGGTCAAACTAATTTTTAATCTTACTAATATAAAGACCCCTTCCCGACCACCTAGTAAAAAGTTTACTCACCCTAAGGTATCCTATTGATAATTATAATTTTGGATATAAATGAGATTTAGGGAAAAACTCTCTGCAAAAAAAGTGACTCACTTATTTCCTGCAACTAGTAATCAATAGAAACATAACTGAACAGCTTTAAATAAAAAATAATAGAGGTATAATTTATTTATGATAGGTAATATAGTTTGAAATATTTAATAATCTATGGGTCCTCCTTTATTTTGAATAACCTTTTCAACCCTTTTTGGCATTGACTTGATTAGGTTCTGGCAAATCTCCTCTTCAAGCATTGAATTCCATTTGGATATGAAATTCACAATCAAATCCTCTTTGTTGCTCAACTGCTTTCTCGAGAGCCTGTACTTTATAATGCTCCATAAGTTTTTCTATAAGGTTGAGGTCAGGAGATTGGGGCAGCCATGTCATAACACTTACCTGCTTCTCATCAAGTATTCCTTCATCAATTTTGATTTGTGACAGGGAGCATTATCCTGCATAAAAATGAACTTGGTAGGGTCGATTTGCACCCTTTCAGCAGAAGGGAGCAGAGAAGACTCTAAAATTCTCTTGTACTGCTCGCTCCTGAGGGTCTTTTCAATAGGTTTTAAGAAACCAGTTCCATGAAAAGAAAAGCATCCCCAGAACATTATACTGAACGGATGCTTGACAGTACTTACTGCTTAATTTCAAATCGCTTATCCTTTGAATTTAGCTCAACTTTTGTTTCATCGGAGAAGAGAACATTTAGTGAAAAAAATCAGGTGAGTCACTTTTATTGAACAGCACTGTATATATATATATATATATATATATATATATATATATATATATATATATATATATAAGCAAATATGTGGATGTAGATCCGACAGTATGATGAAATATATATATATATATATATATATATATATATATATATATATATATATATATATATATATATATATTTACTCTGACATCCAGTCCATGTTCTAAGCAAATATTAAGATGAATGGACAACACTGGTCTTCACCCATCCCCTAAATCTCCATGTGCCAAACCCTGTAAACCGCTTCAGAAGGTCGGCTAAATCACGTGAAATTACCATCGAAAGGTGCTGCACTCTTCTATGCACTGGTAGTACTGGAGTGGTATAACTCTGTGATAATAAAACCTGATGGGTGTTGTTCATTGTGTTCGCAGCAAATATTTGCACCAACTCCTTGTTATCAGCACTTCTAATAAGTGTGGCTGGTTCTGCACAAGCCTTCGCCACTCTAAACAAATCTTTTGTGTGGATAGTCTGCAGTTCAGTTCTGTGTTCCTTCTTTGCTATTCCACCTGAGCAACAAGTCTACTGGCAAGAGAGTTAAGGTGACAGGGACAGGTCCAGGATTAAAAACTGAACTGAAAGACACTCATACATTGAAAACAATGGGAGATTCCATCATATATATATATATATATATATATATATATATCTTCATGTGATTAATCCATACTTACTCGCTGGTTGGCTTAACAGTAGCTTAGCTTGCCTTGGCACTCATTAAAATGGATTAATATATATTAATAAAAATGATTAAATTATGATTATAAATCAAAATATAGCCTCAGTCAAAAGTTCAAGACCACCCAACATTTTTAACAAAAACAAAAATCTCTATAACATAAAAATAAAAATCAGTACTCAATTCATTGCATCAAATTTAATAAAAGCAGTTTATTTTCTATTAATTTCAATATAAACTAGTATTTTGTATGACCATATTTCAACTTGATAACCAGGTCAATATGGCAAGGCATGCTAATGATGAGATTGACAATATTTTATTAAAATCCCAGTACTTCAAACATCCTTGATAGTGTCCACAAGAGTCAAGCATTGGCTGATTGCTTGTCTGCAACCTTATTCTTCATTTAATCCCACAAATATTCTATGAGATTAAGGTCAGGGCTGCTTCCAGCCCATTCTGATATATTAACCTTGACCGTTTAAAGATATTTTTGCACTTTCTTTGTTTTGTAGCATAGGGTACCATCATGTGCATATGAATATCTAGTTTATCCTGCAATCGACCATTTATGGTTGTTCCAAACTTATATAGCTGAGATAATGTTTGTATGGCATCTATTTTCATATCTCTTTCCCTTTCATTCTAACATAATGCACAGCAAACTTCATAAGAGAACATAACATTTCCCCATTGTTCCTCTGTCCAATGTTCATGCATTTTGGTGAATGCCACATGCTTCTTTTTCATTTCTACAGTTAGGATTAAGGATGCTAGTTGAAATTCACTGACAAAATCTGTGAGAAACAGTCCTATGACTCACATCTGTACACATGAAAAAAAACAAAAAACAGCTGGACTATAAAATGATGGTTGATTGATTTAATTTGTTTTTTCATGGCGTATCAACCCATTGTGAGTTATATATAAGGCTGAAACATTGTGAGTTATATATAAGGCTGAAACATTGTGAGTTATATATAAGGCTGAAACATTGTGAGTTATATAAAGCTGAAACATATTTTGGATTGTAAGAATAATTCTTTTTTTTGTAAGTGAATATTGCAATGATTTTTCCAGATACAAGTTCTACTACCTATAGCGGGTTGGTGGGAAATGGATTTATACCTTTCCCAAGGGTATTTTCATATCAGTGAATATGACAAACTCGACTGGAATTTGTATATGAATCTGTTACTTTCTTGAATGTTAATATCCACATGAACAATCTAGTGCAAAACAATTCTCTAAAACTTCAACTACCTAATTTTCAGTGCCTTTAGATAGATTTCCTTTATTATATTGATGATTGATCTGTTTTTTATGGTTTTGTGGGTTATTTAAAACTGGAACATATATTGGATTGTAAGAAAATTTTTTTTTATTTTTGCAAGTGAATATTGCATTAACAATTTTTTGCGAATAACAATGATTTTTCTAGATACAAGTTCTACTATTTAACATATAGCTGGTTCGTGGGAAATGCAGTGAATGTGACAAACTTGACTGGAATTTAAACTCTGCTCTCTGATTTCTCATTCTGAGCCACTATTCATCAAAAGCTGTTTGAATAAAACAGTTAAGTTCAGTGACATGGTGAACTTAACAACTGTATTGTGTTCTCTTTGTGTTGATTTCACTTTTCATTGGCCAGTTTCATATAATATGGTATCAGAGAAGGATTCTTTCTAAAAGAAGAAAATTATTTTCTTGTAAAAGAACAGGACACAATTTGAAAAAAATTTCATTAAAAAAAATGTTCAAATTAACTACACCAAAACCACTTGACTTTACATATCCAGGAAATTGGCCAAAATGGTCGCAGAGATTTCACAGCTTTCGAGAAGCATCGAAACTCTGGGAAAAAGATAACAAAACTCAAGTCAGTTCATTAATATATTGCATGGTAAACAAAGCTGAAAATATATTCCAGGCATTTTCTTCCTCATGACAAGAAGATGTAAATGTGTACAACTCAGTTTTGGAAAAATTTAATGCCTACTTCATGTCTAAAAGAAATTTAATTCATGAAAGGGCAAAATTTTATCTTAGAGTTCAGTCACCAGGAGAACCAGTGGAAACCTTTATTCATGCATTGTATAATTTGCAGAAGCATGTGTGTTTCCAAAGAAAAATGACCAAATCAGAGACCGTCTTGTGATAGGGCTACAGAATAAAGGCCTAACTGAAAGATTACAATTCCTGATTTGAAACTCAAGAGAGTTACGGAGATGGCCAGGAGCAGTAAGCAAATAAAATCTCAAATGGAAGAAATACACACAAAAAATGCAGACAAACTAAAGACCCAGAGAAACCTGTGAGATACAAAAATAAATATGGAAAAAACAACTGCAGTAGATGTAACAGAAAACATGATTTTAAAAAACTGTCCAGTGAAAGGGAAACACTGCAAGAAATGCGGGAAAATAAAAAATTTCACTGTAGCATGCAGAAGTAAAACTAATATGATACAGATAGTAAGTGAAGAAAAGAAATATTTCCTAGGAGAACTAACAGAAACAGATTTAAATGACCCATGGTATAAAAATTTGTAAAACAGCAGTGAGGTTTAAAATTGACACAGGCACCGACATAAACATTATCTCAACAGAAAATTACAAAAATCTGAGAGAAAAACCTTTATTAAAACCAGTTTCACAAGTCCTGAAGGAATAGTCCAGTACATTAGAAAATTTAATACTGCTACAGAAGAAGGTAAGGATAAATATTATTTGGAGATAAATGTCATTAAATGTGTAAAGAGAGAGAGAACTTATTGTCTAGAAACATTAAATCAAAATAGAACAGGGAAACTCATTTGACACTGGAGGGTGTATTAACGAAGACCCAGTTAAAATAGTTCTGAAAAAAGATGCTTTAGCCTATTGTGTGACAGCAACTAGGAGAGTCCCATTCCCAATCTTACTAATGGTGAAGGAGGAATTGAATAGATTGGAAAATGAGGAAATTATTGAAAAGGTTACAGAACCATCTAATTGGTGTGGGCCTATAGTACCCGTAATAAAAAGAAACAGAAAAGTCCGAATATATGTAGACTTGAAGAAGCTGAATCTACATACTACCAATTTTAGATGGACCTGAAATTCTGAAAACTGAAGTAGAAACTGCACTGACCAAATTGAACAGAAACAAGGTGGCAGAGCCAGATGGAATTGTAATGGAAATACTGACAGCCTTAGATGACTTTGGCATAGATAAGATTACAGAAATAATAAATGAAATCCACAACAGTGGGGATATACTGAAAGATCTCAGCAGATCTATCTTCATAGCAATGTCTAAGAAACCAGACGCAAACGAATGTGAACTCCACTGAACAATCAGCCTAATGAGCCATATAACAAAACTCATCATCCGTATTCTGATGAATAGAGCGCACAGCAGAATCAGGCCAGAGATAGGACAAGAACAATGTGGGTTCGTTAAAGACACTGAAAGAAGGAACGCGATATTCATGCTCAAATGTTATCAGAAAGAGCAATACAAATGCAGAAGGAAGTGTACCTATGTTTCATAGACTACGCAAAGGCCTTCGACAAAGTACGTCACAAGGATCTTTTGGAACTGCTCAGCAACCCTGATATATTCGGGAAAGATATTAGAATAATCAAGAACCTATAATGGCAGCAAACAGCATGCATGTGCATAGAGAATGAGTTCAGCAAATATACAAAAATAGAAAGGGGTGTAAGACAAGGATGTGTCTTCTCACCGGACCTATTTAACCTATACAGCAACGCAATTCTGAGATAATTGGAAATCCTACCAGGATTCAGCATCAGAGGCCACAATCTTAACAACATAAGATATGCAGATGACACAGTACTGATAGCAGACACAGAAAAGAAATTACAAAAACTCCTACAGAAGGTAGTGAAGGAGAGCGAGAAGAAGGGACTAAGCATAAACTATAAGAAGACAGAATTCATGGTCATCAGTAAAAAGATGAGCCCAAAATGCAATTTGCAGTTGGGGGACACTAAAATCAAGCTGGTGCAGAAGTTTAAATATCTAGGAAGTGTTTTGACAAAGGACTGCAAGTGTGACTGAGATCCATATTGGGATGGCCAAGGACACATTCCAAAAGCGGGGCAGAGTATAGTGAGACAGGGGGATCTCTTTGGTAACAAAGAAAAGAGTACTGAGCTGTTACATGACAGCAGCAAATGTTGAACAGTCTTCTTAAAGATGAAGATGTGGTTCTACAGAGGGATGCTGATGCTGAGGGTATCATGGACCAAGTGTGTGAGCAACAATGAGGTCTTGGAGAGGATGCAAAAAAGGAGAAGGCCTATACTTAACATCAGGAAGATGCAGCTGAAGTTTCTGGACACATAATGAGAAAGGAGGGCCTAGAGAATCTGATACTCACAGGTTGAATAGAGGGAAAGAGAGATAAGGGAAAACAATGCATGACATTATGCAAATGGATGACAGAACATAGTCTGGGGGAGGTGGCAGAGAGACAAAACTTATTGAGATATGGGGAAGTGGAGAGCCATGATCACCTAAGTCCTGAAAAGACATGCCACATAAAAAGAAAAAGAATGCTGGAACTCTAATATTCCATTTGTTTGGGGGTGGTATGAGGTTGTACAGAGTCTGTTGAATCCTATAATTGTGGATAAGTCTTTGAATAGTTTGTTTTCGAACTGGTTACCTCTGTTTGTGGTGACATGAAGTGGTACTCCAAAGCGAGGTATTAAAGTGTTGAGGAATGCTATGGCTACCATACTTGCTGAGGGGCCTTAAAGAGAGGTAGGTTCTATCCATTTCATTGTTCTATTGATGTAGGTAAGAATGTATTTTACTGATGATGGGTAGATAGATGCCATCATGTGTGGTTGCTGAGGGCAATGGCCTGATGATTTTGATATGAATGTTTCAAATCGTCTAGATGGTAGTTAAAAGTAATTTGGTTTTTAGTGTGTCTAGAAATTTTGTTTTGTTGACAGTTTTGACAGCTTTATATTTTTGTCCATGTTTGGCCATTAGTATTTTGACTCTATCAACTTTGCTGTTTGATTAGGACAATAGTGTGAGATGTGAAACATATTGAAGATATGTTTACAAAGAGATTCTGGAATGAATGTTCTTGGTGTGGATATAGTGTCACAGAAGAGGGTTGAATTTTCATAGTTATATGACTTGAGATTATTCTTGTATTTAGAAATCTCTTCATCTTTCTCTTGTGCTATTATAGCAGGTAAGTTGCATGGGTCAGTTGTAACTGATAAGGGTGGTCGGGGAATCTTCTTTGATGCATATCACATCTGTGATATATTCAGCAATGATTGAAAGATGTTTTTTTGTCTGTCTGATTTGAGGGTTCTTGGCAAAGAGATTGAATTTAATGTCTTTTGACAGGATGTCCATATTTCCGGCATGCTATGAGTATTTTTATTATTTTTAATTTTTATTTATTTTATACAACGTTTTTATGTTATTATTTTATTTATAATTTTCATTATTATCATTACTTTATATTTTATTTTTATTTATAATAATAATAATGTCCCTACAAGAGAAGAGAGAATTGTGGTTAAGGAAACAAATCAGTGATAATATGAAAGAAGATCAAGCTAAAAAGATAAAAGAGTTATCAAAAAATTAAAAAGGAAGAAAAGAAGCAAAAGAAAAATAGAAGAAAAGTATGAATGAAATGTAAGAGAGGAAGTGAAAATGAAAGAAAATGTTAATAATAAAATAGAAGGAAAAATAATGAAAGTGTAAATAAGATTTAATTTTTCAACTGTCAGTTCACAATTAATGTATCCAGGTTGAAATGTTCTTGAAACATTTTATCCCTATAAGAGTATAATAAAAATTTTGATCTTTATTACAAAAAATATCTGATACAGTTTCCTTGAAAAATGGTAAATGAAAAATTAGCAACAATATCCTTCAACAGAGTATGAAAATAAATAAATGAATAATCAGGAATTCAAGTTAATAAAAGAGAATCATTTTAGATTTTTTGACTCTTCCTAATTTTGTGAAATATTTTTTGAAATGATTATCTTCAAAAAACTTTTATAATTTTTTTCTAATTATTCAAAATATATTTATCTAAAGAAATATCTTTAATGATAACAGTAAAAATAGTAGATTTTCAATAAGTGATAATTAACATGAATATGAAAAGTTGGAGAAAAGTTCTCAGTCCAATCCACTTCACCCAAATTTGACTGAACATCAGATTTTTTGTTTTTCTTTTTCTTAAAACTATTTGGTTCAGCTTAGAACTATTCAGTACCCCCTTGTAAATATATTTTTACCATATTGATTAAAACCACTTAAGCCTAACTGTGTTGTTGAATATAAAGAAAGTGCTCTTAAATCTTTTCTGGAAATCCACACCATCAACTAGAATTCACCCATTGTTTAATTTATTGTGAAAGCAAAATTTATAAGCATATATTACTTAACTTGGTTTGTAAAATATGCCTTAGTATAGCATGAAACACAAAATATTTATATGAAAAGTATAATAACAAATCAATCTTAACTACCTAAAAGGATTCCTTATTGGTAAAAGACCTATTGGCTTATGTGTGTAATAACATGAAGTAGAAATCATAAAAATTAGATCTAATCTCAATGGATGTTACTATTTACACCAAAGCATTGCTATTCTCAAGTAAAAATTTAATTTTGATCAAATATAAGTTACTTAAGCTATTGTACATGATGATTACTTACAGATGAATTTAAAATATCAAAATTTTTAAAGTATAATACATTGGACCAACCATTATTTGCAGGAATCAATATTATAAAATTACAACCAAATAAAAGCTGCTTAAACAAGCAGGATAACATTTTTTAAAGAGTTAAAAATTAAAAATTTTTTCATCTGTATGAATAATTATTACTTTTTAAAAGTTTCAATATTTTGATTATAAAAGTTCTGACATTCTATCACTTTAAAAAGTGGTTATTTGATAAATTATAAAATTTTGAGATGAAAAATAATAAACATGTAAGCAATAAATCCAAACAACAAAAGAGAGAAGTAAAGAAAGTATTGGAGAATAGTCAAGGTGATGTTCTTCAATGTGTTGTGTCCCTTTAAGATGTGGGAAATCATGACTCTCCACAATTTCCTATCCTTTGTAGCTCTTAGTAAACTTTGTCTTTTTGCTATATCTCTTAATCCTTGTTCTGCCAACCATTTAAACAATTCCATGAGATTGGTTAAGCACTATTTCCTCTATCCCTCTTGCCTTCAATATGCCCTGTGAGTGTTAAATTTTCCAAGCCTTCTTTCCTCATTATGTATCCTAGAAATTTAGACTGTTGTTTTGTTTTCATTTTCTTTAAAACTACATAGTTGTTCAAGTGTTCAGTCCATGGTATTCTCAGCATCTTTCTGTTGCCTCAAATCTCAATTTCATCTGTGATGAGATTGTTTACTATTCCTTACTGTATAGGAGGATCAGTATTACATAACAGTTCAGAACTCTTGTTTGTTTGTTAGATACCAAAAGCAGTTTTATTGAAAAACAACTTAAGATATCAGAACTCGCTTAAGAAAAGCAAAAAGCGTCACAAATCCATAGAAGCGGGCTGGGGGGGGGGAGAGCGAGAGAGAGAGCGAGAGAGAGAGAGACACACTCCTGTATTCAACAGACAGACATAAAGATAATTGTTATTTCTCAACACATTTGAACCTCTTGAGTTTGCATCATTTTTCTTTTACATACACTTGTGCAGTATCACCATCACCCCGGATTCAGCTTGCACTACGGCCCGACGCTTGATTGATTTCGTCTACCTAAGATCAAATCACAACGTGGGTAGGTTAGACTAGAGATCAAAGCAGTCACTTCGGTGACCAGACGTTGGAGGCGAGCTGAGAACGACAAAGTTGATACCGAATCTAACCAGATACAGGGAGGTCAGTGTCACATATTGGGGCAGTGATCGACGCTCGAGTGGTTGTGGGTGTCACACAATTGGTGCTGCGACCAAGACATCAACCACGACCACCCAACCAACAATAGGTGTTAGTGTCACAATTAATGCTGCGACCAAGACATCAACCGCGACCACCCGAACCATCCAGGGGTTAGTGTCACAGTGTTTTCAAAACTTTCATTAATGACATCCATATTAAATAATGTTCCAAGGCTATTAGGAAAGAGTTAACAAATAGGCAATAAAAGATAAATAAAGATAGGTACCTCCACAGAAAACATGACACCTACAGTTTTAAATGAATTTTTAAAAATGAAAAATCTTTGAAAGAAGCTTTTATTTTAATTTCAAGCTAATAGATTAAACTTAATATTTCCAATAAACAATATACTTTACTCTATTTAAAAAAATAATTTAAATTGACTGGATGGATTTTTTTTTTTTTTTGCTAAAATAGCAGATTAGTACCCTTTTTTAGTCATTTTTTATGGCAATCTAATTCTCTTTTTTATAAAATCTCCCCAAAATAAAATATACTTTTCTGAAACTTTATTTGAGTAATATTAACTGATTTAAAGTATAATTAATCTGATTTGTAACAAATATTATTTACTTTAAGTTTAAAGTATCACAGAAAGTGGTAGCTGTTTATTTAAATGTTTATTGCTGATGTACTTGACAGATCAATGTTTATCTAATGTTATTCTATGGGGGCTTTAGCTGTAAAAAAATAATAGAATATAATGTGAGTGCCATTTATATATAACTAGCCTAAAAGCGGCTCTTCAGGCAGGTTTTATGCTAGCTCCTGTGGAGGTCTTTTGGGCCTTCAGACTTTTACCTTCAGCATCCTATGTACATAAAAGTTATAAGAATTTAGAAAGAATAAAATTATTTTATCTTTATTCAACACCTTAATTTGGCATAATTTTTAATTGTATACGCAACCAATCACCATACATTTTACATTTATTTTGCGAGCAATTTTTCTTTTCTTTTAAAATCACCATTCTTTATGTTCCCTTCACATAAAGTCACTCTTAAAAGACATTAGAGAACCCAAACTATGTAATATTTTGAATACGTCAGTATGAGTTGTAGAAAAAGAAAAAAAAACATGAACAATGTACCACACCCCATTTAAATTATAATTATGGTTTAATTAGACAATATCAATTGCGATGAAAAGTTAAATCTTTAATAAAGAATTGCTTTTTAAAACCTTTCACACTATTCAATATTTAAATTTAATTTTAAATGAGTTATTTGCTTAATTTTTAATTGCATGTAACTACACTACAGTAGTTACTACCTGTTACTTCAGCTTGTTTATAATTCACAAAGATTGACAGACAGATGGACACATGTACACTGTGCTTTATTTATATAGATTTTTAAGTACTCAGTAATTTAAAAAATTTAAGAAATTATTTTCTGTAATCTAATGTTTTATCGAATTTTAGAAATGTTGGCTTTAAATTTACTATAGTTATCACTCTTATTTTCTGATAATGTTGTGTATGAGCAACAAAAATGGGCATGTTTATACACATACAAAAAATTCAAAATTCTTGAAAAATATTGGTTTTTGATGATTTGTACTAAACTTATCCATTTATCATTAGTAAATGTAGTTTTTACTTAATAATAATTCAGGCTGAAATTAATACAGAATTTTAAAAGATTTATAACTTAATAAATTATTCTAATTAAAATTTAAAAAAATTAAAACAATTCTTGTAAAAATTCATTATTCATCAAAAAATTTTTTTTCTTAAAGATAATAATGTTCTTAACATATCTTATTTATAAAAGCAATTAAGTTTTTCTAATTAAATAATGTTATAGTTTAATTGCTTTTTTTTATTTTATGATTCAGAGCAGATTTTCAGTAAGTCGTGTTTCTGTTTGACAAAAACAAATGGATGATTTAAATTTTCCAAGGAGTCCTGCTCTTAACTAATATAAATGTGAATATATACTGAAAGTTTCCCTAAAATCTAACAATTATTTCATTTTTGCAAGAATTTCCAAATCAATGTAGTTTTCAATGCAAAAAAAAACCACTAAAATTTCCAATACTAATCTTCTGTTTCATGAAAGTGAAATTGTAATTCTGAAATGAAACACTTGCCATTATTTCAGAATGAAACTGTTCTAGTTGAGAAGGTAATGAAATCTTACAAAAAAATAATATAAAACAAAAATAAAATGAACAGCACTAAGGATTACAACTATAACTCATGGGATAATAACAATTGTATTAACTTTAATATTTATGTTAACAAAGTTCAAGCCACAGAAATAGAAAACAACAATGGAACAGGACACAGATCTCTACAGAAGAGAAAATTAAGAAATCTTATAAATATTGAGGTGGCATGTAGAGAGAATAAAAAAGTAACATGTTCCTTATTGAATAGTTATATATTTAAATCACATGACATACTAGGAGAAAGCACAAAAGGATGAGTAGACTGCAAGAGATAGAAAGAATGCAAGAAAAGTGGTAGTAACCATGGTGTTCATAACAATAAACCTAAGTAATCACAAGCCACATGTTGGATACTTGAAAGGCTTGCATTAGTAGGAATGGCCAGAAGTAAGTTAGCTAAAATATGAAAGAAATAACAATCTGTTGATAAAGTAATAAAATAAAACTATATACATGTTACCATGTACAATTAATAAGAAATGTATAATAGTGAAGATGTTGGTCAAGGAGGACAAGACATTTGGGGAAACAAAAACACACAAGAATTGATGACAACAATAAAATAATAAGCTTCATATTTCTGAAGTAGAATGAAACTCTTTTCCATGCTGTAGTGCCAGGCACTGCTTGTAAATGCAGGTTGTTGTTGTTATATATTATATTGCATACATTGGAAAAGGAGAGGAAAAAGAATAATGACAACATTAACAATTGTTACAAACAACAATTATACTGCACCTTGTCAGCAGCAGCAGCAGCAGCAGCAGCAGCAGTGGGCACCGTACCAGCCCACCAGCATAAACCTGGCTGGCGGCAACACAACCACATCAACACGTCAAAAAACACATGCAGCATCAAATTTAGTACAAATACAGCCACGACTCACAAGCATTTAGCAGCGCAGGTTTTTACAAATAACGGTGAAGCAGAAGAGGTTCTCCCGTCTTTGGTGTTGTTATATGTCACGACTACTGGAATTATTAATGTAGATGATGATGGTAGTTAGTATTTGAACAAGATCTTTTTCTCCGTACATTACAATGAATAACAACAGCAATTGAATTTTCTGTGGAGTTGTTACATGAAAAAGAATGATAAGTTGTGTTTAGTTCATTGTCCTCTTCCATGGAGTTAATTGCCAAGTGTAAAAGTGTTCTGATTAAAGCTAATTTAAAGAGAGTATTATGTGATTGCAAAATATGGTCACTTGAAAGGAGTTCTACTGACAAACAGATTTTAAATGAAATGAAAATAGCACATGTACAAGTAAATAAATTGTTTAATAAGAATTTTGAGTGTCAATTGATATGTTAGCTCCAAGTGATTTTTGTAGAGTTCCTGATAATCCACATTAATACAGAGAAAACTCATGACTGGAATTTTATAATTTGTTTTAAATTTTGGAGAATAGTATAAAAGTAAAAATGAAGTGTTTTAGAAAAATGTATGCTTGATTTGTGTGCATTATGATGGGTGAAAGATTGGAAGTGCTTTCAGTTGTTGTACACCAGAACTACACAGTGATGGGTAGAGGTATAGAGAGGAAGCACAAAACAAGCAAATGTCTCTTGTGTGTTTTGTGAAAGGGTCAGGATGAAATAGCATAGAAAAAAAAGTTGTCTTTTCTGGTAACGACAATCCTTCAAGATTTTCATATAGCATTCAGACAGCTCTTGCCACTAGTGTTTAATGAATATTAACCCAAGTTTTACAGAAAACAGTTTAAGTAGAGTAGAAAACAAAATCCTTCCTTACAGTTTTACATAAATGATTGGTATCTCTATTGAGTCTGAATGTGTGGGTGGGCAGAAGCCAATGTCCGTGATCAGTGCCAAAAGTATTGACAATAATAAGCAATAGAGAAGAAAGGGAATGATAGTAATAAATAGAAGAGAGGAAGAAATAGAAACTTATAGACTGGAGTGCAAAAGAAAGAAGAAACAGTTGTACACTGTTAGTTACTGCTATGCTCAGCTTGGGGAAACAAGTATCATACTAACAATTACTGTGATCAATAGTGAAGAGGGTGAAAGAGAATTGGGAAGAAGTGAGGAAACAAATGGAATTTATTGGAAAAAGGCAAAGGAATAGTGAGATGGCTGGATGAGAAAGTGAAATTGAATGTCATTGGAACAAAGAATAAAAATGATGAGGAACAAAAGGTACATATATCTACAGATTATAGGGGCTATGTATATATATCATTAATTTTTGTTCACAAATTATATTAAAATTATTAAACATTGTTTTTTTTTTTTTTGCTGTTTGCTATTTCTTTAATGAAAATCTATAATCTACTATTACTTCACTTGACTCACTGAAACCAGCTTTCTATAATGTAATCATGTTAGGGAACAAGAGTAAGCAGAAATGGAAATGTCAATTCATTCTGATCTCATAAACAATAACTCAGGAAACAAATACATATTTAACATAATTTTTGAGCAGCTATTTAGTGACTCCATTGTAAAGAAAACTTTAATAGTTGAAAGAAATATTATCTTTCCTTCAATGAGAAAAGATACTGAAGGAAAGAGTGTAAGTGTTTGACAAATACAAAGAGAGAGGGAGAATAGAAGGATATTTTTAAAGTTTGAAGAGAAAAGAAATTCATTTAAAAATTCATTTTATTATTCATAGCTTTGGTTAAAGATATTCAAATATAACTACAAAGAAAACGAAATGAATTAATGTGGTAGGTAACCATACAGTTACATTCCTTGCTGATTATCTCCGTTGACTAAAGGACTCACCTAATGTCAACTACTATAAATAGTATTTATTATTGTACTAAACTATTTTAAGCTGAATAAAGCTTCCTAAGCTACACTGTTCAATTTATTAATCATGAAACAATTTAATCAGTATGGAAGTCTTTATACACCTACAGCAATTCAACATCAAACCAGGTTACTATTAGCAAACATTGGACTCCCTGGCAAGTGACATTTTAAAATTTAATCCAGATGTTATATACAGAGAACTCAAACTGACCATTAAACAAGCTTGGACTTTTAACAAATGATGTATCACACACAATATACAAAATTATCGTTAAATGTTCCTCCTATGAAGAGGTTATTGAATTGCAACAAGCTATCTACCTAAAGCCCAAAAAATGAAATATTTCCCTTGAAATTTACTGGCTACCTGATAACAACAAAATGGCAAATCAGCAAAGCACTATCTGAAGGAATTATGAGCTCTAAGCAAGGACTGCAACTTTCTGCCTATGACTGCTGAAGAAACTTTTAGTTGCAGTCCTTGCTTAGAGCACATCGTGGATACCTTTACTAATGGGTCTCAGAATACTCAAGTAAGGCAGAGATTTCTAGAAAACAAATCTCTTTAGAACAGTTTATGAGCAGGATTATATGATTGAAGTTGCTCAGAAACAGCCTGTCTTCTACCTATAGTATAATACAAACACACACTCTTCTTTTTGTTCTATCTCTGTGAGTCCTTTTCCTAACAAAGAATCTCCTGACATCATCAAATCCCCTCAAATTGCCCATTACCACTGTTTCAGCTACTTTTGCTGGCTCTGTCTACATATCTGACTTTCTTTGACCAGATTTACCATGTGCTGCAAATGGGGAAAGTTGGGACATTTTTCAAAGAACTGCTGATTTACTTCTTCTAAAATTAGTCATTCTAAAAATTTTGCTGCCTCTTTAATGTTAACTACCATAATGGTAGCATCCTCTGATTACCTTTCAGAAACTATAAAAATTAAAGTTAATGGAGTTCCTATTAATGCACTGGTAATTATATTAATTCCAGTATCATGAAGGCTAATCTATGGCAGATTTTTCTAGTTAAGTATCTATGGCTAATGATTCTTTGCCATTGCAGGTGATTGGATACTACTTGGTTGGTTTACAACTCAAGAATATTTTGTATTGTGGCATCAAACTCTCTATAATGTAGAACCTTTTTTAGGACGTGATACTAGGCCATAATTTTCTTCTACGTCATTCTTATATCAAGATCCCTTTTGGAGGACCCAAACCAGCACTTAGTATTTGTGGCCTAACAGCAGTCAATGCCCCATAACCATCACTTTTCAACAATTTAACACTAGACTACAAGCCTGTAGAAATGAAGTTGAGACAGTACTCACTAGAAAACAAAGTGTTTACAAAATCAGAAGTTATGAGTGAAGGAATCGTCAAAATGAGTGAACCCCCCTGTAGGGCTCAGGTACTGATAACACTTTCTGAGAACCACAAAAAGAGACTGGTAATTAATTAATCCCAAATCATAAATAGGTTTAACCTATTAGTTGCATAGCTATTGCTGCATATCAATGAAATGATAAGTAAAATTGCCAAATATCAAGTGTATGGTACACTACATATGAGGAACATCATCTATCACCAGGTGGCTATCAAAGCAAAAGATTGGCTCTTCACAGCTTTTGAGGCAAATGGTTGCCTTTACCAAGTTTGAAGGATACTGCTCAGAGTAATAAATGGCATGGTCACTTTCTGTGGATTATTGACAAAATTATTAGTGATAAAAACTGGAAGGCTCTTTCGCCTATATTGACAATGTGACCATATGCAGACATAACCATGCAGATCATAGTCACAAACTTAATTGACTGATGGCCATAAATAAGTATAACCTCACATTGAATAGGGTTTAGGTTTGATTAGATTTTACGGCATATCAACCTCAATGGGTTATTTAATGCTGACAAAATTTTTATTGCTGGTAATATTTTTCCTTCAAAAATCTATTGCAGGTAATATTTTTCCCAAAAGGAATAGCTGGTAATATGTTTTTCTAAAATGTATTGCTGGTAATATTTAAAAAAAAAAATATTGCTGGTAATATTTTTTTTTTTCAAAAATGTATTGTTGGTAATTTTTTTTTTCCAAAACTGTATTGCTGGTAATTTTTTTTTTTCAAAATGTATTGCTGATAATTTTTTTTTTCAAAGATGTATTGCTGGTAATATTTTTGCAAAAATATATTGAGGTACCAAAGAGGAGAGCACTTCAGAACAGTTGCCATGAAAATATTTATAGAAAAGGCACAGAGAAGCGGTTACAGTGGTGGGAAAGTGACCAATAACATTGCAGATTCTTTTTGTTTTTTTGTCAACATTTTATCAAGAATCTCTAAATATATAGCAGAAACACCTGGTTAGATCTAGTAGAAATATTTAATGCATGGATGAATGGTAGATTTATAAAGGTCTAAGATAGATTCTGGTGAAAAAAAATTATCTAGCACAACACAGTGAACAAACTTTCTTGCAGCAGACTTAGCAATTGATTCAATATAACTGTTTCACTGTCAGTGAAAATATTAATGCTAGAAATTCACTGGTGGAGCTTAGCATTAGCCACAATGATAGAAGGCAAAACAGGTTCTTTCAGACAATTAAAAGAGAGTAGTTTCATTTTTAACAACAGATTAAAGGTCATTTTTTAGGTCAGCTGCCAATCTGGCCTTATTAAACCTTATGACTTACCATTAAGACAGGAGTAAATAGTTGTGTCATCAGTATAGATACCAAATCGAGAACAGGAAGGTTGTTGATGAAAATTAGGAACAAAGTAAGCTCAAAGATAGTGCCCTTATTATGCATGTCAATAATAATAGAATTTATTATATACTATAGAGGTCTGGAAAGTTCTTGCCTCAACCATCTTCCCAAAATCTGACTATATGACCAGATTTTGTGGGAGTGCAGCGTCTCAGTCTGACTGAGAAATTTTCAGTATCCCCCCCCACACACACACACACATATAAGAAAATCTTTTATTACTGTAATAGCCAAATGACCAATAATCAAACTGATCAGGGATAATAACGATAACTCTTAACAAAAAGAGA
>OZ038485.1:69786883-69789383 GCA_964036315.1 Acanthosepion esculentum
CGTATATATATATACATACGTATATATATATACATACGTATATATATATATACACATATATATATATACGTATATATATATATATATACACATATGTATATATATATACATATATATACGTATATATATACGTATATATATATATATATACGTATATATATATATACGTATATATATATATATATACGTATATATATATACGTATATATATATATATATATACGTATATATATATATATATACGTATATGTATATATATATACGTATATATACGTATATATATATATACGTATATATATATATACGTATATATATGTATATATTTATATATGTGTATATATATATATACGTATATATATGTATATATATATATATGTGTATATATATATATATACGTATGTATATATATATACGTATGTATATATATATATACGTATGTATATATATATATACGTATGTATATATATATACGTATGTATATATATATACGTATGTATATATATATACGTATGTATATATATATACGTATATATATATATATACGTATATATATATACTTATATATATATATATATACGTATATATATATATATACTTATATATATATATACTTATATATATATATATACTTATATATATATATATACTTATATATATATATATATGTATATACTATATATATACGTATGTATATATATATACACACGTATATACATATATATACATACGTATATATATATATACATACGTATATACATATATATACATACGTATATATATATATACATACGTATATATATATATACATACGTATATATATATATACATACGTATATATATATACATACGTATATATATATACAAACGTATATATATATATACATACGTATATATATATATATACATACGTATATATATACATATATATACACACGTATATACATATATATACACACGTATATACATATATATACACACGTATATACATATATATACACACGTATATACATATATATACACACGTATATACATATATATACACACGTATATACATATATATACACACGTATATATATATATACATACGTATATACATATATATACATACGTATATATATATATACATACGTATATATATATATATACATACGTATATATATATATACATACGTATATATATATATACATACGTATATATATATATATACATACGTATATATATATATATACATACGTATATATATATATATACATACGTATATATATATATATACATACGTATATATATATATATACATACGTATATATATATATATACATACGTATATATATATATATACATACGTATATATATATATATACATACGTATATATATATATACATACGTATATATATATATATACATACGTATATATATATATATACATACGTATATATATATATACATACATACGTATATATATATATACATACGTATATATATATATACATACGTATATATATATATACATACGTATATATATATACATACGTATATATATATACATACGTATATATATATACATACGTATATACATATACATACGTATATACATATATATACATACATACGTATATATATATACATACGTATATATATATACATACGTATATATATATACATACGTATATATATATATATACACACGTATATATATATATATACACATGTATATATATATATATACATACGTATATATATATATATACACATGTATATATATATATATACATACGTATATATATATATATACATACGTATATATATATATACACATGTATATATATATATATACATACGTATATATATATATATACACACGTATATATATATATATACATACGTATATATATATATTTACACACGTATATATATATATACATACGTGTATATATATATATTTACATACGTATATATATATATATATACACACGTATATATATATATACATACGTACATATATATACACACGTACATATATATACACACGTATATGTATATATATATATACACATATATACATACGTATATATCATATATATATATACATACACATATATACATATCTATATATGATATATATATATACATACACATATATACATATCTATATATCTATTTACATGTATACATATATATATATACATATATGTATACATGTACATACATATATGTAGTGGCTGTTGATTCACAAAGCAAATATGACCATTGCTGACATGTCCAGTCCATCAGTTAAACTCCCCCTCTTCACAACACTGCATTCTTTTGTTGTGTGAACGACAGTGGCTCATAAAGGCATCCATCGATCTGCATTTCTTGTTACATATATGGCATGTCAGATCATGTCTGGGTGGTGGAAGTTGACCTTGAACATCATCACTTCCAATGTGTATTGTCAGTCCTCACCTGGAATTGCACTCTAATGCAGTTTAGGCATTCAAAGCATCCCATTATGAATC
>OZ038485.1:69794383-69964383 GCA_964036315.1 Acanthosepion esculentum
ATTACCGAAAAATTCTTTAAATGAAGAAATATTCAATGAAAAAAGTAAAAATATATATCTGCATTAAGAGACGAGTGACACAATATCAATATGTATTTCAAGAACCAAGTAGATCAAAAAACAGGTGACAACAGAAATAAAAAAGGAATATTACCTGGTTCAACCCACCTTTCAAAATCTAAGTAATAACTAATATAGGAAAAATATTTTTTAACATTTTAAATAAGTATTTCCCAAAAACACCTGGGTTGTACAAATTATTTAATTACAACACAGTCAAGTTGAGCTACAGTTGCACTAGATCAAAAAACAGGTGACAACAGAAATAAAAAAGGAATATTACCTGGTTCAACCCACCTTTCAAAATCTAAGTAATAACTAATATAGGAAAAATATTTTTTAACATTTTAAATAAGTATTTCCCAAAAACACCTGGGTTGTACAAATTATTTAATTACAACACAGTCAAGTTGAGCTACAGTTGCACTAGCAATTGAGGCAACATTATTTAAATATTGGACAAAAGAAATTTGAATCTTGAAGAACATGTGAGGAGTAGAACTAAATAATTGCCCCTTAAATGGGGTATGTTGCACAGAAGGGGTAGTGTATTGTGCAGAGGTAGAAAATGACAATGGCAGTGCAAAAACATACATTGGTTGCACTGAGGGCCAATTTAAAAAGAGGTAGTATAATCTTCCCTTGTCATTTAGAATACCCAAATGCAGGTTTAATACAATACCAGCTAACTATTATTGGAGTTTTAGAGAAAAAAATGAAAGCAGTCTGGCCATTATATGGAATATTTTAAGAAAAGTAAAAGCTAGTAGAATGAATAGCAACTCCTGTAAACTGTGTCAAGAGGAGAAGTTGACTATTGCAACATTCAAGGTTAGTGGTGAGTTGTTAAATGAGAGGTCCAATATTATGGCAAAATGTAGGCACATGAAGAAGTTGACTTTAGGATTATACGAACCTGGTTGAAGTTGGAAAAACAATTTTTTCTACTCCCCCTCATTAGTGCCAGTGCTACATTAAGAAATTTAAGTTCTTGCTGCATTGCATGTGATTAGTTCACTGAGTTAACCACCTGATGAGACCTTGGTGGTAGTGTTCCATTTAGTGTTTTATTATTTTAGGATATTAAATTACTCTACAGGTTTGATTTTTCTAACTTGATATTGAACACAACTATTTTAGTGTTTATTTACTTTATATATATATATATATATATATATATAGATGAGATATTATTTATATAAATGAATAAATAATATCAAAATAAAAATTGATGTAAGGAATGAGAGAATTATTTGAATAAAAATGATTTCAGGATTTTATCTTTAAATCATTTTGACAATTTGTAAAGGATTTCATATTCACTGCAATTATATAATCGATTAATTGCTGTTGCTATTAATCTGAAACATTTGAAGAAGCTAAATAAAGAGAAAGAGAGGAAGAAAGTAGGGTAGCATTTTCGTTGTGAAGTGGCAATCATTATTAATGGTTCAGGATTCAAGATATTTGGCCATTTAATCAATATAAATTAATCCAGGGTTAAACTTTTCATGGAGAAAGACGTTGATTTTTAAATTCTTTAATCAAATTTTCATGACAAATGCCTTTTAGTTCTCTAGCTTAGCTTAAGCATTCCTTTTCTCTTATTTCCAATAGAATATCTATTTTTGTGTAGCAGTAACAGATTTATAAACAATCCAGTAGTTCAAGACATTTTAGGATTATGGATGAACAAACAAATCATGTTTTTTATAGAATTATATGTATATCCATTGAAATTATACAAAAACTATTCAAGAAGCTTGAAAAATATTGACATATGAATTACTTTGTGCTCTTTTTCTAAACTGCAGGAAAAACAACAACAGCAAACAAGATAAAGGTAAAGTTATCTATATATAATGTTGTAGCTTCTGTTTGATATCAAACTCCTTCTAGGGTTTTGGAGATAGACCTCCCCCCAACCATATATATTCTGAAACTACATTACTTAAGGTGCAGGTAAAGTTATATTATAAAATGTAATTATTATGATCAAAACTGATGAAAATTCCTTTGATTTGATGTCTACTTTGTGGCAGTCATTTTTTAACTAGTTTACATTCAACTTTGTAAATACAAAACTCAAAAGATTGATATTGTTATTTAACTAAGAAATTTAATAGACATACTCATTGACATTTACTCAGTTTATTATAAAAACCACAAAACAAGCGAACACATAATCACTTCCAAGGAAATGAAACAACTGTGAAAAATGTCTTCAGGTAATGAGAAATGAAATTGAAAAAAAAAAGAAGAAAGATTTCATTTCATCAAAATCCAATCATTATCAAATTGATTGTTATGGCAAAGCATCCTGAAGGAAGTCAATTATTATTCAGCAGAAAAATCAGTGGTCAGTTGTAATACACTCATGTTTTCACTTTCTCAAATTCTCATTTTTGAACAGTGGGCAAGTTAAGGTATGAATATTGCTTCATCAAGAACTTTGAAGTAATTGAAGCTGACTTTAAATCATGACAGTTTTGTACAAATGATAACTTGGAACACTGATTATTCAAAACTTGTTATAGCAGAAACCCTTCTTTCATAGCATACAATCCTCATTTAACTCCTCAGTATGATTTGTAGACAGTATAACTTTAGCAAATTAGCTACTAATTATTAATGATAAAAGGTTGCACATCTGAACTAAATTCCTGTCTTTTTTAGACAGGAATTTAATTCATTTACTTAATTAATCTTTCAATTAAGATCATTCAGTCTTTAACAAAAAGTTAGGCAAGTACTACCAAGAGAATATTAATTGATGATAATAGAAATAGATGTCTTGTGCTCAGCAGAGTTGATATATTCAAAAACAAAATCTAATCAAAAGTTGCCGCCAACAAGAATTCAAAGTAACCAAATAGTTATACAAAAATAAAATTAAATAAAGGGGGGGGGGCAATGCATTGTGGTTAAGAAAAGATGAAAAATAAATATAAGAAATAAAAATATATATTTTTAAAAATTTTCATCTATTCCTGTTGAATCTTAAATTTCATAGAATTAAGTGTTTATTACTATAAAGACAGATTTAAAAATTATGAAAGATTCACAATGGAGTCATGTAATATTCAATATCATTTTTGGAATAACTATACAGGATTATTGTTTTATCAAAAAGTACAATACTTCAAACAATAATCTACATTATTTACATATGGACTAATGTCCTCATCTTTGTTGTTTCTATCACATTTTTTGTGCCCTCTAGCCTTCATCAGATGATTGAGTAACTTTCAGAGAGTTTTGAACTGAACCCTTTATTTAATCTAAGTAGATTGCTATGGAACAAGATATCCATGTCCAGGGATATCTCATGTAGTTCTTATTTTAGTACTGCTCAATTATTGCATGCCCATGTGAGTCCAAGTACCCACTGCCCAGCCTAGGGATTGAACTCACAATTACTAGGTCTCCAAATTCATGTACTAATGCTTTAATCCACTAAGCTATTGTCCTGTGGAGAACTTGAAATGTAAAACATTAACCTGCTTGCTGTTGCTTTCAAATAATAACTTGAAATATGTACATTTAGAGTAATTTACGCAAGCATTGTAAAAGAAAGTAACAATGATCTTTTGTATATAATGATAATCAAAATACTTGGAACCAAACATTTCATCTTTAAGTGTTATAATCTTTTTATTATATTAAATATTAGTACTTTATATTGAAGTTTTGAGATAAGGAATTATCATTAATACATACCTTGCTATTTGGATCAGCATGCTTATCTTAGTTGTTATACTCACAGAATTTTGGCCTTTGTACTTTCTGACCATATAAATATTTTACATTGAATCCCTTTATTCATGAGAGTACATTGTTCTCTTTACACTTTCCTGGATTAGGAGAAATTTCTTATTGGCTAATACTCATCAGTCTGATGAAGCAATAGAATGTGTGTCCTTTCTTTGTCAGAGGCATCCAGAAAGTGTTCATCTTTATACGAGATCTATTGAGGAGGTTGTCAGAGCCTAATATGTACACTGATACTTTCGGTTGTCTTATCCTCCAGTTGGTCTCCATCTATTATCTTTACTTCATTTCACAGGGGTTGATGACCACTCTGTTCCCTCCATGCATTATCAGCCATGCCTGATTTGCATGTCTCTCCTCAAATGGCATATAATAATGATAAGTCATCTAAAAAATCCCGACATTTATTATTAAGCATATCATTAAGTTCAAACTCTAGCTGGGACAGTTTATGTGCCCTTCACACTAATGATTTTGGGAATGGCATGAATCCATTTCAGCCCACTACCTCTGGATAAATAACAGGACAATTAGTGGAACATAAAAGTTCACTTGCTACTTAAACTTCTGCAATATTAGTTGGTGTGGCTGTGGCTCTTTCATCCACAAAAGTATCTGCACGAATAAATGATAACCACAAATATTCTATAGTGGAATGATTCCCTGCTTTTGTTTCCTTCAACATTTGTTTTGTATGAATCCAGGTTTTATTTACTGTTTACAAAAAAAAAAAAAAAGAAAAAAAAAAAAGCATTCTCAAATATATTTTGCATAAAATCACTTTAAAGGATTTTCAAACTTTTTGTCTATTTGAGATTTTCATTAAAATAAATTTGAATTTCCCTAGCAAAATAAATAAATAATACTGTTTTAATTCCATTTTACATGTTCAGGAGATATCATATATCTTGTCTGTCTACCTTTGTTTCTTCTACTGAATTACAGTATATGACTACCACACTAGACTAGAGATTAAATTCATAACTGCCAGGGAATCAATTATGTTTTAACAATTTATTCCACTAGGCTGTGAATCTCTTTGGCAATCCAGTAGTGTAATTTTAGAAACTTAATCCTAATGTTTGTATTCAGATTGTGGAATTTTTGAGTGTCAGAGGTTCTGTAGTTCATAAAACATGAAGACCATATTCAAAAGCTGTCCACCCCTTTGGAATTACCTCTCTTGTACGAAGCCCTTTTTGGAAGAGAAAATCTCCTGTTGTGCAGTTGTATAATCTAGAGGATAAAAGTGATTGAAAGAATATTTATACAGTAGACCTAGCAGAGATGAACCTCTAGGAATGGACACTCCAAAATTATACCACCTGAGTACAAACCTTTAAGTTCCAAAATGACACCACTGTATTGTCCAAAATAGCGTATAGCCTAGTAGACATATCTGATTCCCTGGTAATTGTGAGTTCAATCTCTGGGTTGGGTAATGCATAAAAGTTATATACTTTGGTTCCATGGAAGAAATGGACATGTAACACAAAGGTGAATAAACTGGAACGCACTAACGGTTAAGACATAAGAGATGCAGGTTTCTATTGAAAAATATTACTCATTGAAAAGGTGATAGCATTTTAAATATTTCACTTTCAATTTTAAATGCCTTATATCAAAGATTTTTTGTATATGTACTAGGAAATATATAAGAATATTTTTTCAAGAATGCAAAGATGTTTTCTAACATAAAAAGTCAAAAATAAATACTTTTGAAGAGGGTATCAAAATATTGCAGTTTTGTGGACCTAATTGAAGAGAATCCATAAAAAAGATAATATAAAATTCTAGGTAATGGTTACTATATTTTAGCATTGTTTCCCCAATCGAAAATTTATTAAAAAAAATATTTAATATACCAAAACTAATTCTGTATTAGTTATGAAGACATTATATTTAAGGTCAAACAAAAAAAATCAACTACTTAAAATTTAGTAGCAATTCACTTTGTGAATCTAAACATTTAAAAAATATTACACTTAAGCAGTTTTTCTTACAAAAACAGTCAAGTGATATATTTTTTGTCAGAGGATACTGACTTTTTTGTCATTAAGTATACTTTAACAACTAGTACAGGATAAGATCTTAATCTCTTGTTTGAGATTACTGCTTACAACAATTGACAGCAGAGAAGTGTGAAAAAGGTTTTGAATTTCAGAAAATAAAATTATGACTGATTATTCTATTGAGAATATATTGCTTTTTTTTTTAATTATTTCAAATATATCTAATTTTATTCTTCATTGCCACCTAGTAAAATTATTTTTTTTATTCATTGAAAACACTTTAAGTTTGGAAAAAAAATATAATAGAGTGAAAGAGGTAAAGTTCATTCATTGACATTTGTTGTGTAGGTTAATTGAAATTATAGAGTGAGTGATATAGAATGAATTGGCCTCTGGTTTAACATTTCAGAGGAGAAGGTGAAGCTGGATTTTGGGAGATTAAAAGAAAAAAATACCAGAAACAGTGTTTAGATAAGATTAGCATACAATTTAAAAACACATTGAAAATGCTTTAAAATGACTGCATAAGTGTGGTCAGATGTTTGAATGAAGGCTTTCATAAATAAAGTCAGTACACTCCTATATACATAAAAAATGAAGTCAATTGCACACTGCTGTAAGTGGAGATTATATATGCATACACTTAAATACATGCACAACCGAACAAAAGATATGGAATGATGAGATACATCTCATTGCAAATATACTAAGATATACATTTCTGCATCCCACTTCCAATATAATACATCAATGTTTATGATACTTTCAATTATAAGAGTTTTGGCACTCAGAATATTTTGTTCATAACTTTAGAGCATTATTATTATTCAGTCATCAAAATAGTTTTCCTGGATTTCTATGACTTTATATAAACTTACAGCTAAATTCCAGTGTAAAAGAAAGATTCTAATGTCAATAAATTCTTCAAAGAATTCTTTCATACTTTGAATGTGTTGGATGTGAAAATGGTAAATGAAGGGAAAAAAAGGCAACATGTTGCAGATTTTTTTTATTTTAACAGATCATTTGCAACTAATGTTTTTCTTTTTCTCATACATACTCAGTACCCCACCCCCGCATCATCTTAGTGGCTTTATTATGGTCAAATGTTTAAAAAAAAAACTATCGGATAGACATTGTCATGTAAAACAGTTTTTCTGGCTCAAGCAAAGCTCTTTTTTCTTTTCTGTGTATTTTGTATAAACTAATCCATTGCTACCTGTAATAGTGGAATCAGGTACTAGCAATTCATAATCTAAAACAGCCTTCGAAACACAGATATACCATTCCTCATCCACAGCAGATCCTATTTAGATTGAGATGTTGGTTGTCCTGGAACTAACCACAATTTTCTTTGCAATGAAACAAATAGATCCTTACAATAAAACCCATTTTTCATCACCAATAACCATCTTGTCTAAATGATTTTTCTCTTGGGTAGGAAGACAAATTAAACATTTGATCATTGTTTATTTCCATAAGCTCATGTAGAATCCATTTTCCTTGTTTTTTTTTTCTAAGGCTTATAAATTATGTATTAACAAACAATCAAGAACTGAGTAAAAAGTACAAAAACAGTAAGAGTTCTCTAACATTATAAGCTACATAAAAAGAAAAAGTATTAGGAAGTTTATATTTTTCTACAACTCAATTTGTTTCCATCACAAATTATATGATCCTTACATTTAATAATGAGACATAGCGTGAGACATAATTACATATATTACAAAAGGAACATTCATTTGTAAGAAAAATTTATTATTTCCCCTATCTTAATCTCCATTAAATTAAAGTTCTCATGAGAAAAATGTTTTTGTATAATGCTTTGCTTAATTATGCCATTTAATAGAAATTTACTTATTTTATTGTTGAATGTAGATTTCAGGTTTTTTTTTTGGCGGGGGTGGTGCTATTTTTAAAATTCAGTATTACTGGTATTTTTTGAGTTTGTTTTTAGATTAATTTCCCAGCTTTGAAGTTTGTACAATAAGAAAAAATACTTCATGGTTAACTTTACTGTAGAAATTTACAGTAAAGTTAACCATGAAGTATTTTTTCTACAGAATCTGAAAACTAAAATGTCCATAACTGGTTAATGAATCATTATTACAATCATTCCTTTTGGACACACGTGGTGAGAAAACATGTAGCGCGCACACGCACACACACATTAGAGATTAAAACTGATCAAGTGATTTGTTGAAGCATTATCAATGATGATATTTCTCTGCACCAAGTCTTTGTCAGCATCATTCCCACCTGCAAGCCAATTCTTTTTAAATTAATCTTGCTTGCGTTTGCCTATTTAGACTTCCAGTTCTAGTGATGGATATATCAGTGGATTTCACCTTAGTAGTTTTTTTTAGCATTGGTTTCGGCACAGGACTTCCTCGCGTGTTTGTTTTTTCAGAATGTGAATGGAAAAAAAAAAAAAAAAAAAAAAAAAGCAAAGCGAAAAGACTCAAGTTAAAATCCTTTCTTTTCAGTTTTCCCCTAGCCTACTGTATGCAACAGTCAACTCTAAACAGGAAAGTGATTGAGCTTCAGAATCAATGTATTGTAAGCTAAGCAGATTTAAATACGAGTATTACTGTAGGGAAGTGATGTTCAGTATAGGAAGAAAGAAAATGTTTATGCTAAATCAGTAGTAATAGCTAAGAAGTAAGAAATGTTTCAATTTGGCTTAAAGTTCAACTGTCTTGGTTTTTAACTGCCAGGTAGGTGGTCAGCATAATCCAGGAAGGAAAATTAGGTCAAAGTTCACCCTAGCAATCGTTACCTTTGAATTTAAAATTAAAAAAATAACAATCTTACATTTGTCATTTGAAGTAGTCTTCAAAATTAGGTCCTTAGGTCCATTTAGGAGCGAAACTTTAAAACTCATTCAATTGTGTAGCTAATTTATTGCATACTTTTTAGTTGTGGACAAATCAAGAGCTCAGTCGAACACAGTTATTGAGAATAAAAATGCAAGCGCAAAAATAAATAATAAAAAAAAAAAAAAAATCTAAATTAAATCTTTCTTTGGATTATTAAGGATTTGCAAGGCATAATTATCTTTCACAAAAAAATTATCTACGTATTTAGAATTTAGATGAAAATACAAAAAAACTAAAAAAGCATCCATTTGATTCACTTGATTGTGTATTTTATTGGCTTGAATAAGCCTTTATCCTCCTTGATTAATTTACATTTTACAATCACCTTAGTCTCTTTGGATGAAACTTAGCCTTCAATTCAATACATTCCTTTTCAGAAGTTAGGGAACTTAAATAAAAATAATAAATTGAAGATTTTTGTATAAAAATTAAGAATGTAGAAAACGTGCAGAAATGTAAACATTAGGCTCCGGTGAATAGGAAATGGGGGCTTCTCTAAATGAACACAAAAAGTACAGAAAATTGTTAAAATCCATAAATGAACACAAATGCGGACAGAAAATGATCTGTCCAAGTAGAAAATTCTTAATATCTAGCAAACACACATTAAACTAGAATCTCATACGAAGCATGTCCTATCTTGTTCTCATGACATGGAGTAACAAAGTATCAAGCGATTAAATTAAAGATCGCTTAAAAAATAGATACTATGATCGAGGAATAAAAGTAGTTGGGGTGAAAACTGTTCTCCCATAACTAAACAACAGTAAAATGTGGCTACCGCTACACTACAGGCTTTGTCAATTTGGATAAGCCTTCAGAGATCATTCAAACATTTTTTTAAGTGTTTGAATTCTGGAATAATGAAAAAAAAAACAACCTTTTTAGTGAATTTCAAATTTAAATGTTTATATCACTAGTAGAGTAGTTGGTTAACACTTTTCAGTTGAAAGGCACGAAGTTTGGCTTGCGGAAAATATAAAATATGAATTTTTATTCTTAGAACAGATAGTAAGACTAAGTGCTTTAGTTTACAAGTAAAAGCAACTCGTTGATTTTTTTTTATCATCTAGTTTGAATACCCATACCCGATTAATGTACGAATGCAATGAAGAGAGAATAGCAAGGTAACCAATTCAATCCCTTTAAAGTTCTGTACATGTAAAATCTCAACAGAATCATTTTTTTTTAATGGCCAATGTATTGTATAAAAAGATAAATGCGATATCATTTGTTGACGGAGTTAAATAAATTCAGAACTACTTACGTGTGAGTTTTAAAACTAAAAGCTAATATAATCGCTAGTTCTTCGTGAATTTCTACACGAAATGATTGTTTTTGAGGTACAACACATTATCAAATGTACATGAATTTTTTTAAAGTTAGTTCTAAGAACGTTCTCTGCCAGATTTTTTTATTGACATGATATTAATTAAATAAAAAAAACCCTTATGAACTATCTCGCTTTTCTCATTTACTTATTTTCATAAATAGTGTCGACTAAATGAAAAAAATAATAATCGTTGATTTTTTTTTACGTATTTATTTCAGTAAAGAAAGGCGAAAATGCCAGCATTTGAGCGTATAAGTACAACCTAAACAGAAGTCATTGGCGTGTATTGTTCGTTAACACAAAATAAAACCTGAATGAATGATGCTTAAAATTAAAAACTGGAGAAAATAAACTTTCCTTTAAATACCAGAAATTATACAAATTTAAGACATGAGGAAGTAGAAAAAGTAAGGAATTCCTACATGCAATGCAAAGATATTTAAGATAAAATTAGATTTAAAAATGAAAATCTATTCACAACAAAATCCTACTAGTGTACTTAAATGATTTAAATGAAAAAAAAAGGATGGAGGTTACCTTTACCGTCTATGTTGATTACTTAATAAATTGGAGGTAAGCAAAGGGGGGAACATATACAAACATGGATGATTGGGTATTTTTGAATAATGGGATTTTTTGAGAAAGGGTAAGGAGAGTGAAATAAGGCATAATATTTAAAAAAAAAAAAAAAAAAAAAAAAAATCCATTACTAATAAATAATGAGATTAGCATGAAATATTTTTACATTGAGGATTTTTTTTACCATTAAAAATTACAGGTATCTTTTGTTTTTAATTTTTTTTTATGTGTGTGAATGTGCTATATAAGTGGTAAAATTGAACAAGTTGAAGAGTGCTACAAAGCAAAACACAAATATATGCAACATGTGGTGATAGAAGTGAAAACACAAAGATTTCATTTAAACGATTTCATGCACGCAGACATGATGGATGCACAAGGAAAAAGATGGAGAGAATGTAGTCTCAAAAAAAAAAAAAAAAAAAAAAAAAATGCATGCTATTACTATTGAATTCTATATCGTTATCCCCATTTAATTACAAGAAAATTTACAAAAGCATCCAACACCTAGACATATTCACGAAAGAAACTTACAAAGATAGGTGATAAGTGGCCAGGTTGGCAGTTGTGGCTTTTTACTATTTGTTGCTAATTAGTACATCCAATTGAAGAAAACAGACGAATGGTGTTGATGTTGCTGTATTTTCCAACAGTTAACACTGCCAACCCGTGCCTGCCTGATGGTTGTAAAATTCAAGCGATCACAGCTGAACATAATGCGAAAACCTTCACCGCGTAAAAAACACACGGCATTATCAACGTTGTTAATGATGGTGTTGTTGATGAATAAATGAATAGATCGATGAAGAAATAAGTGAAAAAGATAAGCATCCAGAGTATGTATCCTCCTTTGATGCAAAGACAATTATTACAAAAAAAATGGTTAAAACTTAAAAGATTTTTTTCGATTACTGAAAAAAACAAACAAAATTGGTGAGTCAACTAGTGTTGCAAGTTAAGTAACGACAATAATCCAGTTTGACAATGATAAAATTTATGTTGTGAAATAAGTGAGATTGTCCTGCTGTTTAATGCATAGAGGCTGAGCAAACCAGAGTTGTCAACGATAACCAAAGGACCCACCAGATGATTCTCATTTCCTTTTCTTCGTTGTATTATTGTTCACAATCAAAAATTAAATATTAAAATTTAAATTTCCTCTTTTTGAGTGTGTATGTATACACTACCCAGTTTACATTAAAAAATACTTTCTTTTTCAATTTGCTTCTTTGAATTGAAAGAGTCCAGCTGTTTCAATAAATAAGAAAATGGTATCTTCCGCTGGGAGGGGGCGCAGGTTGAATAGGATTCGAACTTAGCATTTCTGTTGTTGTTGTTGTTGTTGTTGTTGTTTTTTACCCAACAAGCTAATTTTGCGGCTATTTTAGTCTGCCTAGCGTTTTTTCCACATGTGTCGGTAGTTGATGATGTTTAAGTTTAACGAAAAAAGCAAGATTTGAATTTTTATTTTTTAAACTTAGTAAGACAAATGTACCTCTCGTGTTGGAAGTTTGGCATAAACAGTTTTCCTCCAACCAGAGAGTATATTTATTATTTAAAAAGCTTTAATAATGCTATATTTCATTATTTTTCCTTAGACTATATATACACGTACGTAAATAGTGTTTTGTTTTTGTTTATTTCTTCCTTACTACTCCCCCCACATTTTTCTTTCTCGCGTCAAACTTTATTCAATTGTGATAAATGGACAATTCATTTTTCTACATAGTGATTATTATTACTGATTGATATGTCAATTTTGTAATGTAATCTATCGTTCTTGCTATTATTAACCGCTTTTTGCATGATTCATTTCCTAGGTGTGGTAAAAAAATCAAATTACAAACACTAACAAGGGAAAACAATTGAAACGAAAAAACTAAAAGGAAAATCAATTTTCTTTTGCAATCATATTCAGAACAATTATTAATTACAATTAGTATTTTTTTACAAACAAATCGATTCTAGTAAGACTAGTTATTAGTAGAACAAAAGCTGTACTAGTTAAATATTAATTCATGATGCTACTTTTATATATCAGTTGTTAATTGTTCCGAAGCAGACTCAACAGCAACACGTAATGGTCTGAAGATGAAGCAAATAAAATATTGAAATATTAACAAAATTAGTTATAATTTCTTGCTTCACGGTAGCTAATCAAATTCAGATATTACGTGCAAGCATGTGTTTTTATTTTCTGGTTTACCTTCATTTATGATTTATTGTCTGATGAGCAATGTGTTTCGCTAAAAAGGGATGTTCCTCATGAGAAGGAACAGTCATTAACAATTGACACCAAGAGATTAAACTATTTTCCTCTAACATTTCATTTATTTCACTGTTCATGCAAATTATTATATACCTCAAAAAACGCCATTTGAGTCAGAATATGGAAATAATAACTTTATGGAAAATAGTTTTTTTAAATCATGACTTTGTTTCCCTAAAAATAATTATATCAACAATTATTTAATTTAAGAGACAGGTGGTTTATCGTTGTAAAATTTGTAAATGACTTTTGTTTAGCAGCAAGAGAAATGATTTTGATTTTTAATGATTTCTTCCTGAATGAGCACCAAAGAGATATAGCATAACCTGCTCTTACACATGACCTCTTAATTCACTTTTTAGCGATTGGTGTTTTAATGTCATTATTGAATAGCATCATCTCTCATTCCTTCTATATTATGTCACAATATATCAGTCATAGGATAAATTTAGAATATATGGGAATTCAAATTTGAGGCTTACCAATTAATGAAAAACATTAACAGCAGTAAGTAACCAGTACTAATCAAGCTGCAAAATGTGACTAAATAGAGGTTGTGCTTTTCTATACCATCAGACAATATCTAATATTGACTATTGAGCCATAATCAAGACTAAAATAGTAATAAAAAAAATAATTATTATTATTAAAAATATAACAACAGCAATAATAATAATAATAACAACAACAATAATAATAATATTCCTATTCTATTTGTCAGTAATTAATAAATTTCTAGTATTACTTTCTGACAACAATCTCTTTTTTCCCCGATTTTCAGAGTTGATGGAATAACAATAAAGTCAGTGGGCAGTGGTAAGAAAAAAACAAAATTAAGCCTTCATGTATGCAATGTACAAATGTGATTTGTGCTAAAATATAACTCATTATTATTTCATTTTTCCCTCTTCTGAAAGCATATTTTTGATTGAGACTTTTATAAAAAAGATTTTACAAGTATCATAATAGAATAACACATACAATCTGAGTTTTAAATGTAATTGATTCTATTTTAAGAAAATGAGTTAGTATCTAGACAAGTATTTCTCCTTTGATACCCACTGTGATTATATGCTTGTAGTCACAAATATAAAAATATATATAATAATCATTATTTCTGTCAACATTTTAAAAATTCGCATTATAGTCAGTTATAGATTGTACAGATGTTAAACTAATTGAATTCTCATGAAATGTCCTCACTTGCAAACTGAATTCAAACTTGTCTTTACTATAAAGTAAATAGAAAACAATTATATTTTTTAAAATCAATATTAGTAAAAGTTTGCTCAAGTTTAACACAGAAATGAACAATAACTATTAGGTTATCTTTACTAAATTCTACATTTTGAGTTCTTGTAGACAAGTCTCTTGTATGAAATAAAGAATGATTAATTGTAGTAAAATATCTTTAATCAAGGAAACAGATAATGATAGATGTAAACATTTCTAAAATGAAGACCACTCCAAAAATTGAAATCAGAAGGAGTGGCTGTCAGGCTAAAAAAAGGTTTTAGTAGTGGAGGGATAAAAAAATAAAACAATTCAAAATTTGTAATAACTACAAGGCCTAGCAGATACTTGATACAAAGTTGGTTACAAGCTAAAATACATAAATTTTTTTCTCATGATTGTTACAGCAGAAATGCTGCAAACAAATTGCAAGAATATTATCTTGTACTACACTTAAAGCTTAGAGTTTGTTTCATTACTCTTTATTAACTCCAGTACATTAACTGATGTATGAATAAGTCATAAATGCATATACAATACATATATATAAATATATATTACATATATATATATATATATATATATTGTGTGTGTGTGTGTGTGTGTGTGTGTGTGTGTGTGTGTGTGTGTGTGCGTAGGCACTACCCTAACAATTAAAATTTATTTCACATAATAAATATTTATTTTTCAACATAGCCTCCTTTGTGGTGAACATTATGCAATGAAAAATTCAGGTTAAAATTTAGCTAATGTGGACATATTGATGCACCTTTGTATATTATAAATTTGAAATTAACTGTAGAAAATGGATTCCAATAAAAAACAAAATTTGGCTCATGGACATTAATATATTATTCAATGTTAATGGTTACCTTCAGAAGAGATGAAAGAAGAGCTGTTTATGAACTATAAGGCCAATTTTATTTTTAGAGAATATTGGAATAGTTTTGCATCTGTAATCCATTTTTAATAATCAAAGAAACTACTTTTTGGAGGGATGAATAAGATAAGCATTTCCTGCAGCATTTCATGTCCAATCATTTTACAAGCAGAATTTAATAATCATTTCCAAAGAGAGATCAACTCATAATTATTAGAGACATGATTCTTATTGCAAAAGATAACCTGGCTTATTTAATGTGCATTACTTATTTAATCCGTTATAGACATCACCATTGAGCAGACCCTAAATTTATACCAGTCCTAATGAGTGATTGATCTCTCAATGAAACACACCTTGCTTCAAAAGTCTATTGAGACTAAAGCTCACTCCAGACTTGAAGTCTATGATCAACCATTATCTATCCTGAATATCCTCATAATAGCACCTCATTTGCTTCTTTATGCCCCTTAAAACACTCTCATTCAATAACCCTCTGACTTGAGTGACTCTTGGACTTGTACTGGGTGAACAGTAGTATAAAAAAGAGATCACATAGGTACTGTAAAGTACAATATTTTGTGTAGTTTTCTCTCTACAAAAGACTATCTTCAAAGTTGTTGGTGTCTCTGAGAGAAAAATATATTTCAGTAGATGTAAATATTTGCTTCCAGTTGGACATCACTTTTGATGTTACATTTATATCACAGTAAATAAATATGAATAAAGCTGAACAGGGCCAACATCTGGGACACACAGAACTTGAGACATTTTTTCCAAAAATGAATAAAATTTTTTTTTTAAATTAGATCAGCACAAACCCTTTCCGCATTTTGTATGCTTGGGGAAGGTTTTCATTCAATATGTACAAGGCTTATGGATATATTAGGTTGAAACAGTGGTTCTTGTACAACCACCAAAATTAAACAATGTACGTGGTCAGTACCTAGATGGGTAACTGCTTGGGAATACTAGCTGCTGTAAGTTTAGATGTGCTGGTGGTGTAATGGATAATGGAATTGGAAATCAGAGAGATGAGTTCCGATTCCAGTTATGTGCAAATACCCCTGGGAAAGTGTTGAGTCTTGACTCAATGTTGAATCTCGCCTAATGCATGGAATAATAATGCAACACAAAATGTACTTAGAACAAGAATGTATTATAACAAGAAAGTGTACACAATAAGTACATATAGTATTTTTGTATATTTCTGGGAAGACGTTCCTGGAGAATGTGTTGACTAGTCGCAGTCGATCAGAGTCTCTAGTTGGATCTCGTGATTCCTCCTCCTCGTCTTCCGGTACCAACCATTATTTATATAGTTGGTAGTCACCTATGCAGATTAGCTGGATCCTACACAACACCCCCCCTCCCAAGCCTTGGAATCCTTTTGGATTTCAAACTGGCTTCTATATGGGATGATGATTATGGTTATTTCTTTGTAGATCCCCTCTGCATAGTTCATATGTATATCTGTTTTTTTTTTCAATATCTTTTTCGTTTTGGATTCACGTCCAATGGGTCCGTGAACTTTCGTTTCCTACCGGATCTTCTCGGTTCAGGAGCACTCTGCGGAGGTTCTACTTGAAAAGTATCATACATTACATCAATGGGATCTTCCTCCTCATCCGGTATACTCTCTTCATGCTCTAGCACATAGCATTTTTTGAGTTGGTTCTGGTGCCTCTTATGAGTATTCTTCGGCCCTTTTATTATGTAAATCAGGTCACCGATTCTCTTGTCCACTATGCCTCGCTCCCAGAACTCAATGTTGTTTCTATAGCACTTGAAAAAGACCTTCTCTCCGGGGGTGTATCTTTTTCTAGCTGTATACATAGTGTTCTTTATTCTATTTCTTCCTGGCAAAAGCTTGTCAAACACTGACTTAACTTTCCTAGCGAACATTAGTTCAGCTGGTGCCATGTTTGATGGTGTTCTCTGGTTAGGCGTGATTCTGTATACTTGTAGGAATTGCTGAAGCGACTTTTCCGTTGGAACTCCTGAGGCTTTCTTCAGAGCGCGCTTTAACGTATCTACAAATCTTTCTGCGAGTCCATTGGATCTCGGATGATACGGCGGCGTCGTTATGTGGTTAATCTGATATAACTCACAAAATTCCTTAAAATCGTCAGAAGTGAATTGTGTACCATTGTCACTCACAATACACTCTGGCACACCGAACCGTGCAAATAGTTCATGCAAAAAAGTTGTTGTGGTATTGGACGTAGGCTTTTTGCAGCGTAGTACTTCCGGCCATTTTGTAAAGCTATCTACCACTATTAAGTAGTAATAATCTTCTACTGGACCAGCGAAATCAATGTGTAATCTTTCCCACGGATGATCCGTCTTTGGCCATGGTTTGTGTACTATAGGTGGTGCCTTAGCTGCTAACGCACACCCTTTACATCGATGAACCATGTTTTCGATATCCACATCCATTCCTTTCCAATATACAAAGCTTCGCATTAAGCTTTTTGTTCTATTAATACCCGGGTGACCCATATGAAAATCCCGTAGGATTCTTTTCTGCAACTTTTTTGGTACTACTACTTTCTCTACACTTGCGAAAGGCACGTTACGTTTCTTTTTAAATATAGGCATAGTATTTTCTTTTAATTCAAATTTAGCTTCAAACTTGTTACATCTTCCAAGACCAGGTGTAAAGGTTTCCGGAAACTTTTTCTTTAATTCCTCTTTAATGTCCTGTCTTGATTGCGTATTACTTTCTACTTTTCTGCAGAATGAGTTTAACGGTTTATCCCACAATTCGAATGTTTCAATAAAATCTGTACCCAACAAGTTTTCTCCATTTCTCAGAATGAAAACTTTTATTTTTTTAACGATCCCATTCAATTTCATTCGAAGTACAACCTCGCCTTCGAAGTTAATTTGCTTTCCAGTTACCGTTCGAGCGAGTTTCGTTGACTTCATTATTGTAGGCCTTTTTAACATTTTCCATGTTTTGTCGTTCATTATTGTTAAATCTGACCCCGAATCGAGTTGAAATTTGATATTCTTTTTGAATATTTCAGTCGTCACATATTTCCTCAAATCTCTATCTGATTTGATATTCGAGTTTGTTTGTCTAATTCGGCTCTTGAATTTTTTCGTTTTACAACACGATCCTTTGTGACCATTCTTTTGGCACACGAAACATTTCTTATTTCTATATGGGCAATTTACCTCCCAATGTCTTTCGTTACAGCGTCTGCAATTATATGGTGGGACTTTTTTCTTTTCTTTTCCTTGTGCTATTATTACAATACGCTGCATTTTTTCTCCAATTTTTCTCTGATGGGTAATTTGGCTGCTTTTTTATTTTTTTAATATAAGCAATACCAGCTTCTTCGATTTTTTGCGACTCTTTCTTTAACTTTACGGCCCGTTGACACTCCTCTGCTAACTTTTGCAGGGTAAGGCCTTGTTCAGACTCGAGTTTAGACAAAACTCTACGTCTTATTTCGGCACTCTTACTGGATACCAGTCCTTGAGCAAAAATTAAGCACTTGAATTCTTCAACCGTAATCTCTGCCAATCTGAAATTGTCACAATGTCTATTCACTATAGATGCATATGTTAAGTAATCCTGATCGTCGGATTTAGAGACATTCATGCATAACCATCGCTTATGCCAAAGCGACATATTTGCTCCAAACAGCTCTTTTAGCAATTTCACTGTTTCCGAGAATTCCAACTCAGTTGTTTTTCTCGGTAGAATAAAATCTACAAATTTGCTATGTTCTGCTGTACCTAGCTTTCTTAGTAATAGACTGACTTTTCTTGAATTCGACCAGTTTTCACAGTCTGTGTAGAAAATATCTTCATACCGTTTAAAGTACGCTTCAAACGTTTTTTCTTCGTCTGGCACATAGTTGAAAGTTTCCAGCGAATTAAATATGGTGTTATTAGAATATGAAGAATTTCCTTCATTTGCCTGATAGTTGTTTAATTTCTCCAGTGTTAACTTTTGAATTTCTAAAAGTCTTTCCTCTTGACGTTCTTGCTTTTTCTGCATCGCTTTCTGTTGTTCTTGTTGTCTTTCCTCTTGTTTATCTTGATATTTTTGCAGCGCTATCTGTTGTTCTTGTTGTCTTTCCTCTTGTTTATCTTGATATTTTTGTTGTTTATCTTGAAATTTTTGCTGTGCTATCTGTTGTTCCCTTATTAATAAGGCAAACTGTTCCTGCTGGGATTTGAATAATTCAGATATGACTTTGGATAGTTCCTCCATTTTTAGCTGATTGTGTTCATGCAACAAGGAATATACTTTTAATTTGTGTATCCACGAATATCATATAAGCTGACCAAAAAAATCGAAACAACGTACGACTTTTCTATTTTATGTCTTGCTTTTACATTCACGCCCGTGCTAATCAACTTTGGTATTTTTTTTTTTCGTGAACAGAGAGCGTCGGACTTTTTTTTTTTCGTTTTCGACTTCTGTTCGCGTATTTCAATGACACGTCTGATTTTCTTATCAGCGGCAATTCGTCACTATATTGTTGAACAAATAATTTTAAAAAAATAATTTTTTAAAGTTTGTTACCTTTCAAAGTCGACACGGTGTATTTGTGCTCCTTTTAATCCATGCATGTTTTTGTAGTCGGCCAAATTTTTTTTTTTAGAGGGTGTCTCGTTGTAGATAATTTTTTAATTTAAAATTACCGTTATTCGTTTACGACACCTTCCAATTTTTCTGAGTGAACGTTCCTTTATGCTTAGTCGTCTTTTAACGAGTTTTACATATCCAGAAGTTCAGAATCCTTCGTCTTTACGTTAACGTTGGACTTTGAATTAATAGTTTTTTTTTTCAGCCTGGGTTCTTCAATGACTTGTCCCAATTGTTGAAAACTCTCACTATTAATTCTTTCTTCTTTCCGTATGGTTCGTTCTACTTCTTTGCCATTGTTGAAACTTGGCGTATGGTTCGTTCTACTTCGTGGCCATTGTTGAAACTTGACGTATGGTTCGTTCTACTTCGTCGCCATTGTTGAGTCTTGACTCAATGTTGAATCTCGCCTAATGCATGGAATAATAATGCAACACAAAATGTACTTAGAACAAGAATGTATTATAACAAGAAAGTGTACACAATAAGTACATATAGTATTTTTGTATATTTCTGGGAAGACGTTCCTGGAGAATGTGTTGACTAGTCGCAGTCGATCAGAGTCTCTAGTTGGATCTCGTGATTCCTCCTCCTCGTCTTCCGGTACCAACCATTATTTATATAGTTGGTAGTCACCTATGCAGATTAGGTGGATCCTACACAACAGAAAGATATGAATTTACTTCTTCTCCCCCTGCTATGGGTTAAATAGTAGGACTTGTATCAATAAATGAGATTATTTTCAAAAAATGCATACAATCTAAAAATATTTTCTGGGGTTAAGTAACCTGCAAAATGTTGATAAGCTATAAAAAACAAATCAATCAATCAGTCTACATGTACAAACTTAGCTAATCAAATTTACTAACTTAACTATACAGTAGTAATCCATTTACCATAATAATAATGAATGGATAAAAAACCATAATGAATTTTTTTGTAATGAAATATGAATAAGTGATCTTTCTTCTCCACTTTTCTTAAAGAATATACCCCCAACATCAGACTTACTTACATTTTACTACTTTCTTAAGTTAGTGAATCATTACAGTCTGAAAAAAACAAAAAACAAAGTAAAAATCAATACATATACAAATAAGAAGGTGCTCATTTTAGATTTGTTGTTAACTCATTTCAGTCCATCACAGTCACTTCAGATGCTTCAAAATATAACATTAAGGCATCGTTTATATATTCAGTAGATGAATGGAAAAGTAATTGAACCAGCAATCAGATTACATATACTGAAAAATTACAATCAACTTGAAAAAGAAATATTGTTATTTGTTTTTTTCCAGATAATTCCACAATATGCAATGCAAAAGAAAAAAACAAATTCCTGAATGATTACAAGCCAGTGTTGCGGACATCCCAGAGGTGGGGGGCGATGCCCCCCCCCGCGAGTCGTAGTAGATGAACGATGTCACAGGGAGCCCGCCACAATTTTACTTTGAGATCTGACCAGGTGAAACAATATGGACAACAGAACGAAGGATGTGTACGAATTAAGCAGGGGTTTATTACATGAAGGAGAATAGGATGTATATTGGTATTGTCGGCGGTTGGTTGTTGCTGATGCTCCGGTAGAGTGTGGTTGCTCCGGTCGGTGTCGATGATTGCGTGGTTGCTCCGGTCGTGTCAACGGTTGGAGGTTGATGATTGCGTGGCTGCTCTGGTCGTGTCGACGGTTGGAGATTGATGATTGCGTGGCTGCTCCGGTCGTGTCGACGGTTGGAAGTTGAAGTGAGTGCGGAAGAACCTTCCGTAAATAATTACTATAGGTAGTGTACGGGAAAGGTTGGTTTGTCGTCGCAGGTGGGCTTTGATGGTCGTCAGGTTTAGGTAGCACTGTTGGTCGTCAGGTGATTGCTGCTGGTAGTTGGTGATCGCTGCTGGTCGCTGCGGGTCGAGTCCAATCGAAACCTCCCGTAATAATTACTAACAATAGTGTGTACAGGGAAAGGTTGTGGATGACGTGCGGGCGGCCAGTAGGAGTGGCACTGTTGGTCGACTGGTGATCGCTGTCGGTCGCTGCTGGTCGTTGCTGGCGTTGCGGGTCTGCCGGGTCGAGTCCAATCGAAACCTCCCGTAATAATTACTAACACTAGTGTGTACAGGGAAAGGTTGTGGATGACGTGCGGGCGGCCAGTAGGAGGGGCATGCCGAGAGTCAGAAGTGTAGAGTGAGAGTGTGTGTGTGTGTGTGTGTGTGTGTGTGTGTTCCAACTCGCGTCCAGTTGGCAGACGAAAAAAAATGGGAGCGTAACTTAATACACAGCCCGGGGCGGCAACTGGTCAGTACCGACCACGAATGAGGCGATGAGTTGCTGTGTTAATTCCGGAGTGCCTCACGACAGAAAATGGCGTTACTGAAATGTCAACAATCTCACCAAAAATGTGGAACTATCGGTGTAAAAACGCTTGGAGGTGTATTATGATTAGGTTCGTAACAACCGCGAACGAAAGAGGCAATCAGTTCATCTCCAAACGAAATTACAAGCGTGCAGGGATCATGGTGAAAAGGTCAAGGTTGAAAAATGCCGTTCTCTACCGCCTTTAGTGAGCGGCCGAAAGCGGCTGCAATACCAGTCTTTGTTTTAAAGAAGACTTTTCACAACCAGTAGAATGAAACAGATATATCTTTAGCTTGTTGCGTGACGTCAGCCCCGCAAACAAAAAAAATTATGTAGGATAATACGATCGAAGCAAGGATAATAAAAGCGAGGGTTTTAAAATCTAAGCCAATTTTTATTCAACAATTTGGCAAAAGTATGTACAGGTATTGTTTTTGAGTAATCGATATGAAGTCGGGGAGTGCCAATCGAAAGATCATCTTGTTTCAGGGCAGCAGACCAGAGGCAGACAAGGCAGTGCTGAGGCAACCTGTTTGTCCTTAGGGTGATGGTCACCAGGGATGCAGCTTGGTAGTATCCAGAAGGACTATTGCATAGGTATGTAGCTAGGCAGTCCTCAGAAGGACTATCGCATAAACATGTGGTCAGGTAGTCCTTAAAAGGACTATCGCATAAGAATTGGTCTGGGCTGCTGCTGCTGGGTTCGGCAACCAGGACTGGGAGCGGCTGGTTTCACTGTTGGCTGCTGCTGCTGGGCTTTGACTGGGTCAGCTGCTGCTGCTGGGCTCGGTATGGTCGACTCAGCTGCTGCTGGGCTTTGGTCTGGTCAGCTGCTGCTGCTGGGCTTTGGTCTGGTCAGCTGCTGATGCTGCTGGGCTTTGGTCTGGTCAGCTGCTGCTGGGCTTTGGTCTGGTCAGCTGCTGCTGGGCTTTGGTCTGGTCAGCTGCTGCTGCTGGGCTCAGCTTGGCTGACTGCTTGTGGTCGCTCTAAACCCGGAGCCAAGATATTTGGTGGAAAAAAATCGGCATCGTGGCCTAGTTTATGTCTTTTGGTTATTGACTAAAAATTACCTTCTACTTTTGAATGTACACATGGGTTTCATTTAGGACCCATGTGTATATGAATTAGTTTCTGGTCATTATTTTTAGTTGTGTATGTTATGTTTCGTTTTGTTTTTGTATTTTAATGTCTGAAAACGCTGAGTCACCGGAACTTAATGGTGTTCGTTCTCTCCTAACTCATCCACATGAAACTGATGAAATAGTTATTACCACTATAATTTAAATATGCTTACAGATGCTATTCCTGTACAACCTGCAATGATCAAAGACCTGTCTTTAATAAATACAGCCCTACAATGAATGAGTAAAGAACTTTAGCAGTATTTCCACTGCTGTGAATCTCTTTAATGGCAGAGACTAAATCTATTCTATTTTGGACATATGGGAATCAGTTGGATCAAGTAACTAGCACAGAGCTATGTTTACTAACTCAATATGGATGCAGCACATGACCTTCACATTGAAACCGTGAGTAATATTGACTGGGATGGTAACTTGCATCAAAAGCACTCATCTTCCAAAAATCATAAAAATGAGGAGGTATTGGATAGTGTCAATTATCTTTAGAATTTCTTATTAGAAGCAGGATTGTTCAATTTAAAGTCAAAGAATGTACTAAAGGATGCAAATATGATGTCTGTGAAGTTGGTGTTCTGATTAGACAAAAAGAAATATATAAGTAAATTGATTGACATTATGTACATGATAAAACACACTTGTCTTAGACGGATGTTTCAAAAGAGATACTGTTGCAGCGGGCCGAAAGGTGTGAGTGCCAATCGATCGTACAACTAAGAAAGTGGACACAAAGGCAAGGATAGGTAACGGCAATAGCAAAGAAGGATGACAAAACACGGATGGTCAGTTGAAGACGATGGGTATCGTGTCTTTATTTATTTGTTTAGCGTGCGGTTGATGGTGAGACGAAGGAAAGTCGTGTATCCGGATATCGGGCGTCAATAGCAGCAGACGGCTGGCGTCGCGATGTTGAGTTGTACGTTGAATGTGGGCTTACCGAGCCCGTAGGCTCAGGCAAAAATATGCCCATTTAGAACCCGTATAAGTGTCGACTACTGTCGTCCGACATCGACAGTATTTACTGCCCCCCACGAGGGATAGATGTGGCACAAGGCCGGGATTAAAGTGGAGTATTCCCGAGCCCGTAGCCTCGGCCAGAAAATGCCCGTAGATCCCGTATAAATGGGATCGGATTGGTCAACCTCCCCGAACGAGACTCTGCCCTTCAGCGGAGCCTCGTCCGGGTTTCTCTCTGCTCAGAGGCAGAGAGTTCGACCGTCTAGCCGAGTCATCCGACATCGACTGACCCTCGTTCCACTACTCCTACTTATATTAGGTGGGAGAGTCTAATAACTATAGAATAGGTGTGTTTCACTATAACACCCGCCTCCTGAAACTTTAATCCGTCGGAGTAAAACAGTTTTTTTTTTTTTTACAGGAAATATGAAGAAAAAACAAACAAAAAAAATTTCGTTTTTTTAGCAACATCGTAGCGTATCTCCTACGTTTTGGATCCACTTTTAAATGATCAGTTGCCTTTCTTTTTCTCCTGGATCGGCGTACCTCAGGTAAAATCGTTGCTGGCGTTGTTAGATCAAACGTATCGAAAATCACCTCCATAGGCGTTTCTTCCGCGGGATCGCTGTCAACCACGTCTGAAGAGCGTCGTCTGATCTGGTTAATGTGCCGTCTGCACGTGAATTTTCGCCTTTCACCAAGAACATCATGTTGCCAATCCGCTTTTCTATTTTTCCAATCTCCCAGAATGATTTATTCTGTTTATAGACTTTTTCACCAGGATTGTATTTTTTTACTTGAATAAATTTTTCTCTACCTGACTTTGTCTTTTTTGGTAGTAATTAGCTAATCCCCAAAAACTTTGTAATGCTGTAATATCATTCGGAGCCGGCATGTCTTTTATAGCCGCTTCTCGCTCTGGGTCTGGCCTTCTACCATTCTTATCGATGATCTGCCCCAGATATTTTACTTTCTCCATAAAAAACTCGCATTTGCTTTCCTTGAGTTTAAATCCAAAATCCTGTATTCTTGAAACTACTGCATTTACATGTTCCACGTGTTCTGCTATACTTGTACTTCTCATGAGGATGTCGTCCAGATACGCTACGGCAAAATCTAGACCACCCAACATCGAATCCATTACTTGTTGGAAAATGGCGGGCGCGACCTTAATCCCAAAAGGTAGTCTGTTAAATCTATACAGACCCCGATGTGTGTTTATACACAAAAGTTTTGACGTTTCTTTTTCTACCGGTATTTGCAGATATGCGTCACTGAGGTCTATCTTCGAAAATATTGTGCCTCTATTAAGCTTCGCAAATATTTCTTCCGCTGTTGGTAGAGGATAATTATAGTCTTTGAGTGCCGCGTTTAAACCCGTCGAGAAATCAGCACAAACACGAATTTCTTTAGACTTATTTTTCAGGTATACCTTCGGTGTTGCCCATTCACTATATTCAACTTTTTTAAGTACACCAGTTTTCTCTAATCTGTCCAATTCTTTATCTATCTGTTCAAACAGATATAATAGGTATTACGCAGAGTAATCTTGTGGTCGCTGTCTACTTTCGTATTCGACTGTCGACTACTATCGTCCGACATCGACTGACCCTTGTTCCACTTACTACTCTTACTTATATTAGGTGGGAGAGTCTAATAACTATAGAATAGGTGTGTTTCACCATAACAAGGACCATTGTCATTTCTGACTAAACTAGTAAAATGTGCTGTTTTTAAAAGGAAAAAGAGAGGCTTGAGACTGAGTTTCCAAAATGAATTGGGTGGAAAATATTGCATTCCTATTTCTGCTACCTACTGGAATTTGCTGTTTTGATCGTGCATTATTATACACAGATTTACTAGCTATAACAAGCAAGATGAGGACACTAGTCCAAGTAAATTAGTGGATAATAATCTATTAAAGTCTTTTAGTCATCTTAGAGGACTATTTTTGCTATCCATCAGCATGGCTGATGCTAACCTCCAGGAGAGCAACTCATTGCACCTCCTTGGTCTCACATTTTCCACTGATATGAAGTGGAATGATTACATTGAATCAATTGCTAGGTCAGTTGCTAGAATAGTTGGGTCCCTGTGTCATGCCAGACAATTTTCCTTGCCAGAATCCATCTTACATGTTCATAAATCTATCATTGCTGTCACAACTGGTCTGGTGCTCCTGCTATATTCCTTGAGATTCTTGATAAAATCCAAAGGGTCCATAATGTTATGGGTCCTGACCTGGCACCTCAAGTTCAGTCTTGTCCTGGGTATGACAATAAACTACATCTGCATCCTGGGTAAGACAATAAACTACATCCAACAGCAAGGCCTCTGATCAGGAGGTTTTGAAGAGTGTGGAACCACCTCTTAATTGCTGGTGTTCCTAGGTCCACCCTGATCCGGTTAGGGTCCCAGCTATGAGCAAATAGTTAACACCCAAACTTGTGTAAAAATAGGTTTTAATACCAGAAATACTTTGTAAAAAAAAAAAAAATACCAGCTATATTTTTTGAAGGAAAAATTATCAGCAATACTTAAAAAAAAATACCAGCAATACAAACAGCTATACATTTTTTGAAAAAAAAATACATTACCAGCTATAGATTTCTTGAAGGAAAAGTATTCTCAGAAATAGATTTCTGAAGAAAAAAATATTCCCAGAAATAGATTTTTGAAGAAAAAAATATTCCCATAAATAGATTTTTGAAGAAAAAATATTTCCATAAATAGATTTTTGAAGAAAAAATATTCCCAGAAATAGATTTTTGAAGAAAAACATTACCAGCAATACATTTTGGAAAAAAAAAATATTACCAGCAATAAAAAATTTTGTCAGCATTAAATAACCCACTGAGGTTGATATGCCATAAAACAAACAAACCAAATTAAATCAAGTTCAGTCACTTTCTCACCACTGTGATGTGTCTTCCCTCTGTCTTTTGTGATGAAAGACATGACTTACCTCAGAATTCGAAACAAGCGCGAACGTGTCTTGCCTGCAAAGTGATGACAAAAAGAAATATGGCCGCTATTGAAGTCACAATTTATGTGCTCCAATCTCGTCGAAAACGAGACGATATTTGCACACATGCAAATTTTGGCCATATTGGAATAGCATAAAAAGCGGGGTGCCAGCAGCACAAGAGAAACAAAGTTATTTGGCAAACTGCGTGCAATAGAGCTGGACATACGGATTGACAGATGGACAAAGAGGAAGTCGAAGTAGGCGCGGCTGAATTGGTGTCTGTTTCACACCTGCCTAGTGTAACGGCTGAGAAAGGGAGTCACGCAATCCATTTCCTTGAGGTGACCGAAGAAGAAGAAAAAATAGCTGGCCTGCCAGTGATCACCGCACTGCACTTTTTGACCCCCCCCCCCCAATCACCATTTTTCTCTACATCTTTTCTATAAATAATTTCATGGCAACTGTTCTAATGAACTTTTCTTCTTAGTACTTTATAAAATTTTGCTAGGTATCAGCCAATATACAAGTAATTAGTATAATAGTAATAACATTACCTTTTGTATTTATTTACAGTTACAATTTATCATAAAAATTGTAATGTTTGTAGATGTTCTTCTGAATGCCTAATGTTTATTATGAAGAATAGCGCAGCATGTTTTATAAATCATTATGCCGTGCTCAAAACCTCTGATAAGAAACAGCAAATCTTAAAATATTTCATATCCATCATTTTAACTCAATAAGAAATATAATACACAAACTGAAACATTCCAGACTCAGCAAACTTATTTTTTATAGACATTACCTCAATGTCTTCATAATTAAAATTCAACATTCTAAACAGCTTATATTGTGGATGTGTGGGTTGTGTAATGGTTAATTATATAGAAAGAGAAATTGGTGAGCTGAGTTTGAATTCTAATTCATTATATTTACTTTTGTGCAAATACCCTTAGGAAAGGTATGAATCCATCTCTTCCCATAACCCCCACACTGGGCTTGATGTGGCAACCAGTCTAGGAGAATGTAAACTCTGAATTCAAAAGTAGACTAAAGAGTGATGGGTTTCATCAGGTTATCTTGCTCTAGATACACCACTGCTACTATGGCTGTAGTACATATGTTACCCCTACAACCCTAAAGCATTACATAATGTGGCAAAGTATTGAAGAAGTAGTTTTACTTAATTATATATACTTTATAAAACTTATTCATTTTTCTTCTTAATTCTGAAACTTCAATGTCAGTTTTTCTCGATGTTATATTGAACAAAGATCATAACTGTTGTCTAGATTTAATTGCATTCTAAATCACAGAAAATTAAGTATATGCTATCACTAGATTTATTTCAGGGTCACTAACAGATGCTGTCCAAAGAAAGTCCCTGAAAAGGAAAGTGATTTGTAATGAATTATTAGGTTAAATAAGCTCTAATATACTATTTTATTAGTATATTACAGTGTTAACTGTAGTCAACAACAGATAATTATTTATACTCACATGGCAACCAAAAAGCCCAGTTTATGTCTTCTTATATTATGTCATTCCTCCCCTTGTACTTTTATAAGTCAAGATGTTGAGCAGGCTTTCTGATTCTAGATAATTTAAGGTTTTGTTTGGTGTTATTAAGAATTCATATAATTCTTTTAAGAGAAATGAGGGTAATTCATTCATGACAGAATCTTCCCTTTCAGTGAAGGGTTTATCATGGTTGATTCTAATGGATGTAGTGGAGAGCTCAAGTTATCATCACTATTTGATGATGCCAGGACCCTCAGGAATGCAGTTGACTCATATTCATCTTTATACCTAATGGTGGCATAGGATGGATTAGAATGGCGTAGTTCAGCTTCATCCACAAAAGGATAGTTTATATTTCTGACAAATCAACAAATAAGCACAGCCAAGTTCCTAGGGATACTCCAAAATAAGCACAGCCAAGCTCGTAGGGATACTCCAAAAGCAGAATGTCATTTAAAATTGAAAAATTGTGTGATGTGAAGTTGAGGTTAACAGTACAGACTAGTTCCCACTGTCAGTTGCTAGATTTCAGGAACAGTTTAACAGTCTTCTAAATAATTTCATTGTATCTTTCAAATTGACCATTTCCAATAGGGTGGTATGATGTTGTTTTGCTTGATGCAATACCCTTATTTAAGAAGAATGGCTTCATTTCTTTAGATAAAAAGGATGTACCGATGTACCCTGTTTGGAATGGATATAACCAAGTAAACCAGGTAGTGTAAACAATTTGTTGAAGCATTTAATAACTATTGAAGTGTTTGTGATTTGGCAAAGAAAAGCCAAAGGGAATTATGAATATTCATCCACAACTGGGAGGATAGAAGCATTATGAAAAGCTGAAGGAAGTGAACTTATGAAGTTGATGCTTAAATGTTCAATGGGATGAGTAGCTTTAATGATATACCCTTATCAGGGTGGAAACATTTCGGTTTCAGTTCAGTACATACCATGCATGAGGAACATATCTTCTTCATTTCTTCTACAGAGAAGGGCAAATTTCTAATAATTGTATAAATTTGGATTTAATTTGTTATCTCTATGTGTAAATTGTGTTTTTCTGCTACAAATGCACCAGGAGCAACATTTTCTTTTGCTGGCTGGTATCTAATTGAGTAATTGAAGGCAGACAGTTCAATTCTCTACTCCTAGATTTTGCTTTTCTTGATCTTTGTTCTTTTCTGATTGTCAAGTTTAATGGCTACAGGGCATTGGACTGTGCAATGTTGCTATGTCAGAAAATGGCTCCACTTTCTAACAACCTCAGTAATTGCTGTTGCTTCTATAGTGGTGTGGGACTTTGAGGTTAAAATGAAGAGTCGACTTACCAATGCCAAGAAGATAAATGATGTATAGTAATGACAAGGAAACACGCAGGTTATTTTTAACAAAACAAGATAAGGAATTTATTTACTAATTTACATACTTGTTATGTTGATAGCTCATTTCAGGAAAATAAATCACAAATTTTTCAAAAATGTTTAAAACAAATTAAGAGAGTTTGTTTTTCACATAAGGATTATACAGTTGCATACATTCAAAAGTAGATGAAAAGAGATAGTTTGAAATATTTAGCTTTGAAATTCCAAGCGCTTCATTATGGCCGATGGTATAATCAGCAAGTAATTTGACACTGGCGAAAATCTGAATGCTGGATGCATGAACAGAAATGAAACTTTTCACATGACTTTGGACACTTCTCTTGTTGATTTCATTTTTCTCCTTATTTCATATCAAAAAAGATTTTGCTTTTGATCGCTATTTTCTTTCTCTTTCCTAACAACTAATTCCTGTAAAAACATTGTTTCAATTGGGCCAAAGAAAATTTCACATAGACTCACAAATTTGTTTTTTCTTTTTCTCAGCTCACCGGTTAATCTCTTTGAACTTATCAGATGTAAACTCCTATATTTTATGGCCAATATGTGAAGCACAAACAAGCAAAAGATGCCTACAAATAAATCTTACTAAATTCAGTAGATACAAAAAATCTTTTACAATTTTGTACAAACAGAACTTCAAATTAAATAAGTGGTTTCTGAAACTAGATTGGATAGTGCAAGTAATGTAATGTGCTTTCTCTGACATCCATATGGTTGAACTCGAAATGACCTAGAAATGGGTTATGTTACTATGACAATGCGTCAGTCAGTGACAATTTTTCTGCACTGAAAAATATACAATGCTGTGATGAAAGTAAGTCCTGTCTCCTCTATTTTTGCTTACCATGTTTAAAATTACTGCAAACAATTAGTCAGCAGTCACAGACATGTTTCATTAGTGTGTGCTTCACACACACACACACACACACACACACACACATATATATTGGCATACTTAACATTTTGAATTATGCATATTCAATTGTAACAAATCATTTTGTGTTGTATTTGTGGACATGACACTCAGATTATGTTTTTCCACCTAGAATCCAGGTACACTGACTCCACAAACTCAAAATTTTTATTGGTCCAAAGAAAATTTTACACAGGCTCACAAATTTCTTTCTGTCTTTTTCTTCAGCTTGCCTGAATTTGACAGGAGTGGGTAAAGGGAGTTAATATTTTGTACTCACCACACTTCCTTTTCAACAGTGGGATAGTGCAATTCACTTTCTTAAAGAGTTCAAGACATAAATGCTACAGGCCTTCTTCCTTAGTTTATGGTTGTAGAAATACTATCATCCAATGCATTACATCCTGGGTACGACGTTAAACTGCATCCAACAGCAAGGCCTCTGATCAGGAGGTTTTGAGGAAGTGTGGAACCACCTCTTAATTGCTGGTGTTCCCAGGTCCATCCTGACCCGGGGTGGTAGCACCTGTTGGGGTCTCGGCTATGGGAAAATAGTGAACTTCCAGGTCTTTTCCAGCAGATTGAAACAATGATGTTGCCAACTACACTTTTTTGAAACAATGATGTTGCCAGCTATACGTTTTTGATATATTTAGTAAATACTGGATCTGGCATTAAATAACCCATAGTGGTTGATATGCCATAAAACCCCAAACAACCAACCAATGCATTACATTATACAATGAAAGGAAGATCCTCATCTATGTTATGCAATGTTGAAACTTCCAATTGCTTCTTTAGGGAGTTAAATGCCTCAACTGCTGTTGCATTTATTGGAAAAGATTTTGTGGTTAAATTTTGTCAGTGAACTGCAGTATACATTTTTTCATAATATACAAACATGCCAACAGTTTGTTTCAAGGAATTCAAGTTAGTGGGTAGAGCTAGTTCCTGAAGTGGTCAAAGCCTTTCTGAGTCCGGCTTGATTATTCCATTGTCAACTAAGAAATCAAGGATATTAATTTATCATGCAGATGGCACTGTATTCTTCACATTTAATGTCAAATTTTTGGATATGATAGTTGCTAAAATCTTTTGAACATTTTGGTCATGTTCTTTTTTACTTTTACCAGCTACAGTGATGTTGTCAATAAAAGGTGTCTTTCAAGTTTTCTTAGATTAGCTTTTTAATTTCCTTCTGAAAGATGGCTACTCCATTAGTCTCACCAAATGACACTCTACAGTACTGATAGAGATTCCCATTAGCTTCAAATCTGTAAATTTCTTTTCAGAGTTTTAAGTAAAATTTGGTGGTATGTGCATTTTAGATTTCAAACTGAGAATACAGTGTAGTTGGCAAGTTCATTTACAATCTCTTCTATTCATGGGCTAGGATAGGCATCAAGTTTTGTAAATTGATTAATAGTCTGTGAATAATCAAGACATAATCTCTTCATTTTGGTGAGACCTATCATGACAATTACTTTGGCTATCCAAGATGAGCTAGGCTCAATAATGCCCTGTTGCAACATGTTTTCAATTTCTTTTTCAATAAAGTCCCTTTCATCATTTCCAAAATGCCATGATTTTATGGCAATTAGCACATTTAGGTGATAATTTAGAGAAAAGACAGGGTTTATCAACCAAAGCAGCTAAGAGGGTCTTTCTGTGTATATATATATATATATATATATATATATATATATATATATATATATATATTATGTTATATAAAAATTTATTTTGTATATATGAATGCTCTGTGCATTTTGTTACTATCCTTACACAAAACCCATATAGACATATGGTGGGAACAGAAATTGACATAAGATAACCTCCACCACCCACATGCATGTAAACTGAGAAAACAGCCAGGAGATTTTTGTCTAAATGAGATTTAACTCCACTTTTTCATTCTTTTTTCAGACTTTTATTTGCAGCTTTATAAGCAACATGAAAAGGAACATTAAAACTGAGACAGAAATATGAATGAAAACATCTACAACTTTCAAATTTTATCTCTGGAAATAAGGAATATAAGCTTAGACGTATGTCTTATTGTCAGTCCTTTATCAATTCTTCTTTAATCTTACCTCCCCTTCCACTATTTTCTCCACCACTGTAGGTCTCTTTATCTTTCTCTTTCACACCCACCACTAAAAATTATCACCAACATCATTATAATGATTATTATCACCCCTTTCCCCAACAGAAATGACCGGGCCATCATACCTATTACATTAGTGGTTACTTTAAATCAACATTTTCTCTATCACCATTTTTTATTTATCCACTGACTACTGTAAATCTACTTGCTTTATCTGTCTTAACAATTCAAGCTTTTCCTTCAGGGAGTTGTATTATAAGTATGCTACCACACTATCCTGTCATCTTGGTTCACCTTCACACACTTTACACAAATTAGCATTCCTTTCTAAAGCATTTGTGAAAGCATTTCCCTTAAGGCCATGATTTCCACCTTACAAGTACTTTTAATTGCCCCACTGTCACCTTTAAGTAAGCCTAATAATTTTGCATTTTCTTGTACTGCTGAGACAATGCCAGATTTTTCTGTCTAAGATAAACCTTCTTGGAGTGGATACTTGGCTCTGTCACTTTCCCTAGCCCTATAATCTCCTTCAGGATTTTTGATTCAGTCTATTATTCTCTTAATATCTCTGCTGACAATGTTTCTTCTCCCTCCTCATTCCCTAAATCATCCATGTTAGATTTCCAAAATGATAGAAACTTATCATATAGATCCGTCATATCTTGTCATTGATTTCAGGCTCCACTACCAATACTTCCTGTTCTATTTTTCTGAGATTATATGATAGGAATTTTCCTTACTCAATAAATACTCTATCTGGTAATTATACTCACTTAAATCTAACAACCACTGCTGAATTTTTATTTACATGTTCTGTATCAAACAAATACTGTAATGATCTATGATCTGCCCCATTCAGATAATAATCTAATTTCTGTATTGAGAATACAATAGCACGGGCCATATTTGCTGGACTAGTGAGAACTTCCCTACATGCAAGATGCTAGTGGCCCACTGGTGGGCCACCAATGGCAATGCCAGCAGATCCCTGGCAACAGGTGTCTGCAGGCCAATGGTAGTCTACTAGTGGTCTGCAAGTGGTAACATTGCCAAGACGAACACACTCAAATTTATTTTATTTAGCTCAAATAACAACAGTGAAGATTATTTTGTTGAAAATAGTTCATGATATTCACTTGTTTAATTACCTAAATATCATGGAAACTAAATAATATCTCTTGAGATATATAGCAAAAAGTTCATAAATCATAATTTAAGACTTCTTTGATCTGTGTTAGAAATCTTTTGAATGATTTTTTCTTTTCCTAGTTTCATATTTCAGACTAAATTATTGTACTTTTTCTTATTAATTATAAGAAAAAGAAAAATTTAAAAACCAAAGTCCATTTATCAGTGTTAAAGCAGTCCAAGTTTTTGCTAAAAAGACTCTTTTATTTTTATAGAAATAAAGACTATAGTTGGGATCATAGACTCCATGATCCTTTCTGTAACATATATATACATATTTCTATATAGCACGCTTTTTTTATTCAGTTATTCTTCTTCTAGGCTGGAAAATAAAGAGATATAAGCTTTTATTTGGTCATTAATCACTGATTCTCATAACTCTCATCTGACATTTCTCCAAATTTTTGTCAGGATACCCACTCACAAATAATCTTTTTTTAACATTCATAAAAATAATCTTTGACAAGAGTTGTGCTGTGATCTATCCAACGTAAAACATAGAAATAGTCATTTTTCACAAGTCATACAGAGTGAAGTTTAGAAAAAGCTATTTTGCATCAGACCCATATTATGGTAGTGAATTGTTTCTAGAATTTATTTGGAACATTTGTCAAAACAGTTGTCTCTTTCAATAAATTATACTTAAACATTTTGAAGAAGTAAATACTTAACAGAGGCCTGCTCTTTACAACTATCATTAATTATATATAGTTGAATCCTTGAAGTTAAACATGAGTCATCTTGAATCCACTTGTCATCTTGAGTTTGTTTTCCTCTAATGCTGAGTACAATAACCAGAATACTGAATCAGTAACAGAAAATAAATGATGGCAAATGAACTGGTCAAACCAAACCACTCACAATACATTTTATATATGGGATTGTTTGTTCTTATACTGTTAGTAATAACTGTCCTCTAGCTATCCAACAGAATATTTGACTGAGGCAAGGATAAAAGGATTTTTGGAGAGAGGAAGAGAAGAGAGAACATCAAATCTCTTATCCTGAGTATTATGAATGGTGCAAATGAAAAAAAAAAACACAAGACTCTTACTCTGGCATTAAATTTGAAAGAAATTTACATTTATTAAATGGCATGAAAAATAATATTTAAAAATCAAAATTTACAAAACAAACTTGCACAAAATTTTTATTTACACACCAAACACTTAGGTAATTCTAATTATAATTCTGATGGATTCATAAAAAAAACTATTATTATCAAGAAAATATTCACTTACTTTCATTCATTGAACTGTCAAAAAGAATTGAGAAAGAAGACTTCTCACAGGTGTCACTGGGTTTCTGGTTTGTTTTACTTTTAGATAATAATTCAGATGAACCCACTCTACCCTAGATTCTGTCTTTCTTGTGTATGTATATGTAAATTTTATTTTTCATTTTTTTCATTTTTTTTTTATTTATTTTATTTTTTTCTTTTGCTTTTTCTTAACCGTCGTTCTTGGACCCCCTAACATATCTTATTTTAGCACTAACTATTCTAACCTAACTGGTAATATTACATTTTCGCTGATTCAGAAATCCGTTTTTGAGTCTAAAGAATGGACAATGTTTGAGAATTTGCTTGTATTTCGTCACTAATTTCCAATTCCTAATTGGCCTTTTCTCTACTTGCTTGGTTGAAATATTAAATCGACATGGAATTCTGACCGTTTCTTCATCGTGTTGATTTGAATATTCTCCATTAATAGCATGCTAGCCAAGCCCACTGTTGGGGTTGGATGGGTCAATGAATGGCCGTTTGACCCCCCTCGCCCTCCCCCCAGCACTGCGTTCATTATAACTTGTTGCTTGGCATGGAATAGGTAAGCCGTAAATTTTCGCTAGTGTCTTGTGAAACGTAGTCGTCAAGCGAACATTTTCTCTGTCCGACTAAGTATGAACCCACTCTACCCTAGATTCTGTCTTTCTTGTGTATGTATATGTAATTTTTATTTTTCATTTATTTTATTTTATTTTTTTTTTATTTTGCTTTTTCTTAACCGTCGTTCTTGGACCCCCTAACATATCTTATTTTAGCACTAACTATTCTAACCTAACTCGTAATATTACATATTTTTTTTTAAATATACGTCAATGGGAATTTAACTAAGTTAAAACTTAATATTGTAAATGTGTACAATACAATGTCATTCCTATCCCCCAGTACCCTCAACTAGTGTCAGCCCTGCGACTATCCCAACTACATCCCCCTCTATTGTCTTGTTGTCGTGGTTGTATATGTTATATGTAATAGGAGTAGGTAGGCTTTCCTACCGCCTGGTCTACACTCCTCCCGCCTCTATTGGACACGATTAGAGGCTCAAACCTTGTTTCGTGTTTAGGAAGGGGTTCCCGGATCTCTCTCTCTCTCTGGCCTCTGTACTGGTGCCGCTGTGTTTCTCCCGTGATGCGTCCAGTCTGTGGCATTGCCTGTTCATTCTGAGGGAACACGGTTGACAGTTCCCTAGTTGCTGTTTCCGACTGGTAGTTAGGAGCCCTAACTCTTGCGTAGCGTCTTGAGCGGCCGCTCTGATCAACAGTTGCATAATATCGGGGTGTCTGTAGTGCCATGTCGCGCATGGATAGGTGTCCCTGCAGTCATCTCCGGTGGGCGACCCTGAGGCCACATTATGATTCAGGCTGTGCCAAACCCCCTCTCTGCCCGCGTCATGGGTGATAACCGTCGGCTTCCTTTAACTCAGGCCTTCTCTTTCTCCAACACCAATTATCCACATGAATTACAAAAACTAGAAATATAAACCTAAACCAGCCTTCCAAAAATCACCCAAACCTTTAAATATCTCCTTCTCCAACATCCGTGGCATTAGAACCAACTTCTGCAGCGTTGAATCTTTCCTCATTGCTAAGTGCCCGGATATACTGGCCCTGTGTGAGACCAATCTTAACTCCTCTATCCCTTCCTCTGATCTCTCAATCCCTGGATATCTTCCTCTCCTCAGAAAAGACTCTCTAACCCACATGCATGGCCTGGGTGTCTACGTCAAGGACCATCTCCCTCTGGCTAGAGAGTGCTCTCTCGAATCGCCGGATCATTTGTACTTGTGTCTCCGGCTATCTCTTCTCAGTGCTGAAAGCTATCTTTTCTTCCTCTACCGCTCTCCATCCTCTCAGGACTGTGGAATACTCGATGTCATTTCTGACAGCATAGATAGGGCCCTCTCTCTCCATCCGTTCGTTCACATATTTGTGTTTGGCGATTTTAACGCCCATCACAACCAGTGGCTTAAGAATGCTACTACCAACCTCGCAGGCATTCATACTCTCAACTTTTCAGTCTCTCAATCCCTCACACACATAATCGATTTCCCCACGCGTTTTGCTTACAACCGTGACTGTAAGGCCTCACTCCTCGACCTGTATTTTATCTCCATCCCTGAGTCTTGTAGTGCCAAGCAGCTCTGTCCTATCGGTAACTCCGATCCTGCTGTAGTGTCTGTTAGCATCTCCTTCAGCCCCACCCCCTGCAAGGAGAACCACATTCTGCTACCAACGTGCTGATTGGGACTCGTTTCGTGACTTCCTCCGCGATGTCCCCTGGGATTCTGTATTTAAGCTCCCCATTCAAGATTGTGCTTCAGAGGTCTCTTCCTGGGTTAAAGCTGGAATCGACGCTTTCATCCCCTCCAGGAAATTCAAGGTCAAACCGCGCTCCTCCCCCTGGTTCACAGCTACTTGCTCAGCCGACATTGCCCATAGGAACCACTTCTTCCACCGTTTTCGTAGTGATATGTCCGACTGCAATAGACGTCTATTTACCTCTGCCCGTAACGAGTGTAAGCGTATCCTCGACGATGCCAAGTCACTATTTGCTGCTCGGATGAAGAAACGTATTACATCTCGAAAATTTGGCTCCAAAGATTATTTGTGCCTCTGCAAGAGCATTTTGAACAATAACAAACCCTCCATTCCTCCCCTGTTCAATTAGTTTGAGGTCCTGACCACCTCTGCCGACAAGGCCGAATGCTTTGCTCGGAAGTTTTCTTCCAATTCAACGCTAGACTCTTCTGGTGTACTCTTGCCCGATTTCCCTCCCAGAACCGAGGCCCTTTTGAACGGATTGCACATATCCCCGTCGTTGGTATTGGGCATTATTTCTAACTTAGATCACCACAAGGCGGTGGTGACAGGATACCAGCCATTGTCCTGAAGAAATGCGCGCCTGAACTGGCGCCTGCCCTCTCTAAATTATACAACCGCTGCCTCAAGGAGTCTTGTTTTCCTGACTGCTGGAAGTCCTCAACCATTGTTCCTGTCTTTAAGAACTCTGGTGACCCCTCCGACCCTTCCAATTACTGTCCTATCAGTCTCCTACCCCACTTCGGCAAAGTCTTTGAAGCCCTTATCAACACCGAAGTGATTAATCACCTGATATCTCATGATCTGCTCTCAGACAAGCAGTATGGTTTCCGCTTTGCCTGATCTACGGCCGATGTGCTTACGGCCATCACTGAATTTGTCTACCAAGCTATTCATAATAACGGTGAAGCTCGTGCCGTGGCCCTAGACATCTCCAAAGCGTTTGATAGAGTTTGGCATGTCGGCCTTCTTCGCAAACTTCAGGGTTATGGTATCACAGGTCGATTGTTTGACCTAATACAATCATTCCTGTCAAACCGGGAATTGAAGGTCGTTCTCAATGGATTCATCTCCAGCTCCTATCCCACTAACGCAGGTGTTCCTCAAGGCACCACCCTAGGCCCTACTCTGTTCCTCATATTTATAAACGACCATCCTGACGCCATAGACTCCCAAGTCGGCATCTATGCTGACAACACCACAATTTACTCCTGCCTCAAACACAAATCTAGTGATGCTGACAAAGTTAACCTGGCAGTTCAAATAGAAAAGGACCTCCAATCGGTTATGAAATGGGGCTAGAAATGGATGGTTAACTTTAACGCCTCTAAAACAAAACTGCTCTCTATTAACCACCACAAGGATCCATCCCTGCATCCCATTAGAATGTCTGAAGACCAACTTCTCGAGAGCTCCTCTCTGCGGCTGCTCGGTCTCACGCTGTCCGCTGATCTGAGATGGAACAAATACATCGAGTCAGTTGTATCGTCCACCGCAAGGAAAGTTGGTTCCCTGTGCCGAGCCAGGAAATTTTTCTCCCCGGAATCGATCCTCCAAGTCTATAAATCGACCATTCGCCCTTGCATGGAGTATTGTTGCCATATATGGTCTGGAGCCCCTGCCTCAGGGTTCTTGATAAGATCCAGAGACGGATATGCAATGTGATTGGCCCTGATCTGTCATCTCGTCTGCAGTTGCTCTCTCACAGATGCGATGTTGCCTCGCTCTGTCTTTTTTTACAAATACTTTCACGGTAATTGCTCCGAGGAGTTGCTTTCGCTTGTCCCTAGGCCTCATGAATTTAAACGTCCTACGAGGCTAGCATCCCGTTCCCACCCCTTCACCGTTGAAACTGTTAGATGTAGACGTCTCTTCTACTCCAATAGCTTCATGTCTCACACATCTCGCCTGTAGAACTCCCTTCCCTATTACTGTTTCCCTGACAATTACAATCTCCAACGGTTTAAGTGTTGCGTCAATCGACATCTCCAGTTGCCTTGATCTATCCACTTCCCTTCTCCACATCCTTTCATCTTTCATTCCTATCTGCTCTTGCTCCAAATCTTCTGTAACCCCCTTGCCTTGATCGACCCTCCGTCTTTCTCTTTCTCCACATCCTCTCCTTTACCACTCCTATCTGCTCTTCCTCCAACCCTTCTGTAACCCCATGCGTGATAGTGGCCTCCAGCCTTGCTTGGGGTGATACGCTCATAGTCACTTGCTTGTGAAAGCCAAAACCTTCCTGCCAATTAGATCAACCAGATTTATAGCATTAAAATTGGCTTCAAATTGAATCAAAAACTGAATACTATGGGAACATAAATTACATTCCCCATTGGTTAAAAAAATCAGAAAATGTATCTGTTAATTTGAAAAAAACTTTATTTTGGTGGGTTTTGAGACCATCAGAAATGAGCCTCTTTTTGTACAATTTTGAAAATCAAATTTTAATCGTGTATCTTTGTTAAAATTTCAAGCTTGTGGGAGCAGTCTACCCAGATTTTAGGTGGAAAAAATAAAATCTGAGTTTCATGTTCACAAATTAAAATACAAAATTATAAACAACACAAAAAATTATCTTTACAGACCAAGAAGACCCAGTTAAATATAACAATAATATTTATACAGTGTAATGAAAAGTTACAGCAGAGAAAGCTTATTTAAGCTTTATTCAGCATATATATTTATTATGCATAAAAATACATAATTTTGACACAGGGCTGAAGTGGAAGTGGGGAAAGCTAGTCATCACTAACTATCCTAGTCAACCACAAGCAATTCCTCCATTTACTAAAAGAACACATTCACCATTCAATCCTACATATACCACAATACCACATATATACAGGGTATGTACAAAATACCCCATAATATAAAAATTTCATAATGGCTCTAAAATTTATTTTTTACGAATTTAACTGTATTTTATTTCAGTTAAATTGTCATGTCTACTAAAATATTTAAAATATTTCATCAAAATTTTGTGTAGACGTAGTAGAAGACATATCATGTGGCTTTTTAGGGCCAATTAGGAAGAAATAAATAAATACAGTTCTGGAGCTGATGTTCTTAAGAGAAAATGTATGAAACTAACAAAGTTCGACCTCAAATATGAGACACACAGAAGTCACCAAGCCACATCCCTCTAGCTGCTTATCTTCAAGACTCTTTTCACATCCACATGCAAAAGCTACCGCGCTGACAAACTACAAAGAGACTGCTCCAAACTACGGTAACACAGTTCACAGTAAAAACTAAATTCTATCTATTGTATCTTCCGTTACTACTAATCACTCACACATGTACTCTTTCACATATATAACAACATTTCCCTCTTTCTTACATATGCACATAAATTGTTTATTTGTTGATACTACGTTGTTTTTTCTACTGGATTTTATTCTTTCAATGAAAATTGTGGGATTATTCTAATGAATTACGAGCAGTCCCGCAACAATATTTTATATTATTGAATCCCAACACTCCAAATTTTAACATTTAACAAAAATCCGAGTACAAAGATTCCTAAAAATTTTTTTAAAATAAAGTTTGCTATCGTTTTTACAATTTAGATGAAAATTAATCCATCTTTATATACTTTGAAATTACTACGTGAGTTTATGATTTATGTATTCTTTAACATTGCAAGAATTAATGTAATTTCCTTTAAATAATTTTAATTTTATACTGACCTCTCATTTTAAATATTTTGATTATTCAAGTTCATTACATTAAATACTTGCATGAATTCATATTAATAAAAACATATATATTGATTTAGAACTTTAAAAAATATTATAAGCTTCTGATAAGAAGATTTATAAAGGGATTTATTTTAGAAAAAAAATGGTGGATAACGTATACATGTTTTTAAATAATTCCATAACAAAAAAATTGGGTATAATAATTATTTCTTTCATTAATTTATATTCCAAATATTTTTTATGTATATTTCATGTTTTCACATTGTATTGAACAGATTTTCTTTCATAGAAGAAATTAAAAATCAATTTTTAGCTTCTATCTTTTTTTACTTTATTTTCTAAATCGTGGGATTATTCTAAAGGACCAAATTAGGAACATTAACAATATTTTATGTTATTGTATTGAATCCTGACACTCTGAATTTTGACATTTAACAAAAACCTGAGTAGAAAGATTCCTACAAATTTTTGAAAAAAATAAGGCTTAATATAGTTTTTGCAATTTAGACAAAAATTAGCCCATCTTTAATATACTTTAAAATGCAGATATCTTTCCTGAGGTGTTTAAATGTTACACTCTTCAATTAATGTTAATAACTATTTTAAATTACAAAATTGTACTTGGATTAAACGAAAATTACTTACAATATATATTACTTAATACATTCCTTCTTGCTATCAATTTTGATGGCACGGGTACACTAGTTTTTATATAATTGCTTTTTTATTATAAAATATTATAAAGGAAACTGTCATGAAGATGCATAAATCAAAAGCAAAAAAAAAAGGTTTAACAGACAGTAGATAAGATACTTCCCCCTAACTCAATTCACACAAAGAAGCTAACAATGATTTTCACAATTTTCTAGAATAACTTTAAAGATATAGTCATTTTGACAGGTAATATGAATTCAGAATAAAAAATGATAAACTTAGCCAAAACTTCTATGTGAAATGCTGGTGTTGCGTAGTTGCTGGTCAAATCCAATGTCTGGTGCTGGCGAACCATCCATAGTATTACAACTGAAGTGTACAGAATAGGTTATTGGAGTCTGGATGATATGCATGCAGCAGTTTAATTTAATTTTTGTTCATTATGTTAATGGATGATAATATTATTCTCTTGCATTAATTATAGACATTCCAAAACCTAAGGTAAGAAAATCTTCAACTCTTGTCATTACAACAGTTTATCATGTTATAATGACAATGTGGTAATAAGTATTTGGTATGTAGATGGTGAAGAACATATTAGGTTTATACAAAAGTTTTAATCATTTTTTTTTTTAATAAAATCTGTTATTCACATAAATTCATAGTATCATTAAGTTATTTTCCCTGTATTTCTATGAACTTTCCCACCAATAACCCAAAGTTTTATTTCTTTTGTTACAAATAGCAGCTGTGTGTCAGTTTGGCAAAATGGCATCTGATATAAAAGTATATATGAAGTAGAGGTATGCCATTGAATTTGTCCATACATAAAAAAAATTGTACTTATTGGCATTCATTGACACATGCTGAACATTTATGGAGATGAAACAGTCGATGCACACATAGATAATAAGTAATGCATTTCTTCAGTGGCAATTTTCATATGTGTGACAAGCTACATTCCAGCTGACCCTGTCAATCCACAAAATAAAGTGACATAGTATAGTATTTTTTTTATAAGTTTTCAAATTCTAAGATCTTCCTGTGTTGTTTGCCCTTGAGTTGAAAATCTTTTTTTAAATTTTACAAATTATTCTCAACACATGCTTGCACCTACTACCTGTGATGCATAAATTTCAGTGATACATTGCTTCAATTCCAGTAAACTTTTTCTCTGATAAAACAGTGTAAAATATGGATTTTATATTCAACCATAATTGGCACTAAAATGAATTCAAATTATAGCTTTTCTTAAAACTCATGCACTGACATGCAATAAAGAAATGATGGAACTAGTAGATAACTTAACAAGATGTACAGGACTGTTTACAACTAAGTAAATCACCAACATCATCTACTTTTGCTTAATTAGATTGGTAGGATGAATGTGTCTGAAATGCTTGAAACTTGTCAATAGAAGCTATCCATGGATCAAAAAGCATAGTTCTTTATGGAAAAACTTGACCAGAATATTTTACAAATAAAACTCTTAGCTGTCAACAAGTGGACACCAATTTTTTTAAACAATGGATGTATTATGTCGATTGGTTATTCTCAATATAAGTAAATGAGTGGAGTGACTGAAGTTCTTGAATGGATATGTGAAAGGCTAGTAATAGTTGCAATGGCATTGTAACCATCATTTGGGATCACATGATCAATCCCTAAATTAATAGAGAGATTTGTAATGAAATATGCATAATACCTGTCAAGTAAACATTAATGTATATAAGGCAGATATAATTTCTCTAGGACTGCTAGAATCTGGTTGCTTTAAAACTCAGTGAACTGTATTAATATTTTCAGAGCATTTGTGACTCCTTGTGCAGATACCAAGAAATAAATGTGTTATTGGATTTTAATAATATAATAATAAAATACAATAGTTTTTCCGTGTTGTGAAGGAAATCCCAAGAAGTGTTTCTTTCTCTTTCTTGTGTGTAATCCTCGCATGGCCTGAAACCCTGTTGCTGTGGAAAACATTTCAACAGCAACTGAGAGACTTCATTGTTTGAAAATCATAAGACAGTCCAGTTTGAATCTGCCAGCAGCAACTTGTACAAAGTTGAGCAAAATTTCACAACTTTCACTAATCACAAGGAAGACAGTTTTCAAGTAACCACAACCTAAAGTTCAGTAATTGGGATGAAAGGGTTACATGAGAAGAGAAAAAATTAACAAAAACAAGAAGTAAAGGACTATAGAGCTAACATATTCATAAGTAATCTCTGATGATTTTCATGTTTACATGGGAAAAGCATAGAATGTAAAACTGATATCCATACAATGCTGACATTCACCAATTTACACAATTGGAATAGGAAACTATAGAAACACAATTGAAAGAAATAATTTTGCACACATTTCTACAAAATTAAATCTTCTTACTGTTTCTGACAGTGGAAGAAAATATGCAATAGCCTAAAAAGTTTTACATTAGCCTTAAAAAGTGACACTTAAACCATTTACAACTAATTTACCACACTTTTCACACAGCCAAGATCCAGTGGCAGCCATCAATTTATTTAATGCTTTCCTATATGCATTAAATATAAAGTGACACTTAAAACATTTACAACTAATTTTCTTAATCACACCAGTATTGGCTAGCATTCATTGCTACATGTTGATAAGGGATTTAAATAATCCATCATAATATTTTATGAATATTTTAACTATTGCAACAAACATAAAAAATGTTACTGTGGAGTTATAAGATTTTTGCATATTTCGTTACTTCAATTTTCAACTAAATCTGATAAAACCTATTTAAAAATTAATTTTGAATATATTAATTAAAATTTACCGACTTCTTATTAATCAATAATGTAATAAAGCTATCAATTTTATAAATATGCAAAGAACTGATAGGTATGAAACCTGAAATAAGTATACCCAGTATACTTATTTCAAAATAGTTTGTTAAAAAATATGAAGGCTTTAACAAGAATAATAGATTCTCCTAATTCCCCAAATTATTGAATATTCTCTCCCATGAAATGATTAAAGAATGATCTGCCTCATAGTTGCTGAACTTGCATATCTGCCCATTGATGGTCAGTGTAAAATATCAGGGTATTGAAGATTAACTCAACACATTATTATCTCTCCTTACAAACGCATTTAAATAAAAGAAAATCATTATTTCCATATAAGGAAATATTCGTCATTCATTGACCGAATCGTTAGTACTGCTGTCAGTTGAAACTTATAAAACCTTTCTCTTAAAACAATTTTTCAGGAAAATAAGTTTCTCAAGTGCAGTAACTACTGTTGCTCTATTTTAGCATTGATGGGGTGAGAGTTCCATTCTAACCTTTTATTTGAAGTAGTGTGGAATGTCAACATCTATGTCATTATTTACTTTTTGAGTTAGTCAATTTATCTAAATGAATAAAATAAATAATATTATTGAAGTATTGAGTAAGAAGCTTTAATATTTACAGTTAATTACTAAATTCTATCCAGGGGTCCACAGGTATGGACACCCATGAACAAATGATTAAAATATTCACTACTTAATGTGACAATTCAGTGATTTAACATTAAACATTTACCATACATAACCTTTTCTCAACATTATTACAAACAATTAACTTTGATAATAAATTCTCTAAACAATTATGAAATTCTTTTTTCTTCCATTCAGTTTGCTGAATTGTTATTGCTTTGTATTATTTCAATTTATTATGCTTATTCTCTATAACATTTAGCTCTACTCAATTTTCTCTACTCTTATCCTACTGGATAATCCCCATCTTAACATGTTGCTATATTCCCAAGGGATGTTTAGTAACAAAATACCATGCAGTTGACCAAACAAACATCAAATATTGGGCAGACTTTTACAATTTGGTTACCAAATAAATATTATGTAGCCTTGCTGATATCTGGCTGTCAAATCAGATACCAACTCAATCATTTACAAGAAAAACAAATAGGACTGGAGAGAAGTCAGAACAAAAATTAAGTTTTATTTTTTGAAAATAAAAATATACCAACAAAGTATGAAAATAACTTCTCTTTGACCCTGTAAAAGAAACTCAAGAATGTTACAAAAGCTGTTTCTATTCACAAATCAGGAGCACATCTTTCCTCTCCAATGTCTATCAAAGCTTCCACTGATTGGTTAGCAAGAGTCACATGAGTGGTCAAGTCTGGTGCATACTAGCTGGGGAAGAGGAAGGAAAGTTATCCCAATACTGATAATGCAACCTAAGTCTACAAACTGGTGACTTGATTTGACATCTATAAATTTGTAACTCCACTTTGGAACAAAAAGAAACTTTCTGCTAAGGCTCATCCTTACTGGACAATGACATTATATAACATTATGTAAATCATAATATAAAAGGATGAAAATATCAAAATTGGTAGTAGAAATAACATTTTTAATATCCTTATTTTGATAGATATTTAAAGTCACTTTGCAATTATTTCAAAATTGAAGAAAACCCTATATGTATGTTATATATCATGTATGGTTGCAAGAGAATAAACAAAAACAACAAAGTACTGCAAGTGAAGTGGAAAGAAAAGAAGACAACATATGTTAAAATAAAATTCTCTGTATTGCCAGTATAAAGTAACAAGGTGGAATGTTTCTTAATGGGAGAGGGAAGCAACCTGGAGGATGGAGAAGTTGGTTGTGTATGGACCTGGTGTTGAAGCTTTTATCAAGTTGGTTAACCAAGAAGCCACTGGTGAACTCTATGACTGTCTGCCTACAGCTTTGAGTGTTGCTGAGCAGGTACTTTTAAGCAATTGGTGTGGATACATGTTTTTTGTCATACTACTGCTTTACCAGCAATGTTATTCTGTGTCAAATCAACAAGGGTTTGACCATTGCCAACATATTTTTTTAAAATTTGGTACACTTATAGAGCTTCATGATAGACATGTAAAATAGGCACCATTCAATATCTAAGTCAAAGGGTTTCCAAGATAAGACCCTTGCCAAAAAGGTGAATTTTGGAAAATAGTCACAAAGATCTATCCAAGTAATTTAAAATGGTACATAATTTAGCTTTGTAGGTGAAAATACAACTGAGATATTGATATTTAAACTTTGTGACTATTTTCCAAAATTCACCTGTTTTGGTAAGTGTGAAAAGATCATATCTTGGGAACCCTTTGACCTAGACATGTAAAATAAGCACCATTCAATTTCTATCATGAAGCTCTATAAAAGTGCCAAATTTGAAAAAATCTGTGTTGATGATGGTCAAACCCATATTGATTTGACACAGAATGACAGCAACATTTGTGGTTCCAACATTTAGATTTTATTTAATATTTTTTCGGGGATTTGTTTTGTGAGCCACAGCGATACTCATAGCCTCTGTGCAGAGAACAACTTTATTTTTAATTTTGCTTTTGTAGTGTTTACATTCAGCCAACAGGTTTTGATGTGGAGTGAATCAGAAAGAGATCCAATTTGAAGCATATATGCACCTTTATATTTCTATTATACTCCTTTAGTTAATCAAAAATATATTTGTCATTTTATGACCAATGCCAGGGCAGGTAATTCTACTAAAAATGAAAATTATATTTAAATATATACCATTTACACATAGCTAATTTAATTTTCCTAATTTTAATTAAAAATTTTCCATTCAAAGAAAACATCTCTTAGTAATATTAGTTGTTAATTTCTGTAAATAATACCACTTCTTTATTAAATTGTTAAAACAATGTTCTGCTTTTTTTCATTTGCAGTACATAGAGAAAAAAACTGCCTGAAAATAAGTGAAAGTCTCTCCCCTTTCCGGAATTAGCCATAATATTTTTCTCTCATTAATAATATTTGTTATTTATAGACAACTTTCAGGAATTAAAGAAAAGGTTTAAAACTAAAAAGAAAACAAAAAAGGAAAAGCAACACATTAAAACTTCAACCAGATCTAAGAGCAAGATAAAAACTAACATGACAGAATAAACAAGTTTTTTTTTAGTTTTTTATTTTATTTTAAATAACTAGTTAAACAAGAGGAAAAATGAATTTAGAGTTATGTTTGTAAAGAGAAAATAAAAGAATAAAGTAGTTTCAGAAGAGACTAGAAATTCAAATATTAAGTTTTTATTTAGAAGTTTAGCTATACAGGATAATACTAAATTATTGATTGCTTGGTAATGGAGCATATAGTTTAGGAGTTAATTCATTCTTACAGGTTATCACATTTTTAAATTATTCAACTTTATTTTCAATTTTATTTGCATTTTTTATATAGTCATCTAATACAAGGATTCTCTGATTCCTTACTGGTTATAGTTTTGATATTACTACAAAGTATTAAGAAAAAATCATATGTAGATTCCAAATCTAAACTTTGAAGTGATGATACAATTTGTTGGTATATTTGTTTGATAATATTTAAGTTAGGGCTCTGAGCTGGCCAATCTTTCTATACAATGACACCTTCATCAGCTAGACCTATGTTGCATGCTATCTATGACATGCTTAAAAATTTCACCTTTATCCAGATCTTGAACATTCACTTTTATATATCTCCATAGCATCAGACTCTTACTCTAAAACTTCACTGTTTTCATTGTATAACATGGGTTGTTTTGCTTTCACTTAGTAATTTTGTTTTTTTTCTAGTTATAAAAGTTGTTTTAAATTCTCAATGAATTTATGTTGAGATTTATATTTGGCACCCACTAAATACATTTACTTTGATAGAACATTTTTTTCTTTAAAAAAAATGTTTTCTTTCAAGTCCAAATTACATTTTGCAATCATGCAGATAGCAACTTTATCAAAGTACCTCCCATATGGTAAATAAATATTTAATTTTTGTTTATTCTAAAATCTTTTTTATTATTTCTTAACTTGTTTCAGTATTTTCTATTTCAGTAGCTAAATCTCAAACTGGTATGTTTAAAGGAAAGACACATCTATAAGCAAAAATTAGTAATCAATCAGCAATGCAAACTTACCTCACAGTTTCTAAGTATCTATCAGCAGATAAAGTTGACACCAAATGAACAATGTAATTTCATTAATTCAACACTATTCCTCAAATGCATTTAATACAAATGATTTAACATTTGCCATTCTGAATCCACATTTTTTTTCTTAATATGTTCCTTTAGGACATAGGTGATCATGGGTCTCTGCAGATATCTTCTCTTTATTATCTGGGAGCTACCATGACCTCTTGGGAAATACAGTGAAGTGTTTTTTTATTGCCTTCTCTACTGTTTTAAATTCAGAGTTTTCCTTTTCTTAGACTGGTTGCCATGAATTATTTGAGTGTTCATTATTGGGAATAAAGATCTTGGCTAAATTTCACTATAATAACAAATGACAGTAGTATGTAGTAGTTACATTATTTACATTAGTCAGACTGTTATCCTCATCTTCATTGCCATATCCACGTTAATATATTAATATGAAAGGCCATTTGGGATAACTTATTTTTTGCAATTTGATAGGAAAAACTGGATCTGTTCAAAAATGTGTCAGGAGACACTGTAACTTTTCAGCTTGTGGAGAAGACCAAATATCTTATTAGGTGTTGTATAGATGCATATTATAAGTAACTAAATGAAAATTAATCATATTACCAACTGGAAAAGGCCTATTATTATAAAATAATACCTATCAAATTAATAACATAGAAACATGTTATTGATAAAAAGAGACAGGAAGTTTTGGAAAAAAAATTTTTTTCCTGTACATGTACATGAAAACACAAAATACTATGTGTCTTATTCTAATGACATTAAGATTACATATTTACAACATAAATTACCATGAAACTAAAAACATAAATATGAAATTTGAATATAAATGTATTGCTTATAGTAATCTATATTTCAGTAATCTCTTAAGATTGTCTATACAAAACCAAAATTGGATCAATAGACAATATGAATGAATATTTCAGAATTTTTTTCTGTTTCTTTCTGATATGAATGCATTGTGCTGACACTAAACCTGCAGTGCAGTTGTTCAGACATCTAACCTGTAAAAGTATGCTGTTTAAAAACAGACTTTACTTTCCTAAAACAGAGTATATGCCTGTATATTTTAGCAATATTTAAAGAATTTATTATCTTGCAGAATCTTATGAATATGTTTAAAAATTAGTTATAATTGACATGTATTTACTAAACAGAAAGGCACAATAGTAGAACACTCTAAGAAGATTCATTCATTGGAATGTCTTGCAAGACAAACATGGAAGCCATCACTTCATGACAAAGCACCAACATTTTTTGTTTAAAAGGAGAATCAGTATTTCATTTTCAGAATTTTTTCATTTGAATTTTACAAGAGATACTTATCATTGTAAGGGGTTAAAATAGAATTTTGGTATAATTGAAAATTAATAAATGCCTACTGAAAGATAGATATCAACATTCTAGAAAGATCTCTAATATTTTAAATGAAATAAAAATAACCTGAGGCTTGATTTTAATTCATGAGGATTACTTACATGTTTTGTATCAAATATAATTTCTGGAAATGAAATAACTGAAAGAGAAAACAAAGCCTGTATTTTATGGATTAAATTAACAAACATTCAGAAATATCCAATACTGACAACTTTCACTTCTCCCTTAAAGTGAAAGATAAAATTTATGTCTTTGCATGGTACATGGCTCTTTTCGCATGTATTTAACTGAACATGTCAATTTCGTAATTTCTAAATAAAACATATCATTTGACACTGTTTATGCATGAATTTAAAATATCACAATTATCAAGCATTTTATGAAAGTGCATTTTTTCACCTTAAAAGATTTTCAGAGAAACTTTTAGCACACAAATATTGAAAATATTTGTGTATGAGATAGATAAAAGAAAATTCTATAATCATTTAATAAAAAACCTATTGCCCCAATACGGCATTCAATTTAAAACACTTTATTTCAATCTGTCTCTTTCTATATATAGCCTGTTGGTCTTGTCAAGAAAACAAATTTGATTGAATCTCTTTCAAAAATACAAAGAGGAGTAACCTGTATCTTTGAGAATTTTGATAAAATTTTAAATTCATTGTAGTGAATTAAAAGTTCTGCAACACAATCATGTTGTTTTATTTATTGACTGAACAAATAAGTATATATAAGTACACTTACATTTCTCTGAAATCTTTAAAATTTGTACATAAGGTTAAGAGTCAAAGAATTTTTATTCTCCTATTGTGAGAGTAATAAATAATATGAAGTTATCAATCTTAAGTTATTCTTATTCGTTATCATAAAAATGAACAATAAACAGCATTTTATCTTGTGAATAAAATTACTTCCTGACAATTTTGAATCTTAGTTTACATGCTTCTTAAAAGGTCAATTTACTTATTTATAATAGGATAATCATTTTGATATGAGAGCAAACCCTAAGCATTGTTAAATCATCATTACTTTTATTTACATTGTGCTCATCTTTGTTAAATTTTGGATGCTGTGTCCTCTGAACTTTATGTACCTTCCAGGTAACCTTTAGTTTATATCAAACTGAACCTTTATTTAATCTGGGGATATATTTTTCTCATCACACTGTCCATATTGAGGGATATCTTGTTTTTGTTTTTTTTTAGTAGTGATCAGTTATTGCTCATGTTGTTTCCACTTAGTTTAAATTTGTACTACCCATCCCAGGGACTGAACTCACAATTACTTTCTATGTAAATAAGAACATAATTGTCATTATTGAGATGATAGAGGTGGGAGTAGGAATAGCAGATTTGAATGAGGATAAAGATAATGGTTGTTAAATAGTCTAGGAGCTGAGTTGGGTCCTATGTAAACTTTTATGTCAAGAGATTTTGACTTTAGAAGTGAAGTCAGTCATGGACGGTAGCAACTACAAACAAGGGAAAAGGGGTATGCATCTGATAGCAGAGGTGATGGAACGGTTGCAAATTTCTTCATTTTTCAGCAGACTGGAAGTACACATTTCACAAAATTATGGAAAATAATTGACCACCTGCATTCATTACTAAAAAACCCCAACAAAAAAATCTTGGGAGAAATTTGAGGCTGAAATTTTACATTTTCAAGCCAAATTTGACCAATTCAAACTCCTTGGCTGCCAAAGTAGTAAGGTTTTCCAGTACTAGAACATCTTCATGAATGACATAGCTTCTGTGTTACAAGATCTCACCAGGTCTTTTTGTGAAGGTAACTGGAATCTCCATCTGTCTGCAGTATATTGAGCTATTCCTTTGTGTTTTGCCTTTGATCATGTCAACTACAAGTGATGGCTGCCAATGTACTATGAAGACTGTAGACTTATCTACTAATTTTCAGAGATATATGCTGAATTTTCAAAGGGTAACTTTGTAGTTCGTCATACGTCATGAAGTGGAAGTGCTGTTCCTATTGACCAAGCCCTTGAACAGGGGTATAATAAGCCAGTGAATAATAAGCAGTAATTATTGGATTCACCAGGAGAAAGGATGCTGTCTGCAAGTGGAACATTATTAAACATGAAAAATGAAGTCTTCTAGACTTCTACAAAATGTATGCTTTATACTCATCCCATCATGACTTCTCCACATCAATTTCTGAGGCTGATGTGTTTCAGTAGCTGTGGAATATATATTGAGACATGGCAATCCCTTTGATTTCACAAAATGCAAAGAGCTAGTTAACATCACCAAAACACAACTTGAAAAAGATAATGTTGACTTTCTCTTGAACTGTCTTTCAATTGGGGAAACAAGAAAAAAATATTTCTACCAAACTTGTTTGGAGGAAAAATTAGTTGGCCTTTTTGCAACAATACCACTCTCTAAAAAAATCCAAAGTTAAAGCAGATTCTTGTTAACTATGACATGACTAAAGGAACTGTAAAATTGTTAAGAACCGTTGACTATGCAAGATTATGTAAGTTTGATATGAAACAATTATTGGAGTCAGAAATAACTCCCACATCATTCTTCCTAACAAAAAATGTTTATCTAAGGAAAGCAAACAAAGCTGTAGTTGCAATAGAAATTAAGAAACTGATAACAAAAGATAAAATCCTATCATTTTCACCATCTAGTCAGCATAAAAGGATGATAGTCATAGACTTCATGGGATATGCTAGGAAGGTCCCAATTAAAAAGAAGCAGCTTAAGACATTTCTTGATCGTGTACAAAGTCTATAGAACACATTTAAAGCTTTTAATGAGAATTCTCAGAGGATTGACATAGTTTTTGACTTATAATATGCAAACAGTATAAAATCTCATTAGAGAAACTGTCATAGTAAGAGTGTGGGAAATTTAACTTCTATTTCGAGACTTGATCAACCACTTACTGTAGATATGGACAAATTTTGGACACTTTCCGAAAACAAGGTTTCATTGCAGCAAATTTTCATCAACTGGATAAGACAAATGAAGCTTGCCACTGTTATATTCTTGGGTGGTTGTCACAAGGAGGACAAAGCCATGTGCAGAAGCATTTTTCCAGATTCAAGCACTACAGAGCGTTTGTTAAAATGTTTTCATGAAGAGGCTGATGATAGAATTTTGTCTCATGTGAACCACAGCGTGAAAGTGGGAAATTTTAAAAGTGATACTGTTGTTTTTATTTCAGCCCTATATCACTATAATAAGTTTAAAATGTTCAACTTGAAAGAGCTGTGGCTCATTTCAGGTCAGAGTCAGTCAAAACAGTAGTTCCCATCCAGAGTTAGTTGAAAATATTGAATTTGAAGTTTTTCGAGATTTTGCCAACAGTCCACTCCCTAATGAGCTATGACACACCTAGCAAAGTGGGGACAAGTGTCAGCATTGAAAGCAACAAAGAAATATGGATACGAGTTAATTGTACTATTTTGGAAAAGATACTATCAGCAATGAGATGATAACATATGCTGAAAAATTTCTACTAAACTGCATCTCATCCAGTGATGTTGACAGTTTTGATAACCTTTGTTATCAAGTTTTTCATAAAAAGCAATCTCAATTTGACATTGAAAAATTGCTACCTACAATAGCAGTTATCAAACAGCATATTCTATATGCCTATTTACAGTATCACCTGTGTGTTCATTCAGCTTTCACTGAAGAAATAAAATTGGATCCACTAAGTGACTTATGTATGTGACACATTAGATGAAAATGAAGATTTGCAGCCTGCTGTTACTGTTGAACCATTTATCCCTGAAGAGTTTCCTGTTCCTTGCAATTGCTTGAAATGTGCAAGACCTAACTTTTGCCCCTGTCAGAAAAAGCAAATGACTTGTTGTAACTTTTGAAAATGTGAAGCAAAAGAATGTTGCAAGAACACTTATTAGTAGTAAAATTTCCCCCCATTAAAGACTTTTACATCATTTAAAGTAGGGATTAAAAACTGGCATATTTGTTGAGGTAAAAATATTTGCTGTTAACATGATTTTTTTAATAAAAGGGCACAGGACTACAGGAAAATACTAAAAATGTTTAGTTTGTGTGTGTGTGTGTATATAATTTTCTATGCAAATAAAATGAAAATTGGCATTTCTCACTAAAATTTGATATTTTCTTGCATTAATGATACAATTAATTAGATTATATAATAATCAAATTCTGTTTTACAGTCTAATAAAATTTCTGCATCGAAAAAAGTTAGGATCAAAGAGAAGAGAATTATTGATAATTTTTCTATTTCAAAATGGAAGTATTCAGCATGTTCTCATTGAGTATTTTGTCTTTCAAAGGAATATCTTAAATACAAGTTGTAGCACAAGAGGAAAGAAAAGATAAAAACATTCCAATTAAAGGCAAAAACAAAAGTAGAAATTATGAGACTTGATGATAATGAGATTTCCTTTGTAAAGAGACAAGTATATGTTTAATGATTGTTATCAAGTTTGCTAACATCAGATTTAATATGGACAGAAACAAATTTAGGTTAGCAAAGTTTGCTAGTTTTGAGAAAAAAAAACTGCTAATATACTGGCACTTCAATATCTTCTATTCAATATGTTGCATCATAGAATAATGCTTTTTATATTAAGAATTACATTTTGTGTAATTAAAGAAAATGAACATATAGTTTTAATGAAAGCAAGAAGAGAAAGAAAATATCTATGTTAACAGAATAGTTCTCTCAGAAATTTAGGGAGCCTATTCTGATGATAGTGTGCAAATCCACCAAAACACAGATTCTCTCTGCTTTGGTAAGTGGTAGCCACTAATTAACACAGTTTCCCTTTTTAAAAATAAAATATTTCATTAAGGTAAAGGAATATTTTGAGTTAGATAAAAGAAAAATTTATTTGATAAATATTTCAAGTGAAACAGTTCATATACCTTTTTAAAATTAGAACAAGATTTAATATCACCTATAGTTTTGAAAATATTTGTATATCCTAAACAATATAACATACGATGAACAACATCAATTCTTTATGAAAGAGTCAATTAGATATGAGAAAAACCTAATCAAAACATATAGCAGACCTTGTAGCAGATCAGTGTAATTTATGAAAAGCTACATTCAAACCTTTTACCATTAAACAGCAAATACATATTAACATTTTAAACTAAAATTTGTAGAAATCATTTTATAAAGCTGAAGAATTTTCCAATTCAATAACAATAATCTAAAGATAATTCAAACTATACATATGATCATAGTAATTAATAATAACATAAGTATTATTAAGGATAACAAACTTTTTATCATCTCGCATTGGTCACAAAAAATAAAAGTACTTAATATACAGCAGACAGAGCTATAATTAAATTAAGATTAAATATAAGTACAACTGTCTGTTTCCCACAGTGGGAAACTGGCAGTCACACATTACTTTTTAATTTTTTTTACTACACACACACACACAAAATAATTTAAAAAAAGATTCATTTGTGTGGATGATGTTTGTATTACCATAATGACCGACAGCAATACAAATTTGTCAGCTCTTGACTAAATGTCTTCCATTTTTAATATTGTAGCCGTAATAAAAAAATCAATTTTTAAAGAAATAAAATTTTCACTGTGAAAAATTTAGGAAGCAAACAGTTTTATTTTCAAAATAATAAAAAAATATTATAGCTTACACACAAGTATTGAAACAATCAGAAAGAGTTATACATGGAAGACAAATACAAAAAATTGCATGCAAACTTCAGAAATCAATGTATTATCTATTATATTAGTTTAATCTAAAAAAAATAAAAATAAATAAAAAACCTTTATTTAAATAATCTATTTCAGCGTCATATGAAAATTTAATAGTCCTCATCATTTTCATCTGTAAAATAAAGCATTATATAATTATTATTAACAAAATTTAAGATTTGTTCCATCAACTGCACACTGCACTTACCTAAATTCTATGTATATGTCCATATATACAATATTAACTTGTAATATATTGGTTAATTCTTCTAAAAATTGCATAAAAGATTCTACTGAAAATAATGTAGTAGATATAAATTTGTTCTTTCAATCAGTGTCTTAACTACAATGTAATTAGTGCAAAAATTGATGACAACTGAAAAACAGAAATTATTACAAGTTTGCATGCTTTTAGTTAATACTAATCCAATCAATATTTGTGTAATCTATTTTTAAAATATTTGCAGAGAATATTTTCCCCAATATCTTTGTATTACTGTATTTTTTGAAAATTTCACACTAAGGTATCCCTATAGACTTTTCTTGTATTTCAGTATTTTATTTTTCGGGGACTTATCTTTAAAAGATAATATGATCTACCTTGGTACACAACTGATAATCATCAAATTAAAAAAGTGAGTGTGCAATAGGTTGGGAAAAAAGCATATCCTCTTTTACATAGATGCCAAGTTTTATTACAATCCAATTAGATGAACTTTAGATTTTTAAAATTGATAAGTTTGTAGGAGTCCCCCCCACCAATATTTTATGGTGACAGTATTTACACAAAATAAATAACATTTTTAAATAGAAATAATATTTATAGCATTTTTTTTCTGTTTTCTTTCAATTAGCAGAAAAAAAATTGACCATAAAATTAAGTTTTATACTTTTTTTTTTTTACTCAGGCGTCAAATTCACATGATGAAAATTGGAGATATCAACAACTGGCTTATTTCTTGTTAACATGACACCCCCACATCAAATAATATCATTTCTCCATTTCAAATCAGGAAGTGCAAGGGGGTGGAGGCAATACAAATTTCACCGCTATTTAGATACAAATGAAACAATGCATGTTTTATGACTGCTTTTCATTTTGCAAGATATGTAATATGCAGCAGATTAATATGCATCATCAGACATGATTGAAAAAAGGAATGTTATTACAGAAAAAGAAAAAGAAGTGACCTTTATTACATGCCATTATTGAAAAAAAATGACAATAAGTATTCGATGAAATTTGAAAATAATCAATTAAAAAGATGAAAGAAAGGATTGTGAGCATTAACAAACGGGTTATATGCTGGTAAAGAGAATCGTAAACATTTTATAAAGATTCGAAAAAAAAAAAAATCTAATACTTGGACATTTAACAGGACACAATAAGGGTCGCATTATCTCCCTTGAAATGAATCGTCAGGTCTGATGCATTAAATCTGTCTTGGCATTAAAGAAAGTATATTTAATGCATAGCCTTAAAAAGTGACCTCATTATGTAATTCGATGAAAAAAAGCAAAAAAAAAAAAAAGCATACCATGATGGAAAAAGGCACCAAACTTGATAAAAACAAAGTTTTATCGTCAAAATGTCTATGTTATTAAATTTTATAATCTTTTCTAGCATGTTCAAAATTTTCTTGTGTTAGCGGGTGGTTCAAAAGCAGATATGGTAGATACAGTGGCCCATAGGAAATTTTAGTGTTTGCTTTATGGTAAAAACACATTTGGAAATTTTTTTGCAAAAATCAAATAATTGTTAGATTTTAATTAAATTTTCAGAACTTATTCACAAATGAATGAAATTATTTTTGAAATTCTTTTTAGAAAATCTTGGTAAAAATATTTTTTTATATTTGTTACCCACCACTTAATTTTATGAAATTTCAAGAAATTAAATTTCACCCCCATTCATATATTTGTTAAAAACTGGACTCCTTTGAGAGTTTAAAATCATCAATTTTTGGTTTGTAAAATAGAAACATTTAAAATCTGCCCTGAATTGTAAAATATAAGATGCAATTAAACTAAGGTATTGTTTAATTAGAAAAGCTTTAACTTTTAAAAATAAGATATATTAAGGACACTATTGTCTTAAGAAAAAAATTTTTTTTTTCAATGAATAATGAATTTTTACAAGAATTGTTTTCATTTTTAAAAATTTTAAATGTGAATAAATTAAGTTAATAGCTTAAGTTTTAAATCTTAAAATTCTGTATTAATTTCACCTTTTTAGATATTTTTTATTAAGGAAAAATTATATTTACTAATCATAAATGGAAAAAGCTTAGTATAAATCATCAAACACCAGAATTAAAAAAAGAATTCTGAATATTTTTTTTGTGTGCTGATATTTGTAAAAATTTCTAAAATTCAATAAAACATTAGATTATGGAGAATATTTCCCAAGTTTTAAGATTACCGTGTACTTAAAAATTATATATAAAAAGCGCTCTTGTTATATTTAATTACTTTTTATGGATAAAGCTCTGTAAAAAAAAAAAAAAAAAAAAAAAAACACTCCTTCCAGTCAATTTAGATTTGAAATAGAACAAAGTATTTTTCTTATTGGAAATATTAAATTTAATCTATTAACTTGAAATTAAATCTAAAATAAAAGCTTCAAGACAGATTTTTCATTTTAAAAAATTCATATTAAACCTTACCTAATGCGAATCTGTGGAGGTACTTATTACTATGTGACGCACAAAAATGTAATAAAGCAACAGTAAATTTTGTGTGTGGCGTGTATAAATAAAAATAAGTGTCACATACTGTAGGGTTATTTGCATAAATAAAAAAAAAAATTTGAAATAAAACTTATTTGTTGGCATCTACTCTAAGCTTTTGAAACTATTTTTCAAAAATATTTTTATATCCTACATTTAAATGAGTGTGGGTAAAAAAAATGAATATTCAGAAGTGAAATAATTGGTTAATGCATTGAATTAGGAGGATCTAGTTAAATGGCCTCCAAAATGAGTGAACTTGATTCAAGACTAACCCAAATCTTGAGATTTATCCACTTTGAGTATTTGCTAAAACTCAAATGACTATTACAAAAAAAAAAAAAAAAGCAAACATTCTAAAAACATTTTCATTAATTTTAAATGAAAAAAACCCCCAAAAAACAAGCATTTCAAAATTAATGTACTATTTTCACTAACTTGAATTATAATAAAGAATTAAATAATTCTTTAAATTTAAGCCACTTGGATATATTTTTAACAGAAATGCAGTTATATTAAATGGTAGTATATACTCTCATTCTATGACCTATGATCATGGTTCAAACCACTTTCTCTTTTGAAAAAGTATTCATCAAAGTAATTTTATGGCAGAAGTTTGGTGCTTTGCCAATTGTGGACTCCATTTGCTTTCACAATAAAATTTAAATCCACTGTTGAGCAGGAAGAATGCTGTTTTATTTACAACTGAGATCATTTGAGCATAATTTATTCTGTATTTTGAATGGAAACCTGAGAACCATTAAATACACACAAAAAGTATCAAATTTAAGATCAACAATAAAAAAGTCAAATAATCATTATATTACCAAAATATAAATGCAGTGTTAACCTTCCTCTTTCAGTAGAATCCTCCACCCAGCATTAATTTTGACATAAAACTGGAAAATGCTTAAAAATAATTCAATTTTGATACAAAAATAAAAATAATTCATGCCAAAAATGTATTATATACACTTAAACATAAAAGGATTACACAATCCATTTTTTTAATCAACAAATTTATGACCCCTTCATGATAAATAGTTATACTATGAGAAACAAAAAACAATTGTATAACTTGATTATGCATCATAACATGTGATTTTTCATTTTAAAAGGATCAGAAATTAGATGGAATAACCGTCTCTTAAGAAAGGGAGAATTACTTTTTTCAAAAGGTCAGGTTGGATGGAATGAGATTAGTCCATTGCATTACAAATAGGTTTGGTCTCTGAACAGCAGGATGAAGTTACTGGTTACCTTTATTCCTTATATGATCAGTCAGCATAACTTTATTTTATATAAGCAAACTTTGAAAGGTAATATCAGAATATATATACACACACATACATAAGTCAAGAAAATCCTTAAAAATCCATCTTGGTTATAATTTATTTCATAAATATATTTAAATATTCATCTTTTCAGACCAAAGGTTTTTTTTTAGAAATGAAATCAATCCATCCAGCTGACAGAAAAAAGAACAGGAAAAAGGTTTTATATTAAAAAAAAAAAAAGGAAGAAAGAAAAATAAAGATTTCAATATAACATTTTTAAAAAATGGGAGGAGAAGAAAAAGGGAAGAGAGAGAGAGTGTGTGTGAAAGGAAAGAAGGAAGAAATAAAAGGATCACCTTTTTCCTTAAAGGGTTGAACAAATTAATGTACTGGGTAAGAGATGGGGGGGGGGTGATCAGAATTAAGAGTTACAGTAATATATCTAACAGTCATGTCATTTCAGACAGCAAAACTCATCATAATAATCATCACAATTTTAAATTCATAATAATAATATCCAACATCAAAAAAATAAATTAAATTAAATAAATAATAAATAAATAAATCAAGAGATAAATAAACAACAAATTAAAATAAATATACAAGAATAAAAATAACGGGGTAATACTATCAATAATATTAATATAAAAATAAAATAATTAATAACTTAAAATTATAAATGATGTAGGCAAGATAATCAGATAAATGACCATATATAAAAATGTGAATACACATATGCATATATGTTAGTACTAATATAGTACTTACATTGAGCTCTCTTTGGATTAATGTCCTCCTTGGAATTATCCCTACCAATTACCAATGGTATTATTTATAATTGCTCCTTATATCCTTTTGGATTACTTTAATAATCTATGTTTTTACCATTAAATGGATAATTTTTCTTCAGACTATTCCCTGAAAAACATTCCCTACCCTTCCTTACATTCTTTCACTCACTGATAAAATAATTGACCTTATAAAAAGATTACGACGAAAAACTTATTTTTACTTAAATCCCCAAGACTTAAGTTTCAAAAAGGAAAAATATAATCTGAAATCTCAAAATACTCCACATAATAATAAACTTCTAGATCCCTTTGAAGCTGACATGTTTAACTTAATTAAAAAAATTACCTTTAGAAAACTATCTGATTCCAATATAAATTAAAAAAAGATATTAAAAACATCAAAAATTCTAAGATGTGGATTAAAGCTGATAAATCTAGAAATACTTACAAAATTGAACCCTTGAAGTATCACACACTCCTCAAATCACTAGTACAACAATAGCACTACTTCTTTAATTAACAAAGATGCTGCTGATATTGCTAATAAATTTGGTATTGCAGACAGAATGGGGAAAACTCACATAAAGAATATTTACTTTTTAAAAACCACAAACCTAATTTCGACAATAACCTACAATCATGATTGATTAATCCTTTCAAAACGGAGTTAGGCTTAATTTTAAAAAATATACTTAAAAGAATAATACAGATTGTACAAGGACCCTGTTATAATAATCTTTGGAAAGATTCTTTGGATACTATAAAATGGTTTCAGAATATCAAAAATAAAAATAAGGCTACTTTTATTCAGTATCTGTCTATATTTCTGAGATGAGGTATTATGTACACTATTTACATTATTCGGACTATTGTCCTCATCTCTGTTGCCATATTTATCACAATGTTTCAACTGATGTACACTCCAGCCTTCTTCAGGTGGTTGGAATGTCAAACTGAACCTTTTATTTCGCACGATGGGGTAAACTGTTCTAGTTCCACGTGCCATGTCTAATGGATGTCAGTTATCAGTTATCTCCTGTTAATTCCCCAGTTCTCCACAGCCGTAACCAGGTATTGAACTCACAACTCTTTGGGTCCTGTCACTGGATCTAACCAACACTTTTATCTACTGTGCCATGAGTGCTTAAGGACATCTGTGTATGAATTTCTGGGACTTATAAACTTAATGTCTTCAGCAACCATTTTTTACCAGTGAATATGGAGAGAAAAGGGAGATCACCGCATTCTGTGGGATCAGGTTGAAATCATAGACAAAGAACATTGGAAAATTCATAAACTTAAGGAATCAGCACATATGCTAAGCCACAAAAAATCTCCTGAGCCGACCAAGCACAGAAATGAATTCAATATGGGAATCAGTAATAAGGAGCATCAGAGAAAAGCAATAACAACAATGAAAATTGCAATATGAGCTCTGGTAAAAAATATGCAATGATAACAGCAAAAATTGCAATATGAGCACTAGTAAAAATTGGTTTCTGAAGTTTATAAGTCCCAGAAATTCATACACAGATGTCCTTGAGGACACATGGCACAGTGGATAAAGGCATTGGTTAGATCCAGTGACAGGACCCAAAGAATTGTGAGTTCAATACCTTCAAAGGCAGTGGAGAACTTGGAGAGGTGAATTAACAGGAGATAACTGATAACTGACATCCATTAGACATAGAACTAAAACTGTCTACCCCATCGAGCAAAATAAAGGATTCAGTTTGACATTCCAACCACCTGAAGAAGGCTGGAGTGTACATCAGCTGAAACATTGATAAATATGGCAACAAAGATGAGGACAATAGTCCAAATAATGTAAATAGTGTACTTTTATCCAATTTCACATTATAGATTTCTATCCCTTCATTTCAAAAGATATATTATTAAAAAGTTTAAATTTTGCCAAAAACTATATTACTGATGATGAATTTGAAGTTATCTAGCTTCTAGACAATCTTTACTAATATGTAACAATTCTACTTGGGTTAAAATTCTTAATGATAACTTTGACGTTCCTACAGGTGCATATGACTCCACTCAAATTGCTGATTTAGTAGGTATCTATATATTAGATACTCTTAGTAAGATTACTGATCCTAAACAAGTACGTCTTTACAGAGATGATGGGCTTATTTTCATCCCAGATAGTAATGGTCCTCTATCTTCTAGAATACAGAAAAAGATTATAAAGGCTCTCCAATTCTTGGGTTTTAAAATTGAAATCTCATCTAACCTTAAAATAGATATAAGATATCACTTTCAACTCCTCTAACAACACATTTAAGTTATTTCATGAAGAAAATCAAAACTCCTATTTATATGAATGTCAAATCCAATCACCCTAACTCAATAATTAGACAAATCCTTAACACGGTAAACACTTGAATTAATAGATTATTGTCTAACAAAAAAAAAAAAAAAATCTTCAATGAGAATAAAATAACTTATAAAGAAAGTTATTTAAAATTTATAAAAGTAATTTCAAACAAAAATTGGTTTACCAGGAAACTTTGAAAAACAATACAACTAATAGAACCAAACACAGAAAAAGAAAGACAATATTGTGTAAGACACACCTTTCTGTAAACTATCTAATATAAATATTGGCAGATATTTTCTAAATTTAATTAGCAAACATTTTAATCACAATAACCCTCGAAAAAATTTTCAATAGAAAAAAATCTAAAAATCAGTTATTCCTGCACTAACAACATACAAAATATTAATAACTCACACAACAACCAATTATTAAAAACATTTTATGACAGCAACTCACCAGGAAACAAGCATTCTTGTAATTGTAGAACTGGAACCAACTGACTAGTTGGAAGTAGCTGTAATTCGGAAAATGTGGTATACCAAGCTACCATTTTTCGAAAAGAAAATATCAATGATAAAAAGTATACATAGGGATATCTGTTGGGAGTTGGAAATAGAGACCGTACAATCAATGGCATTCCTTCTCCAATGCTTCTTTAAGACACCAAAACTGCTCTATCCAAACATTATTGAAAATTAAAGATAGAGGCTCCATCCAACAACTTCTGGGACAGATACAGTCTATGCATACAAGAGAAAATTATGATTAGATATAAAAATGCTGACCAATTATTGAATCAAAAGAAAACTTATTTTCAAGTGTAAACACAAGAACAAATTTAAAATTCCCCAAAACATTGACTTTGGGGAATATACACTTGAAGTGTTGATTCTGTTTTATATGGGCACTGGCATATATGTGTATTCACATTTTCATGTATGTGATTGTCTTGCTTACATCATTTATAATTTTAAATTATTTTATTTTTATATTAATATTATTGATAATATTATTTTTATCCTTTTTTATATATATATAAAAAAGGAAGAGGAAAAAGTTTATATATATATATATATATATATATATATATATATATATATATATATAAACTTTTTCCTCTTCCTTTTTTCTATCGTCTGGACAGATTGATTTCATTTCTAACAAACCTTTGGTCTGAAAAGATAAATATTTAAATATATTCATGAAGTAAATTATAGCCAAGATGGATTTTTAAGAATTTTATATTGCTCTGTTACTTACATTGAGCTCTTTTTGGATTAATGTCCTCCTTGGAATTATCCCTACCAATTTATACATATAAATATATATCAGCGGTGACTCCAGGGGTTTGTCTTGTTGGGCTTAGCCCAAGTGAGTCAACATTTCAATGCAACAAAATTTTTTGTAGTGTGTCATTTTCATTCTCAACTTCAGTCAGATCCAAAATTATTTGTTTTAACTTTGTGCATCAAAATATTGACTGAAATATATTTTATTGATATTGTTCATAATAAAGGAAAAAAAAAATACAAAGAAAGAAAGTAAATAAAAAAAAGAATGAAATAAAATGAAAGTGGTTAGTTGGGCTGAGCCTGATTGAACCTGGAGATATACTTAATAGACAATGTATTTCTTGCTTTAATTTTATAAATAATCTTTTAAAAAATTTCTAATGACTTGTATGCCCTGTTTTTCAAAGATCACATTTTTATTTCAAGTTATTTATTTCAAATGTCCATTTTAAATAATTTATTTCACACAGTATAATTTTAGCAGAATGTATATTTTGAGAAAGGGCAAATTAAATTTAGCCCTACCTTAAATTCAGTGAAAAGTGGCAGCCTTAATTCGTTGACAGGAGGGGTAGTGTAACTGGGATAGTGTTGAGGAAATGTAGTATCAGTCAGTACTACTGATCATAAACATACAATAAAATTCAGACAGAGATACATAAACACACTAATGCATAATCATATATATAAATACACACTCATATGTATCTATTGATACACATTATTTAAAAAAAAACAAAAACATATTTGGCTTTGTCTTCACTCTTTTTTCTTACATGTCAGGAAATTTTTTTTAAATAAATGTTCATTTTTATAGAATTATTACAATTAATATTAAAATACCAAAATGTGTGTTTTTTTTAAAATTTCATGCATGGAGATTTTCAAAAATTATATATTTTAATTAGGGTAAAGGAATCATTTTAGCATCTAAGTTATACTCATAGTATATTTTGTTAAAGATTGTAATGAGCCCAACAAACATGTATATATATATACATTGAAATTTAGAGCTTTTAGAATTTTAAATGTTTGCTTTTATTTAAAAGGTTTTCTCAATGTTTGTATATCAGTTATTTCAAGATTAAATGTCATTGGGTTCATAAAACTGATTTTTCTGCATTTTTCATAATACTCTGCAGTAACATTATTGGATTTTGTAGGAAGTTTTCTTTTTTAAGTTGTGGTCATTAGCCATTATTTGTTTGTGCTGTCTTGGTATGTACATTTATAATGGAAACAACTTTTTAACCAAAAGCAATTCATCCCATTTTAAGCAGGTCACTTATGTGAGAAATTAACTTCTGAACTGTTAATAGTAAGATTGCATGTGACAGCTGTTCAGGCAAATTTAGAATCTTCATGAAAAAAATTGATACTGATAATTCATTTTGTAGATTATATTTGATTTATTTTCAACACCAGAGAATTTAAAAACAGCTGTAAGTAAATTTTAATAAATCCTTTGTTATATACTTGTGTAATTCTAAACCAAACCACTTGCATTTAATATTCTTCAAACTTGTGAATTTTAGATAACAAAAGAACTTTAAGGCACCTTACAACTCTAAAAAGAGTTAGTGATTATAGCTTGATCGATTACATGAATTATTCAAGACTGTTGTTAAAAATTAAAAATGAAGTAAATTTAAAGTTAAATTAAAAACTTTTAAAATGACCAGGATTTAATATCTTAATGTTCTTGGTTGTTCAGTAAATGTTAAATATGAATGCAATTAAGTTTCAATTGTCTTTGATGTTAGCAAGCTGTTGTCACTAAAAGATAATCTCAGTTAATGTATTTTGTGGAAACAAAGGAAAATGAGCTATCAGACTTGAATCTATGCTGAACTTTTCCTCAAAACTGTCAAATAATTTCTTTTGTTCAATTAAAAACCTTTCACATGAAGATAATTGTCCACAAATATGACTTGGAATTAGTATATGCTTTGTGTATATAAAATGTAAACTAGATTAGAGATTGAACGCATCTGATTACTATGTGAAAATGTATTTTTTAAAATATGTTGCAGAAAATTAGGTTATGTCAGTAGCTGTTCACATAACCCAAATCCACTAATTTCTTTTTAATATGTAGTGAAACAAAATACTGTGGAGAAAATTTATATCTCTAGAGTTAAATAGAGAAAGAGGCTGAGCTATAAATGTATTACTAGCACCAAAGCCAAAATTCATTTTAGGTATGATATGATTTGAAATTCTGAGATATTTAAAAACATCTACTTCCAAAAACTAATCACAAATGTTTATGAAACAAAATATTTTAAGTATGAGACAAGTAACTGAAAAAATATAGCAAATGTTTCATGGAGTGAAATCTGATCAATAAAAAGTGACAATTAGAAAATTATATTTAAAATCAAAATTTATACATTTATTACATTTTTGTGGGCAGAATATTGATTGCATTTTTTAAAATTAGACTTGTTATTAAAAAAAAAAAAAAAAGACTGGAAACATTTACAGATGCCATACAGAAGAGGAGGTAGAGAAAGAACATATATCCTAAGTATTCCTCATATTTTCACAATCACTTGTTAACTGCATTTCTCAAGTGCTGTAGCCAAAGCATCCATATCAACCTGCTCAATATCTGTGGTAGTGTCAGTGTCTAGTTCCATTTTGAACCTCTGTTGGCAATGTCTCTGCTCATGATGGCTGTAAAATGAGCGGACTGCAGCTTGACCAAAGCAAATGGTTTTCGGTACTCTGAAAATACAAAGACAAAAGTGTGTATATTTTTTGTGGAGAAAAAAAATCCAACTTTTTTCACCTGAAAAGGAAAATAAATTCACCTTTTGAACATTTCTTATAGGGATTAGTTTGATAAGGATAAAGAAAATAATATATAATTTGGGGATTTATTTTTTTGTACGAGATATCAGGCCATTTTAATTAAATACAGTAAGTCACCCTGTTCTTAAGGAAACCATTGTAATTCAAAGATTTTAAAATAACTAAAAAGTTTAGCATTTTATCAGGATGCTTTTATTTTGCTTTCAAACAATACTAAATTTGATTTTAGAAGAAAATCTAGAGTAGTAAGGAAATACTGAAAATTATAAATTCTGTTTATTTCAGCTTGTTCCAAATTTAGAACAAATTAAAATTTGAAAAAAAGCTTTTGAAATTTCAAGTTTAATTCTCTGCATAACCAACAGTTTTATATTGTCATGTCTTTCTTTATTAAATGATAAGAAAGGATAATCACCAATAAATGTCAACAAAGTAGACAGAACTTTAGCTTACTTGTAGGAAAACTGAGTTTTTTTATTATTTTTAGAAGAAAATGATCTGTTTATGTCTCTGGTATCATCAGATATTTCAGATTTCCTGAAAATATATAAAGTGATACGAATTATTATGATAATTCAAATAAGATTCATGAATTTTAAAAGAATATCACATTTTTGAACATTGTGAACAAATAAACACGTAATTTTAGATCAATCAATTTAGTGCTCTTGATCAATTTATTTTTTTTTTTCAATATAATCTGTCCATTTGGGAGAACCTATATCATATCAACCTTATAATCTGATAGGAGGATTATGGAATAAATTTTATTCATTGTACAAATGTTCTTTTCTTCAAAATGGCATATCCCATCAGGACATAGGTGATCATAGATATCCACAAACTCCTCTTTATTATTTTTTCATTGCCATGATTTCTTGGGAAAGATGCTGGTGTGGTTTTCCTTCTCCACAGTTTTGAATTGGTTGTACTTCTGTACTGACTATCACTCATGATTAGCGGACCTAGTTTATCCTACTTTTAATCCATAGACAACAGGAGAAGAAATTCTCAACATGAAATGAATGCAAGAAATAAAGCCCAAACTTCTTAAATTCAATTACAATAAAAATAGCATCTTCTTTTTACATATTTCCCCAGTTTTAGTAACAGACTAAAAACGTGCTCCTAAGTACTATTCAGTAATTAAACTGAAAACAAGCTTACAAAATATGCTTCTGTTGGGGACGAGTGAATGTATTTTGTTTTCTTTATCAGAAGGAAAGAAATTATCAGAAGGAATCTTGTTCAGCTGGCGTGTTCGTAACATTCATCCTCAGCAATAATAAATATTTCACACAATTGAAATATAAACGAGACAAAGGGTCATTTAAAACAACACAAACATTTATATACAATTCAAGAAATATTTACAGATATTAATTTGTGATGTGAATGTTTATGTGTTTGTGTTTGTATTATGCGATCGAGCTTATCTGAATGTTTAAGTTTGTTATGAAAATTAAAGTCTGATGAAATTTACAAAATAAATGTTCGTTCACACTGTAATGTGAGGGTGTATGTATTTTTCTACGTATTGTTTTATGTTATGTCGTCAAAAGTTGTGTACCCTTAACTGTAAATTAAGTTCGATGTCGGTTCGCTATTTTACTTAGCTGGTAGTGAATGGTGATTATTCAACTTTTAAAAGTAAAATATTTGAAGTTCAAAAGGTTCTTGTTCGTCAGAGAGGATTATCAAGCCAAAACGTTGTTGAGTCAGGAGTTGATTTCATGCGGGAAAGTTATTATTCTGAGTTGCGTGGATTCCGTTGGCTTCTCTCTGGGTGTGGTGTTCTGACTAACTTAACTAGTTGAAATTCTTCCTTTTATAGCTTTTTGGAATTAAAATCGGCTCACAGGGTTTTGCGCGCAATTTATTTTCTTTCACATGCACTTCAAACTTTTCAAGCTGTCAGTCAATAGAAAGTCTAGCTTACAAAAAACAAGGTTTTCATTGGATTGTTGGTGTACGTGGGTGTGAAAATGGATTGTTCCTATACACAGGGGTACATAGGTAACGTGGGCGATTCCACACTTCCAAATAAACAAAATAGCTACTGATAGAGGCATATTATATAGCATAAACACAGAAAAGAATAAAATACATGAAAATAATGAAATCCAAGATAAAGATTTACTAGCTTACTTTAGTTTCTTCTGTTTATCAAACCGAAAATTAGCTGGGTACTTATGTTCATTAATCATGTGTTCTTTTCTTTCTTGGCTTTTCTGGAACTTCTGTCCACAAGACTCAAGCAAACAACAATACTGTGAGAAAAGAGGAAACAGTTTACAAGTTGACAGATAAAAAATATTTTCCCCTTTCTATAACCCTAATTCTGTTGTAATTTTATGACTTAGCATAAAAATTAAAGCAATTCAATAAGTTTTTAACAGTAAATATTCAGATTAAAACTTATAGTTCTGACAGTCCAAAAGAAAAAATAATAATTGCACAAGTTTCCTCATACAATCTCACAAAACTTTTCTAGATTGATTGTTTTTAATAAGCTGTTCTCCAAGAATATACAAACAAAACTGGTTCACATAATTTGCATCCAAGTCATGAAATGGTCTGTCACAACAGATTATAATAGCAAATTGTAATAGAATAACTTGAAAAATTACTTTGATGCTGTCACTTAGGAAGGCTTTTAATAGGGATATTAAAAATTTCTGCTGTTGCAATTGAGAGATCTCAAATGTAACAGTAAATACAAAGATGTATGAGTAGATCAGGGGAGAGTGCAAATGCTGATGTAACTGATAAAATAAAAAATAAAAATTAAGTCAATATGAAACTTTGATGACAAATTTGTAAAAGTTTTAATTAAAAATGACTATACCAGACTTAACATAATATGCATAGCTCAAAGAAAGATTGCAGAGCTGTTTTACTTTTCTAATTATCTACATCAATTCAGATGCATTATTTATGTAAGAACATTCATTTACTTTATGTACTATTTGAAATTACATTCCAATTTTCATATTATGTTGTTTTGAATTTGAAAACTACAAAACGTACAGAACAAAAACCCTTTGCTCTCACAGGAAATAAGTGTAAGCTCAACAGTCTTATTTTTCCTCAAGTATGGAGTAGAGTGTCAGAGTGATGGTTAGCTGACAAACAATAACAAGTGTAGTTTGTCACCCAGTTCATCATTATTGTGACAGAAGCAGTGGGCAGAACAACAGAAAACTAAGGATTTACTAGTCAATATTAAGAGACAAGGTAGGCTGTGCGCAGTTTAGCAACCATAATAATAAAAACAGAAAAATCCTATTATCCGAGGCATATAATTGAATATTGAAAGGAATGATTTTGATTTTACTCAATTTTTATTATGCCTATTGAAATAAAAAGCTATATAGATAAGAAACTGTCACTTTGACATTTTTTATTTTATATAATCAATTACAAGCTATTTTAACAATGTATAGATAAAAAATATTGCTTTCACCACATCTGAATTTAAAAAAAATATAGAATCTCAAATTGCAAATAAACATAATTTTTTTCTTCACATGAACATGGAACATGAAAATATGATTTGATGCAGATAAATAATACATTTTCTAAGATATTTTTTTACTACAGTAGGCTAGCAAATCTTGTAGAAACATCTCAATTCTTTTGATAGTAGTCAATAAAGATCAAATCAGAATGTTTGGTATATTTTTACATTCTGTGCATTTTTCTAAGGAATTTATTATCTACAATAAATGTGAGTGGGCTTTGTAACATATATGGAAAACATGGTTTCACTTTGAATGTTGTTCTGTTAAAACCCTTGAGAATTCTCTGTATGCCAATCTTTATTCACAAATAAGACTATTTTATTTATTTTATGTTACTGAATCAGAAATTACGTTTGGAAGAATGCTTAAAATGAGAAATACGACTAATAAACACATTTTGTGTGTATTTATAATATGTTTAAAAATATTTAAAAGAAAGTTATTTTATTTCTTTTGCTTAATTACCACTGTAAATGAAGTATCATTAGAGAGCAGAATAAAGAATCTTTACAGTAATAAAAACCTTATGTTTTGGAAGTTATTTGAAAACTGATAATTTAAATGGGTTAAAAGAAAAAAGTGACTAAAAATATTATTCTGTAGATTTATAACACTTTAATAAAATGCATGTGATCAATCTTAAGATTTCACTGCAATTTAGATTTTACATATAGAATGTATTGTAACTAATTGTCGATTTAATAAATATAACCAAAAATAAAAACTAATTAAAATAACTTAAAAATTAATTTTTTTAAAAAATTGTATTCAACACATATGTACAACAGGTTTCTATTTTTAGGACTTATTAGTACCTTATACTGATTTACAAGTAATTTCTTGTAATTAATTGCAAGTTTCAAAGATTCTTTCACTATCTGAAAACCAGATGCCCCTAATGCAAACAAGTGACACCAAACCTCAAATCTGATCCTTCCTATAAATCAGAATTTGTTGAGTAATATAAAAAGAAAAACCTCTTCATTTCAGCTTAGATTTTATCTAAGAAAGCATAATCATGTCAACTGCAGGCTAGGCGGACAGGGTGGGGATTTTAATTATACTGGATTTAATTTACTATATTATTGGGACATAGAATACAATTAAACATTTATAAATGTAACTTAACTAAGTTTAAAAATAAATCTAATTAGCAAGCATTCATTAATAAAAAATGGCGAATTTAAAACTGACTGGACTCTCAGAAAAATCAACTTACAAAATTTACTTTTAACTGAAATTTACATTTCTATCAAATTCATTAGGATATAATCAATGCAACAAATATACACAACAGAAAAACATTTTTTTTCTTTACAATCTGTTTTGTAATAAAAAATTTAAGACTGAATATAAATTGCTAACATAAGATAAATTACACCATTGTGAGATTGTTCATTCTACTTTCAAATTTACAGATATAAAGAAAACATTTTGATACAAGATTAAAAAAGTAACCTGTTAAAAGATAGTTCTAATTATATCATCAATAGACTTAACTTACCATAGGTTTTTTATCACACATCACTTCAAACATAGCATCATGCCACTCTTGAATGTGGAGACCCAAAAGGTAAGATGATGGAAATACACGACGGCAAGTAGCACACAGGTTTCGGTGTAGACTATTATAATGACATTCATAGCTGAAAGAGAAGAAATTACTCTAAAGACAAATGAAGAGTCAGTAAATAGTTAAATTTTTTAAAATTACTAGATCCTATGAGTATAAATTTCAAATGGTTTCAAATGAATTACAAAAGTTACCTTTTTATGCATGTTAAGTTGAAAATGACTGAAGAGATATAAGCCTGCTTCAGAAATTGGTGAATCAAAAACGTATAAATGATTTAAATCACAATACTGCTAAGTCACTTTAGACCAACAATATTGATATCAAAGGTTAAGCCTAAATTCAGATGGTTCAATCTATCTTGAAAACATTAAATATACTAAATGTATAAAGTCAAATTTTGATTGATGTATGCAAATTCAATTTCTTATTTTGTATAAAAAGAAAAAAAATCTTGATTAATTAAATACTTTCATTTAATATTTATTGAAATTCAAAATTTTAACAGCTTTATTATTATTTAAATCATATGTACCTGAGCAAATTCTTAAACAGCTTTTTGCAACCAGCCAATCCACATGTAAATTCAGGGATTCTGGTTTAAAGAGAAAATGAAAACAGATCTGAAAATTTACACATTTCTTTTTTTGTTGAAATGTAAACTTTTTTTTTTTTACATGATTAGTTTATGCACCATGAGCTTTTGGGCTTGTGTGTCAAAGTCTTTGAATTAATCTAGTGTTGAGAGTTTACTGCTTAAAATAAAAAACAATTTATCAACAATTTAAATACATAAAAAGATTTTATTAGTTCAATGTCAAAAGAGATTCAGTTAATCATAGGATGCTTAAAAAATATTTCTTTTCTTCAGGCCTTTCAATATAGACTGTATACCCAGCTCTCTGAAATTTTTGTTACCTTAGCTAGGAATAGAGTGTTGGCCTCAATTTCAAGACTGTAATCTTTGAGCTGCTCAATACTAATTAAAATAAGCAATGAGAACAGTATATTAATATTACAACATCCACTCTGATCATCAGAGAAACAAATCAACATTTGATAATGACGATAATACAAATAAAGAAGTTTTCTATTTTTAAAAATCTTGTGCAATGCTTAATCTGTTAAGCCTAGAAATCTGATCAATTGCTGATATACATCTGAATATATTTCACTATTTCAAAATTGTGTAACAGAACAAACAAGGAGTGATGAGCAGTAAATATACAATGCTGCTCATATCAACAACCTTATTCTGCATACATGTATAATTATTTTTGATGATTAGAAACTGCAATGTTGTACCAGTAAATAGATGGAAAAGAAAAAGGACTTCTAATATCTGCTCCCTTTGAGGAGAGAATAAGAAAATAATACTTACTGGCTGATGAACTCGTCCCGACTTTCAAGTGGGATTTGTTTTGACAAAAGGTTGCAATAGATGTCACCTTCCTCAAATAAACTATCACCAGGATGCAAATGGCGTTTTGTTGGGTTCCACTGCCATGACAATGATGGTTTTCTTTCTAATTGCATGATTGGTTGTTTTTTTTTTTCTTTCCTTTTTTGCTCAATATCAAGTTTACTCTTTTAGACAAATTGGAATGGTTTATGTTGCATTCTATCTATGACTCCTGATTGAAATAAAATTAACACTTATTTTCAACATTTACAAGGAAGTAATATATTTCATAGGTGTTCATTTTGTGAAATTAATTTTTTTCTTTTGTTTTTTCCCCCCTAACGGCAATTACATTTTGCAAATACTTTGGTATTTTCTTCAAGAGCTTAAAAACTTTTTTGCCATAAAAATGAGATGGAATTAATTTTATTTTTGAAGCAATAATCTGTTTTAAAAGCTTAGATTAATATTGAAATTCAAAATAATTGCTAGAGAATTGCAACTTGAAATAAATAATAGTCTACAACAAGAATTTTTTTGTTAGAAAGTTTTATTTTCTAGATGCATAAAAATGAAAGTTAATTAGAATTAGATGGTTTTCAGATGTTTTTTCTTTTAATTTTTTTTATTTTAATAAAGAAAAAAATTATTAATAATTTAAACTAGTTTTGCAGATTATTTAGATGTATAAAAGTGTGTGAAACTAGATAAGTTGAAAGTTTTAAAAAAATCAAAAGGAAAATGAAAGAGTAAAAAGAAGAAAGAAAAGTAGTTTAAGGAGACCACATGGACATCTTCATTATTACTCAGTGAGAGGATAAGTAAGCCGATTCATGAGGTCATTAATTTGTGTTTTCAGAGTCTCAACAATGTCAGCAGATATGAACAAGTGAGTATCATCAAGATCATTGATGACAAATTTCTTCCCTAAACTATTTTTGTCATCAAGTTGAAGGAGAAATTGTTTCATGGCTGGATCACATTCCACTAAAATTCCCTTTATCACATTGACCATGATGAGAGCTCCAAAGAGATTATTAATATAAAGAGATGAACCAACAATTCAACACAATTCAAAGAGCAAGAGTTTTTTAAATTTTCATTAAAGAGCAGCAGCTTTACTATGGTTTACAATTGGTAGGTGAAAATCTGAAAAGAAAAAAGAATAGTTAATGCATCATTGAGTGAATTTATCAGTTAAAACTACATTCACATTGAACGGATATCTATATTTTACTATAAGTTTAAGGTCAAAATTTTAGGAAATAAGCCTGAAAAGTCTAGAGATAAATTTTATATGAGTGATAGCTTCATTTGTTTGCCTTATTGGGCCTTGTAAAGTTGGCCTCATCCAATAAATATATATTTTTCAACTGATATACTATTTTTGTATTAGAACTTCATATATTATATACACTACAAATATACACTTCATAGTTGACAGGAAAGCAAGAAGCTGGAAGAAAGTTCCTCAGGCAAAAAGTGCAAGAAAAGAAACTATTTGAATAGAACTTAGTTATATCTAGGAACTTTAAATGATGAAACCTAGCTGCCAGTCTAATACTGCACTTAAATTTGTGAAGTTGCAGTACCAAAAAGGAAACATCACTATCATGAAAATATTTATAGAAAAGGCATAAGGAAGCTACATTACCGCAATGTGAAAAATAAGTGAAGTCAAGAGGCCAAATCACATTGCAGATTCTTTGGATTCTGTTAAGAATTTCTAGACATGGAACAGAAGCACCAGATCAGATGTGACAGCAATATTTGATGCAGGGATGAATGGTAGGCTTATAAAGTTGCAAGATAGTAGTGAGAAAAATTGCCTAGCATAACACAGTGTATCAACTTTTGTAGCAACAGGCCCAGCGTTTGATTCAATGTATTGTAATTGTAATCATTCCACTTCATGTTGGTGGAAAACAATAGAGAGAGAAGGCTCAATGAGTTACTCTCCTGTAAGGTTAACATCAGCCATGATGATGAAAAAAAGCAATAAAATTATTTTTGATGATTAAAAGGAGAATAGTTTTGTTTTGGAGGCATTAAAATTAATAAGCCATTTCTTGCATTTTGTACATCTCCATTATCTACAGTAGGCAATAAGAAAAGACTCTAAAAATTCAAACTGTCTGAGCATCACACAGATTTTAGTGCTAATTCTGCTCAATGATCTTTTATAAAATTCTTCATTTGAATGCAACAACATAATAGTGATATTATTTACCTTTAGAAATAGTTTTTATGAACTAAACATGGAGATTATAGGAAGGTGAAAAAGTAAAGTCATTTAAATATTTTTCAAAGTAGATTTTGTTTGAGTTATTCAATCTCTAATTTTTTTTTCTTCTCATTACTATGACAAATGTTTAATTAGCTTTAAAGCAAAAATAAACCAAATGTACTTACTCCATTTTTTAACAAAATATAAAATCCAGCTGAAAAGGTTGAGAAGAACAAGTCAATTTTGTCTTTGGTGTGAAACTGCTTCTATTCATAATCCATTCATAACAAAGTTGCAGTCATAATAAATATATAATTCAATTAACTGATTTTCAATATAAATTTAATTTAAGTAAACATGATTGCTAAAATATAAAAAAGTAGAACATCTTATAATGTGGAAAAGACATACTTTCTAGCGGAAAAGTTTAAAGAAAAAAAATGATATTTTTCTTTTCATATGGATAATTTTTTTTTTTAAGTATTCATTTAAAATTTAAATGGAGATTTATTTTTTCTACCCTAACAAAATAACTGTTTGATTTTGTAATGAATTTTTTTTATCATTTAAGTAACTGATAAAAATACTTAATTTTTGAAATTTTCTTCACATTTTTCAGTAGTGATGGATTATAAAAAGAAGGGAGGGAGGACAAGTAGTAAAGAAAAACAATTCTAGAGAGTAAAAACATTTTTTACTAAAATCTAAAGTAAACAATGGACAAAAAATGAAAAAGAAGTTTATAATGGTAAAAAAAGAAAAAAGGAAATGCAAAGCGTAAAAATTATTCGTTTATTTTCTAACAAATTTTCAAGCATTAAACAAACAAAATCATAATGAATATATTGTTGTAAAAAAAATCTTTAAAAAATGTACTCATTGTAAAATTTTCAATGAAAATGAAATGTGAAAAATTCATGATTATTGGGCCGTTAGCCTAGGTTGTTTGACATTAAGATAACATTTTTAAAAAGTACGTTTTTTAAAATAGTAAAACGCCAAAGGGCATTTATACTGTTAGTGTTTTTACTGTTTTAAGTCGGATATTCATTAAAAAAAAAAAATTAATGACGCAGCTAGAAAAATTTAAAAAAAACAGAGTAATAATTATTATTTTTTTTTTTTAGCCTTATGCAAAATAAATTTTTTCATGAGCAATCTCCTGTGTTGATTCCAACAGCACCTGAAGGAGAAATACTGGATTTGTAATGTCAAGTAAACGTTCTTAAGAATATCAGTAAATAATATTTACTGATTTTACATACTCACTATTTACTAAATATGTAAAATTCGAAACACATGGTTATCTTGTGAGAAAACCAGGGCTTTTCACTAGTGTAAATTATCCCCCCGTTTTTATGCTTCATTCTTAGTGAACACTGAACAAAGACTATCAAATTCAGTCTGTGAGAAAATATCGCATTCAGAGTGATTAAATTCAAAATGTGAAATAATTTTAAGTATGTTCCTTTTTACCTTAAATATTTCTTCTTTTTTTTTTCTTCTTTCTTCGGTAAAAATGAACGGAGTACTAACGTTGTCGTCATTACAACATTACTTGCTAGAGTCAGAAACTAAAGTAGCCAAATCTTCGTAGTAAAAAGGAACAACTATTAAATGTAAATTTACAACGTAAATTTTACTAAAATACAAATCAGAAAGAATAATGAAAGAAATTTTTCCCAGTTTTTAATTTTTGCATTTATTTATTTCTTTTAGTTAAAAAAAAACTGCTATGTTGCCTGATGATAACTAGCTTTGCCCTTTTGCAGATAAAAAAAGAAAGAAATTTTTGTCGGATTTTTAAAAAATAATAATAATCATTTGTGTGTGTTATGTTTCCAGTTTCTTGTAGATCCAGGTCCAAACTATGGTCCTTCTTTATGCTCTATAGGAGACATGTCATTTAATTAAAATGGCACTTTTCTTATGACATAGGGCAATCTTCTGGTTAAACCTGTGTATGATGATGTTGTAGGGGCGCAGAACATATTTGGTTTATTTCTCTCTCTGGAGATACAGCTGGCTCAAGGCCACCTCCAGATGTACGTTCCAAATAAAACCTCTTTCCCTATTATTTAATTTATGAAGATCAAAAACTCTTGACCTTAGACAAGAAATGAGAGGAAATAAATTGAACAACGCATTCAATTTTGTGACATGAAACAAAGAAAGGTAATATATATTCAACAAATAATTACATTTAGGTTGAGTTGCATGCGAAAATGGTTAGTTATGCATAAGTTGCCTCCCATTAGCCGTGGTAGATTACATGTCAAATGTTTTCATATTAATAGACAAAGTTTGTTTGTGCTAATTGTTGGTTGACAAAGTCTTAGTAAGAATAAGTGAGTTGGGCGAAGGTTTGTCTTGAATAGATTCATGTCTGTCCCTTGAGTATTGAAGCCGCAACAATATTTATTGCTGAAAAAATACAACAAATGTGGCACAAGGCCAAAAGATGGGGTGGGGAAAAGGACGGTCATCATTTGTCTTAATTTTAAACTTAGCTAGCCACAACCCAATCATACCAAACAATATTCCTACCACCAAAACAACACATTCATACTTACCTTTCTTACTACACCCACCAAAATACCTCATTGTCTCAATGAAAATTCTAATTAACCCCATATGTACAAATAACGTCTCTTGGGGGAGGGGAATAAAAATAACAAGTTAAAAGAATCCCAATGATTATATACAATGTGACTTAAAATTATTTACAAGAAAATAAACAAAATCATGTTAGTAATAAAAAAAACCACAAATCCTAAATGTGATAGTAAAATCAGTTAACTGGACGAAAACGATACGGGACTTCAAAAATCTAGAAAACATTCATCCATCCCAAGCACTCACACACACACGCACTGATTCAGACACAACAAATACGAAAAAACACACCCACGAAACGAAAGGCGCCTCGCATCCACCAGAGAACTGAAATCACTGACCACCTAACGAGGGAGAAGATGGGGAGTTAAACTAAAGGAAAAGAAAAGGGGACAGAAAAAAGGGGGGACCAATGAGCAAACACACCCTAGCTAAGTTTACAGAAATAGAAAAGAAAAACTAAAGAATCAAAACCAAAAACCTATTCTAGCCTAAATCCAGGGATGGGTTGCCCAAGTTCAACCCAGGAAAACAAAATCCTGATGCCTAACCGGCATCAAAATGCCACTCCACGTCAGCCCCTTTTACTCGACACATACGAGCAAGATTCACCCACCTTTTGCCAAATTCTGATGAGGTGAGCCGCCGCCTTTCCGTCTTAATCTTGACTTTAAGCTGATGCTTAAAGAACAAGATCAGTTGGGAAGAAGTGAACTTCTCGCCCTCATAGAATTCGTCTTCAAATCACGACTCTCATAACCCCTAGTAAGCAACAGAACACATAATGTTCAGCTTTCGTCATCTGTGGCACCACATTGCTACAAACAGAACTGGCCTCAAGAACAAAGAACTTTCCCTGCAGCATGCGAATCATGAGGCCTTCAACAACGGCACTACCACCTTGCAATGAAAGAAGGCGTGACCAATGGTCTCGATCTCTCCAGTACAGCGACGGCAGTTTGGATATTTCTTCAAGCCTGCAGAATAAAGTCTCTTGGCGACCCAGAGGGCCCCACGAATCACCAGCCAGGTGAGTGATGCCTCATCATTATTGAGGCATTTCAACACAGGCGCCCAAGGCCATATCGAGCGAGCCTCCTGCTTCGTAAGACCGACCTCGTCAATCAGATCATCCTGAACGGCACCCCCCCCCCCCTGAGTAACACTTGATACAATGCCCTACGAGATAACGCCTGGACGTTGGAGAGGCCATCCGACGCCCATGGGGGGCGTTTCAGAGCATAACGACATTCGCGGTAGAAGGTGCATTCGGCTCGGGGTGTACGGCCGGCCTCCTCTCGGCATGAGTGCACACTTCTCAGGGATGGGAAATGTTTACGGACGTCTTCCTTCCAGAAGGCGCCATCCTCATCCGATCCGCGACACATTCGGTCTAGAAAGTTGATGCGAAGCATATATTGACGAATCTCAATGCTAGGCAGACCACCCTCAGAGGGATGAAGGCAACAGATCTCGCGAGATACCATAGCGGCTTTGTCTCTCCACAAGAAAGAGAACAAGAGCCTTACTAATAATACTAGTCTGGTAGACGGGAGTGGAAGTACAGAGAGTCGGTAAAGGAGAATCGGGTAGATGTGTGAAACACATACTTCCGCCCTCCCCTTCAAGGAAAGCCTCCTCCGAGACCACAGATTAACCGCGATCTCGGCCTTCCCTTGTACCTCCGACCAATTCATTTCCAACTGGAGATCAGGACCGAACCAGACGCCGAGTATCTTGATCGGCCCATCCGTCCAGAGGCAAGGTCCGGAAAGAGAAACTCCCTTTCACACACCCAACCGCAAGCCAACAGACTTATCGCGGTTGATCTTGGCCCCTGTCACCATCTCATATCCACTGATCTCTTTGCTGACTTCGTCAATCTCGGCTCTGCTCGACGCAAGAACCGAAACGTCGTCAGCATAGGCAGAATACCTGGCTGAGGTGTTAGCCCCAGGTAAGGAAATTCCGCGCACGACCGGATTCGCCTTTAACTTGCGATGGAACGGTTCCAACGCAAGAACGTAAAGCAAAGGCGAAAGCGGAGAACCTTGACGAATGGAGCGAGACAATACGAAAGGCTTCGATCTTACCCCATTCACCTCCACCAGCGCACCGGGGGTTGCATACAAAAGTCGATCCAGGAGCGAAAGTCGGTTCCGAAACCGACCACCGAAAGGACAGCCTCCAGAAACCGATGGTCAACCCTATCGAAGGCCTTGGACTGATCTAAATTGATCAGCGCGGCTTCACTGTCGACTTGTTCTAAGATCAAGCGTACCATATGCAGGTTATCCTGAATAGTCCTGCCCTTCACAGCACAAGTCTGTTCGGAGCCAATCAGACTAGACAGGACAAGCTGCAAACGGTTGGCTAAGATCTTCGCCAAAATCTTTAACTCTGTGTTTAACATAGTCAAAAGGCGAAAGTTATTTAACCCATACCCACCGTTCTTGTCCTTACGCAGCAACTTGATCACACCCCTGGTGAAGCGTTGGGGTATAAACCCCTGCTTCATCCAGTAGTTGAAGATCAGTTCCAGCAAAGGAACAAAAACGGGCGACTGCCTCAAGTAAACTTCGTAGGGAAGACCATCTAGTCCCGGAGATTTATCCAGGCCAACCTGTTTCATCGCTTCTCAGATTTCCGACTCTGTGATGGGGCCCTCGCACCCAGCCGCTTCAGCTGCCTCGAGGCAGGGAAAGTCGACCAAATAGGCGTCGAACCGAGCAGGGCTCAGACCGGGCTCCCTGGTGAAAAGATCCTGAAAGTAATCTCGAAAGGCCTCACATATGCCCGCGTTTGTAGTCACGGTCCGATTATCCGGCAATGTGACGTACGCGATATGTCGCCGAGCAGCGCTCCGATTTTCCTCTGCACGCAATTCAGCTGACATATTCGTCGCTTCAGAGGACATTCTTTTTAACCTAGCCGTAACTACCAGAGCTTGATCCTTCTTGATAAGCAAGGAGGACAACTCTGCCTTAGCTAAGACTATTTCCCCATTATTACGGGATTTCACTGCCCGATCAACTTTTTCTTCTAAAGCCGTTTGTGCCGCTAATCTATCTAGATTGGGTCGACGACTAAAATCGGCAGCAAACGTTCTAATTTTGGATTTTAATTTATCCCACCAGGCGTTCCCTAAAACCGCCTCCGTCAATTCCCTCTGTATCATTAGTAGCAGCTGGTCCCGGAAATCCTGCTCGCAAAATAATGAACAGTTTAATTTCCAGTACCCAGCCAACCTAACCATAGGCTTATCTAAGTTTACACGGACCAGGACAAGCCTATGATCCGTATAAACTACATAATGGAAGCTTGGACACCCTAAGAGCCCTACATCGACTCTCCTAACTAAAACTCGGTTGAGGTAGCTCGCAAGCGTCCCAGGAGCCGAGTTGCCACTATTTTTCCAAGTCCATGCAACCTCCCGAGGATGCTCATTACGGTACTTATCGACACGATCAAACTCGCCGATAAAATCCCGAAATGGTTTCACGTCCCGGATGTTAGTACCCGAATTTAGCCCTGTCAAGGACGGCATTTCAATCCCCCGCTAAAACTACCCGACGAGATGTCGTCAAAAACAGCCCGATCTGCCGAAACAAAGCAGGCCGCTCAGAATGGTTATTGGGCGCATAAACCCCAATGAGTCGTAAAGCCTTATCCTTTATGGTAACATCCAGCACACAAAGCCTGCCCGCCGGATCTGTGAAGACAAGAGTACATGCAGCCTTCAAAGACCTGCTCACTAGCCAAGAGATACCCCTCGAACGACCATCAAAACATGCTGAATAAAAGGAGAACCCCTTAAACAGTATGTCCTCACGGTCATGAGAAGAAAATCGAATTCTTGCACACAACAAACATTCACCCCGAGGCGCTGAAGGTCACGAGAGAGCCTCGTCCTGCGATACTTGGACCTCAGGCCCTGCACATTTAAACTTGCTAACCAGAGAGCCATAGTGAAGACTGATTAGGGTTGTTTTCCTGAATTGAACATAGCCGGGGTAGGGATACCGACAGCATCTCCCATAGACCCATGGCCCATCTCAGTCTTGATTGTACCGTCTTGGGAGATCGGGCCGATATCCCAGGGGAAAGTCAATTTTAGTGCTCTATAAAGGGAGGGGTGAACAAAAACCGGGATCCTCCCTGCACAAAATTGCTTCATTTTTCTTAATTTTTCGTTTTGTACGATGGCAGTGGGCAGGGTCATTTTTAACGAAGTTATTGCTTCGTCCAACATGGACCAAATCTGTTTCGCCCCAGTTTCTGATCTTATGACCGTTAAAACCCTTTGGGCGTTTGGAAAATTATTTGGATCATCAATGTTTCTATCTCCAAACTGTTTGATGGATAGTAGGTATTTCAGGTTTTTGATTGTGTTGCCATAGTCTCTGGCTTTCTCCACTTGTAAAGGGGAAATTTTACACACATCGGTACCTGGGTTATAAATGTGCTTGGGTTTTTTCTTTTTATCTGTGGAATCATGAGTGGGGCTCCTGAGCCTTTTGTTAACTGGAGGAGGCATTTCAGGAGGTTTAATAGGAGAAGGGCTGGGGGTATTGCGGGGTGCATTTGGTTGTCTAAAAGGGCTGGGGTCTCTACTGAGAGGGATTTGGGACTGGGTAAAAGTGGAAGGAGATGCAAGTGGAGATTTCCCTCTACAAAGAGGGGATGAGGGACAGGGAGAAGATGGTGGGTCGGAGGATGTTGGGGAGTGGATTACTTCGTAGAGGGGGACTTTGGTTGACGGGATGTAGAGGGCTGAGGAGACTGAGGAAGTGAGTTCTTGGATGGAGAGGGTTTTCCTTTTCGTTGTTGGTCCAAATTGTTTTTTAGTTCCTTTATATTTTCAGTTTTTTCGAAACCGGGATCATATTTCTTTTATAAATCCCGGATGGTCGGAATGGAGGCCGGGGCGTCGCCCTTACTGTTGTCAGAGAGAGAGTGGGGCTGTAAGTGTCTTTAGTCCCAGGGGCTTTAGAGGACTGAGGACCCGCTGTCTGACGCTTCCCTCTGGCCCTGCCAACTACCTGCCATTCCCCCTCTTCCCTCTCCTCAACCACACTTGCAGTGGAAGAAGGCTCTTCGTGGAATGGGGACTTAGATGATGACCCAACCGGGGGTACAACCACTCCGGTCCCGGTAGCTGGCATGCCCATTACAGGCGTGACGGTTTTTAAAGACTCGGTCAGAGGGGGGGTCGATTGAGACCTGACTTCCAGAGGCCTTCTTCTCTGGACAGGAAGAGGAAAGGTGACCAGGCTTTTCGCACTTCCAACAAACTGGTTTACGGCCGGTCACAATGACCGGCAGCTTCAGGTCACTAACGTCAAGACAGTTGGGGACGGAGCCGAAGGCTTTATGATCGAGCATAATATCGAAGCTCCATCCCCCAGTCAGGCTATCACAAGAAGCACCCAGAACTTCGCCATACTGGGCCAGAAAGCCGCCAGGTGCTCCCCGATAACCTGAGGAGGGACCTCATATACTGCCTCATGGTCCTTCGCCGGCCCTAGTACTCTGTACGAAGGATCAAATCTTTTGTTATTAGATCCCTGTTTGTGGCTCTTATACAGTCTTCGGCGGTGGGCAGCAGCACGTCCTGCATGAAAAAACCCTTGCCCTTAACTTAAATCCCAGGGACTCCAGTGATTTTAACACTGTGTCTTTAGTCGAACGACAAATTTTGCGCGAACGCTTGTCGACGACAAAAACTGACACTATTCTTTTCTCGATCTTCTTCAGTTCAATTGGATCCTCCAAGAGCCCACCTTTCACCACAAGGTGTGCGTAACTCTTGGCATGCCCCAAGAACTCCGCAATATCGATGATGCATTTAGGAGGGGACTTCCAACGAGAGGGCGATTCCCCGGCTTTTGTATTAGCAGTTGAGTTGTCATTTGTCTCGTCTATTTTCTGTAAATTTTCGGCCTCCGTAGTTTTGGAGGCTTTTTTTGAGGACTTCTACAATTTGTTCGTTTGTAGGAACTGTGGGTAGGGCGGGATATTCTTCATTATTATCCTTGTCAGGTGGATCTTTCTTTGGATTAAACAAGTGCTTCCTTACTGATCTCCTGAAAGAAGACATTTTGGTTTTTTTTTTAAAATTAAAACGGAAGGTACTTTTTTTTCCTTCTTATCCATTTTTCAAAGAGAGGGGGAGGCGTGAAAAAGTGGATGGGGAATAGTTTAAAAAAATAAAGGACAAAAATCGCCTAAAGGCGAAAACAATAAAAAGGAAAACACGAAAAGGAAAATAAACAATAAAACGAAAAAGCTAGACAATGAAAAAGGAAAACAAAGAAAATACGAAACTTCGACAATAGCCGAAGCTAGTTACAAAAAATTCAAAATGGCCGACACTAAGAAAAGCGAGTCGAACCAATAAACAAAAGAAAATAACTACATAAATTAGACAATATAAAGATTAGAAACAAATTTAGTACAGAAAACAATTAAAAACAAAAACACGTAAAACTTAAAGGAAAGAAAGAAACAAGAAATTAAAATTAGTCAAAAATAAAGCGAAACGCAGACAGGGGTTACAAAAGAAAGAAAACGAAGATAGATTTAAAAGAGAAGTTAAAGAAAAATAAAATAAAAAAGGAAAACTAGAATTTAAAAAAAGAGCAAAAATTAAAGGGGGTGGATAAAAAATGGAGAGAAGAAAAAAATCAAAAAACTTTTTCAAAACAGTCGTAAAAAGGTAATAATAAAATAAACAAACTTAACCAAAATGAAATTCAAACGCAAAAGGGTAAACTCCAACAACAAAATCGGGCGATAAAGAGCAGTCAGCTAACGGTCAAAATGTCTGTCCCTTGATTAGTGAAGCCGCAACTAGTAGTGAAGCCGCAACTGAGTGATTTCTCGCGGGAAAATGTTTATATAGGAGTTCGAACAACCTTGTAATTTGGCGGTAAAAAAGATTAATACTCACCTTTTTTCTGATTGGCTGGATCTACCCAATCAGGGAACATTTAACATATTACAAATCACATTCGCTTATTATGTATACACTTAATCTAACATATGTGAGCATATGTGAGGATGTGCGTGTGTGGACGTACAGTTCCACAATGTTACCAAGGACAATGTTAGCACTGTAAAAATTGTCCATTCCTTTTCTCACGAAACGACAAAATGGGGTCACACATCCAAATATCACTTCTCACCGGCTAAAACGCGTGTTCGTCCACCAAGCTCAGAAAATCTAATTTTATTTATTGTGTTTTCATACACAATTGCGGCACAAGGCCGAAATGGGGAGGGGTTGAGGCTGGTCGTCACTATCTTAGATTAGATCCTGATGAGAAAGACGGTTGCCTCGCAAGACTTCTTCCTGTTGTGTCGTCCAAAATCACCATTTGGGCCGTGGCCAGCAGCGTCAGAAACACCGTTCGTTTCACCCAGGAATACGGGGGCGACACATTGTCACACGCGTATGCGCAATCAATGAGCACGAGCTTTTCGGAAGCGAGACGAGCCGTCAACTTGCCGACATGGTCCCATAAGGAGCAGACCCGGGGACAATGGTAGAAGGCGTGCGAAGCCGTTTCCTCTAAACCAAGGCCACACCGTTCACAGTCTGGCAAATCCGCCAATCCTCATATGAAGACCTTGTCATTGAGAGGCAGCCGATTCCGAGCCAATCGCCAGGTAAGCGAAAACTCAGAGTTACTGAGATAATCCGCCGCTGGCGCCCAAGACCAGAAAGAGCGAAACTCCTCCACCGACAAGTCGACCTGCTCACGTAGGGAATCCTTCGCGACCACTAGAAGACGATAGAAGACCTTCCTAGTCCGAGAAGGTGACTGGACCGAGGAACAGCTGTGACACTATTTAGCTATGGCAATTGGCTAATTAATTAATCATAGAAATTAAAAAACGGGAAATACTTAAGGTGAGAAAGAGCTAGATCGAAAGACATACCGAGCGACATTATTTTTTTTTAACAAAAGAAAAATGTTAAAAGATTTTATTTCAATTATAAAGAAAGATATTTTCTTTTCGCAGAAGATGAAAAATTCGTAAGAGAAGCAGATCGGTTCTGTCAGAATTAATTAATGCCATGATAAGAGAGTAACAATTTCACCACACACGTAGCAATAATAGAAATTTCGATTTTGGTCAGCTACATGCAGCTGGGTTATCTTGGACACCGACGAAGAAGCCGGCCGTATGAAAACAGATCTTGATATGAAAAAAAAAGAAGAAATCATTGATTTTGCTTGTTCAAACTGTTCGCGACAGACCTTCGGTCGCCAAGAAGAGGGCATCTGGGCAATTGGGACGAGAAAGACAAACAGATTAGTCTCCAGGTGGGAGCGACCACCCAGTTAGAAGTTGACTGCGATCATTAATGAGTCGGTAGAGATTCTGCTAAGTGGATTTTGGGTGGCTCAGGATAATATATGATAAAAAGAATTTTTAATTATGGCAATGTGAACGACCCCAACCGCCGTAAAAACGAGCCCCGCTCCTCCCGGTTGTTAGGCGCATAAACCACAACGACACGAAATGAACCACTTTTCACGGCAATATCGGCCACGATCAACCGGCCCTCGGCATCGGTATGCACAAGGTCCACCTTCGCATCAAGAGTACGCCTAACCAGCAAAGAGACTCCTCTGGCCTGTCGGTTCCCATATGCTGAATAGACGACAAATACGTTAGAAAGCACACAAGCATCGACGTTGCAAACAAAGGGGGTCTCTTGAATCGAGGCGACATCCACGTCGAACGACAAGAGATCACGGAGCAGGCGAGCCGCCTTACCCCGATACCTCAAGCCATTTGCATTCAAACTGGCTATGTTAATAGACATCTTCTATGCCCGCAAAAAAAGAAAAGAAAAGTAAGCACAATAACCTACTCACATACGGGCCGGAAATCTGCAGCTGAAGGACCCCGACGGATTGTCCCAGGCTCCCTGTGCCCAAATTCGACGTCATCCGTCCATCCGAGACAATCCCACCGACGTCCATGGGCTATGTTAATTTCAAGACCCTGTATAGAGAAGGGTGGAGACGTACCGGGATCCACGCTGCACAATATCTCAAAAGTTTTTTCAGGTGTGCTGTGCCCGTATGGGCCATCCGAATGTCGGGAAAGCCATCTTTGGCTCCTGTAAATGGGATCATACTCTTAGATGCCTTCCCGTGTCCCTAATTCACGTTATTACCCCTACGGCCCGAGGGAAATTGCTGGGGTCCTGTACCGACTTACAGTCAATTTTAAAAGTGGCCCCAAGGGAGGCTTTTTTTGAGTTGAAAGGTCCGTCTCTGCCTCTTTCCTATCAACTTTGCAAATGTCTTCCACCTTGCCAAACTATTTTTCCCCTTCTTTTTTCTGGATGGGTGAGGCGGGGTTGAAGTTGACAGCGCGGCAGAAGTAGATGGAGGTATAAAAGGGGTGGTGGACGGAGCCCTAGTTGATGAGAGACTCCTTGAGCGAACATTAATGTCCTCAGGTTCTACTTGTGAAGCAAGAAGAGATAATGATCTCACATTCGTCCAGCCCACTTTTCTTTCTCTGTGGGCGTCTCATCCTCTTCCTCTTCCGTCCCCCTCTTCAGAAGACAGAGGTGGGGGGCGTTACCTCCGCCTCCATATCAGACTCGACTCGCTGTTGCTGCTCCATTAGGGTTGGTTCTATTGGTTGGTCTTTCTAAGGTTACTGACGCTCCTTTTTTGTGTTGCTGCATTCCTTGTTTGGGTTGCTGTTCCTGGCTCTTTGGTGTTGAGCGACCAGACTTTTCAGTTTCTGGCCTCTCCTGGGATTGTTGCTGTTGTTGCTTTGGGGTCTCCTGTTGAGGAGTAGGGCTTGACGCTTTCCGTCCCTTTCTTGCCACACCCCTCCATGCATTATCCGGCTCTTTGCCACCCACATCTGCTTTTTCCGCTGCTGCTACTACTGGGCCAAGCTGCGATGCGAGTTTTTTTCCAGGACATACTTTGGACATATGTCCCAACTCCCCACAAGCCCAACAGTATGGTCGCCTTCCCTCAACTATGATTGGCATCGTCTTATCTCTGCACTTCACCATGTTGGGAATCTCCTGGAAGTTCTTTCTGGTTAAAGTCCCCAGTGGCAATTACTGATTTGCTCACTGTCGCGTTTACCTCTTCTACTGGATCGTATTGCGCAAAGAAGGCCCCCAGACGATCGCCACTGATGTCAACTGAACCCCATGGACGGTGATTTTGGTGAAACTCGTCCCCATGTATTCTGTTTGGAAGCAGACGGATTTTGTAGTCAGGGTACTTCCTGCTAGCCTCTTCGCCTCTTCTTCTGTAGCTAATAACAGGTCCCATAAGGCATTTGACCTTCTGGCCCAAATCTTCGGACCTATGTGAAGGCTCTTCAGATCTTCCTCCATTGTTTCTCTGCTGACCCCGATAAGCTTCCGGGTTCCTACGTCAGTGGTCAACAGGGAAATAGTTATTGATTTTACTGCATTCAACGCTTCCGGTATCGTTAGAAGCTCATTTTCTTTAATGTAGGCATCATATGTGCTTCTTAGGCCGTTATAATATAGAGAGTTTTTTTTCGACCTCTTTTCACCTCAGGCCGTTTTTTTCCGGCGATGGTGTATTTTGACATGGCACCGTTTGTGCCTGAGAATTGTCGGCCATGTTGTTATAAACACGGCCGAACAAATAACAGTTTTGCCTGCTATGTAAGTTATTCTTTTTTTTATATATACAGGCATAAAATACACGAAATTCAAAAAACCAAATAAAAAGAAGAACGTGGAGAAAAGAATAATAGCAATAAGTACGTAAAACCAAAGAAATACAAAAAGAAAAATCAAAACAGGGGGAGGGTAAAAAAATACAAAAACGAAAACAAACAAAAACGAAAAAGTGTAAAACTAAATATGCACAAAAATCAGAAAATAAAAAGTTGAAAAAGGTTTCGAAAATAAAAAGTGAAAAACTCATCACTTAAAAAAAAATGTCTGAAACTGGTCACACGCAAAGTAAAACAACGGAATATTCAAACTCTTCCGTCAAGCTCAGAAAATCTAATGCCGCATAAGCAAAAAACAACGGCTTTTGTTCACCGAGAGATCTTTCTGATTGGTCACATTAGCATAGATTCTGGTCCTTAAAGTAGATTTTTGCTAACTACTTTTTGGTAATTTTCTTCGGCAGATCGCACACAAAACACGAACTCTTTTTCGAGGTAGCTGATTATCTCTTTCACTACAGAGTTAAAAGGAAATAACTCCTGCTGTACTATTACAACTTTTACTTAATTTCCAAAATCTACTGTAACACAAAATTTGAATGTAAAGTATAATTTCATTTGAACTGATCAATTTCTTAATCCTTTAATCAACAGGAACACAGAACGAACTTTCTCTATCTATCCTAGAAATATTCTCTTTCACAAAAAAAAATTGAAAAATGACCCGTTTGTATGGTTTAGGTTCCCATTTTTTCATGCTCCCCGTTATGAATTTGACCATTGTGGAGCGTACTCTGTATATTTTTAGGCTTTTCAATATCAATGAGTGTAGTACACTGTCGAACGCCTTTCTGTAGCCAATCTATGCCATCGATAAGTTTCTTTTCTTTGTTTTCACCTCTTCCAATATTGTTTTATTGATAATTACATGGTCCTTGCACCCGTAACTCCCTCTTTTACATCCCTGCTGTTCTGCTGGGAGTAAATTGTTTTTCTCAAAGAAGTTGTATGTTCTCTCGGTTATGTGAAGGTTTTGTACATTGTTGCTAGGCAGGTAATTGGACTATAGTTCTTTGTGTTCTGCGTCTCTTCTGTTTTGGGGAGTAGGTATGTTACTCCCCACGTGAGCTATTTGGGGTATTTTTCTGAGTTTATGCGAGGTCTTGGTGGCTTCTAGATAGTTTTTTTTTATCCAAAAATTGGCTATGCGGTCTATTCCTGGTGCTTTCCAGTTTTCGGTTTTGCAGATGGCAGCGGTTGTTTCAGTCATACTGATATCCGTTCATTTTTGGTACTCTATATGTGTGTGTCGTTCCTGCTATTATTATTATTATTATTGTTTTACTGTTCGGACTAGTATATGCTCATCTTTGCTGTTATACTTACATTTCGGCCGTTGTACTCTCCGGTCTTTTATCAGCATTTGTCTGCATTTGTACTCGGTAACCTTCTTGGAATTTCGATTCGAACTCCCGAGTAAGAGTAAGATTGTTTTCACTCTGTTTTTCATGCTTAGGGAATATTTATCAGTTAAAATATTTGCAAAACTTATTTATTTGTGCTGCTTGTCTGTTTCTTCACTGATATCAGAGTATATGACTTTTCAGTATTACCGATCCCAACGATTGGACTCACAACTTTATTATATTAATTATAATAATGATAATTCCTTATCACAAAAATTTCAACTTTGTGCTCATCTTTGTTGTTTCGCCCTTGGATAAGAAGAATGCTGTAGACTTAGATGTCTGAAAGAATCAGCACCTATACTAGGCTATGTGGACCTTCTTAGTAGGCGTAGCATAGAAATAAATACAGTATGGGAGCTAATAAAGAAAGACAAATAACAGTAAATCTTCAACAGCAGCAGTCAAAACATGACAGGTAGCAGCAGTAGCATTAATCAGCAGATGTTAGGTTTAAGACTCCAAATTCATTAATGTGTACTTGAACTCAATGGAAACAGACGAGCAATAACTGAGCAGTGCTAAAAATAAGAACTAGACGATATCCCTAGACATTAACAGTTAATATTGGATTAAATAAAGAATTCAGTTCAGAATTTCCTGTAGGTTACCTAGATCAATACCTGATGAAGGTTGGTGGGCACAATGGTCGAATCATTGTGATAACAACAAGAAAGATGGGAACAATACTCCAAGTGTAAACAAACTCCTTATCCCAGAAATTCAGGCAGAAAGTATAGACTTACAGTGGTTGTGGGAAGTTATCATATGATGTATGGCCTTGTGTCAGAGTTAATATAAGCAAAATAAACATGTAAGTACTCACCAATGTAAATGGTTGAAGAAGGTATGTCTATAGCATATAGTCAAAAGCTCGTCCCAAGGTTTCTGAAAGTAGGTTAAAGCATATTAACTTTTTCTTATGAAATGGAAATGAGTTGAAAATGAAATATTCGCAATCTACTCAAAATTTAGATTCCAACATGATGGGGTTATTTTTACTCGAAAGTGTTGAAATATGCACATTTGGGCTCTAAAAACCCTATTTTTTACCCTAAAATCATGAAACACAGGACATCAAAAAAGTAAAATACACTTTATTTTCTCATATTGTTGATGTTATAAGCTGAATAAAGCATAAAAACATCAAATATACATGTAATTTTAAGGAACTAGCCAAAACTTGCACACACATATCTAAAAGTAAAAATTTCAGCGATGTTTTTCAGAAATTGCCTATGAAATATTTTAGACAAAAAAAAATGGTGAATCAAGTTTGGTAGGACCTCTGCAATATTATTTTAGCTTCTGGAACCCATTCTAATCATTTAATGATGCTGGATACTTCAATTTAACACAGAAAAACAAGAGCCACCTTTTACTAATTTTGTTTTTCAGAAAAAAATTACTTGTGTTAGTCTAGATTTTCCGTCACAGCGCAATGCAAAGTGGATAATGCCCCTGAAGTTTTTTTCTGAATACATTCTTTTAAATATCTTTGGTGTTTATCATTGGTGCCTATAGGTTTGTACTTCATACCAAAAATTGTATCAAACCCTTCATCCTTTCCTATATTATTTCCGTCACGGCGCAACGAAAATTCAAATTTACTGAGACTACTCCAATATGGCTCCTATCACTCCAAATAATGGTATTACATAATAAAATGTTGTGAAACATAAAAATATGAGACTTTGAGTCTCATTGGTCATTATCATATATATTTTCCATTAAACAATCTGTCAAGGCGCAACAAAAATTCGAGATTGTTTCAATATGGTTCTAATTATTCAGAATCATAGTATTACTGAATAAAATGTTTTAAAACAAGAAAATAGAAATGACCAATATCAATCATTTCAACCTTTTTTCTTATACCTCCAGTGTCACGGAGCAACAAAAATTAATTTGATTCTTGATAAAATATTGTAAATGGTGAAATTGAAAGAAAAACACATCTATTGACTGATAATGATCATTTTACACCTTCTTTTCTTCAGTGCACAAAACCCCTTTTCCATAGAATTAGTAAGTAGTATTTGGAACAATTAATAAAGCAATTTCCAACAATGGTATCTTTGTTGTCTGGCTAGGAAATTTAATTTCTTCCCATTTTTGGAAAATTAATTACTTCCTATTTCTGGGGGGATCTCTTCGTCCGTGAGGAGAGGTTGCTGGATAGCTATCCTCCTAAACTCCTTTTTCCTCATATTGGTACCTCACACCAATTCCTTTCGGTGGGCGTTAGTAACTTCTCCGTCTTTCTTACTATTTTACCTCCGCCTATCACCACAGATACCACACGACCAATGGAGGTGTGGCTAAGCTTCAGTAATTAACTCTTTGACACCCTTGCTTATTCAGGGTTTCTTATCAATGTAGTTTTAGAATTATCAACTGGAACTTTGTTTACGCAATTCTCTTTTCTCCCTACCAAAATTCTTACAATTAACACATACCGCTGTTGCCTGGCCAGTTCCTAATACTTATGCATTCTCGACCGATATCTTCGTCGCTTCTGGTTACTTTGTGTTTCCTTAACCAGCACTTTTAACGACCATCATTAATCAATTGTCAGAGACCGCCACATTGCCTTTTCGTTGATGCAATTCTTCGGTTTCTTGAGAAAAATAGACTTAAAAAAAAATAAATAAAAATCCTTTTATGCCGAATGGTATATCCTTCGGGATAATTTTTAACCCTTCTTTTCTGTTTTCAGCATTTTCCCGTTCAATTTTTATGGTTAATTAGTTAATTAATTACCGTAGCTAAATAGTGTCACAAATTGATCTTATGAAAATTGTTTAAAATTGATAGAGAGAATGAATCCCTGTTTTGAACTAGCTGTATAGGGGTTCACAACCTCCTCCAGGACAATAAATTTAGTTTAGTAGTTAATCAGTTTATAGGTAGGTTGTGAAACAGCAATCATTCCTGAAGTCCGGCAGTTAGTTCAGAACAGAGCCGAGAGAGCAATAGCAATCAACTAAGTTTACTTATTAAGTGGCTGTATGTGAGACTTTTTCTCATATTAAATGACCAAAAATTATGAACCAAGTGATTTTAAACCATAACAAAATGTAAATGTTTTGGAACAAAGATTTGCAATTTATCTATTCAGAATTGACAAGTTCTGGCAGTGCTTGATGGATATCATGATCCACAACAAACATTTCAATCTCTTTACCACGCTCCCTTTGAATGACTGTTGAGAGTTCAGGACAGTTTCCTACGACACAAAATGCGGATATCAACGCTTTTCTCTTTAAATCAACATAATAAATGGTACCATTATTTGTTTCTCTGTGAATTTCGAGAGAATGATTTTTAACAACTCGATGTGCAGGAGGAAATATATGCCGATAGTCGTCAGTAACTTCAGCTTCAGTATGAAATACAGATTATATTAGCTTTAGCATGTAGCAGTTTTAATGACTGCAACATCACCTTCCTGAATATACTTTGAAGCTTCTGTTTCTATAAATATTTCACCCCATTCCTTCTCTTCATCTTCATCCAGATCACAATCATCCTCTTCTTCGACTGAAGTTTACTTTTTCTGCTTTTGTTGTTTTTCTGTGAATGTGTGTGTTGTCATCTTAATGAACTTCGGGTACTCATATATATATATATATATATATATATATATATATATATATATATATATATATATATATATCAGTATAGCTTCTAAGATAAAACCAGTTTCTTGAGTTCTTCAATATGTCAAGGCGCAACGGTAATTCTATACTGCTGAACAAAAATATTCCATACCTGAGTTAAGTAAGTTGATTTAAATGTTATACTAAAGTTATCTACTTTAGTAATAAGATTTGCCATGATACTTCATCTAACTTGAGCAAAATTAAATTCATTGCGCCGTTACGGAATATACAGGGAATACTCAATTGACCACAGAATCAAAACTATGGTTCCCCCCAACTAACTATACATTAAGTCTGTAGAAACATTTGGAAGTTATTTTTTTTATTGAAATTTAAACAAAAAGGCCTTTAAAATGGTGAAATATTGTGACAAATCTGAAAAAATATGTTGCGGTGAGATTTTTTTCCTGATATGCTTGATTCAACGCCTCATACTGAACTTGAGCGATCAAGTAGGTTAGTTCTACTCTCTCTCAGCATTAAAAAATAGTGGTAACTGTTATATTAAGCGTATGGTAGCGAGAGAAAGGAATAACGAGGATTAGAGTGAAATAACGTTTATTGCCGGTAGATAATACAGGAATATGGTCGAGCGTACGCGTGATGTCAGTGATTGAACCATTTCTTATTCCGGCGTGGCCCGGATCACAAGATACGTTTAGTGCACGTTTGCTTGTGGTCACAGTGGTAGGTCGTCTTGTTGTGGTAATTCTATTGTATGAACTGATGTCGCTGTGGTCGACTGCGAAGGACGTGACTTGTAAACGAGTCGAGGATCGGACGAAGTACGTCGAGGTAGGCCAGGGTGACGGCGGGTTTCAGGAAGCCAGTTCTGTGGAAGGGAGGTCGCTGTGTCGACTGCAAAAGAAGTGCCTTGTAAACGAGTCGAGGTAGAGCTGTTGTGTGAAACAGATGTCGTTGCGTCGATCGCCTTGTAAGCGAGTCGCGGTAGGTCGAGGTAGGCCGAGGTGACGGCGGGTTTAGGGAGACCAGTTTTGCGGAACGGAGGTAGCTGTGTCGACTTCGAAGGGTGTTTTGTAAACAAGCCGAGGTACAGCTGTTCTGTGGGGATGGAGAGTAGCTGCGTCGACTGCGAAGGGTGTACGTAAGTGAGTCGAGGTAGAGTTTAAACTGGAGTTTATTGCATCTTTCTTTGAGGGGAAAGTATTAGAATTTAATTTGAGAACCACAACTACAATATATTACAGGTTCATATTCTAGCCTCTTTTCTAATCCTCATCACAACTTTTTACCCTTGATTTAGGATCTGGCTCCCAAAACCGTGTTCCTTATCAGAGATAAGGATATATTTTCTGACGAACAAGAGAGCTGGAAAATATAAAAAGGAGTTTGAACAGCATTATCCTGTCCTTGGTGCCATGAAGTCTGGTGGAGGCGCTGGCAGCTTATCGAACCATTGCCGGCTCCCAAAGCCTTGTTCCTATCAGAGATAAGAATATATTTTCTAATGAATGAAAGGGTTAGGAAATTTGTATAGCAATCCCCGATATTTCTGAGCCTCTTGATCTCCATATATACGGAGAACCTTCGCCTATTTGACAGTGAGTATTCGATCACCGTCTGTGACATAGAAAAGCAGTCATCTTCGAAGTCAGCTTCAAGAAAGTACGTACTATGGGCTGTCGAGAAAGAACGTCGGCCCACTACTAAAAACCAATTGAGATCTGCCTCCTTGCACCTAGAAGATGTCTGTCGCTGGTCTATGAACTCACTCAACTACGAAATTCAGATCGTCCGACAATTTCCTCCTATACTAGAACTCTGAACAAATCTGTAATGTGTTGCGGAATCTATGCTGAGTAAGATGTATCAGAAGGTGATTTTTTGTGAAGGACAAGAATGTGCGTGATCATAATGCATTTATCCACAACAAATAAATTAAACAAAAATATAAAGACAATTCAATTTCAAGAAATTACTGAAAACAACGTAATTAGAGATTTCAACAATAATGTGAATTTATATATATATATATTTGACATACACAAAGTGATAAGTTGCTTGTTAAATGTGGCAAGTGAGATAAGGTTACAAAGATTGTCCATGTAGAAATTTAGTGAGTAAAGGTTGATAGTTTAAGTTTGTTTGTGGAATTAAAATAGTTTGATATTTGCAAGGAAAATTGTCAATTGTGTAAGTTCAAGTGATAGTGCGTATGTGTTTGACAACTGTTAGTGTTGATTTAAGTTATGAAGAGTTGTTCGCCTTTAACTGATATGCTAAAGTTGATTGAATGTACAATTACTGTTTTGTAGTGATAATGTCACTTTTTTAGTAAATTGTAAATTAAGTTACTTCACGCGGCAATAGTTGTGCGGGTTGTGTTGAGTTGTTGAGAGGTTGGTAGTGGTTATTGAATCAGTGTGTTGGCACGCGTGGGGTCTGCTGGTATCTCTCAAAACTCAGTGTCTGACTGACTTGAATTAAGTCGAACGATTCTTTTTATAGATGTTCGAGTTTTCAAATAGGCTCCAGGGCGCTGCGCGGGAAAAAAGGTTTGTCTCAACTCTGCTACATCTTAGTGTCCTTTTAACCAATGGGGGATTGAGTTTGGAAAATTAAAGTGATGATTGATTAAAGGTTTATTTGGGGAAGAGTGCATCTTCCCGTAGGGGGTGACAGGTAAATGTGGAGTATTCCATAAGTAACCTTTAACAACATAAAGTAACCTTTAACAACAATCTGTTACTCGCTTAAAGAACCTTTTAGGTGCTCAAAGAAATATTTTGAGCAAGCCTTTTCTTTTTTATGAACATTTTTCTTCATTTAAAGTTAAAGGAATTTCCTTCTCCCTTTCTCTCTATCGTAATTGTGTATATCCTTATAGCCTTTTTTGTGCATGTATTGTAAATAAACATTTTTTCCTTTATTTTTACACACCGAGCAGGAGATAGAGTCTTTATTCTTCCGCTTCAAAAGAGAGAATTGTCCGCTCTAATCTTTCAAACCTTGTTGCTTTTTTTGTTTTTTTTTTCCAATTTTGTTGAATTTTTAACCTCAACCCTTTCATGTGGGAAAGCCGGGACAAATTTCCCATAAACCAGATAAAGGGTATCGTATCCCTGGCTACTCTGTACCTTGACCAGACGCTTCGACCTTGACCTTTCTTCTTGGCGTTGCCTACACACGCCCTACAAATTGATTTCATTTATTTTCATAATTGCTCTAATTACTTTTTAGTTCTTTCTGTGTTACGAACCTAGTCGTATTACACTTTGTGACCATCATTTCATATCTTCATATTTTGTAGCACATTTCAGCTTATTTTTTTCTTGAATATTTATATATAATTTACAAATACTAACCTATTTAATACCTTAATCTAGAAAAAAAACCCACTAAGGATAACAGGTAAATTACTAGTACTAAGGTTAGCCGTGAATTAGCTTATAATTATTTTACTTGTAATGTTGTTTGATAATAGTTTTAATTTAAAATAATATAAAAGTCATATAAATGTTTAAAATTTATTTTGTATTCTAATTTATAATGTAATGTTGGTGTAGTTAAGTAGTTGTTTTGTTTGTATATGGTTTTTCTTAAAGTGTCTTTTATTTACGTACTGTTTAATTTTGTTTGTATATGTGATTTCAGTCAAAATGCCGTAAAATTTAAAATGCTACATTGTATCTGTAATATGTTCCTATCCCGCCGCGTTATATTTACGTTTAATTTTGAATTCTCCATCTTAACGTGTCTTCATTGGCTAAAACTGGTATCAACTTTTCATATCTTATTTTCTTCTCTTTCCTTTTCGTTTGTATCTGTAAAATTTGGATATACTTCTTCCCTTTTTTTGTCCTTTCTTTTCTTTCACTTCTCTTAGTAGTAGGGTTGATTTCTTATGCTTTCTTTTCTTTCCTCTTACATTTTTATTGATTTCTTTTTTTCTTTCCTTTTTACTTTAATGTGCCTTTTTCTTTCTTTTCCTTTTATGGAAGGTATTATTTTTTCTATATATTTGTTTCTTTGCCTTGTACTGAAAATTTTCAAAAATGTAAAAAGAAGTGAGGTTTCATAAATTGTATTTTTGTGACATAGAGAGCCCCCCACCCCAGATGGATTTAGTAATCAACAGTGCTAAAGAATTAGGATAAAGGTGCTAATTACTTGGGTAGATGGGATTCCGGAGTAATTCCAGAAATAATTTTTTTTTTCTGGGGTTGAGTTATTAGTTAATTAAATTTAATAATTCCAGAGTGATTAAGAGACGGGTTCGTTAAAGTAAAGTTTATGATAAATGGCGAATTGGACTTTTAGGTGGTCTAACACACGGACTTCAACCAGACGGGATAAGTGCTTTTGGCAAAACTCAAGTGGACGATGTCTTCGGAAAACCCGGCAGGGGGCCCGAATTCTTTTTTAGTACCATTTGAGAAGTGGTTTCCCGCGGAGTTTCGGAGACCAGAAAAACTTGCATGGTGGTCAAGGCGATTTGCATATTAAAATTCGTGGGCGGTGCCTAGAAGTTGTTTAGCTCCGCCTCTCTCTATATAAGCGGCCTGCACGCTTGAGTGGGTATCAGAGACCAGATCAGATCGGATCGAAGAACCGGGTAGAGAACAGAGTAGCTCTTAGGACGCGGCAGAACGAGGAAGAGACGGCTTGTTGGAATTTGCTGGTCTGGTTGGTTGGTTGTCACGTGCCAAAAAGGTCCGATCCGAACCCAGAAGTAGAAATAGACCCTGAAGGAAACCAGTTAATTTTGCCAACAAAGCTGAGGAAGCAAACTGCTATAGTTACACGCTCCGACGAAGATCCCCGAATTACTTCCCTTAGATCAGCTGAAACTATTTATGCAGAATTTTTCCTACTGTCTCTCTGTCACTTCCGAGCCCAAGCGAGTGAACCTCGTTACGACATTTTGTACTTGTGTAAATTCTTCGGTAGTGACATAAAAACAGTGGCCTTAAAAGGCTCTTTGTACAGGAACCGAAAGAGTTTCTTATTTTTTCTTTTTCATGTCTTTGCGGCTACGACAAAACCTTTTTCTGCATGAATAGTGATTTCCTTTCAGCGTAATACCCAACCATTTCCTCCCCTTCCCACCGGACAATTCTGGGGAGACCGATACACTGCTGCTCGGATCAAGAATTAACAATGTGGCGAATAGTGGTGGTTCCTTCAGTTCACCGGGGGGAGATCGGGTGGATTTCTTTTCCGGCCAGAACCATCGGGGAGACAGGACATAGCTGCAACAGGCAGGGTGTTTTACGTTAGATTTTGAAGTAAAATCATTTATTACCACCATCATTAATCACTTAATTAGACGTCTTTAGACGTCGAAAAAATATGCATTTTTGTTGTAACTTGCATGTTCCAATGTAACTATATATATATATATATATATATATATATATATATATATATATATATTATAAACTTACTAATTTAAAAATATGGTTCCATCGCTACACAGGAATTACCATGTTTCAAAAACAGAAACTAAAAACTTCAAATTCAATTATAGAATTAAATTAAAGTCCCTAGTCCTGTTTCATTTTCAAGCGAATTTTGGAATAACTTATTTTGAAATTTACTGAGTTTTATAAGCACATACATTCATAATATTAGTTTCTAAGGATACCGGGAAATCCAATCATTTTAACAAGGGGTGGTATGGTATTCATTTTCAGTGACAACTATTGTATCAAAATATGAGTTACTTTCGAAAAGAGGTTAAGTTAAGGTAGGGTAGGGGTGCCTTTTTCAACGAATGATAATATTTGTTCAACATATGTTGTCTGGTCTCTATCAATGACAAAAAGGTTTTTGGCACTTTTGTTTCGCCGTTAAATTTGTACTTGTATACATAAAGATTTTTTCTAAAAGGGTTGTTTGTATATGAATACGTCATATTGAACTAGTTTTAAAATATTATTCTTAATTTTAATTACTAATAGACTATACTTTTTTTTAAAACAAATAAATGTAATAGAATTACTTAAATTATTTAAAAATTATTATTAAATATCAAATATAAATATGTATAATACATTTATCAGTTATTTTTTAAAAACATTATTTAAGGAAAATTTTACAGTGTCGGCAGAGTAGCTATTTCATTTCTTTGATTAAGTAAATTTTTATTTTTTATAAGCCTAATAATATATAGTTTCTCATGTATGCACAAAGAACATGGGTCATTTAATGACCTACATATTCTAACTTTTCTTATTAATTTCCATTTCACCGTAGGTATCTTACTGGTTACTTTTAAGTGCCAGAAATATTTCGATAGGGATGTCTGATTTCAGTATTTATTAATCCTAAAAGAACTTTGATGTTGGTTGAACCGCTTCTTGAACTCATGTCTTGTGCATCCAATGTAGACTATTATGTTGTCTGGGTCCTTTTTTAAGTTTAGGCATTTAAATTCTGTACATTAATGCAGTTTGATATTGAAACTTACTATCAATCAATATCAAAAGAACTGTTCATGAATGACTTTGCTACCCACTACACGGATGTAATAGACGAAGAAAAGAGCATTATTATAAATGCGAAAAAATCGGTACTAATACATAAGGGTGAGCAATGGATAAAAAAATTCAAGCAACATCAAAGTTCTTCTTTGCAGATAATTGCTTCATAATTGGCTTGAAGTCAATGGTCTTCAGCATGTCATTTTCCCTAGTTCAAACACTGCTGTCTCATTATGCTATGAAGCTGATTTTTTATAAATTTCAATCTTGAAGATTAACATTCTCCTGCATAATTGGTCACCATCTATACTTATGAACACTTAGTGCAATTTCAACATTAGGAAAAACAGATTTCAAGTAGTCCAAAATTATTTTTCTGTACAATGCAAGGAGAGTCTAAAAATTTTCATCAAGAACCATGTAGTGCTTCAGGTGCTCACATTTAAAAGGTCACCATAATCAAGGTCTTTGGGATACACATTAGCCAGATGTCCACACTTCTCGTTTAGCCCATCAGAATCAATTGTTTTCAATTTACTGGAGGAAAACCAGATTTACAATCAGTGAATAAGCTTCTGTATGTTTTGTCAGTACAGAAATTAACATATCCAGAACAGGAATTTGAAATTCTCATAGAAGTGAACAGATATAGAAAAAGTTTATAAATTCATTAAATGTTTTTATTCATAGAGAAAAGGAAGTAGAAGAATATTAACTTAGGTTAAGTTGGCATATCTCTTTGGATAATAGCATTTGCTTGGAATAATAATGTTGCTGAGCTGGTATTTTTGAACTGACTGAGTAGAACGTGTTGCAAAATTTTGTAATTATCTGTTTTTAATAAATACAAGCTTAAAGACATTTTAATTTATAAAACACCAACATTAATTGTTTTAAAATTCTCTTAATACTTGTTTTTTACTATGTTTTCAAATTTCAAATCTTAATTTAGATTTAACTTTCATCAGTTTGTCCTGGACCCTGCCGTTAAATCAAGAAAAACTTTAAAGATCCATTTCGGTCATAATTTATTTTGTTAATATTTTTATTCATCTCTTCAGACCGAAAGTTCTTAATATATTATTAATTTATATAATATTGCTATGTAATTTAAATTTACATTGAGCTCTCTTTCGATTAATATCCTACTCGGAATTATCCTTACCAGTCACAAATTGGTTTTATATGACGTAAAAATGTCTTTAAATAATTGTCGGACTTTGTCCATTTCATAATGTGTGACGTCATTTGTTTACATTTGATACGCTTTGATACGACATATATATAGAAGGAAATTACTGGAAAGTAACTGAAACTCACCTGAAGCGAGCTGAATGTGTAATGCTCCTCATGCCAATGACATTTCCGAGCTTCTCTACGGCGTATGACTTCACTGAATCTCTTTTGATATGTTCCTCTCGAATTTATATTTAAATTGGGGTCATCAGGAGAGAATGTGCACCGTTTCGGGGACTTCCTTTCAACCGTTTCACTTGCACACCTGTCCCCCGCCTCACTGATGTGAGGCCCCATTATAACGATATACAAATGTGTTGTAGATAAACTAGTTCAAATGTCTAACGGCGAAATTTGATTTACGAAAAATTCCGAAAAACGGCAAACCTCGCGTTCTGAGAATGCAACGTGAACCTCATTACGCATTCACGATCAGTCATGTCATGACGTCATATTCGCTGAAACACTCCACGGAATATTTCTTTTTTTCTATATCCACATGGAACTATTTTCAGTTACTTCTATTAGGCGTTTTATGCTTTTGGCCCTATTACGCCCTTTGATTTCAATTTGGCCCAGAAATTGATACAGAGTGCCTGAAACGAAACCCCTAGCTCCAATTTACACTGCTCTAACAATTACATCATACCCCTCCTTTATTAGCTCTGATTTTAGATTTTCATATCTATTAGTTTTATAATCGTGGCTTTGTTCCATCCGGCTTTCATATGGTACTGTTAATTCAACCAGGATGATTTTATAGTTCACCCTTGATAGAAGAACAACATCTGGTCGCAGACCGTTACTTAATATTATTTTGGGGTAATCATTACGCCAACCAGGAAGGTCTGCAGATACCTCCCAGACGCCACCAGAACCGAGGAGATTTTTTCCGGATATAGCTTGACATTTGCTTGTTTGCTTAGAACCGACATATCTTTTTCCTTCTGCAACAAATTTCTGGGTTGAATTAGATGACTCAGACTTCATATATTTCTTTATAATTTTGACCAGCTCATCCAAAACACTATTGTGCCTCCATGTATATCTTCCATTGGCAAGGGCTGTTCTACAGGAACTAAGAACATGTTCTAATGTTTGTGGATTTTCCTTACACAGGGGACAAGTAGGATCACTCTCTTTCTTCCATTTAACAAGATTGTTCTTAGATGGTAGCAGGTCATAGGTGGAATGCATTAAATAACTCAACCTGAGTGGAGCCATCTGCCAAATGTCCTTCCAAGTAATAGATTTCCGCAGAGCCTCCTCCCAGTTTGTCCATTGGCCTTGTTGGGATTGTTGCACTCCTTTTACGAGTCTTTTGTTATCTTCTTCGTTCCTTATATTTTGGATGACCATGTCACGGCGATCTTTACCAGAAGCTTTCGACCACCATTGCCTTTCATTTAGTCCTAACCCTTGTTTCCCTGCTTGAGTGTATCCGATGACTTCATTGAAAGCTAGATTGTCTTTAGCACTTGTCATCGTCTCTCTGACCTTCCATTTTCTCCTTGTTTTTAATGTAGGATTTAATGCTTTTATTGCTTTATCTTTGGAGTCATCCAACATCAGTCTAATTTTTCCGGATTTATACTCCTCCACAATCGATTTAAATGGCAACTTTAGCTTTGCTTGTCTGCAGTACAATGCAATATCAAACAAACCTGGAGGCAAACCCAACCATTTTCGGATATATTTGTTTATTTTTCTTCCCATTGGCTCAATTGTACTCATTCCAAATTCGTATACAAGTAGGGGCCATAGTAGTATTGGAAAGAGCACATGATCTAAGCACCATACCTTGTATTTTCCTTTTAGAGGACAAAGATCTATCTTATGGAGATCTTGTAATGATCTGGATGTTTCTTTTACTTGGTTGGTATCTTTTAAGGATTGATCGTACCACCGACCTAAACTTTTCACTGATTTTTCAGATACAGTAGGGATTCTTTGACCACCTACTACAAAATTTATGTTTTTATTCAACTTTTCTATTCTCAGAGAAAGACTTCTGGACTTGATTGGCTTAAATTTCATTCTACACCAACTTATCAAGCTTAATATCTTGCGAGTTGAACTTACTTTGGATGAGAGGATTGTAGTGTCATCCATGAACGTCTTCACTGGTGGCATTTGACAACCTCCACCAAGCTCAACAACATCAGCCTTGTCGCTTTGAGAATCAGTTGCATTGCTAGAACGAAAAGTATTGGTGACACTGTACATCCCATCGCAATTCCAACTTCAAGTCTATTCCACTTAGTCGTAAAGTCTTTTATAGTGAAACGCATGAGGAAACCATCAAAATAAGTTCGTAGCATAATAGATATTTCCTCAGGAATATGGTATATTTGTAATGATAATCGTATCATTTGGTGAGGTACTGATCCGTAGGCATTAGCTAAATCCAACCAAATGACATCCAAATCTTTTCTATTAATTTTTGCTTTTTGAATGGCGCCCCAGATCATGGTTCCATGCTCTAAGCAACCAGCAATTCCTGGAACACCGCCCTTCTGTACTGACGTATCGATATACGATATAAAATATCTTTCCTTCTACATTGAGAAGCGAAATTGGCCGAAATTGACTGATGTCCTTGGAATTCTTTCCTTTGGGTATGTACACCCCATCCGGCTGATATGGTAATTTTTCCATGCTAACTTTAAGTTAGTTTGTAACCATTTAAGAAGAGTAGGACATTTTTTGTATAGAAAGAAATGTATTCCGTTAGGACCAGGTGTAGATTTATTCCTACTTTTGTCGACTATGCGTTTTATTTCTTCGCGTGTGGGTGGTTTCAAGTAAAACTTCACTTTAGAAACGACTGGCCAAAATAAGTTGCTATTATGATCTAGAGGAATATATCGTTTAGGATCAGTGTACATATCTCTTAAATGTTCTTCTAGAACATTTTTCTCTATTTTAAGCACACCTGATCTTGGTTGATCAAATATGTTCCTCGCATATTTGTAAGGTTCCTGGAAGAAACGCTCTTGGTCTTTCCTTCGTTCCACTCGTCTCTTTCTGCTAAGAGCGTTGTGCTTCTCTTTAAGGTCCTGCCAAATTTTAAGCAAGCCTTCTTTCTCGTCAAAAATTGCGAAACAGATTTGTCGTTTTAGATTTCTTTTTTTGTTCCTCAAATCTTGCATTAACCGTTGGCGCCTGTTCTTTTCGGGTGGTGGCTTATCATTTTCCTCTTACAAACCCTGTAGATTATCTTACTACTTTCGTTCAAACGTTCGTGATATTTCTTTCTTCCCAGCACTTTACGTAATGTTTTGCTAATGATGTTGTCTAGCATACACCACGCTTCCGAGTCGGATGCTGGTGGAAATTTGATTCTTGGCAGTTTGGTTTGCGTCCCATCCTTTGATTCAACAGCTTGGATATCATCAGCACTGTGGTATGCATCCTGGCATTGGTTTTCCGACGTCTTATCTGTGTTGACAGAGCGCTGCTCCTGAACCGTTTTACTTTTCAGAGAAGCACAACCCATTTTTGTAAGGTGAATCTTCGCTCCCTTTTGGGACCTGAATTTCCGACCACAAACACATGGGAAGTCCGTGCACTTTTCTAAATTCATAGTTTGTTTTTCATTCCGGGTTCGTTGCCGATTATTCCGTTTGGATTCATCATCCACCCTCCCTTTCGGTGAATCCTGAGGGCATATATATATATATATATATATATATATATATATATATATATATATATATATATATATATATAATGAAATGAAGAGGTTATAATGGTTCCAACGAGAGAAAAGTGTGTATATTAAAAAGAAGAGAGGTACCGCAAACTTTTTTGGTTGTAATGTGGGTTTTTTTTTTTATTTTTTATTTTTTTTTTTTTTTTTTTTTTATTAAAAAATATTATTCTTTATTTTTCATAGTTTTACATAGTTTTACAACACGTGTTTCTGGTCTTACGACCGTCTTCAGGTAAAGGGTGGAGATTTCCACATATTATTAAAAATAATTATTAAAAATAATTAATTTTTTTCCTTTATGCTTTTCAATGTTACATCTTCTCTATATGAGACATTCTCTGTTTTTGTGTTGGTCATTCCAATGTCTTTCTTTAAATGGTAGTGAAGAGTTCTGAGCGAAGGGTCATAAAACAATTAAGGTTGGTTTGAGAAGTGATGAATCGGGTTGTCTTATCTTTTAATGTTTTAATAACCCCTGTGTGTTCTTAGATCCCTCAGATCTATTTCCGTTTTCGTGTGTTCCTGTCAGCATGCGTGTATATATGTGTGTGTACATTAAACACGTGTTGTAAAACTATGTAAAACTATGAAAAATAAAGAATAATATTTTTTAATAAAAAAAAAAAAAAAAAAAAAAAAAAAAACCCACATTACAACCAAAAAAGTTTGCGGTACCTCTCTTCTTTTTAATATACACACTTTTCTCTCGTTGGAACCATTATAACCTCTTCATTTCATTTTATATAACTACAACGAAAGAATGCCGCGAACTGAAAAGAAATCCATGGAAGAACTACTTGAGTTACTCAAAATTACCAACCAAAAACAGGAACTACTGGAGGAAGAAATACAGAAATTGAACAAAAATGTGGAAGCTATTCTCCTACAGATCACATCACAACAAACCAGGGAACACAACTGCAACACAGAAACACTAATAGAACATGTCAAAACACAGTTTGAATACCTGGAAAATATTAAAAAATCACACATCCAAGATGAAGCGTACAGAATGAAAAAACGGAATCTCCGAATGTGGAACAATCTGCTCAATCGAAGGAAACTGGCATATTTCAATGCCATAAAAAATAAAGAAACAGCAAAAATATACAAATCCTTCATAGAAATGGAGGAAATATTTATTCCAAGGAAATTCCGCGAAAAAATTAACTCACAAGACACGGAGAAACAAAAACAAATAAAAAACACACTAAGCCTAACAAAAATGCAGGCCCAAATTGAAATACAAGAAGACAAAACAATACACTTTACAAAGAAATATACAGAGATTGATAACGAATTATTTACAAAAATCAAGGAATTATGTCCTAAAGAAACTCACCGATTCCTGTCAGAATTATGGGAATCGAAATGTAAAAAAGAGGAGGAAAAATCTCTGAATATCCTGGAAAGGAAGATAACCTGGTTAAAAGCACTACCAGAAAAAGAAAAATTGGAAAATGAGACAAAACCAAAAAAAACAGTCCAGACTCACCAAAAAACACAATACTCAACGCAAAACAACCATCAGCAAATACAGAGAAAACCACCCAACAGAGTCAAAAACCCAAATACCTATTACCACACACAAACAGACGTGCAAGGTAAGCATTATAACCCATTCTACCATACGCAAACACATCCAAAAACAAACTCACATAATACATATCTTAACCCATTCTACTATATGCAAACATATCCACAAGGTAGGAAGCATAATACATACTACCAGCGCACACAAACACGCCCACATAACAAATACATTTATGAACATACACCAAACAGCGCAAAAACAAACCTGCACAGACCACCGCACTGTAACACAAACAGACAAAGATCAGAATACACACACACTCACAAACCCAACACTTACAAATACCACCTAGCACAACAAACCAAACCTGGCAACCATTACCTGTATCCAGAAGTACAACCAAAATTCCCCGAAAAGTTCTACACACAACCCACATACAATCCATACAAATACAAATCTAAAAACGTATGGAACATGCCCCCTAACAAAAACAAACACACCTATATAGAACCACCGAGAAACAACAACCCCAATTTCCCCCAAAAAAATTCCCACTGGCAAGAAAACTCAAAATGTACAGGGAGAGAATATCTTTTAGAAAACCCAAGATATATTAAAAGAAACAATCATTATTTTTTAGAAGCCCCAGTCCGAACAAAAAACCAGTTTAGATGACACAAAACCCAAAGTAATAAACCTATCCACATACACATTTACAAATGACGAAATCAACCTACTGAAATTGGGCCTAAAATTCTGCCCTGCTCCAAAAAGCAATATAGCAGACCTAAAAAAAGACCTTAAGGAATTTGAACGCAAACTAAGACTAATAGAAATGTTTAATGATAACAAAAATATTACAGATGAGTCACTAGTAAAAAATAAATCTAATTTATTCCCAAACAAAAATAGCAATACCAGTGAGCTAAATATGTTTTTCGAAAAACTCTGGAACCTCAACCTAGAGGAAAAATCCAAACCATTCGACAACCTCACATACAGACAAAGACTAGCCTTAGAGAACATCCGAAAAAATAATAACATAATTATAAAAGAAGCAGATAAAGGCAGCGCCATAGTGATCATGGACAGAACATACTATAAAACAAAAATTCTAGAAACACTAGAGGATAGAAATAACTACAAATTAATTGACACTAACATAGACAAAAACATTATATCAAAAATTACAAAACTCTGCACAACACATAATAAAATATTAACAAAAAAAGAGAAGGATTTCCTAATAAACTTTATACCAAAAACAAGCAATTTCTACGGACTACCTAAAATTCACAAATCACGTGAAATAAAAGCAGCTATAGAGACACAAAAATCTGAATACATTAGCATCCCAAACCCCAGTGACCTTACATTCAGACCAATAGTAGCAGGACCAGCCTGTCCAACTAGTAAACTAAGTAACCTGATAGACATAATATTACAACCATATACGAAACAAATTAAAAGTCATATCAGAGACGATATACATTTCCTTAGCTACATACCACAAAAGGTGGATCCGGGAACTCTTATGGCAACTTTTGATATTAGTAGCCTATACAGCAACATACCCCATGAACTAGGAAAGAAAGCAATCTCATTCTGGATTGAAAAACATCCAGAAACACTACATCCGAGATTCACTAAAGAGTTCATTATCAATAGTATAGATCTAATTTTAAACAATAACACCTTTGAATTTGACAATAAAAATTATATCCAAACCCTGGGTACAGCAATGGGAACAAAAATGGCTCCAACATATGCCACCCTAACATTAGCTTACCTAGAAGAAAACCTCTATGAACAGATAGAACAAATATATGGGGCAAATATAAAAGCCCAGTTCACTAAATCTTGGAAAAGATACTTAGATGATTGCTTCATCTTTTGGAAATCCTCATGGGGCGACATTAACCAATTTCATACTCTACTTCAAAACTTACACCCAAAAATCAAATTCACGCAAGAATATAATTTTAACGAATTACCATTTTTAGATATACTCATTAGAAATAAAAACAACCATATAATCACAGATATCTACCACAAACCCACAGACACCCAACAATACCTTCATTTCAAGAGCCATCACCCCAAAAGCTGCCTAAAATCTATTCCCTATTCCCTAGCACGTAGAGTTTGTACTATAGTGACTGATAAACACCTCCGAAAAACCCGCTTAGAAGAACTACATAAAACTCTAAAAAAACGAGGCTACCCCACAACTCTAATAAACAAAGGTTTTGAACTCGCAAAAAAAATCCCTCTAGACCAACTCAGAAATAAAAAGAAACGTAATGTCGAGCCAACTCTAGCATATGTCTCAACATACAACAAAAACAATCCAGAAATATTCACAAAAATTACCAAAAATCTAGACCTAGGTGTGGGGTTTGTGACATCATTATAGAAGGAAACTCGTACACTTTTCAAAACCCCAAAACAACGTTCACAATAAACAAAAACTTAAACTGCAACTCCAAAAATGTGATTTATGTACTTAAATATATAGGCATCAGCCAACAACTGAACAACAGGGTCTCCCTACACAAAAGCAACATAAAGTTGCCAGACAACAGAAAACTTTTTGTTTCACAACATATTTTTGAATGTAACCAGGGTAAATTTAATATCATGCCGATATACCAAACAGACAATTATTCCTATCTACAAATACAGGAAAAAAATTTCATAAATAAATTCAAACCGGAACTGAATAGATCATGACCCCACACACAAAAGCACACAGCATGCACACATGGTGACCAAATACAGTGATCAAACCGCTCTTATACATGCACGCAAGCTCACATGCGGGTATCTGTGGAACACGAAAAATGTATATATGTACGCATATGTGTGTATGTATGTGTGTATGTGTGTGTGTATGTGTGTGTATATGTGTATGTATATGTATATATATATATATATATATATATGTATGTATGTGTATGTATGTATGTATGTGTGTGTATGTGTATGTATATGTGTGTGTGTGTATATGTATGTATGCGTGTATATGCACGCATATTGGCGAAAGCAGGGGAGCTACTCACACAAACCCCACACAACTTAGGAAATACGTGTGTATGTATATGCGTATGTATATGTATATGTGTGTGTGTGTGTGTGTGCGTGCTGGTTCCATGTAACTTGGGAAAAATGTGTGTGTTTGTGTATGAGTGTGTGTGCGTTTGTACAGATTCCTTATGGTGGGACAATATACGTGTGTGCATGTGTATATGTGTGTGTATGTTTATGTGTGTGTGTGTATGTGTACAAGTGTGTTTACTAATTCTTCGTAGTGAAACAGTGTATGTATTCAGGGGGAATGTACACACACATATATACACGCATGCTGACAGGAACACACGAAAACGGAAATAGATCTAAGGGATCTAAGAACACACAGGGGTTATTAAAACATTAAAAGATAAGACAACCCGATTCATCACTTCTCAAACCAACCTTAATTGTTTTATGACCCTTCGCTCAGAACTCTTCACTACCATTTAAAGAAAGACATTGGAATGACCAACACAAAAACAGAGAATGTCTCATATAGAGAAGATGTAACATTGAAAAGCATAAAGGAAAAAAATTAATTATTTTTAATAATTATTTTTAATAATATGTGGAAATCTCCACCCTTTACCTGAAGACGGTCGTAAGACCAGAAACACGTGTTGTAAAACTATGTAAAACTATGAAAAATAAAGAATAATATTTTTTAATAAAAAAAAAAAAACCCACATTACAACCAAAAAAGTTTGCGGTACCTCTCTTCTTTTTAATATATATATATATATATATATATATATATATATATATATATATATTACAAATACATACACACACACATGAAAGGAAAACATTTTATTCCACCTTGATAAAGTTCATTGAAAAACTTTATCAAGGCAAGTGTAGGATTACATTTAGCAACCAATATTTATACACAAAAAAAGTAATATACAGAAAAAATAACGTTAAGCATCAATTTTTTTATTAGAGAATGCTCTAAAACTTTATTGCATAAAGAAAAACTATGAAGATGTAAGTTTTTGGCCTATTAAACAAAACTGAATTAATATTGTTATTGATTTTTACGCAATTATTTATTTATTAAGTATTTTTATTTTATTTAGTTTATGTATTTAATTAATTATTTTTTTACAGTCATGAGTTAACCCTTTTAATTTTTAAAAGGTTTTGTGGTCAACAATGAGAAAACTGCATTTCTTTTGAGAAAAGATATTTTAAAAAATTCGAGGTGGAATTAATTAATGTTCTAGCAAATAATTACTTTCAAGCAAGAACTTTTCATGTTTGTAAATTATTTTCTCTCTTAAGTACAGCATCTTTGAGATCACAATTGTGGTTGAATGTAATTTCTCTGATGTAATGCATTTGTTTGGGTGAATTAATTGTTATGTAAGAGATCTTTATGTTCGTAAAAAATATATTTTTTATTTCTGCAAATTTCACCGATTATGTAACAGCTGTTATTTTTATTTCCGCCACAATAAGTAATATGGAATATTTGGGGGGGGGGGGGGTCAGTTTCACCTAATTTTACCCAAATAACGTGACAGAAATATATATTTTATTTTTGGAAGTTTTTGTTTTGTTTACAAATTTCTTTAATTTTATGGCCACTTTTTAAGAAAATTTTTTAAAAATCGAGCAAAAATTTGACATTTCAATCTATGTAATTTCTATCTGAAATACACCAGAACATTTTTACTTACTGTAAAATAATCATTTAACTTTCAATTAAAGCTAAAATGAAATCTTCAAGAATGCTTTTTAAAATTTCATTTTAAATCTTTAGGTATCGAAAATTCAGTGGCGGCACCTCCAGACTTTATTTGTGCATCGGATACTTTATTTATCAAAAAAGTAATTGCAGAAAAATTGAATTAGGTTTTGGTTGGGGGAAGGAAAAGAAAAAGAAAAAGAGCGCATTTCTTTAATAAAATTCTGGGATATTCAGGGTGGTAGACGAAAAATATACTCAACAAACAAACTCAACTCGATCAATAGTTCAATACTGTTTAAGTTTTTTTTTTAATAAACTGACCGTCTACTCAAATTCGAGTATCCACTAAAAATAAAATTAAATGAAAATATGTCGGATTAAGAAATAAAGACTCCTTCTCTTTTCTTTAGAAACAGACGTGCGGAAATCTCAAACAAAAAAAAAGCAAACAAAACTGACGTGTGCAATTTGAAATTGATAATCATTTTTTTATCAAATTTCTTACGTGTCATATTTGAATTTTTCTTTTATATTCACTAGTTAGTTAGTAGAATATAAATTATTCGAGGTTTAGCGTCCTTTTCTTGTAGAATTTGTGATACTTAGGCCCTTATTTACGTACGCAGATACCCGGCCCCCAATTGAATTAAAGCAGGATGTGGCACGAGGTAATTTTAATGTGGAAAGCACCATGCATATGTGCCAAGGACAGAAAAAAACAAAAATATTTGCCCAGTATACGCAACTAGTAGTCATGGCGGCATGGATAAGCCTACCTCTCTTACTGCAATGAGGAAGGTGCTGCCACAGGGTTGGAATCCCCGGCACTGGGCGCCTTCTCTCATCTAAAATGAGGAGAAACGTTTATTCCACTTCCGGTCAAAACTTTAATCCTGTGCCATCACGTAGAATTTTCCAGTGTTTCACCACACCCGCATAAACTTCAGAGAACTGTAACTCAGAACGAGGCTTTTCGGCGTGTTAGTCGGTTACGCATTCAAATATGGAATCATCCCTGCACGTTTCTTCAGCTTCTAGTGATTTGCTTTCTTCGAACAGCGACGTCATCAAAGTTGGCACGAGAAAAAGTCAGGTAATTTTATTTTATCTATCTATCATTTATTTACGCGTGCTGGCACCGAACTTTTGTGGTAGTTTAGGCGTAAATTGCAAGAAAAATAATTAACTTTTTGTTTTTAAAGTTTATTTTCTAAGTAATTGGCAGCAATTTATTAATAAATCGAAATTGATTTCTTTCTTTTGACTTTATTGATAATTTTCTTCACCCAGTCAACGGCAACATGAAACGTGTGCTTTGTAGGAAAATGTAATTTTAAAATTTCTGAAATTAACGAAATTTCGAGATTTTTATAAAGTGATTTCCTTTGCGAAGGTAATTTACCTTTTATGAAGTTTATAAACTTTAGTATATTATATTTTTATTTTAACCACGCTTCAATATTTTGTGGCTCATTCATTATCCATAAAGAAACTGTCCCTACAGTTTACTTTGCTCACACAAACCCAAATCATAATGTTGTTACTAGATACTTAAAGCGTGATAAATAGCGAATGATTTAAAAAATGATCATAAACAAATCAAATGTTAAATTTATTAATTTAATCCTTTGGTTAGATTACTTTTTTGTTAGATTTTAAACATTATAGCATTCATTAACTTTAACACTCTTTTCGATAAAGTTTCTTTGCAGCTTGGTATTTTTTTCTGGTGCATTTTTCATTCCTTATTTTTTAAAAAGGAACAAATTCCTTTGAAAGCGAAGTACGTTTATCGCTTTTTAACCACTTTGCTTAAATGAGTTTTCTTATTTGAAGACGGAAACTAGGAGTGATTTGCAGTTCAGGACCTACGCTCAGTTTGTAATAAAAAAATCCGAACAGTTACATTTAGTTGTAAATGTACATGCTTATTTCGAAAATAAATAAATTTTGATAAAATGTACGGTTTGGGAGTTATTGACACTAAAAATTCCGACACATTCGCGTCGCGGCTACAGCACGGCAGCCATTACTGTCGATAACTCGAAACGTTATTTTCGAATTAAGAATTGCACATGGAAAAGCCCAGGAGAAAAAAAATCGACTACACAACTGTCAACAAGAGATTCAGGAATGTAGTTTTACACTGCAAAACATCCAAGTGCTGGCTGTGGAAGAGATCACCTTCCAGTGACATGTAAACTTAGAGTGAAACTATGGCAATTGAAGAGGCCTAAGACAGCACTCAAATTGCAATACTTTTTTTGAATGACCTGAATTTGAAGAAGTATATAGACAGTGTGAAAAGCAGATACAAGGGACAACATGAAAATTCCCTTTTCATGTTGTCCCTTGTATTTGCTTTTCAAGTAGGACACATTAAGAGAAGCTGTAGTAATATAAACAACTGAGATCATCCCAAAGGAAAATAGATGAGGAAAAAAAATGAATGGCTGACAGCTGAAATTCTCAATATAATAGAAAAGAATCAAAAAACAATGCTAAGACATGGAACAGAATATAGCACAGTACACAAAGAAATAAGGAATAAATGCAGGTAGGCTAAAGAGGAATGGCTCAACAAAAAATGTTCAGAAATAGACAGATTGAGTATCACAGATAAATCAGATATGCATAAAAATGTAAGAGAACTAACAGGACAAAAGACATGTTCATCAACAGGACGCATAAAATACTTCAGAGATGGAACTAATACTTTGGAGAAATCTTCCACAATGAAAGAAAATAACTGGCAATACACAGAAATATTGACAAACTGGAAATATTAAAATCTGAAGTGGACTTTGCACTGGTTAAATTGAACAGTAACAAAGTGGCAGGGACAGACAGAATTGCGATGCTGGTAACCTTAGATGATTCTGGCATAGACAAGATGATAGAAATAATAAATGAAATCTACAACTGTGATGACATAAAACCTAAGAACCTTAGTAGCTCTATTTTCATAGCTCTGCCTAAGAAGCTAGGTGCAACAAATATGAACTCCATCAGATAATTAGCCTAATGAGCCATTTAACAAAACTTATCTGAATTCTGATGAAATATTATAAGATCAATAGAATTTTAATTAAAATTTTTTATTTAAAAAAGTATTGCAATAATTTAAATGTTTAGGTTTTTATTTGGTTAAACCCAAATAAAAACATAAACATTAATTTAAATAATAAAGAATACAAAGATATCCAAAAAACAACTTTTGTGTACATAAAATAATTTTAGACATTTTTTATTCAGTAAGTTCTTAAAAATTCTAAATTTAACTTTCATATAACACTATAATGATATGCTTATAACACTTACCAGAGTTAATTAAAAATCTGTTTAAAGTAAATACCTAAAGAGAATTGTTTAATTTAATGGTTACTTTCCTGGATTAAGAAAAAATGTGACCTTTTTTTATATAAAATATATTAAAAAATACATTTGTTTACAGCTAATGTAGGTACCGCCATGAGATCGCTAAAAAAAGTTCATGATGAAAAAGATGTCAAACTTGCTGAAAACAAAATTTTATCGTCTAAATGTTTGTTATTATTAAGAGGAAAGATCAAAGTATTTTGGGGTATTTTTTTTTTTTTTTTACATTTTTTTAATCGTTCCTAGCACGTTCAAAATTTTCATTAAAATCTTTTTTTTTTTTTTTTTTTTTTGAGTCAGGAAAATTGACAGATAATCGATCATGGCAACCATTTTTTTCCATTATATAAAAAAAAAAATGAATCTCAGTTTGAAATTCTTTTAAAAATCAATTATCATTTTTTCAAAACTTATTTTAAGAAAATCAGAAATTATAATGTTTATTTAAAATATTTTGAACCAAGCTTAACTTAGCTTCTGTGCCGAAAAGATGTATTTGAAAATAAAGCAAGTCATAAACTTTTGTGTTACTTGACAGGTGATAAATGACATATTGATGGATTACATGAGGATGAAACAAATTATTTACCTTGTTATTTTTAAGGAAACTTTCAGCGCTCTAATTTTTTTTTTTTTGTACTTAGCTTTCACCTTTACGTTTATGATGCTTTATGGAAAAGAAATTAAAATAAGACTGTTATGAATGAGATTAAATTTCATAAGAAAGGTATCTAATTAATTTATAGGTACCTTTTTTATGAAATTTTATCAGAAGTGTACATAAAATACTATAATTTTATGTACATTTACTACATTTTACTGTGTTATTTGTATTTCCATTCATTTTATTATTAATTTTGATATTTCATTTATGGAAAAATGTCATAACTGAGATTAATATAAAAATAAGATCATATAAATTTCATAAGATGATACTGATACTTGTAGGTACCCTTCTCAGTTGAAATTGAAAAATCAAATTAACTTCTCTACATGTGTTTCGCAAAAGTAAAGGCCTTAACAGCGGAGAACAATGCTTAAGTCAAATAATGCAACTTAATTGTATTCTGGTTGGTCTTCCATACTTTATAATTACAGCCCAATTATAAACACAAAATTACATTTCTTAATTACTGGCTTCTTCTGATTAGTCAAAATGATACAATTTGAAAAAAGATCTATCTCATAAGGACACTTACGAAAGCGGATGCGGCTTTTAACTAATTTTATAATATTTTAACAACTTAAATGTAAAAATCTATTATAATTAAAGAAATAACAAATAATTGTATTAAAAATTCATTTTTCATTGAAAAAATCTTTTGCTTTCAGAAAACGTCCATATTCATAAAAACAACTAAATGCAAATAAAAGAATTGGAAATTAAATATCTTTGTTTTATTGAGTTTTGTATGTTACAATTCAGAGCTGATTTTCGGTGGGGGGTCCAATTAAAAACAAAAAAAAAACATGATTTGCATTCCTCAAAGCCTTGTGCTTTTAACTATTGTAATCACAAAAGTGGACTTCATCGAATTTGTAGAGTTTTCATAAAATTAATTATGGGGGGGGGTAATAAATATAAAAAAATACTTCTGCTATGACTTTAATAAAAAAAAACATTTTTAAAATAATTTTGATCATCTGTGAATAGTTTCTGAAAGTTTCATTAACATCAGACAATTATTTTTATTTTTGCAAGATTTTCCAAATTAATGTGTGTCATACAAAAAAAAAGTGCTAAAAATTGTATGTTATTTTACTAGTTCCAGTAATACAAAGAGAAACAAGGTTGTTTTTTTTGTTTTTTTTTTTTTAATCAAAATGTAGAATGTTCAAAAAAAGAAAAATTTTAAAAAATAATTAAAATAAACTTTGGTTTTTCCAAACATAACATAAACATTTAGACGATAAAATTTTGTTTTCGTCAAGTTTGGTGTCTTTTTCATCATGCTATGCTCTTTTTTTAGTGATCTTGTTGAAGTACCTAAGCTAGTGTATATGCCTGTGAATATTTTTATAAAAACATACAAGAAATAATTCTTATTAAATTGGGGAAAAAGAAAGCACTGTTTCTCACAATTCTTTCATTAACTTAGTCACATTTATTGACTCAACCATTCATCATTGTCTCTTTTGCTATAACATTGCATTTATTCAGAAATCTTATGTTACAATAACCAAAAGATCACAGCCTTTTTATGAAAACTCTAATTTTGGCACCACCATGAGATTGGTAAAAAATGTTCATAGCATAAATAAAAAAGGCCTTAAATTTGATGACAATATTTTTAATTGTCTAAATGTTTGTTATTATTAGGTAAGATTAAAGTATTTTTTGACATTTTTTTCATTATTCATATTGTTTTTTTTTAATCAGCAAAATTGACAGAAAATTGATCATGTCAACCATTTCCATTCATATTATTAATTTTGATATTTCATTTATGGAAAAATGTCATAACTGAAATGCTAGAAAAATATGATCATATAAATTTCATAAGTTAGGTACCTTGTAGGTACTTGTAGGTACCTTTCTCAGTTGAAATTGAAAAATCAAATTGACTTCTCCACACGTGTTTTGCTCAAACAATTCGCAAAAATAAAGGCTGTAACAGGGAACAATGCTTATAGTAACTCAAATAACATGACATTTTTTTGTTTTCATCCTGCATTTGAATTACAGCTGTTTTATGGACATAAAAGCCATGTAAAATTGGATTTTTAATTTATTGGTGGTTTGTTGATTGTAATAAGCTTTACAATTTATAATCTGTAAAGATGAATCTACTTAATAACACCATTGACTAAACCGTACACCATTTTCACTAATTTTAGAATATTTAACAACTTTAATATAAAAATAATAAAATAATTTAAGAAATAACAAATAGTTGTTTTAAAAATTCATTTTTCATCAAAAAAGTTTTTTAGCTTTAGACATTCATAAAAACAACTAAAAGCATTTGAAATTAAATAATATATTTGTTCTATTGAGTTTTGAATGTTACAGTTTAGAGCTGATTTTTAGATAGAGGTGGTTCGATTCAAAAAGAAAAGAAAAATGATTTGCTTTCCTCAAAGCCTTGTGCTTTTAACTGATATAACCACTAAATTGTACGGTAATGAATTTCTAGAGTTTTCATAAAACTAGTTTGGGGGTGGGATAATATAAAAATATTTTTGGCATGACTTTAAAAAAGGAAAACATATTTATAATAATTACCATCATTTGTGAATAGTTTCTGAAAGTTTAATTAAAATCCAACAATTATTTTTATTTTTGCAAGATTTTCCAAATTATTCTGTCATAAAAAAAATGTTAAAATTTGCTGTTATTTAGTACATCTACTGATACAAACAGAAACTTTTTTCTATTTTTTTTTTTTTTTTTAATCAAAAGTTAGAATATTCTAAAAAAATTCTAAAATTTTAAAAAATAATTAAAAATACTTTGTTCTTTCCTCTTAATAATAACAAACATTTTGATGATAAAATTTTTTTTATTTTTTTATTTTTTATTTTTTTAATGATTTCATAGGGGACCCTACTCTAACTGAACACATATTTATAATTTTGTGTGCATCTGGGGGAATGCAATTGATTTATATAATACAATTTAAAAATTAACTTCAATGATTTAAATTAAATATATTTATTAAAATGCATTAGCATGCCTCTCCCAATAATCTGTTATGGTGAAATCATAACTGATGAAAAAAATGTAGTGGGTGGGATTAAATAACAATGAATAAATTTAATTCTTGATAAAATTCTGTTGAAGAATTAGTTGACATGCTTTAAATTTAAAGGAAGGCATAAAAAAGTATTAAATTTTTTTGCTATTGTTATATTTTCCTTTAATGTAAACAATTTTTTCATACACAAATCTGATTCTATATATAATGTATAAAAAAAAATTATAATTATTTTTCCAAGAAAGATTTTTTTTTTTCTCATTAGTGTCATCTTGTAATATATTTTTGTAAGGATGCCTATATGTAAGTTAATTATATGGTTGGGAATTGTTAATTGAGGAAAAGTTCTGTAGTAGTTTGCCAACAGTTTAAAAACAAGTATTGTCTAAATTTTATTTAAATATTTTAATAATTTTTCAGCTTGCGTGCATCCAAACACAATTAGCTATTGATGCACTGAAGAGAGTTTGTAACAAGCAATTTGAAATGGGTGAGTTTAATTTTATTTTAATGTGAAACCTGTTTATTGAACACAAAATTGGTTCCTTCCAAGTATATTAACGCTCTTGGTTATGAGATGCAGTTTTGTCTCTTGTTGATCATGTGATGGGTGTTAAGGCTGTGTATTGAAATACATTTTTACCCAGTTGCGTGTACATTCAGACGTTTACATTCTGTCATGTTAAAATGATCAGTTTCTAAAGGGAGGTAATTTTAAAAGTTGTTTTTAAACCGGTAAATTTTTTTATAATGAAGTCATATTCCTAATTCTAAGTTTTATTTTATATTCTAAGTTACCCATCAACTGAATTGCAATGAAATGAAATAGTCTATATACATTTTATTTCTTCCCTGCTTTTATATTTTGGCACTGTGCAAATACCATTGATGATATTCTGAGGTCTTTTAATAAAATTTAGTTAGAAAATGTAAATGAACCAAATTGAAAGAAAACTGAATTAGTTTAAATAGTGCCTTTTTTACATCATTAATCATATATTTTATTGTCATAAAAACAAAATCCAATTTTTTATTTTCCTATTTAAAAAAAAAATAATCAACAACCTGGTTTTATGGTATCTTAATTAATATAAGTTATTGTAGACATGCTTAGTATTTTCTTATGAGTATATTCAATGTTAACAAAATTGACAAAATGATGCGTCTTTGTAATATCTGGATGACATAGGTTATATGTAGATAGTATAATGCTTCAGAACCTATTGTTGCACAATTCACATGAGTAAATATGACAGTAACAACCTTCTCTTCACCAGATTGATAGTGTATATTCTCTACAGCATAGTATTTTATCATTCTTGATTTTGCTTGAAGATTTTGAAACATGCTATGCTAAGAGAAAATGCCTACTGAGGACAAAAATGTTTCCATTGACTAATGACTTCTACTATAGCTCATGTTTCCTTCTCCATTAAAGAATGTCCATGAATGAAAAGGAGTAGGCCTCCACCTTGTCCCAAAGTGGCTACTGTTGCAAAATCTGATGCATCAGTTTGAACAGTAAGTGGAATATTCTAATTAATAGCTTGCATAAAAGCCTTAATTAAATTTTTTTTTTTTTTCAAATTGCTTCATTGAAGACTCTGTAACTGAAGTCAGTGATTTTAATTTATCTGAAAAGTAGCTTAATCATTTAGCATAATAAGCAAATGTACCAATAATTCTGTAATGAGAAACTTGTAAATCTAGATGAGGAAGTCTATCAGGATCTGGCTGTATTATGTTGAGTTAGATTATCAGCTTTTACCACTTCCAGAAAGAACTTTAAATTACTAACTTTTCCCTTAATTTTGATTTCCTCCAATCTGTTTCCTGGGATCTTCAGAATAGTTCTCAGTGTTCCAATAATGACGAGTAAGAATATTACTTTTGTGTTCTGAAACTTCATCTTTCTGGCATGTTGAGCTACTTACCTTTTCATTTAACTTTCAGAACTACAGTGTGGTTCTCCAAAACAATCATCTGACATGTTTTCTTCGTGTTTATGACAACCAGATATGTTTTTTTTCTGGTCTTGATTGGGTGATCTGTTTGAATTTTGTTGGAGTGAAAAGAACCCTACTTAATTCTAATCCTTAGAGACAGCAGCCATAGACAGAGAATTGGCAAATATAACCTGATACTAACACAGAGTTCAACTTCATTTCTCATGGGGGTTTAAGTGAATAGATATTTTACTTGGGCGCCTCTTCATTTGAACTTAATTGTCATTGTTTTACTTCATTATACCAAATTTTGTATTTAACTGAATGTGACAAATTTACTTATATATTCTCAGTATTTGTGTTTTTTCAGCATCAGCAATTAATATTTTTACTGTCTATACTAAAAGGTGAATGTTTGGGTGCAAAAGAAGGAAGGCATGAAGATTCAATACGCCGCAAAGCGTGACTGTTTCCATTTATAGGAAAATAAGAGGTCCTTCTACTGGTCTCCCCTAGAACATCACATGGAATCTGTGAAAGCCTTCTGGCTCAGATTGCTTGAAAAATTTATTGAAAGAGATATGAGCCAAATATCTGCAATCCATATTGAGAAAATAAGATGATTGTTTTATTCCTATGTTGCAATTTTCCTGTGTGGAACAAATTAGTAACAAGTATTTATATATCTGTATATAATTTCTTTCATGACATAGTAGTATATTAATTTATTTGTCATTCCTTTCTTTCACCTATTCTGTCCCGTCCGTGTATTAAGGTGTTACGATATCACTGATATAATGATGCCTGAAATGAGGAAATGTAAACAGAAAATATTATTTCTTGCCTAGCACACCCATTATTAATGATTAGTGTATATGCTTGTAAATGTATTTTGCGAAGATACGTGTGAAGAGGTTTGCCTATTTCTGATACAGAGCCAATTTGTCTTTCCTTAAATGATTAGTTAAGGAAAGGCAAATTGACTGCGTTCTCCTGCTTGTGTGGCATGGTGCAGAACCTTGTTACCAAACATAGGTTTTTTTCAACAGGCACCCTCTTGACCCAGGGCAACACTACCTTCTCAATTGAGAATAATTTCTTGCTGAGGTCAATAATTCCATGAGAGCCTATCAATTGGAAAAATGTTTTTATTAAGACGTGATCATAGACTGTTAGAAGAATTTATATTCAGTCTGAGGAAGGAATTGTCTAATGGCCTTTGGTATTGATGTAGAATATGTCAAGGGTAATTCAATACCACGTGTAGATCCACTGTCAGTATTGTTATTTTATAAAGATTCAAATGAGAACTGATGAAAAATTTGAAGATATATTTTTACACTGAATAGACTGGATGTTTTATTATTGGTGAGAATGGCCAAAGAAACTATGCAAGACTCAGTATTAAGTTGAATAAAATGGAGAATTAGAAAGAACAGATGGGGTAATTGTTCTCTAGCTGAAAGACCTTACAAGGAGGTAAGACACAATCTGATAGTAGGAAGGGAGTAATTTGCAATAATGATATCTTCAGAAACACAAAGAAAGATTTTAATGAAGAATGTACATGATGGCACACACAAAAAAGGCTAAAGATAGAAGCAGGGTGGCTGAGATATTTAAGAGATTTGGAAGATTATATGAAAAAACTATCCCAAATATAAAAAAAAAAATAAAGAGCCATTGAGCAGAGCTCACATGGATCCTGCATGCATCGGGGGCGGGGTCTTAATATCAATAGATGCATTTTCAGGATGGCCTGAAATAATTTCTGTATTAGAAAAAAAGAAGTTCTATGGTGAAACCTGTGTTAAGTCATATTTTTCAAGAAATTGAATCCACAAAACTTTGGTAACTGACAATGTGCTTGAGTTTTACAAAGAAGAACTGGACTCATAGATATGACAGATAGGATGTAGGTCTTACAAGGCACCGCTATATTGCCCTCAATCAAATCATATAGTGGAAAGGGTGGTACAAAAATGGGCCTAAAATCATGTCTGCAGCAAAAATAAAAAATAAAAATTTTCCTATTGTGACCATTCAGTTACAGAACCATAATGCACACTGGAAGACAAGAGAGCCCATCAGCACTTATTGGAAGACAAATTAGAGATCCCTTAATAATGTCATATTCTATAAATGAAAGAATGTGGTATGAAAAAATGCGCCAAATTCAGAAAAGGCAAATTTTCTAATGCAAAAAAGAAACAATAGAAAAACAAGAGTTGTATACTAGCCCATGCGACGCAGATCAAATAAGATCCCAAGATTATGTAGAAATGGATAAAGAAATATTCTAAGATCAATTAAGAGAAGATAGCCATGAATATGAAAGAACACAAGACAGATCAATGTCTCCCAGAAATAAAAGTACAAAAAGATCTATGGAAGGAGAGTGAGAAATAGAACAAGGAAATCCTGAAAATGGAATCAAACATAGAGGAGGTGAATTGTTGACCAGGAGCATGGAACCTCTCTGTATAAAAGATGTGATGTATGGGTGTGGGAGTTTGATCATTTGCTTATGGACAAGAGACACTCTTATAGGCTTGAGTCATGACAGGAACAAATTGGGTTGGTAGTGATTGTGACTTGTGAATACTATTACACAGAACAATAGTATACTTTCATTATTTTTAGTAAACAACTAATTTCCAATAGGCAGTAATTGACCAAACAAAATAGGTATTTTAGTTTTGAAAGCTGTTAATGCATTAATTCACTCCATGGAAGAAAGCCATGTGGGAGAATAATCTTTATATTCAGCAACTTTACAAACTTATTACTGATAAAACTTTTATCAATGTTCCTATTGATAGTAAAATTTGAGTTGTCATTAATAAATACCTTTTTAAAAATTTGTACACAAGTTACTTTGTCCATTTTACTGTATTTTAAAATCATGTACTGTACCATGTCCTAAGGTAATATTTGAATTTTATATCTGTAGAAATAATTTACCTCTTTTTTTTTTTTTCTATTTGTTTGATCATGCTAATCATGAAAGGAAGTACAAATTGTGTTTTGCCTATTGAATCATTGGTTATAAATAAATTATTGCTTTCATTATCCTTTTTTGAGCAATCGGTTACAAAGTATTTTAACAATGTAAGGACAAAATGCACTCCCCACTTCAGTGATATATGCAAATTAACAAGGTAATATTTTATCAGAATTTTAAAAAATTCAGTAGGATTATAAATTCTACACAAGTACTTAATTTATTTTAATGGTAGATTACAAAAACAAATTAGGGATGCAATAGATATGCATGTTGTTTTATGATTTTTCTATTGCTTCCTGTTTACCTGAAACACATTCATAAACAGTCTTTTTGTTGGGGGCCAGCATATTGCACTTGAATCAGTGGTATTTAATATCTGCATTTCTTTCACATAGATTATTGCATTGAAATTAACAGATTTTTTTGTACAAATACAATTTGATTTGTAAAATTGATCCAAAATTTACACATGTTTAGTCAGATATACTGAAAATTTTGTAATATTGATACATAAAATGCTTTTCCTCAGGCTGATCAAATTTGAAAATTAATTTAAATTTGCATCTTGTATAATGTAATTTTTTCTCTTTAAGGTTCTCAAGATATTCTTTTTGATATTCTCTGAGTTTATCCCCTTAGAGAAACATCCAGATGTCTGGTTTCTCTCTTGTTAACATCTCAACCCATGTTCAAATCTCTCTTTCTCTCTCCCTGAAAATGGCAAATTCTAACCTAAGAAAAAAATGAGCATTGGGTACTTCTGGTATACAAGTAAAGTCCAAATTATCTACCTTGGTTATCGAGACTTTTCACATTTAACTTTTGTAAAATCCAGATCACCAAAAACTCAGTGACAGGTTTTCATGCTATCTGATTTCTTTTTCATGTCAATTGATATCTTAATTTAATAATGCTTAAATCATATATAAGAGAGAGAGAGCTTAATTGTACAGTTATGTTTAGGTTGACATGAAATAATTTTTTTTTTTTTGTTTTGTTTTTTTGAAGTCTACAAAGATACACAAGGAGATAAACAGCTAACCAGTCCTTTGTTCAAAGTAAGTGGCTAATCTTTATCTTGCTTTTGTATGCTTTATGTATAGAGAGTGGCCATGCCAAAGTTTTGCAAGATGATAACTAGAGCACTGATGCAAAGTTTAAAGCAGCAGTGTAAAATGGGTCTGTCAAAAGAAAGAAAAAAAATGAGCAGACTGAATCTAGATTTTCACACCTGATGGAAAGTAGTGCTAAAGGAAAAAAGCACTTTGTTAGCACAAAGCCTTTTCAAAATTGTCAATTATAGCACTTTGAACTCATAAAAACAAACTCTCACTTCCTTCTACACCAGAAGATACTCTTGCCCATCTTATTCTTACAAAACAAAAAAAAACCCCAGAACTTTTTGTTTCTGCTTGTAATGTTTCCTTCCTTCCTTTCTTTTTTTTCCCCTTTAACTTTCAGGCTACTATGAATATGGTAATTTCTAATCAACTAATACACAATTCTAAATGTTTGCTTTTGTTGTTTTTCCAATTCATATTGAATCATTACTTTGCTGTTTAGACTAACATGTTTATTTTAGTTGGTTTTGTAACTTTGATCCTCATCAGTTGTTGCCATACTTGTTAAGATCTTGGAATTTCAAACAGAACACTTTTTTTTCAATCTGTTAGGAGTAGATTGATCTTGTTTGATAGTGTATAGAGAATTGTTTTGATTTAATGATTGACCATAAAGCTTTCATTGCCATTCCCATCTTATGAACATTGCTGGCTGGAAACTCCAAGTTGTAGTGACTGTGAGAAAACCAGTTTCCTGATACTGTGGGAAGACTGGTCATTTTGCTGCTGATTGCCAAAGAAAAAAGGTACCTGAAACCCCCATTAATCATTTATTTTTTAAAATAAATTTGACTTATGTGCAAATGGCACATGACCCAAGCATCGTAATCAACAAGATAAAAATAATCACCTTTTGATTTTCTTTTGTGATAAGCAAATGGGTTGCACCAGTTTATAGCATTATTCTTTAACTTCTTTCTGTGATTGTCACATACACTTTTATATAAGAACTTGTTACAAGAAATATCTCTTGGTCCAATTACAGAGCTTGGAATAATTCAAGACTAATGTTTGTTTTTTAAATCATTAAATGTAAATTATGTCACCTTTCCTTTAAGATATGTTTACTTAGCATTGTTTTGATTGTTAGATTATACTTACCTTTCAACTTTATACATTTATAAAAATTTTCAAAGAAGGTTAGTGCTTGAAAATTCTGATAAATTCAGCTTTATTTTCCAGATCTTAAGTGTAGACATGATTGATTCATGTGATATTGGTAGCACAGATTTATGTTCAAGTTCTGTAAGGAATCTGGGAGATGGAAGCTAATGAGATTTTATATATATATATATAAAATTTTTTTTTTTTTTTTTTGCAATGCATATTTAAACACCAATAAAAATCGAAATAAGAGTTGTTAAAACTTAAGGAATGAATTCCCTAAATACTATGTATGTAATGTTTTCCCAATGTTTTGTTACCTATGGACTTATTCATCAGCAGATTGAGTCAATATTAGATGATAATAATTATGAAATTACCATGAATCAGAATTTTTGAGAAAAAATTAAGAGGTCTAGAATTTCTGATAGCTTTGAGAAACAGTTAATGAAACTTATTGGGATTTATTCCCCAAATACTATAGTTTTCAAATGTGCCACTATTTGCTACTTTTAAAGCTGAAGATATTTTCCAATCTTTCTGTGTTGTCTGCATAAGAATGTTTATTTTTTTTTCACTAGAAAACTGCTAATATCTTCTTTTTGGTTACTCTCTGAAATTCTAAAGGGATATTTGGACTCCTTGACTAAAAATCTATAAGGGTATCAATTTCATTAATTTCTGGTCAGTGAATCAGAAGATATAAGAGTTTTTGTGAGAACATTGAGTTTGAAAATGGAAATGTCCATTGATGGAAAATGCTGATTCAGCAGAATTATAACTTGTGATATCTTGTATGGTTAATAATTTTCTAATGACTATAACATCTATGACAAATATCAAAATGGACAAAATCAATTTTTTTTTGGTTACATTGATTAGTTGAATTGATAATTTTAACTGTATGGCTGTATGACAAATGTATTTTCTGCACAAAATATCATTTACTTAGCAGCAGAATTACTACCATATTATGACTAAATCTGTAATAAGCTGTTTGAAAAAATAGCTCCAATTATAAACAATAAAACCAAATTTTAACTTTTCATTTTAAACTTTGAATTGATATTTTTAGTCTTCCTATTGAAAATTGTGTCACTGAAATTTCTTGTGGGGAAAGCTGGAATTGATGATTTTGTACCTTTTCAGAAATAGCTTAACCACAATCCACTTCTTGGTTTACACCTGCCTGTTCAGCCGCTCTAGCACATAGATCACTTTTTGCTGGATGTACCAGAATGATAGTGCCAATCAAATGTCCTCAAAGTTTTTGTTTGTTGATAGAATGAGGTGCTATATAGTTTACTTTTCACAACTACTGGAACTAACTATTGTTAAATAACACTATCTTCTATCACTCCTGTCGTCACTCAGTTTGGTGTGTTAATATCTTTTGTTGATAAAGGAGACTGTTTTGCTTGTAAATTCTCTTCTAATTCTACTCTAGACTCATGTGGAATAACTTTACCTAACCTTTCAATTAGAACTAAGTCTCTACTGTGTGATATGCATATAACTCCATCCATGATTTCTGCTCTCATCTCTAAACTGGATCCCCACAAAGTATGTGAACTTGATGGTATCTCTGCAATAGTCCTTAAGAAATGTGCCCTTGAATTAGCTCATGTTCTCTCTAAATTTTACTATAAACACCTTCTTACATTTTGCTTTCCTTTTTCCTTGAAATCCTCTTCTGTAGGTCATGTTTTTAATAACTCAAGTGAACTGTCTGATACTTCTATCAGCCTATTAGTCTTGTACCCCCTTTTTGGCAAAGTACTAGAGACTAATCAACTGAATTGGTTAAGCATCTTACTTGTAGATAGTCAGATTGCTTTTGCTTCTCTAGGTCAACTGCTGATGTTAACAGTCAAGCTTTAGATAAGAATGATGAAGCTCATGCTGTTTTGGATATTTTGAAGGTGTTTGGCATGCTGATCCTAATTTTCATCAACAACCTTTTTGATGTCCTCAGTTCCCAACTTTGTATCTGTGCTGATGATACAACTATTTACCCTGTCGTAATGGCAAGTTTGATCAGTTCAATAAGGTCAAATTGGCAGCGGATTTAAAAAGTGACATAAAATCTGCTAATCGATGCAAGAAATGGCTTGTTAATTTTAATGCCTACAAAATAAAACTGCTTTAATCTTTAAAAACTTAAATGCAATGTCAATTGTTATCTTATTTCCTGTTCTTTTTTGGTTTCTCTCTTCACTATTCTTTACTACTCATCAACCCCTTGCATCTTTGTGGTTTTATTGCCTTGCCTAGGGTCAGATGATAAAAAAAAATGCTGATTTACCCCCCCCCCCCAACTACTACTTCATCCAATACTGAGCAAGCTCTCTATCTTTATGATCTCTGTTTTAGACCTATTTGTAAAATTTTGTATCTTGTATCTTGACTGCAGTATACAAGACACTGATTGGCATTTGAAAAAAAATTGACCTTTCTTAACATTTTGATAGATTCAGATTAAATGTTCCTTAGTTATGTCATTTCTTGTCACTTATATGTTCTCTGTTTGGGGACTGTGTGCAAGGTTGATATTGCTATAAAAGATAACACATTTTGTTTCATTGGGGTTCATGCACCCAATGATGACAGTATCTCATGACTTTTTGTGGATCAAACACTTTCTGACAGTGTCAAGAAGGACAGTTTTAACAGGTGATTGGAATACTGTCAGGTACCAGGCTTGGTATTCATAATGCAAATTTCAGGATATTTTAGGACATCGTGAACAAGTTGAATGAAGATTCAATGAGGGCAACTGGATTGGGTCTGCTTAGGACAACATTTTCAGTGCCAGTTTGATGTGAAGTGGGTTGGTTGGTTGAGTCTTGTTCTATAGTGTATTTGAATTACAGGATCGTCTGGATAGGAATACACCTATGTAGTGTTAGACTTAGCATGGTTGGCAATTGGAAAATTAAATTTGTTAAACAAGTGATTTTGATTACAAGATAACTTACAAAGGCTGTGATTGGGAATATTTGAAAGTTAGAATTTTGCAACTGAATTTTGTAAACAACCCAATCAAGATCAGATAGAAGCACAAGCAGCATAAAAGATAGACTAGAAGTGGATGTTTTGTGGAAAGATGAAAATCTTGCTGTAATGAGAGTAATATTAACCTTCAAGAAGGATCAGGGTCTTGTAGTTAGAATCAGGTTAAATGTTTGATGAGGTGATGGGCATAGTATCAGAATTCTATATACCTGCTGATTGACACATTGCCTGTTTCAGATCCTGGATAGAAGACTGATTACAGATGAAGGCATATGCAAAGAATTTTAACATAGAAAAACTCTTCCCTAGGGAGCTTGGATTGATTTCACTTTCTGCATCTGCACATTAGGATATATATATATATATATATATATATATGAAATGGACCAAGTCAGACAATTATTTTAATATATTTTCTGTTTATACATTATTTTTTATAGATACAATTATTTAAGTAAATGCTCTGTTTATAATAGACAGTATTAATTAGATTTACTGGCCTAAATGTTTGAGAAATTTTGTAGAAAATATATGTCCTCCGACAGGAATCATTGAACCTGTATCCTACATGGAACCGTCATTTAGCTACAGAGGAAGCATCTGGTTAGCAAAGTCAGATTATTGCTTTTAACCATATTTTGTAATTCAGTTAAAATAAAAATGTAGCATGATAGACTATAATGATATAGTTAATATAGTTCAAATTTGTTTCATGTTATTGACCACTGACACTAAAGGAATTTTATTGTCTGGATAACCTTAAAATATGCTCTTTTGCAACAAAGTGAGAATTTAAAAAGCTAAATTCAGTCAGTTATCATAGGAACATAAATGTGCCCCCTTACTTCAATGTTTATGGCCTTATTTATTTAGTGTTCAATATTTTACTTGTAAAATTGAAAAAAAAATTTAGTGCACTTTTCTTAACATGGTCATTAATTTTCTTTGAAATATAGTGTTGAAAATTTGTTATATTAATTTAATAAAAAAAATTAATGACTAAATAGAAAATCTTAAAATGTTGATAAATTTAAATAATACAAAATTTATGTAACAATTAATGTAAGTTGTTTTATTTGTTACTTTTTTTATTTACATTAACTACCAACTGCATATATTTTTCTGAATTTTATATTCATATCTAGTTTCCTCAGTGTTGCATGTTGAGATATGCATATTTATCTAGAGTCTTTTTTATTCTCATCAGAAATTTTTCATTTTCTATTGCAGATTCCTTCCAAGAATCTATTCACCAAAGAGCTGGAAGATTGTCTTAATAATAAAGAAATTGATTTCATTGTACATTCTTTGAAAGATCTCCCTACCACTTTGCCAGACAATATGGTCATTGCTGCTATTATGAAGTAAGTCTGGGCTGTTGAAAAAAATGTATTGGTTTGAAAAATGATGATTATTGAGTTAATATGCTTGTTTTATTTTTAACTTAATCTGTTTACAACCTGTCTTTGTTATATAGCTTGAGCTTCATCCAATCCTCTATGATATTCTTATATGCCTTACAAGGATAAGCTTTGAAGAGATAGCAATATTTATATTCTTCAAAGTTCAAAATGTTTTTAAATTTGATTTAAGTAAATTGTACTAAATAGGAATGACCTAAAATTATGATGTTGCCAGTATTCAGAATTTCTCCGTCAAATGGTATATTTCCCTAATAATTCTGATCAACATGCTTCTTTACTTGATTTGTTCTTTGTCTTAGAATGGTAAAGATTTGGAAAATCCTTCAAATTACTGCCCAATTGCACTCACCAGCTGTCTGTAAAATTCTTGAAAGGATGATAAACAAGACTCACTTGGTTTCTTGAAGTCAATAATAATATTTCAGACTGGCTTCAGAAAAAATGGAAGCCTGATAGACCAGCTAGTCTCTCTAAAAACATTTATTAGAAATGCATATATTAAAAAGGAACATGTGGCAGTTGGCTTTTTTTTTATTTATTTATTTATTTTTTTTAAGACTTAAAGACCTTTGATACCACATGGTGATATGATATCCTAAACAAAATGGATCTCAAAAGATTGTCAACCTTCACCAATAATATCCTTACAGGACGAGTCTTTAATGTTTGTGTTGGTAACACTCTTAATGGGAGAACACGCAAGGAAGCATCCCATCAGTCTCCCTTTTTAATATAAAATTTAATGGTCTAACTTCTGGAGCAGATTGTTCTTTATATGTCGACGTCTTCCTGATATGCTATAGGTAAAAATTATCCAGACAATTGAGTACCAACTTCAGCAGTGCCTCAAAAAAGTTAATAAATGGGCCATAGAAAACGGATTCAAGTTTTCTAAAACAGAAACACTACATTTTTGCCAAATTTGGAAGCTGCATCACAACCGAGACCTAAAACTTGATGGCTTAATTATATCTGTGATAGATCAATACAAATTTTTGGGTGTTTTATTTGATAGAAAATTATACTTCATATCCCACATAAAGTGTCTTGAAACTAAGTGCAGTAAAGCAGAGTTGTAGCCCACAAGGACTTAAGCCCACTAGCTGACAGACAAACCCTAATGAAATTATATAGATAACTGGTCAGATGAAAATTTTGACTATGGTTGTTTCATTTATGATGCTGCAAGGAAATCTTACCTGAGGGTGTTTGATACCATCCACTACCAATGACTCTCTCGTTCTGTGGGGAGGGGGGTTAAAACACTCGGTGGAAAGCTGACATGAAGAGGAGAAAAGTAGCACTTAAGTATTATGCCAAATTACAATCATACCCAAACAACCCATCATTCAACCACACTCTCTATTGACAATAGAAATCTTTATTCAACCGAGAAAAAAATGCTAACAAACTTTTTGGCTTTTTACATGGAAAATTTCATCAGCAAAACTCAAACACAGCACTAATTCATAAACCCACCATCTGAAAAAACCCACCCTGGTTAAACCTTAGCTAATACCCTAAAACTAATAACAATTCATCTGATTACATGGAAGAAATCCATAATATTCTACAAGCACACACAAATTATAAGCACATATACACTGATGACTCTAAAATCTTGGACAGAGTTGGATGCACTGTTATACTTAGCAATATGATTACCTAGCAAAGCCTCAATCTCCAATGCAGAAGCCTCGGTCATACACTTGGATATAGTATCTAGTGGGACAGATAGATTTATCTTCTCAGATTTACTATCAGTACTCACATTGATGAATAATAAAGACATGGGAAACCCCTTAATAAATAAATTACTCAATAGGATTAACATTATAGGAAAAAACATGTTATAGTCTTTTGCTGTATACTGAGCCATATTGGCATACAATGAAATTGAGAAGCTGATAAAATGGCAATGAAATCACTGAACATAGCCTACTAAAATATAAAGGTCCTACACACTGACTTCTGACCCACCATAAACAGAACCATCAAAGAAAAATGGCAGCAATTATGGAACAACTCTCCAAACAACAAATTACACAACATCCAACCAAAGACACCCAAGCTACAGAAAGATAAAGAAAATGGAGGTGTTATTAGCCAGACTTTGTATAGGACACACATAAATAACCCACCAACATAGACCCATGTATAATGATAAACTACGTCCAGCAGCAAGGCTTCTGATTAGGAGAATTAGCTCTTAATTGTTGTTATTCCTAGGTCCACCCTGACCTGGAGTTTTAGCACCTGTTAGGGTCCTAGATATGGACAAATAGTGAACCACCAAACAAAAACAAAACATTATGAAAGTATAGAAATACCTATTCATAGCAGAATTAGCAACAATGCCTATTCATAGCAGAATTAGCAACAATACCTATTCATAGCAGAATTAGCAACAATGCCTATTCATAGCAGAATTAGCAACAATGCCTGTTCATAGAATTAGCAACAATACATTTTATCTAGTTAAGGGAATGCAATTACATTCAAAATATTTAGATTTTAGCATTAAATAACCCATAGAGGTTGATATGTCGCTAAACAAAATCAGCCAGACATGAACTTTTATGACTTTAATCCATATACTATGCTACAATTTCTTAAACAAATCAAACTGTATTTCAAAATATAACATCAACAAGGCTACAACATAAAACACACCTATCACTGCCTCTAGTAATTATGTCCACATAAACATGTATATGCACAAAAGCTGAGTATCATCCATGTATATAATTGTGAAATTAAAAAAACTCTTTACCAAACTTTCTTACTTACATTGTTTTGTAACCAATTTTATATGACCTACTACTCTCAAGAAAAAAGAACCCCAAGGATTTTTTCCCTCTATATAATCCCCTGTTCCCAAAAGAAAATAACTCAAATTTTTCACCTAAAAACCTTCTTCGGCATTAAATGATCTACCTGGGTTGATGTGCCATAAAATAGATCATTCAACTTAATGGCATTCTTTCCTATGTTATAACAGTCACTGTGCGTCTGTCATTCACTGCACCTGTGGTGACATCCAATATTGGCTGTATCTGCATATACAGCCAACTTTGCTATGCTCACAGATTTGTCCACTTGGTCATGATCGTATTCAACAAAAAATAATGACAATTGATTTTCAAGACACTCTGGTTGCGAAATAGCAACAATATGAATTCTTACTTAGCAGTTCAGCCAAAGTAAAGATAGCTGTCTATCTCCTTAACTGCCACTGGTCCCTTCCTACCTGGGCAACTATTCACTCACTGGTCACCTTCCTACTTCTCTCTCTGACTTCCGGCCTTTCTGCTTATATGGATAATGGCTGGGGTCCCAATACCCTATCCACCCACTTGTTCCATAAAGTTTGAGACCACTCATTTGGCTTTTTGGCTGGTCAACTTCTTCAGAGGACTATTTTTATGATTATCTAAAATCATTAACAACATTTTATGTTTCCCAATTCAAAGGAAGCTGTAGACATAAATCCCAAAAATACTGACACTTAAGTTTACTCAAAGATGGACTGGAGACAAAATTCTTACAAAACTCAGATAACTAAGTGGACTTAAAAGAAATTTATCTACTTATCTTCTAAAGATGTGAGAAATTGTATTGTTACACCCATTCTTTCTGTTACCAGTATTGGAATTCATTCTGTGATTTTCTTTATGACACCCCTTATAGTGATATCTTTAACCATCCTATTGAGAATTGAGATTTTTTTTTCTTTATACCTTCTCAGAAATGCCAGGTGAGACCACAATCTTCTCCTTGGTTCACAGCTGCTATAGCCCACAGGAATCACTTTTAATAGCTGTACCAATATGGTATTTCAAGCACAACAAAAGCATTTTTGTTCTGCTTGTAATAATTGTAAATGTATCATCAAAATGGTTAAGTATTTGTTCATTGACAGAATGAGTGACCATCTAGCCTGTAACAAGTTTGGTTCTCATAACTTCTGATGGCTCTTTCAGTGTCTGTTAAATAAAAGTAAGTCTCTACTGTGTAGTATGCATATAACTCCATCCATGATTTCTGCTATCATCTCTAAACTGGATCCCTACAAAGCATGTGGACTTTATGATATCCCTACAATAGTCCTTATGAAATGTGCTCCTGAATTAGCTTCTGTTCTCTCTAAACTTTACAGTAAATGCTTTCCTACTTTTTTGTTTTCCTGTTTCTTGGAAATCCTCTTCTGTAAGTTCTGTCGTTAAGAACTCTGGTGAACTGTCTGTTCGTTCTATCAGCTTTTATGGCAAAGTACTAGAATCTCTAATCAACTCTGAATTGGTTAAGCATCTTACTTCGCATGGTCTTTTTTCAGATAGTCAATATTGCTTTTGCTTCTTGAGGTCAACTGCTGGTGTTAATGATTATTGCTGAAAGTTTTAGATAAAAATGGTGACGCTCAGGCTGTTGCTTTGGATATCTTGAAGGTGTTTGACATGCTGGTTTTCAAAAGTTAATAGGTGATGGTATTTTTGATCTGATTCAATCATTCTTCTCAAATGGCTGATACAGTTATTTACTATTGTCTTAATAGTAAGTCTGGATTGATAAGGTCAAATTGGCAGCTGATCTAATAAAAAAAAATGAAATAATCTGTTAACTGGCTTGTTAATTTTAATGCCTCCAAAATGAAACATTTTTTTTGTCTTAAAGAACTCTTTTTTTTGCCTTCCATAAACATGACTGATGCTAACCTCCGGGTGAGTGACAGTTTGTGCCTTCTCAGGCTAAGTTTTCTGCTGACATGAAGTGGAAGCTAAATGTTTCTCTCAAAAGAATTACTTCTGCATTCCAAGAACAGCAAAATTGCTTTCAAAAATAAATTCTTACATTTGCAACTAAGAAATGTGTTATTAAAGTATTTTTCTCTTTATTTCAGAAGAGCCTGTCCCTATGATGCTGTTGTCATGCATTCAACCAATGCAGATAAAAATCTTGCATCATTACCAGAAGGAAGGTAAAATATATTATTTATCTAAATATTTTTACAGAACATAAATTAAATATTTTACACTGTTAAACCACATTAATTTTTGTTTTACATGATAGTAAAATAATTTTTCCGTTTTACTTTAATGATACAATCAGCTGATATGTACTTTTGGTAGAAGACTTTTCTCTCTTTTTATTGAATTCAGAAACTTTTTCTTTGTCCTAGTGTTGTTGGTACCAGTTCATTACGCAGAATAGCTCAGCTGAAACGTAAATATCCACACTTGAAATTTGAAAGCATTGTATCCTTTTTCATTGACTTCTTATATTCTCTTAACCTTTTAAATTTGAAAATGTTATATTTCTTTTGATTTCTTCTTTTGTCAGAACTAGTAGTTAGGTTATCCTTGTGCTATATCTTACTGTTGCTATCATCATCTATGCTACTACTACTAATTCACTGCTATCTTAATTCTTGTTACATTATGTATGATTGCTGAAAATCAGAAATAATTTTCTGCATCTATATTGAAGATTTTAGTTGATGGGATAATCTTAAAATGTTCTATAAAATATATTCTTGGTTTAGAAATGAATATTTATTGTGCTTCAGATATGTGGTGAACATCCCCGTAGAAGCAAGTGAGCCAGTGGCTTGCATCTAGTGTATAGGAAAATAAGGGTCTTACCTTAATGTGCGGCATGTGACATCAGCAAGTTTGCTCTGTGAAAATGGCATTACTTTCCCGTCCAGCGATTCTAGCAGTATGTGCAGTAATGAGGGTTTTTTTGTACAGTTTGGCATGCTTCCACCAATAGCAAGCCGTGTGCTGATTGGTCGAACTGGAGGAGGCAATTTGCCTGTGTAACTGCGAAGAAAGCTGATCGGTTGGTCAACCGCGGTGTTGACCTAATAAAACAGGGCTGGAGCAGTGAAAACAAGGAACGACGGCTATATGTAGTGACGTATTCAGAAAGCGAGGACGGTGAATTGAACCAGTGGTATTTTGATTTGTACAAGTGACGTTGCAACAATACAGACATTTAAACTACAAAATATTTCAATTAGGTTATTCAAACTTTTAATTTGTCTCCAAAATACATGTTCTGTATATAATATTTAGAATATTTTTAATTAGAAATTTTTAATTTTTGTTTTATGCACATAAAACATTGCCTTCAAAGAATTCCATATTTCAATTATGCCTTGTATCAATAATTTCAGCCCTGCATAACATTCTACTGATTAATGGTACTTCCTTGTTTTCTAGAAAAGACAGTAGTCTACAATGAAAACAGGAATTAAATTTTCTCAGTTATCTCTTTAGCTGTATTATAAGCATGACTATATTCTGTACAGATAAAATGTAGAAAATTAGTTTGACTTTGTGCCATATCATATGTATGTGTATGATAATGTTCAGCATTAGAAAATTATCTACAACTTTGTTGTTGCATGTTTAATATTCTTCCTATTTTCTTTAAATACTTCCTTAATATGTAATTAGAGAGGAAACCTGAATACAAGGTTTAGAAAGCTTGATAATGATGATAAATATGCAGCAATCATTTTGGCTTCAGCAGGTCTTCAGAGAATGAACTGGGGAGATCGAATATCACATGTAAGTATTTCAGACCAGAGTGGAAATATTAAATGAATTGGAATGTGTCTAACATATGTGGAAGTTTTAAAAAAAAAATTACTTTTGTTTCAAGTTCTGTTTTGTAAAAGTGGTTGATATTTAATAATTTGATTATAAATAAAACTATATTACATTTCTAATAACAAGATGTAAATAAATCATTCTTCACTGTTATGACTATTAGCCATTCCATTTTGGCATTAAATAGGTTATTAAAATTCAAATTATTCCACAAGGAAATAATCTAGTGAAATCCTTAATATTGTATGCCGTTTTTATTCTTAGGGTGGGGAAAACCAGAAGAGTTCCACAGGCAAGAAAAACTATTAGAACAGAACTTATGGTTACATTTAGCTAATTCAACAGTAAAATGATGAAACCAAGTTGCCAATCTAGTTGTATGCTTAAATTCATGCAGTCAAAGTACCAAGGAGAGCTCATTAGAACAACTTCATGCAAGCTAAATAAACTATCTCTCAAAAAAGGCCTTGTGTATATGGTGAGATTGGAAAGGAATTATCTACTGTGAACTCTTTCTGGAGAACTAAACAATTGATTTGAATAAGTATTGCTCCCAGTTAGATCAGCTGAAGATAGCAATAAATGAAAAGTATCCAAAATTAGTTAAGGCATAAAATTTCATCAGTTGTAACCAAACAAAAATTGCTATTGTTTGGTGTTATGTCTTCATTCCATTGAATGAAGATAACACAATCATGAAATATGTTGCTTGGAGTTGTAGTCTTACTGAATTCTGTAGTAAGGATATAAAGCTCGTTCCCAGCTAGCTCTCTCCTGACAATTCTCTGCATCAGTATATATACTATTTGGAGGAGTCATATTCTGGAGAGGTGTGTTCATCTCCACAACACCCCCTTTTTAGATACAACCTTTCTTTAGTTGATAATTTTTCTCACATGGGTTCACTTCAATGTTTCAGTTGAATTACATTTTCACTTACCCTGGTGTTGTATTGTAATATTAGTTTTAGGAATAATAAGTACTTCAAAGGTATCATAAAGTATGTCCATTGATGAATTAAATTGTAATGGTTGTTTACTCTGTGCATATCTAGACCTCAATATGTCTTCTGTGTTGAAATCATCCAGTTTAAATTTCTTACACTCACCATTGACTGTACTGGAATATGTGACAAAATCTTAATCCTTAGTAAAGTTCACGCACTGCCAATGTGTATATAAAAGTGAATTCTTTTCACCAAACATTTTTGATAATATCGACATTTTCATTAAATGCCACACTTTCTGGAGAAATGAAAATGAAATTCAGATATTCATGTCCCATGAGGCACAATTTTTGTAACAGCAGACATACTTTCTTTTCATTTGACCATCCTTGACATTCTTCTCTGAAAATGGCCTTGTGCCTTCTGAAGTATGATAGACATGTAATGTCTTCTACTGGGATGTAATTAAATTCACTAATTGAGTTAGCAACAGAGTCCGGTGAAAATGATGCCTGTTCCTTGCTTTTCCAGGATTGCCTTCAACTGTTCTCTATATTCACTCCGCTCCTGCTGCATTTATAATATTTGAGAAATAATAATCTTCAATTCTTTCATAGTGCATTATTTTTGTACAAGTAGTCCTTAATTAGAAAGAAATTTTTTTTTCTTGATAGCAATATGTCCTACACCTTTGGAATTTATCAACTTCCGTGTCATCCTATGAATATACATGAACTCTACAAAATTCTTTTCTGCTGATTTTGAATTTTCTTCACCATGCTAAGCAAGAGAAAAAAAATTTGTTTTTTTGTGTGAATTCAAATCATTGGAAGGCTACAAAAGTCAGTGAGCAGTTCTTTGCTGAGAAAGATAAAAAAAATAAAAAAAACAGTTCTGGGAAGATGGAATTTATGTATGTTTAGAAGATGGTAGAACAAAATAGTATATATATTGTTTAATTAAGTTAATAAAATGATCAAATTCATTTGGTAGCTCAATATATGAATGATTCTATTACTGTCTTAAATGTCTTTACCTTTTAGATTTTAAAAGAAGATGAGTGCTTGTATGCTGTGAGTCAAGGAGCCATTGCTATGCAGTGTCGAATAGATGATGAAAAAATTAAGGAATTGCTGAGTCCTATCCATGATACAGAAACTGTTCTCCAATGTGTTGCTGAGAGAGCTTTCCTGAAAACTTTAGTAAGTGCAAGTACCATTCTTTTTGGATCAAGTTGGTTAGTCCAGTTGAATGGAACATATTTTTAAAGTGACTTTTCTGTTGGAAGTCTTTTTTTAAAAATTTCTTTTATCTATGTGGAGTTGACAACTTTGAATGTTTATTTGCTAAATATTCTGTCATTAATTTTATCTTTAAGATCATGTGAAGTTAAATGTTTGATTGTGGTTAACTGATACCAAATTTAAAATATTTTTCATGGTATTTCTCAATGTTGAAATTTCCCTTGATTGAGGAGTATTAAAAATGTCTATTGTAGAATTGAAACCTATTCTCACATTGAATGCAATATGAAAAAGTGATTGATTAAAATAATTTTGTATAGTTTTATGTAACTAACTTGAATTTATAAAATATTTTTGTATTGTTTCCAGGAAGGTGGTTGCAGTGTTCCAATTGGTACATCAAGTAGTATACAAGATAGAAATGTAATCTTTTATTTTTATTTACATTATTTCATAAGTTGACCATGACTTAATTTTTAATGTTTAATTGTATATTGATTATGCTTATTTTCATGAGAAATTCCCACTTACTGTAATATTTTTCATATATTAAATTTTTGTAAAAGTATTTGGCAAGTTTTGACATTACAGTATGAAATTAATGTTAACTTAATTTGTTTTGATCTTTAATGTTAGACATAGCTTATAACATTTTAAGTCATTAGTCATCCCAACAGTTTGGACTATTAGAATCTTTAAACTTGTTTCCAGAAAATGGTAGATATTTATTCCAATATAAATTAAATTTACATCAGAATGACAGGAATTGGAGTAAAGGCTAATTTTGCTATTTCCCTTTATGATCCAAGTATACAGTATTATTCCTCCCACCAAAATTTATCCTTAGATGGCATTCTTTTTCAATCACTAATACTGAATTTTCTATGGACCTAAACTATCTCCCTATTATATCAAATGCTTGGGTCATGATAGGGCCAAGTAGAAGGTTATCATGAGAAAAAGATTTGTTCTTGTAGATTTCCTTAAAACATGTTCTATAATACCATTCTAGCCACAGCTAGAAATTTCCAAAAGTGTTTCATGCATGTTCATGAAGGGGACATGCATTGTCATACATGTGCATGTCGGTGAACTGACTGAATCTGATGTGAACTGCCAACTCACTAATGAAATCCCAAAGCAGGCAGATTCCACAAAATTATAGAAGGTATACTTCATCTATATCCATATTTTTCAAATCTGCATTGAGACACCTAGGATAGGTGAGCAAGAATTCATGAGTTGCTGAGGTCATTTGTACCTAGCAAGTCAGGCCTATCTTGATTTTCTTAGGCTATGAAAGGTCACTGGATCAAGAAAGGTAGAACCTCCTTAAAGTTTCTCTTGTCTAAATTATGACAAGACTTGGTGATATGGTAGGTATCAATTATAAAGGTTACTCTAGTGCATGTCTCTCAAACCAGTTCTCCATTCATACAATATAAAAAAAGCAAACCTCACTTGCAGTGTGGCATTTCCATACCTCCATTGCACGATTGCCACACTGCAAATCTCATTGAACCATTGATTTTCGCCTCGTCTCAAGCTGAGAAAAGGTTTCATTCAAGAGCAAATATTGCTGAAGCCATGTCTGGTTTGTTAAGGATAAATACCTTTTGAAACCATGTCTGAATTTACACTTTTACTTCTGCTGGGAAGAGTTTCAGCATCAAATTGACCAAAGTCTTGAAAGAATCCAAGGTTTCCATTCACTAGTGGCTCAGTAGAGAAAACTAATCCATGTGTAGAATCCTTGTTTGAATCTGTTTTAAAAACAGTTGTGAGGAATTCATGGTCCACTGTTTAATAATTTAGATGGGTCTAAATATTGGTGTTGATATCTATGGTCAAGCAGTTACAAATTCCTTATGTTTCTTCACAATGGAAGCTTGATCAAATCTGAGTAATAAGCTGACAATGATCACAAACTTGTTCATTAAAACTGGATAAAATCTTTAACTGTTATGTAAAATTAGAGCCAGTACCACTTCCCTGGTTATTTCTGTGAAATGCCTGGCAAGCTAAACCAATTGTTGAACACAAGATATGAACAAGCACATGTGACAGCCTCAAGTACAATTTATAGGGTAGACTTAACTCTTAGTGTATATATATATATATATATATATATATATATATATATTTTTTTTTTTTTTTTTTTTGGAGCCAACCTGAATCACCTCCCTCTGGACTTCCATGACTGGAATTGTATCAAGTAATTAACCATAAAGATCCAATCAGGGCTTCTGCTCACAGCAATAGAATTATGCTAGTATATATGCCTGGTTACAATACAAATCCTACTCTCAGAACAAATAAAAACAAAGCTGCAGATTGATTATTCCAAAAATACTCAAAGTACTTTTAATCAACATTCCAATTGACATTATTGGAGTATTCTTTTCCGTGTTTGAGAGGTTGGCCACTATGAGATGTGCTTGGGAGATTACATCTGTGTGGCATTAAAAACACTTTGGAAGTTGTCCTGGATATTTTAGTTTGCTGCAAGTGCCATTAATGGTTATAGTGAATAGCTGACAGTTACATTGCTGGACATGTTCTCAATCTGGTTATATATGATTACATGTCTGGGGATTCTATTTTTTGCAGTGACAATAAGAGCAATAGTTCTAATAAAGGTTCAAAAATGTCCTTGCTTCCCTGGTGCAGAGAAGATTTTGCAGAATTAAGTTGAAATGAAAGGCCATCAGAAGTGGTGTAGCAAACATGATGATTCTTATTAGCAGTGATAGCAGCAGCATTCACTGAAGTTATAAGACCACCCCCACCATGAAGAGAAGGGAGGAAAGAACAAAAAGACCAAACAATATCCACTGGCAGTAAAACAGCCTCCCATCATTGCCAGCAGCATTATCATCTAAAATGAGTAATGTTATTAGAGGTATATAAGCAACCTAAGTATATTCTTATATAATTCAAGTCAAAGCAGCTATCTGCAAAGCTTGAAAGATAAACTATTATACTGTCAAGAGCTACCATGGTCAGAATGGGTTAGGTGACTGCAAGTCCCTAATTCAGATGTATACAAAGTTAAAGATCCAAATCATGTGCAAGTTTAAGTTGCTTGAAAATGCCATTAAAGTAATGTAGATCTATTAGTGCAGACCAAAGTGTTTGATAAAAGACATGATACTGAGGTATAATGAGGATTACTTTGGATACACACATTGTTACTTGAATGTGATAGCGTTTTGCTTAATGTGATCTTAGGTGCTGGATGTAAATTACCTCAACAGCTTTAGTTTTTCCTCACCTGGCAATTGGTTTGGAATATATTGCTTCTCAACAGTGTTAACTTCAAAGCTAGAATGGCAGATCTGCCAAATTGCAACTGTTTTTCTTATACAACTGATCATGGCTAGAATAGTACATTTTCTCATTATGATCTGATCACTAGTAAAAAAAAAAAAATTTCTGCACTTTTGTCACAACATATATTTAGGTTTGTTAAACTGCCTTTTGCTCATGAATGCTACTATTATGGTCACATGATCGAAGTTTGAGCTTGATTGCACCAGTTTTCTTGCTGCTGTTACAGTGTAAGCATGCCTGCTCTGCCAACAGTGTGCATCAAGGAGGAACAAAGAGCAGTGATCTGAATCTGCAAACCCCATCAAGGATAACTTGCTGGTTTGCCATTACTATTTCTTGAGCTTGTTGAATCTTATCAGTGGTGTAGGTTGATGGAAGTCCTGCTCCTTCATGCATTTTACACTTCCACATAGTAGTGTACTATCACTGTATTCTGTTAAAAGCCTCCAATGAATTTCAGCCTGAAATCAGATCACTGCTCTTTGTTCCTTCTTGGTACACACTGCTAGCAGAGTGGCCTGGTTTACACTGTAACAGCAGTGATCAAACATTGTGTGAAGATAATGAAAATGTGTTAAAGAATCTGAACAAGTCTTGGACTTTATTTAATTTTTTTTCTCCAGCTGTCAATCACTGGAGCTATTTTCAGTCTAGATGGGCAGGAATGTGTCATGGAGACTTGTCAGAAATTATTGCCCTGTGATTCAGAACCTCCTTCAAAGAAAGTAAGCCAATGTTCTTTTAATTTGCAACTACTTGATGTTTATAAAGTTACTTTAAATTACTCACCAGTGTGTATAAAAATGTAAAATTACTGGAATATCCAGAACAAAATACAGATTAATGTATCCAGTGTGGAATGCAATTGATTAGCAATTAAGACGTCAAAGAACCTATGGGACACTGAGATTAGCAGTGACTCATTACAAGTGAAACAAGTACAAATTGGTTAGTTGTTGACAAAAGTAACATGTTAACTAAATTAGTATTGAGAACAAGTAATGAATTGAAGAATGATAGCGTGAGTTCAACTTGACTCATTGGGATATATGATACCTGATCTGGATCCCTGAAGATCTTACAGCATTTTCCAAACATGTATATTTGATAAGTACACTTGACAAGGATTTAGCTTCACTGGCCACAGATATAATAGTTGGACATGTGAATATTGTCAAATGTAGGTAATTAGCCACTTTAGCTTAGTTGGTTTGTCTATGGTAATCTTTTTTCCTCAAAGCATGTGTGTGAGATATATATACACACAAGTCAGCTCATAGATTGACATGGAAAAATAACCCTTGCAAACTGTACCAGGAATGGTTGAGCAATTAGTTTCTATTAATAAACTCTTGTCTCTTGGTACAGGAAGATAATGTGGTGCTACATTAAATGTAGAATATTTGTTTATCTTATCAACATTACTTAATTTATATTTACATGACCATTAAGTATATTTTGTTTACATCATTTATTTACCTTTTTTAGTTAATGGTAACATTTAGTTAACCTTTTGCATTTTGTTTAAAACTTTTTCTTTTTTTAAACTTTTAGTAAATTCTTTATACTTTAAAATAGATTATCTTAATTATGGGTATAGTACTTGTCAAGAATGATAGATTAATTACATATGACTGTGCACTCTGAAGTGTTACTTGTTTCAAAATATTTTCCATGGACATGATGAATTATTGTTCAAAATTAATGTGTGAATAGCTGATACAATTGTTAATTTTTTTTTTTTTTTCCCCCCAACAGGTGACCCTTGCAGGCAGCATCCATTATGCACATATTATTCCTGGTCATATTTCTCCTTCTTTATTAGAAGCTGCCATGGATTTGGGAGTTGAATTAGCTAATAAACTACTAGATAAAGATAATGGAAGAGAAATTTTGGCAAATGCAAAACAAATAGTAGAGCAACAACGAACTGTAGACAATGATTAATTTAGGAATGTTAGTGTATTTGTATATCATATGCATTAACTATTACATTTTAGTTTTAATATACAGTAATTTTTTCCCTTCACTAATCATCAATGCCGTATCAATTTAATAGAAGGAAAATGAGATTTAAGTCCAGTTCTGGCTTTGAATTTGTCAACAATTTATTATATCCACAAAATAAACTACTTGGAAAAGAGAAATTCTATTGTTGGTGTTAGTATGTTGGATCCCAAATTTCTCCTTGAAATATATATCTGAGACAAATTAATCTTTTAGTTTAAAATTTTATATTAAAAATTAATTCTAATTTTTAAAATTCAGGCATTTATTGTTACCAAAGACTTTTTGATGGATTCCCTTTATTAGCCAGAATTTTAGTCTGTTGGTATACAAACTTTCATGAAAGAATATTTTAAAATAACATTAAATACACAAGATAGCATGCACACTATATATATATATATATATATATATATATATTAGTTGCAGTAATTTCATTTGTATACTTGTACTATAAAAATAATATAGAAAAATTTGATTACTTGAAACTAATCTCTTGTGAAGATAAAGTGATCTTTGGTCTTGTATAAATGTTTTGCTTATAACAGGATGAATTTGTACATTTTAATGAGAACACTTTTGTTATTAATAATTAAAGAAAAAAATATTAAAGAAAAACAAAAACATGAACAATAACTGGTCTTTCCTGATTCTTATTCAAGCAGTAGTAGTTTTGCTTTCAAGATTGATTTGAGACTCTTGTTTCTTTTTTTAGTTGAATTGGTTTTTTAAAGTTTGACTGTAAAATGACCTCAATCCTGATATTTTAATCATGCTATATTTTGATAAAGAAAAACTCATTACAAGTTTCAAAACAAAATTATGTTGCTGGAATGTGTCCTATACATTAGAACACAGACAAGCATGCATGAGATAAACACACACACAGACATGTACACATCCTGACTAATGTAGATTAATACATCTAAGTCAAAGTATAATTTATCACTTTGAATATTTATCTAAAATTATGAAATGTGTTACCAGTTTTCTTTTAAATTGGTAAATCATGGAAAGATTCTGTAGGAAAAATATGCAACAAAACAAGTTTTTGTTTTCTTTTATATATCAGCATTAACAGAACTGAACCAATTTTTCAAAAATCAGTATTTTTTGCCAAACTATCAAGTACATTTAAAAATTTTTTTTTTTTTAAATAAGTGTTGTAGTCACTCAATATTTTAGGGAAAATATTGGCAATGTATGAGGGAGGGGCAAAATTTCTTAACTGACAAGAACTCCTTGGGTTCCAGATTTTGATTCTTGTTTCTCTGGTTCAGTGCTGTTCTCTTCACGAATTTTCAAATTGTGTGTTTCTCTGTATTTGTTAATCTCCATCCCTTTAGTTTCCAGTTGTTTAGTCAGTGTTTCTATTAACTTGGCCATCTAGAAAGTGAAAATCAAAAATTAGTAAAAAAAATTATATCAATAGGTCAACATCCAAAGCGAAAAGACTAGTAAAAAATTGATTAAAATTAGCTTCTGTATAGATGACTTACAAATGATTGAGACTTTAATAAGTGATGAAATCAAAGCCACTCACCTGCTGCTTGTTGTTAACTAGTGCAGGTAAAACTTCTTTAACAGTCCTTTCCACTAACACACCACCCAGCATCCGGAAGCATTTTTTGTCTGGGTTAACATCTTTCAAGTTTTCTATAACAAGCCTGAAAACAAAATGCAGCTTTAGATTATAAAATTGCAAAGCTCCCCTTTTTTTTATGGAATTCAGAAAAATTTGTAAATTGGCACAACTAAGACAAAATGTAAAAAAAAAAAAAAAAAAAAAAAAACCCAAACAACTGGTGATTTTACTGTATGACTGACAACATAGGAAATAATTTATAAAAATTGGTGCACCAATCTATATAATCTAACACTCATTTGGTCAGTACAAACAAGTGATGGAAAAAGAATTTCATGGCATTATCATCAGGTAATCAATTTATTTGAATAACCTAAAAAAAAAAAAAAAAAAAAATGGGTGAGGGGTCAGGTTTTCATTTATGTAGTATTCTAGTCAATAAAGATAAACATTCATACAAATAAGAATATGTATTTTTCTTAGTGTTATGACACTCGTGTTACAGCAAACCATTACTGAGGACAGGCATGATGTGTGTATTATAATTAATTTCCTGGCATAATTCATAAAAAGTAAGCTCAAATTAAATATGCAAAAAAAAAAAAGTCTATAGTCACACTATTGTATGAAAGTTAGTTACTACTTAGGATATAATTTAGCAGAATTTTAAAGTAGATCAAAACAAACAAGGCATTAATGAAAACTAGCAAATGAAAAATCATTTGTGCTAATTAACAGTTACTGCAATTTTGTTTTAAAGAGAAAAGTTCTGAAAGAAAATTACAATGCAAACAATTTACTTCAACATGCAATGAAAGAAAAACTGTCAACTCATTTTAATTGTATCTCAGAATTTTTATATTAAGTTACTTAAATGTTATTTTTAGTGGATGCTCACTCATTCGTATTTGAGTAGACACTGTTTGTTAAGCAGTATATTTATTTTGTCTATCATCCTGAATATTGAAGAAATCTTATTGGAGAGAAGTGTGCTTGCTCCAGCAGGATTTGAACCATCCTAGATTTGACAGGCTTTGGGCCTTTACATGTAAAAAAAAATATTCAGTAATCATAAAAATTTAAGAAAATATTCTCCGTAATCTAATGTTTTATTGAATTTTAAAGAATTTTGGTTATTAATTTATTATAGTTATCACTCTAATTTTATGATAATGTCACGTATGATTATTCAGAGCTACAAAAAATTGGCACATTTATACACATACAAAAACAATTACAATTAGTAGATGTCATCAGATTGTAATAAGCTTTATGATTAGTAAATATAGTTTTACTTAATAATATTCCCTAACAATTATACTATTGAAACTGGATTTTAAGATTTAAAAACTTTATAAATTATTCTAATTATAAAAAAAAAATTTTTTTTAAGACTTGTCCTTAATATATAATATTCATAAAAGCAATTAAACACTTTTCTAAATAATGCCTTAGTTTTATTGTGCTTTTTATTTTACAATTCAAAGCAGATTGTTGGTAAGCTTGGAGTCCAATTTTAGGTGGGGGGGGGGGATCTCCAAAGAGTTCTGCATTTACTATAATTAATATAGTCCCTAAAACCTATCTTGTTGAATTTTGTGAATTTTCAAATTAATGTTTTTCATCACAAAAAGATACTAAAATTTGCTATGCTAATTTATAGCCTATCCACTGATGCAAGATGATTTTTTTTAATCAAAATTTTGAGACAGTGTTTCTACCAATTTCTCTGCACCTTTTATTATTGCTTGGTGACTTGCGAGCGCTCTAGTTGCCATGTGCTTGATGGTTCTTCTAAATCAGTCACCTGTATCTTGCCCGTTATTTGCGGCTGAAGAGTTCCACTTAATGTGATAAGGGAAAAGTTGCAGTTGATCTTATCAAATGTGGTTAAAAATAAATTTATTTTTGAATTGGCTAGATGGTACATCAATCCTAACAGTTAATTAAAGACAGCAAAAGTATATACACTGACAGTGGATTTTATCATGGTTTAGGTTGTCTGCAGCTATTATCATAGGCACACTTTGTTCTTAAAACCAAATCATTAATATGTATAAAGATAGAGAGAGCTTGTCTTACAGTGTATGCTAACCACTTCATCCTGGTAGATGAATTTGAAGTTGCCAGCAAAGTCTATATGAATCATAGTTGTCGCAGAGTCCTCCTTTTATGCATTCTTTGGCATTATACAAGTACACCAAAACTTTTATCTCAAAATTCTGAATTAGGCCTATATGTACAATTATAGGTCTAACTCCAAAACACAGTAAGCTACAAAATTTAGGTTACAGTATATAATAGCCTTTTTCCGAAACTATATGAGATTATGCCACTTAGCTGTATATGGAGACACTGACTGTAATATAGGTATCTGCAAAAATCTTCTAAAAAAAAAAAAAGAGCATGGCATGGAAGGGGGGAGGCAAACTTGATAAAAATAAAGTTTTTATTGTCAAAGTGTTTATGATTGAGAGAGAGACCAAAAGTACTTTTAGATTTTTTCAATTAAAATTTTTTCATCCTTTCTAGCATGTCCAAAAATTTGGTTGAAAATTGTCAACATCTGGGAAATTTTTTTTTTTTTTTTAGGGGGGGGGGGGGAAGTTTTGGAAATTCTTGCAAATATCAAACAATTGTTTATTTTAATTAAATTTCCAGAGCTTATTCAGAGATGAATGTTGTTTTGTTTAAAAAAAAGAAAAAAAAAAAAGAAGAAAAGTTACCCCCCACTTATTTATTTTATGAAATTAAATGATAAATTAACATTCCAGGGTTTTTGTATTAGTCAAAAGCAGGATCCCTGGGAGAATTTAAATCATCAGTTTCTTTTTGTTAAACAGAAACACCATTTACTGAAAATTTGTTCCAAATCAAAGAAAAATGCAATAAAAATGACATTTAATTAGAAAAGCTTTTAATTGCTTTTATAAATATGATATATTAAAAAGTCATTATTTTCTTAAGGAAAGAAAAAAAAAAGAAAAGTCTTTTGAATCATAAAATTCTGTATTTAAGCCTTTTTAGATGTTATTATTACTAATCATAAATGGAAAAGCTTAATATAAATCAAACACCAATATATTTAAAGAATTTTTTTTTGTATAAATTTGCCCATTTTTTGTAAGTATGGGCAACCATACACAACATTATCAGAAAATAAGAGCAATAATTATAGTAAATTTAAAGTCAATATTTCTAAAATTTAATAAAACATCAGATTATGAAGAATATTTTCCTAAATTTTTAAGATTACTGAGTAAAAATTATATAAAATGGCGCTCACATCATTTTCTTCAATTATGTTTTACAGATAAGTTTCCATAGAACAACATTAGACCTGTCAAAACAGCCACTGTTGGGCTAAAATGCATTTCTATATTTTAAATTTGGAGTAAATAATGTTTCAAATTGAAGTAATTATACTTTAAATCAGCTAATATTCAAATAAAGTTTCAGAAAATTGTTTTATTTTTCTAAGATTTTTTTTTAATAAAGAGAATTACATTGCAATGAAAGAATAAAAAACTGTGCTAACCAGCTATTTTAGCAAAAAAAAACAAAAAAACCTTTTAGTCAATTTAAATTGTTTTTTTTTAAATACAGCAAAGTATTTTGTTTACTGGGAATATTAAATTTAATAGCTTGAAATTAAACTAAAATAAAAAAACTTCAAGAAATATTTTTCATTTTTAAAAATTAATTTTAAACCTTAGGTATTGTTCTTTTGGAGGTACCTACTGTAATATCTTTCTATATATGTTGTATACCAAACAACCTACAACACAAACCGGTAGGTACTGTATAACTTAGTGAATATATAAAATGTGTTAGGTTTACTGATAAACACATTAAAGTTAACGTCCTATAAAATATTGCTGTCATTATTATAGTGAAATTGCGCAGATGACATGTATGTCATACTTAGTTGTCTGAATGGCTGCCTAAGTTAAAAGGCACTTCGTCAGTGTTTACACTTTCTGTATCAGCTGTTGGATGCAATACGTGCTGTAGCATTGATAAAATACTGAATTTGTGTTACTATTTCATTATTTTATATTAATTTCTGTATTAATATGCCAAATATGTTCACCAAACAAGTTTTAGTGGGATATATTTGGGGCATCCTGCTTGAGTTACTGTAAGTGGTATATAGTAATTGTTAGGAGTGCTAACAACTTTGTGGTAAAGGTTTGCATTTTATATCGTTGAAAACTAAACTTGTATGCAGCAATTTATGGTAATTCTTTTTATATAAAAATGGATTAAAAACTGATAGAATCATTAAAGGTCCTGGATAAAAAAAACAAAAAAAAACATGCTATGTTGTTATGTAATCATATTTTGTATATCATCACCAAAATCAAGAGAAAAAACTTTTTAGCCTAGCCTGTCATTTGCAATTTTTAGTGAGGGATAGTGAAAAATATACATATAGAAATTGAAGAAAATTCAAAGTAGATGGTAAAAAGTTGGAATTAAGACCGTTTTTCATTAGAAGAATCTTAATTTTAACTGGATTATGATAAATTAGGGATCTAAGGATTGAATTCAAACAAAAACTATTTCAGAAATACCTTTACATGAAATTCATGCATAGTACTTTCAAAGAAATTTAATCAAAACCCCACTATCTGGGAATTTGGTATTTTTGTACACTTGCAATAAAATATTTTGTAGCTATTTTAGCAAAACATTACCCATATTTTTAATTAGTTGTATTCTGTTCAATATGTTTGTGTTAAGTGGATGAGACATGCAGCTGTTGTACTTGGAACAAACCTTTAAGCAAATAGACTCATACTTGTAAGAGGAGGGGTACCAAGTAAGGTACCTGACCCATGGGCAGTGTCAGTTCGTTTCTGAAATTCCAGTACCCAGGTACGAAAATGATGTTTTCACTAATTTTGATGTATGTATCAATGTACCAATTTCCTGGAACTCAACCATAAAAAAACCCAAATCTTGGAACCCACTTAAATTTTATTATTTTAATCAAATTCTAGTCATGCAAATACAAGCAAGCATAAGGTTTTGGTCAGAACAGTTCTTGAAACCACTTAAAATATACAATTGTGCCTTCTATAGTATAGTACTTGATATGGTGTCACCTTTCCTTTCACCCAGGTTTGCCTACATCCTTCCACAAGGAAATCCTTGCCTTTTTTTTATTTGATTGTTTATACTGAATTTATTTCCTTTATTTTGATTGACAAACAACAAATGCTGATGTACCAAAAGATTTTAAGACACCACTACCACAGTACTAACTAAATCTCAGGTCTTGTTTTTTTGCTGGTACTTTACTTTTATTATTTCTTTTCGTGTTAATGTTACTGTGTTATTGATGTGACAATCATGTATTAAACTTTTTATTGAAGGATTCTTAGCTGAAAATTTTAAATTCTTGAATCTAAGTTTCAAACTTTCCTGACATGCTTAATTTTTATCATGGCATCATAATCTTTAAATTAATCAAAAATATCTTTTTGGTTGCTTTGTGCCAAATCATATATAAAATCAGGAATAGTTATTTCAAATTAATTTGATTTTTTTTCTTCTTCATAAAGATTTTGTAAGATTCTCATGCTTAAAAAATTCCGCCTTGAAAAATTAGGCAAATTTAATTTGGTAAGAGGACTTAATGTTCTATCATGCACCTGCAATTCTTTTGAGGTGTGTTACACTAGCTTATATGTGCCTCTTAAAATGTTGCAATTTTACTAGGCATACTTTTCTATCATAAAAAGTTATTACTGTATATACTTGAGTATAGGTAACACTTTTTTTTTTTTTTTTTTCCAATCAAAATTTCTATAAAAGCAGGGGTGCAACCTATCCACTCAATATCATAGAGAATCTGAAGTAGACTGTGGCGAGTACCCTGGGTTGAGAATAAGCAAGATCAAGGAAGAAAATTAATTTTTCCTGACATTTTGATTTTACCTAATTGCCTCTTCTAACAGTACTGCATTACACAAATAAAAGCACTTGATCTGCACTGTTCATATTTACTGTTTATTATCTGATTTAGAATGAAAGACTTGAAGCGATTTCTGGTGTCCACTTTTTTGTCTAAAAAGAGCAGCTCTGCACTCGATAAGTAAATACCACACAATTACATTTGTTTTAATATACGTAAGAAAAGTTTTGAAATAAAGATGAATATTTTTAAATATTTAACAAATATTAGTTATATTTATGTTAAAAAAGGGTCATGTAACTTCCCAGATTATAGTGTGACCTATCTCGAGTCAACTGCAAATACTCACTTTGACAGCCCCAAACAGAGGGTGTGACTTATATATACACAAGTATATAGGGCATGTTTACTAGAGATCTTCAATTTCCATGGCAGAAAATTTAATATTTAAGTTCACTATAGTTACTGCTCTTAATTTCTATTTACAAAAACTTGATACAGACAAAAAAAAAAATCTAAAGTTTTAAAATACTGGAGGAGGGATAGTAAACTTTTTCTATTTATGATTAATAAATATAGTTTTTGCTTAATAACAATATCACATAATTGCTACAAATTAACACAGAATTTTAAAGATTTAAAACTTTATAAATTATTCTAATTAAAATTTAAAAATGTAAACAATTTTTTCAAAAATTAATTGATGAAAAATGTTTTTTCCTTAAGTCAATAGTGGCCATAAGCAATTAAAAGCTTTTCTAATTAAATAATGTCTCAGTATTATTGCATTTTTATTTTACGATTCAGCTAATATAAACTTCAAGCTGTACAAAATTTAATGTCTTGAAATTTCATAAAATTAAGTAAGTGGGAAGTTACAGGGAGAAAAAAAATGTTTACCAAGATTTTCTAAAACAGAAACATTACTAGAATAATTTCATTCATTTGTGAATAAATTGTGAAAGTTTCATTAAAATCCGATAATTACTGGATTTTTTGCTAGAATTTTTTATGTCTTTTTCACCCCCTAAAAAGATGCTAAAATTTCCTAGACTCCTCTTTGTCCCCCCCCCCCAGTGGATGCAATAAAAGCAAAATTTTTAGCCAAAATTTCAAATGTTCTAAAAAGGACGAAAAAAAAAAAAAAAAAATACTTTAAATATGTAACAAGTGATGTTAATGGTTACATTTTTGTTGACATTTGTCTTGGTACACTAAATAAATGTACAAAACAATTTTTTAGTTTTTGTTTTTATATATATGATTAAGTTACAAGCAAACTCATTTTTCCTACAACTGCATGAGTCTGTCTAATATCTAAACTGTGATTACTTCATTTTATCCTTTTGGTAAGTCAAAATATGTGCTGGTCTTAAAATAATAAAGATGTGAAAATAAAGTGTGGACCCCCCCCCAAAAAAAAACAAGTGTAACAACTTTAAATTGGCACCTATAAACATGGTCCTCTGAAACAAGTCATTTACTCTCCTGACTGTAAAGATATTGGTGGTTTTTCTTAGTAGTTGGTATTCTTCACCAATACAGAAAAACCAAAACAGTTGCGGTAAGTAATTTTTAATTTCATATTCAGTTTTTTTTCAAATTATGTTGGTGTAATGATGCAACATAATTATTTCCAATAAATCCCCAGTGGGTGAAAGTTATTTACTGCAAAACAATGAGATTTTTTTAAACATTTTATAATTTTGGTCTTAATTCATACTACTGGTATAAATAATCATGTAAACTTTTGTTGCTGGAATATCGTATCAAAGAAAATTAAACTGATTTTGACTAAAATTTCTCAAAAATCTACCAGTGTAGAAGAGCACAAAAGATCTGATGAAAGTTAAATTATTACACAATTAAAAGAAAAGTTTGCATCTTGTGAAAAGAGGTCCCAAAAAATACAAATTTTGACAATACTTCCAAAAAGCTGGAGTATCTAAAGAATTCAAATGTAATTTGGTGCCATGACATACACAGCAAGACAAGCAAAAAAACTCAAATGAACAAGGAATATTAACTACCAAATACATGAAAATGTAGATTCCTGCAAGAGACAATTGATGAAATTGTACTGTTTTATAAGAGTAAAGTCAGCAGAATGATGCCTGAAAAAAATGACTACAAGGTAATCTTAAAGAATGGTAGAAGAGTTCAGGAAAAATAAGTATCTTGTACTCTGTAACCTGAAAGGGACACACCAATTATTTAAATAAAAAAATGAAAACAATTAGTTTTTCAAAATTTGCTGAGCTCTAACTAAAAGAATGTATCCTAGCAGGTAGTGTTAGGACATACTGTCTGTGATTGACAATACATCAAAATATGAATGATGATTATAGGGGCTTATCTTGGTATACTGACTAGATGAACAATCACTTAACAGATTACCATCAATGTGTAGCTGCTGTTACATGCAATGAAGCAACATCTATGCCACTTGTGTGATTGCTCAACTTGTAGCAATTTGATGGAGCATTTTGTTTTATATATAGAAGAAATTCTAAATAAAAAAAATTTAATAGATGGTTTGATATACAAACAGTGGTTATCAACTGACAGAACCACTGAAATCTGTATCAGTCTATAGAATTTAAACTTTTTGTGCAGGCCTTCAAACTTTGAAAAAGCAGGATTTAATTGCCAGAGAACAATCAAAATCTTGTTCTAAGTTTTTTGATGGATGGTGAAATCACAATTATTGCAGATTTCCTGAGAATTATTCATTTATTTTTCAGGATGCTATAAAAGGCATCTACTGGAATAATTCTCAAGCTACATTACATCCATTTGTCTTGTATAACATATGACAAAGAGCTGGAGCATATTAATATTGCAATTACATCAGATTGTCTCAAGTATAATACATTAGCTCTCCATTTATTCCAAATAAAACTTATAGAAGTACTGAAAAAAAAATCTTAATTTAAAAATAAAAAATCTGATCTATATCTCTGATGGTGCCACTTCACATTATAAAATTTTTTTTAAATTTGTGCAACCATAAGGCTGACTTTGGTATTGATGCAGAGTGGCACTTTTTGCTACATCTCATTGGAAAGAACCATGTGATGGGTTAGGTGGCACTATTAAGAGATTAGCAGCAAAATGAAGCGTGCAGCGAGCCTACAATGAACAAATAATGACACCAAGACAGTTGTTTGATTATGTAAAAAAAAAAAAAAACAACATTACAGGCAAAAATATTTTGTATTCCTCAACAAATGAATGAATAAATGAAGCAGAAATCTTAGAAAATGGATTAAAAAATGCCGCAACAATTACAGGAACTGAAAACTACATAGTTTTATTCCTTGTTCTCGGGAAGAGGTAGAAATAAAAACAGTGTCAACTCAGGATGAAAGAAAAATAGTTAGAATTATAAAATGGTGCAATATAGAACTTGAAAACTATCCTGATAATGAGGTAAAAAGGATATTTTTACAACCAAAGGACCCTCCCCATCTTTCTATTATCCATTTTAAATTATTCTGATATTCTTTAGCTGATCCAATAACTGACACTGGAAGAACTTATAAACTTTTGGAAAAACTTCAAATATTTTAGGGCAGAGAATTTCTTGAAGTAATTTTAAATAAAAATACAATCAAGGTTGGTCATCAAAAAAAGTTTGAGTGAAAAAGTAAGTGGTTTGCATATTTAAATTTTTATTTTCTATTTCAACATATATTCCAACAAGCAGAAAAATAAGTTTTGTTAATTTCTTTGTAAATCTTTTTTTAAGTATTCATTTCAATGTATCACTTCTTCAGATCAAATTTTAGTATACAATGTCAAATGTCAACAAAAATTTGTTAACCATTAACATTTGTTGCATATTTCCATATTTTATGTTATCTTAACATTAATTCATGATACTTTTTGTACTAGTTCAGCAAAACCCTTGTAACTCAGGCCACAGTCAAAAGTCCACCACAAAATTTTGTATATATCTTGCTATAAGGTAGACAAGTTTGTTGCCAAATTAAAAAAAAAATTTGGGATACGTTTTTGAGAAATTAATAGGTAAGGTCAAATTAACTTATTTGACCTTTAAACAAAAAAATAAATAGAAGACCATTTAGAATAGATCTATTGAAGTACTTTAAAATGGTATATAATTTAGCTTTGTGGGTGAAAGAACACCTGAGATATTGATATTTAAACTTTGTTACTAATTTCCAAAATTCATCTTTATGGCAAGGGTTAAAGTGTGATATCTTGGGAACCCTTTGACCTAGAGATGTAAAATAGGTACCATTCAAGCACAAGGATTGCCTTGGTACCATTCAATTTCTATCATGAAACTGTAAGTGTAACAAATTTGAAAAAAAATTTGTGTCAGTGATGATCAAACCCTTGTTGATTTGACATGGAATGGCTCAGAACTAACTAGTATTTACTATTTATTTATAAATGTCCCAAAAATGGATGACTGACAATGTTACTAGGAAAAAAAAAAAAAAAAAAAAAAAAGAAAGAAAAAGATTCCAATCAATGTAATTTCTGTTCGAATTACACCAGAGTATTTTGCTTACTGGAAATAAATTTAATACTTTAGCTTTCAATTAAAGCTAAAATGAAAGCTTTTTTCATTTTTTAAATTAATTTAAAACCTTAGGTATTATGATTTTTGTGGCGGTTTCTACTTTAAATTAAGCCAGTTATTCTCTATTGTTTGAGCATGAACTAAAGAAAGATTAAAAAAAGAAATATAGTGTAAAGGGATTTTTAAAAAAATTATGATATAATTAAAATTTAAAAAAAATAAAAGTTCTTTATTCATCGAAAAATGTTTTTTTTTCTTAAGACAATAATGTCCTGGGTACCTCCATGAGATCGCAAAAAATGAGCTTAGCATGACGAAAAAGATGCCAAACTTAACAAAAATAGAATTTTATTGTCTAAATGTTTGTTATTATTAAGAGGAAAGACCAAAGTATTTTAAAAAATTTTTGCTTCTTTTTTAGAACATTCTAAATTTTGATTAAAGAAAACCTTGTTTCTCTTTGTATCACTGGAACTAGTAAATAACAAATTTTTAGCATTTTTTTTTTTCTATGACAGACATTAATTTGGAAAATCTTGCAAAAATAAAAATAATTGTCAGATATTAATGAAACTTTCAGAAACTATTCACAAATCATGGAAATTATTATAAATATATTTTCTTTTCTTAAAGTCATGGCAAAATTTTTTTTTTATATTACCCCCCACCAACTAATTTTATGAAAACTCTAGAAATTCAACATTTTTCAGTTTAGTGATTATATTACTTAAAAGCACAAGGCTTTGAGGAAAGCAAATCATTTTTTTTTTAATTGGAAGCCACTGAAAATCAGCTCTGAATTGTAACATACAAAACTCAATAAAATAAAGATATTATTTAATTTTAAATGCTTTTATTTGCTTGTAGTTGTTTTTATGAATATGGACAATATTTTCTGAAAGCAAAAAACTTTTCTGATGAAAAATGAATTTTTAATCCAATTATTTGTTATTTCTTTAATAGATTTTTACATTTAAGTTGTTATTATAAAATTAGTTGAAAGCCGCATTCATTTTCGTAAATGGCATTTGAGAGAGATCATTTTTTACAGTATTGTAAATTGCATTGCTTCGACCAATCAGAAGACTTGTACTAATTAAGAAAAGTAATGTTGTGGTTATAAACGGATGTAATTTAAAAGTATGGAAGACCATCAAGAATACAATTAAGTCGCATTATTTGAGTTAAACATTGTTCTCTGCTATTAGGGCCTTTATTTTTTGCAAAACATGAGTGGAGAAGTTAATTTGATTTTTCAATTTCAACTGAGAAAGGTATTTACAAGTATTAGTATCATCTTATGAAATTTATATGATCTTATTTTTATATTATCTCAGTTATGACATTTTTCTATAAATGAAATATCAAAATTAATAATAAAATGAATGGAATACAAATAACACAGTAAAATGTAAATGTATATAAAATTATAGTATTTTATGTACACTTCTGATAAAATTTCATAAGAAAGGTACCTATATAAATTAATTAGATACCTTTCTTATGAAATTTAATCTCACTCTAGTCTCAACAGTCTTATTTTATCAGAAGTGTACATAAAATACAAATTTAAATTTCATAAGATGATACTGATACTTGGAGGTACTCTTCTTCTCAGTTGAAATTGAAAAATCAAATTAACTTCTCCATACGTGTTTCGCAAAAATAATCTCAAAAGGACATTTACGAATTGTCATTATTTAATTTTTTTACTTTACCATTAGGAGCAGATTTTTAGAAAACGAGCAAAAGTTTGAAAAAAAAAAAAAAAAAATTTGATTTACAATATTCTCCAAGGAGTCCTACTTTTAACTAATAAAAAAAAGTTTGGACATACGATTTAATTTCACGAAATTTCATAAAATTATGGGTGTAAAAGTAAAACTAACATGTAAAAAAAAAAAAAAAAAAAAAAAAAAAAATTTTTTTTACCAAGATTTTCTAAAACAAAAAGTTTCCAAAATAATTTCATACGTTTGAAAATTTCCTTAAAATCCGACAATTATTTAATTTTTGAAAGAATTTCCAAATCAATGTTTTTCACCGGAAAAAAAAGCGCAAAAACGCTTCATTGTAAAAATTACTTACGTCCCATACGTAAAAAAAAGAATTTTTAACTAAAAACTAAAATTTAGAACGTGTTAGAAACGTTTCAAAAATTTAAAAAATACTTTGGTTGGTAAAAATTTTGACGAAAACTATTTTAATTAAGTTTGGGGACTTTTTTTTTATCATGCTAGCTATGCTGTTTTTTTTAAGCAAGAAGCGGACGTGTCTAATTAATTATTAATGTCAACAAAATTATTTTCATGAATGTGATTGTGTCCCAGATCATTTTTAGCCCGTTATAAGCAAACTAACCACCACTAATGATCGTAGAGAACCTTGTTCAAATGTTGGAAGCATCTCTACTGCTTCTAGAACTATCAGGAACAAACAAATTCTACAAAGTAATTAAAAATTCTTTAAAATTTCTTTCAATTCCCCCAAAGAGCTGTTGTTGCTGAAGCAATCGCCACTATTTTGTCTGGACCTAATTTTATCACCAATAGCAGCACATCATTACAAAATCCGAACCAGTCAACTACTGTTTGCTTTGTAATTGTGTAGTTGCTTAAAAATAAAATCAATCACTCGACTCACTCAGGATATTTTTTTTTTTAAGTCTGAGTAAAATTACTTTCATTTTTTTTTTTTGCGAATAATGTCCTCGATTCTAGGCTTTTGCCGAGTTCCAAAATCATTAAAGATTTTAGCTGATGTATTCATGCTTTACATAAAAAAGCATCATGTTATATAGGGTGGGGTGCGAACATACGAAATGAAGGGGGGGGACCCTAAGTTCTATTAGTCTTAGTCTGGGGGGGGGGGATCTTAAGGCCTAAAAAATCCAACCCTGCTTATATGAAATTCAAATTATTGAAATAATTAAAAATTATAAGTCTATTTTTTTTATAAGACGAGACGGAAACGACATTTAAATGAATCACGAGAAACTAAAATACTAAAACACAAAGCACTTAATCACTAAGCTTTTTAAAGGGAGGTTTGTTTACGATTTAAAAAACACTTGTGAGTAACAAATCCAGAGCATAAAGAATTATTTTAAACTTTTAAATAATTCTGAATTTGTTAAAGAGATTATTAATTCTTATAAATTAAAAGAATTAATATTTCCGAATTCCAATTCACTAAAAAAGTCAAAACAAAATAAATTAAGTTGGAAAAATCTCCACACAAACAGTTACCAGAAAATATTCTTACAAGTTACAATTATTTTTTGCATTAGAAATTGAATTTGCCTTTGACAAATATAGCCAAGAAGTACATTGAAACGTAAGGATACTTAAGACCATTTCCTTTCTTGTCTGTGGTATAACTTCTTAATCTTACTTAAGTTAACTTACTTTTTAACCTATTGGATTCCTCATTTCTTTTCATTTTTGACAACCATGTGTGTAGTGTATTGTAAGGTATCGTTAACAGTGATACTCAATGAAGAAAAACTTACTCATGTTCCTTTAGATCCATCTCAACTTCTGATATTTTTGAGGCAATCGCTCGTTGTTGTTGCCGAAGATCTTGAAATCCACCAATTATTTGGTCATGGCTTTTACTTTTGTTGTTAGATTTTGCGGTCGACGCCATTTTCGCACACGATTTTTTAATCAACTACGTCACTTCCGCTACTTACCTGAAAAGAAAAAAAATATTTGTTGCGAGATCGACTTTTTGTTTTATTTTTAATTTAATATATAGCACAATTTGTATAATTTCACACATCATCTAATTTTTCGAAAAATGTTTAATAACAGCTTTTATTTTTAAATTTTTCATAAGTGTACTGAAAATTTTATATTTAGCGCGGGGATTAAAAAGCAAATTTACCATATTTTTATTTATTTATTTATTTATTTATTTTTTTAATCAGTCACTTAACTTAATGAATGGTGGGTTAATTCATGACCATTGAAAATAAATAAATATAAAATAATTTATATTTGAATATGATTCAAAATGATTCTTCTTTTCCACATTCCAGTAGTGTTCGTTAATTTTTTTATGCTGATCTGTTGTGTTGTCATGGTGGAAGGGACGAAATTCATATTGTCACTTGTTCTTTGTTTCTGAGAGGATGGGGACAGGCTCAGCCAAAGTAAATTTAAATAAGTGAGTGAGTTTGTTCTGTATTAAATTTGAAACAAAAGTCTTTTGGTTAACTACAAATATTTATAAAAACGAAATCAATTTAGTCGTCAACAGCAACTGCATCCTAAAATAATTTAAATTAAGAGTCTTAAATTATTAAAACTTAAAATTATTTTAGGATGCAGTAAATTTAGTTCTGTTAGTTGTAGACTAACTCACTTACAGAACTAAAAAAAAAAAAAAGTTTTTGCTATATTTGTTTGGATTTGTAAATTCAGTTTGATTTTAAAATGTTATAATTTGAGAAACGTGAAACTTTTTTAAAATGTATACAAATTAAATAAATTTAAAGTTAGAGCTTCTTACAAGAAGACTAGTGATATATGTCTAAAAAACTTGTCCGTTCGTATTTTTAATTTATACATGACCAAACCGAAAGGAAAAGAATATTTATTATCTTATCCATATTTTATTTTTTTTCTATTTATATAGTAATTTGTAGTTAACATAGAATATTCTAAATAGAAATTATTCATCATTGCTGTGCAGTGTGCTTTCAACATGTCTCTAAAAATTGTCTTTTGTGATTTTACTTATAATCCGAATTTTCCTTTCAGTAGGAAAATAAATCTTTCAAATGTATGTTTTTTGATGCTTCTCATCGCCACTAAAAATTAATTAAGAAATGAAATGAGAGTAGTATTATTGCAATGCAATGTTAGAAAAAAATTCAAAAAATTAATTGTTTTTAAATTTTAATTTAAGTTTCAGAAACTTTTAGTAATTTCTAATGTTAAAAATTTGAGCCCTGCGTTCCTGAACAATTTTTTTTTTTAACCCTTCTGCCTGAACTCCTGAGTCAAAATTCGCAAATAATAAATAAAAAATAGTTACAAGTGTTTACTAGTTTACAGTTTACCCACCGTTCAAACGGTGGTTAGGCTTTACGTCATTTTTCTCTACCACCGAAACAATTAAACTAGCGAATTTGATGACTCTGAATATTTCCCGGCTCTTGTATGCGAAGTCAAAAAAAAATTAGGGTTATTAGTAATAATCATGCTCTTTTCAAAGTTTGTGCAATTAATAATCCTTATTTGTTTTATTTTTAATTTAAAAGAAAAGCTTTATTTTGTTATTTAATTTGTTTTTTTAATTTAAAAAGAAAGCTTTATTTACCATTTGTCATTGCTTTCCGACAGTACGCAGTAATTTACACGAGTAAAAGCAGTAAAAAGGCCGTTAATTACGCTACCGCGAGCAAAGCGTTCCGCAGTGAATGTAGTTAAACAAGGCCCGTAATGGCAGACGAATGAACGCGAATGAGTCCGAATTTTTATTGTCGATAGCTACAAAAAACGGTAGGTTTTATCAAATTTTGGTCGTTATTTTCGAGTTTAGCATTTTACACGGAAATATGACGATTTAGGAAATTTTTAATAGATTCTCTGTGTGGGGCTTAAAAAGCAAATTTACCAAGAAATTTGACTAAAAAAATCATAAAACATTCTTTCAATAATAAAACATTCTGAATGTCTGAAAGTTGGGACAATGCCTTAATGTAGGCTACAAATGTGGTGGTAAGATTGAGAAACTGATCGGTAGGACATATGCTAAAGCAGCACCAATTTTCCTTTATAAAATCCAAAATAATGATGTAGCTATTTATTATCTGCGTTAAATTTATGATGCTTTAGTGACAGAACAGTTTTAATTTTTGGATTTCTTTGTATGATTGCAGGACTTGCTTTGATGCAGCTCCACCACTACAAGGATTTTATTATCCAAGTCTTTTGAAATGCCTGTGTAAAAGCCAGAAAAAGGTATTTTTCTCTTGTTGTATGTACTTAAAAATCAAATTAATGTCTGTGTTGTGGGCATTTAATAATCAATGAGCAATACTGTATGTGCCAAGAATTATAATATCTCGTCACTGACAAAGATGAGCAAAAAAAGTGAGTGATAAAAGTAGTAACAAATAAGTTATCTTTAACCTTGATGGAAGAAGAGGTACATACATGTAAAAATAGGTACTTTGATGAGATCGCTAAAAAAAAAAGAGCATAAGATGATGGAAAAGATACCAAACTTGAGGAAAACAAAATTTTATCGTCTAAATGTTTGTCATTATTAAAAGGAAAGAACAAAGTATTCTTTAATTATTTTAAAATTATTTTCCTTCTTTTTAGAACATTCTAACTTTTGATTAAAAAAACCTTGTTTCTCTTTGTATCAGTGGAACTACTGAATAACAAAATTTTAGTGCGTTTTTTTCTATGACAGACATTAATTTGGAAAATCTTGCAAAAATAAAAATAATTGTTGAATTTTAATGAAACTTTCAGAAAATTTTCACAAATGATGGAAATTATTATAATTATGTTTTCTTTTTTTAAAGTCGTGGCAAAAATATTTTTTTTTATTACCTCCACCTCCATACTAATTTTATGAAAACTCTAGAAATTCAATACTGCTTAGTTTAGTGATTTTATTAGTTAAAACCACAAGGCTTTGAGGAAAGCAAATCATTAATTTTTTTTATTTAATCACATCCCTCTCCCTGAAATTCTCTGAATTCTAACATACAAAACTCAATAAAATAAAGATATTATTTAATTTCACATGCTTTTAGTTGCTTTTTATGAATATGGATAATATTGTCTAAAGCAAAAACGTTTTTGATGAAAAATGAATTTTTAAAACAATTATTTGTTATTTCTTAAATTATTTTATTATTTTTACATTAAAGTTGTTAAATATTCTAAAATTAGTTAAAATGGTGTACAGTTTAGTCAATGGTATTATTAAGTAGATTTATCTTTACAGATTATAAATTGTAAAGTTATTACAATCAATAGACCACCATTGTATTAAAAATCCAATTTTGCCTGACTTTTTGTCCATAAAATGCCTGTAATTCAAATGTATGGAAGACTGTATATGAAAACAATAAAATGTCACGTTAAGCATTGTTCCCCTCTGTTACAACCTTTATTTTTGTGAATTGTGTGTGCAAAACACATGTGGAGAAGTTAATTTGATTTTTCAATTTCAACTGTGAATGGTACCTAGAAGTATTAGGAACCTATCTTATGAAAATTATATGATCTTTTTTTATATTATCTCAGTTATGACATTTTTCCATAAATGAAATATCAAAATTAATAATAAAATGAATGGAAATACAAATAACACAGTAAAATGTAATAAATGTATATAAAATTATAGTATTTTATGTACACTTCTGATAAAATTTCATAAGAAAGGTACCTATAAATTAATATGCCTTTTTATGAAATTTAATCTCCCTCTTAACAGTCTTATTTTAATTTTTTTATAATATATTTTCCATAAAGCATCATAAATGTAAAGGTGAGAGCTAAATACCAAAAAAATTAGAGTGCTGAAAGTTTTCCTTAAAAATAATGAGGTAAATAATTTGTTCACTTAAATCTAAATAATTATGTCACTTTTGTCTTTCCATATGATAATGTTCCCTCATGTAAGCTGTCAATACATGATGAAATCATCACTCATTACTTGTCAAGTGACACCAAATGTTAAAACCTGCTTTGTCTTATTTTTAAACTACATTTTTCAGTGCAGAAAGTAAGTAATGTTTGTTTCAAAATATTTTAAATAAACTTTATAATTTCTAATTTTCTTAAAATAAATTTTGAAAAAATTATAATTGATTTTTAAAAGAATATTAAATGGTGATTTACATTTTTTTTATAAAATTGTAAAAATGGTTGACATGATCGATTTTCTGTCAATTTTGCTGACTCAAAAAAAACAAGATTTTTAATAAAAATTTTGGACATGCTAGGAATGATTAAAAAATGTAAAAAAAATACCCCCAAAATGCTTTGATCTTTCCTTTTGATAATAAAATAAACATTTAGATAGTAAAAATTATTTTCATCAAGTTTAAAGCCCTCTTTCATCATGCTATGCTCCTTTTTAGGAATTTTTGTTGAGGTACCTATGTAAAAGATAACATATTTAGATAATATATAAAAATTTTATTTCCTACTAAATCTAAGTTCTTGTGCCAAACACAAAAACTTAGTAGGAATAGCAAAATTACAAAGTAAGACTCAACCACTGTATAAGGTTTTAAAATAAAAAATTACACAAACACAAAAACTGTAGAAATACAAAGTTTGCCCCCAAATTTCCTTTTGTGCACCTATTAAGGCAGTATAACAATTTCTGATCAGAAGGATTACCATCAAAAAATGGAAAAAAGTTACAGTTTGAGAAAGACAAGGATTCAATGACAAAAACAGAAAACAATTCAAGAAGGCAGTAGTAAAACAAAGGTGCAATCATCTTTCAAAAAAATCGAAAACACTTTTACTTGCCCCATGAGCGTCTCTGGGACATTTATTAATTTTAGAAAAGTCCCTTTTAAATTTACTGTTCCTGCTTGGAAAAATTTATTTGAATTCTTTTTGTTCTTTGTTGTCCAACTGCAGGAGAATTTTCACTTGAACTTCAAAATTCCTTAGTCTCTCTGCAGCTGGCTTGTAACCTTGTACCTTCTTAATGCTCTCTTCTTGATGTCAAATGCCTTATGCCTCTTGATATTGATTTGCCCTGTCTCCTTGCTGTCAAAATGTCTTCTCTCTTCATCCACTGACTTAAGTTCTATTTATTCAGAAATTTAGGCTCACAAAAGGCTCCATCCAAGTTTTCGCAAGGGCATGAGGCCACAGCTTAAAATACAGAAAAACAATTTTTCATAAACTTGAAAATGGATCCTTCACAATTTTGGCAGTTTTTCTACAAATGAAACATTGGCTCTGTTGAGTCACTTCTATAACTTGTCATAATATTTTATAAATGTTTTAAAACAGAAAAATGTCAATAATGAGAATTCATTACATAATGTTGATTTCAAGATGTTTCTGTGCATTGGTAATATTTTGTGTAACTTTCTTAGCTTGAATGCACCAACAATGGAATATTTACAAATCCTTCATCATCTTCATAGTTATGAGATGCCACTTTTAGTAGCGACTCTTTAAAATTTAATGAATATTTTTATGATTTCTTCTCTCCAGTTCTGTCCATATTTACTTGATATTTATCCTTGACTTAAATATAAAGCAAATACATATTCTTTTAATTAATTCACCCCAATCAAGATGATAATGCCACTAAGATGCAAGGGGCTACTGGGAGTCAATGAGAATGAGAAACTCAATTATATGCAAAAAGCAAAAGGTGTCAAAAATGAGCAGTTTTGTTTACTTGACATTCAATTTTAGGAGTCTGAAATAGAACTAAAAAGTAATGAAATTATCAAAAATCATGCATATATGTAAATGCAAGAACAACAATAAGAAATTGTTGTTCTAAAACATTTGCCATATGTTTGGCTTCCCAAAGATTTATTGCTTGCGAAAAAATGCTCACAACTTATTCCCCAACCTAATACTAGAAGAACATACTTCTTTGAATCAGACTCTAAAATGTCAGGTCATGCATCTGTCTGATGTGTACCGGAATTTTTTTAATTTTATATATGTATATACAGTAAGGTTCACTCTATAAATGGCTGGAGGCCACTTGAGGTAGAGGGTTACATTAGGGGATAGTTTATATGTAAAGGAGAGGAAGATAACGGTTGGCTCCAGACTTGAACAGGTTAAGATTGTAGTGATTGGGGGAAACATCCTCTTGGGAGTCTGTTCTATAGGGCAGTGATTCGCAAGAAGAAGCTGTTTAAGTGGAACTTACTTCTCATTGATGGAATACGATAGTTTGTTACTATGTAAGTGGCATGTAGAGGGGTCCTAGCCATGAATGTCAGACCTGGTGGAACCAGGAGATGCAGTTTGTTTGACCACTGTCCATTATAGTAGCAACAGAGCAGTGAGAGACTCGCCACATCCCACCTGTGAGAGAGAGGTTGGAATGTTGAAAATAATTCTTCAATAAGAACTAGAGACGCTTTTGAACTCTATCAAGACTGGAAAGCGAGGTTTGAGCAGCTCCAGCCCAAATCTGACAACAGTAGTCCATTTTGGGCCTAATCTGACTCTTAGAAAACTAGAGGATAGTGTGAGGAGTTAGGTACGATACAGAAAACTGATCATTTTACCTGCATTTTTAGCGATAGATTTTATATAGGAATTCCACTTGAGGTTGTGTGCGAGTTTGAGGCCCAATATCCTCTCAAGGCACGATGCTTCCTTGAGGGAACATCCGTTTGTTGTGACTGGCAGTTGATCAGGGTTTGATTGGAAGTGATGGAATGTAACCAATTTAGTTTTAGAGGCATTGAATGTAACCAGCCAGTTTTTTCCCCACTGGGAAGTTAGTGTTAGATTGGAAGAGAGGTCAGCTGCTAATCTCTAATCATCAAGAGTTTTAGAGGTGCATCTGTATATTGTCATATTATTGGCATAGACATTTACAAATAATCAGAGTATATTCTTAGGTAGATCATTTATTTAAATTGGAAAGAGGGTTGGTCTGCGAAGTGACCCTTGGGGGAAACTTGCATTAACTACCTGGGCCTTGGAAGACTGGCCGTTAATAACTACTTTCAAGGATCTGTTAGGAAGGATTTTCTAAAAGAGAAAACCCTTCCAATGATTCCATAGCTGGAGAGCTTTTGTAGTAAACCTTTGTGCCACACCTTGTCGAAGGCCTTTGAGGTATCTAATGCTATGGTCCTAATTCTGTGTGTAATGGTAGCTAGGATGTCACGTGATTTGGGCTGATCGAAACCTATACTGCTTGTTGCACAAGAGGTTATTCCTACCCAGGTGCTCGATGATCTTGTTGATTAAGGTCTCAAAAAGCTTACTGACGATACTGAGGAGACTAATGGGTCTATACTGGGAGTGGGAGGATCAGTTACCTGTGTTCTTGAAGACCAGTCATACACTTGCCACCTTCCACATGCTTGGGAAAGATTTCTCCTTCAAGCAGTGGTTAAATAACCTTGTTAGAATTGGGAATAATTCTGGGTTGATATTCTTAAGGACAACCGCTCGAATTTTGTCTGGACCAGTGGCATTTTCGGGATCGAGGCTTTTGATAAGTCTAGAGACTTCTCTTGCTGAAATAAGTATATTACTGAGATTGTGCTCAGTGAGGTGTGGGAAATTGGGGAGGAGATAGCCTTTGACATCTAATGTTGTGTATGAGGCAGAGATTGAGGTAAAGAGCTTCGTCTTGTCTGTAGAAGAAGATGACACAGCCTCTTTGCCTCTGTTCATAATTTGGTTGGTGATTTTCCAGAATTCAATAGATCCAATTTGTTTATTTTCATATTTGGCCTGGACAGATTGTGCAGTGCTGCACTTTGCATTTTCCAGGACTCCCTTATAGTGAGTGTGGGTGGTTCTGAAAGAAGTAAGGGCCAGACTACACTGCTCCTTGTAACAGATTTTGAAATAGTGATTCCGGTGAGCTATGGCTGCAGCTCATTCAGTGGTGAACAAAGGTTGTTTGTTTTTTGTTAGAATTTTTTTGTGGGTATAAAATACTTCATTCCAGAAAGGATCCATTCAGAGATTATGGTAGCAGTTTTGAAGGCAGAATGTTTGAAGAAGAGCTTTTTCCTTGATATAGAACTGAAAACTGTTCCAGTCTGCCTTTGCATAGAAAAAAAAATGTTCTAGGGAATGGTAAATCAGGAGATGTCATGAGTTTGGAGTTACTCTGGACACTGACTGGGGAATGATTTGATGTACCAATGGGAACTAAAACTTCCGTTGAACATTTGTCAGGGCAGGATGTTAGAAAAAGGTAAATTGTGCAAGGAGTTTAAAGTTGCAAAAGCTGAAGCTCAACATGCTCTTCAAACTATGCAGGAAAAATGGTGGTCAGAGCTAGTAGATGAAATACAGAATGCAGTGAATTCAAATAATACCAAGCAGATGTATTACTTGATGAAACAAATATTTGGCCCCAGATCCACCAAGATTGCTCCTGTCAGGACAGAGGATGGCAATAATTTCCTCACAGGCATGGATGGCATGGCCAAGAGGTGGAAAAAACACTTTGATAGGCTACTAAATAAGCCTTCAAATGTGGACCCTGGGGTTCTCGAGAAGATACCCCAAAGACCCATAGTGGTAGAACTTGACAGCCAACCATCACTGGGCAAGGTTCTGCATTGCATGGAGGTACTCAACATGGGTAGAGCTTTTGGGGTTGACAGCTTTCCTGTTCAAATATTCCGTTATGGTGGAACACATTTAAGTCAATTTGTGCATGATCTTATTGTAAAGATTTGGAGAGATGTAGAAGTGCCAAAAGATTGGAGGGATGCAACAATAATACCTATATATAAGGGTAAAGGTGCTGGGGAATTATGTGGTAATTATAGAGGGATTGCTCTCCTTTCTTCAGCGGGTAGGATCTTAGCCTCTGTTCTATTAAGATTAAACGCGTGACTGACTCTCCGAAAATGGTTCAACACGCGAGGCAGCGAATTCATTTTGTTCCTGGTAAGTCACTGTCACGTCTATTACATATATATATATATATATATATATATATATATACATGTGTATGTATTTTTATATTTAGTTATATGTATGTGTATATGTGTGTGTGTATGTATTTGTATATTTAGTTATATGTATGTGTGTGTGTATATATATATATGTGTATGTATTTGTATATTTAGTTA